>BSUD01000007.1:83037230-83163647 GCA_033239045.1 Fagopyrum esculentum | reverse complement strand
TTATGATCGGTGGGAATCTAACATGAAATATCACACCGATATTGCCTTCAAATCTGGACACTTGAACTACCACTACTAACTCAAAATCATGAGTTGGCAGTTCTCCTCATACGTTCTCAGCACTGTAGTCACGTGATTCCCAAAATCTTCTAGTTATCACCGAATAGAAGCAGAGTTCAAATGCTTCCTCTACTCTTCAGAACTCCGACATACTACTTCAGCCACACACTTATGGTGGTCTTCCTCAGAAGACTCGTAATTGGATGCACAATCACATATGCTCCTTCCTCAAAGCGTTGGTAGCAATCGGCTGGGCCGAGAACTACGCATTCCCTTAATGATCAGCAGCATCATCCACAAGGCATCATACTCACTCCTCGTCACATCAACTATGATCCCGTTGGTAGAACAACATGACCTTGAAGGTTACTTCTGGCATCTCAATTCACATTTAGAGAGCATAGCACACTGGCTTTTATCCCTCAGATTCGGCAAAACCGTCCTCAAATAACCGGTGCGTTCCTCTCCGTTGTGACAGTAAACCAAACGTCATGAATAAGGTCTACCACCAACTGATCAAGGAAGTAGATGAAGACACTGTTCATCAACTCCTATAAGGAATACTAGGACGTTCCTCAACTCAGTTGACAACACTACAACTCGTAATGTCCATAACTGGTATAGAATGTTGTCTTATGCCCACACTCCTCTCTCATCCTTAGCTGATGATATCCTAAGCATACGGAAATCTTAAAAATACAATTGCTTCTCTTAGTTGATCCAACAAGTCATCCATACATAGCAATGGATGTGCTAGGGCGAACGGAGCCCGTCTCAAACCACTCTTCAAATTGCTTCTTCAATTTGTAACAACTCAACAAGCCATATACCTCATAGGCCTTCTCCCAACCATTCTCGTACCATACTTCAACACAATATCAAAGTCCTCATTCCGCTGAGGCGGTAGATTAGACGGTTCAGTAACACGTCTATAAGATCATATACCACTAGAATACTCTTCAGTGTGGAACTATATCTTTCCTTCATGGCACAAAATTAAAAAAACATCACCCTCTGGTGTTATCAACCTCGCTGCTCATACGGCACTAAAGACAACTCACCTCCCCAAAGGTCATAACCTCGAAAAACCTCTACCTAGACGATCTCAGTAGAGACTATAATAGTCCTCCTACTACTATCTAAACCAACCTGATATTTATTCGTCCACCACACACATTAAGACCTTCTCATGCACCTAAGGCATGACAAAGAAGTCTTCAAGCCATACACAAGTCCCTGAACAAAGGGAACAACCACATATCTCGCGGGTACCTAAGACCCGTAACTCGTAATCCTATAAAGAAAGATCTATCTTCTACTGTATCCACAGTTAACTATTAACACATGCATCGAAAGACAAGAGGTGTATAGCACTAACAACAAACAAAACTCCACTAGGTAAACCATTAACAAGAATGGTACCTGTAACAGCTAACGCCCGAAGCTCTATTACATAACATTACTCAATCTCAGACCTATGCTCCTCAGGTATCACTGAGGTCATCGCCATAGCCTCCACTTCTACTCTTTCTGCATCGGTAAGAGGAAGGTCTTGATGAGAAGAAACACTACCTTGTTGACAGAAAGGGGTCAGATGGCCTAGTTCACCACAAGTGAAGCAAGCTATCGGTGCCATGGGGCACTCAGAGCGCACATGATCTGGATAACCACAGTTGAGACATATACATCTCATCGCTGCCACTAGTACGGGTGGCTCCTCTGCACTGCCCAACTCAAAGGCTCTACCTTGAGCTCTTCTAGTATTAGTGGTACTCCTACCACGACCCTTACCTCTACTCAGCCTAGGAACGGATTCTTGAGTAGGCAAATGATCTAGGATTCTCTGTTGCCCCCGCGTTTGCTGCTGAGGTGTCTTTTGACCATCTCCCATCACACTAGCAGAAATAAAACTCTGTCGTGATGCCACTCCAGTTTTCTTACAGAAGACAGTTCTATGACCCTGTCTACCACAGGTAAAGCAAGTCACTGGCGATCTTGGACACTATGGTCGTACATGTCCAGGCTTCCCACAATTGTAACAAGTCCTCGGTTCACCTGAAGTCCGTGTGAAACGAGAAGTACTCAAACATCTACAAGTCGGGCTTTGTTTGCAACCCGAATATCCAACCTCGTCTTATGTTGATTCAACCCGTTGTTTCTTCTTTAATCCAGAAGCTTCATTTGATCTCAAAGATGTTGGTAAATCCGGTGTAGATCTACCCGCTATCGCCGCCTCATATACTTGCTGCATATACTCTTGAAACTCGAATCTACTCATGGAGACACGATCAGCCTCTTCAAACTCCTTCTCTGCCATAGGCAACACAACAACGGATATTGGTCCCTGACTTGGCGCTACTGAAGGAAGAGGGGGTGTACCCCTATCTCGTCCCACTACAGATACTGCTCTAATCTGAGCCATCTATAGAATATATGCCCCTAAACTTTAAGGCTATATATATGCCATATATATTGATATATATATATAATACTCATTATTACATGAATACAAATCAGCACATAAACGATATATATATATATATATATATATCAACACTGTCGAGATCCTCAGATGGGTGACGACTTCTGTACAAACTATCCCAAAACATCTATACTCGCTTAAAACCAAAACCTTTTGAAAAGTCAGACCCCATGTGGGTTTTGTTTATTTATCCACTCTACCTTTATTGCAGATAGCAAGTGCCATTGTTGTCAACCTAAGGCTCTGATACCAACTCTGTAACACCCCAAATCCGCGGGACTTGGAGTGTCACATTGGGCTAGGATCTCATAATGGATCCTGACCCTAGCCTCACAACAAGTCACTGGATCTTACAAGAAGGCACAGATAGATTAAAATCAAATACATAAAAGCTGAGTATGATACATAAAAAGAGTTTATAAACTCATAGCCGAGTACAAAACAACAACATAAACCAAAACCACAAACGATCCCACATCCCACGCATCCTAATGTACAGAATCCCTCGGCTTGCCACACCATGTGGCTCACTCTGTAGTATTCCTAACCTGCAGAACACTACAACACGGTATGAAACCGTTAGTTATAACAATGAAAAGCATGAAGGTAATAGCACAACCACACATCAACATCTCAAACATGCAATGCCACACACATTCATTTATTATCTTTCATTACGTTATTCCATTACTAATTAAACTTCTTTTGTAACACGAGGAGCCTCAAGAACCCCGTCCCATCCAACGTAACACAGGAGTTTTGCATGGGGGTGAACTTCACTCGTCCCCTCCTGTGAGATTATCTTCAGGGCACCTCCTCCTAACCAGTAGATGGAGACCGGCGGTTACCGCCCGTTATAATACACTTGGGCCAAATAAATGTAATGAATGGTCATCCTAGTCCGGTTTAGGTTATAAATGCACAATCATATGAACACACACAACCATCACAATCATACAATCCACAACTGCACGCTAAGTAAGTCCTATGGACTTACCTGATACACTCATAACCTGTACCACGTCACAGCTTCCCCTTGGGGAAGTAATCAACGCCTGCAATAGTAAGGCACACACAATCACATACTGCAAAGGTTAGGAGACTCGTCTCACTAACCACAAACAACTTATATCTCAAATCTAAACCTCAGATCCTCAACACTTTCATAAATGCCTAAAGCATATCCTCAACATAACATCTCATCATACTCGTACACATACTAATCCTTACATCCATAACGGATATCCATAACATCATCATGATCCTCAAATCATTCTGACACCTAGCATGCATCTAATCAGTATTCCTAAATCTCAAATTTAATCCTAATTTAATTAATTAACCTTTAATTAATTAATTAAATTTCACCAGAATAACGTTTTGCCAGCAGGCAATTTCTAAACCACCTATCATCAGATTTCATCAACAAACAATCCATAAACACTAGAATGATATAATGATCATAATGGAATTTCTAATTATCCATTTTGAAAAGCCTAAGGTCGATTTAGGCCAAATCGCAGTACGAAAACGAATAAATTCATAACCTAACCCGATTGACGATCTGAAAGAAGATTCGGAATCACTACGACGCAAGCTACGCATGTACAACATCAAATTCACCGGATTTTGAGCGACGGAACTGTCCTAGTGACATATATATACGACCAGGTCTTCATCTGCTCGGAAATGCAGAAACTCGGTACCGATATGAAGAGAATGAAGAGAGGAATCCAAAAAACTCAAACAGAATTTAAATCGGATTAGAAACGGAGAGTAGATCTGAGTTTTAAGTTTGAGATAAATCAGAGCTTTTACGAGGAAACGTGGAAGGAAATGAATTAATAAACGATTTTCCGCTATTTATAGTGAAGTCGATAATTATCCTTTTATCGATCCAATGGCGGGTTGAACCCCCTTCTCCAAACTTCTCGAAAATGGAATAATAGATCTTGAATATTGTAGGGATAATTATTCCACAATTGCCTCGGAAAAAGTGTATTCCTAAGCCGTCTTTCTTAGCCGTTAAGAAACGAAATAGCAACTCCTTTATCCGTTTTGTCTTTCCATGTTATTTCATATCTAGGACATGTCCGATGTCCTGATCATTTCTCTCAACTGCATTTTTATTAATTGGAGCTCCTAAATGCTCCAAATAATACCGGAGGGTAAAATTAATTACCCGGGGGAAAAAGTGAAAATTTCACCATAAGCCCAAAATTACGCCTGGAACATAACGGTGGGACTTATACTCAACACTTACGCAATCTTCGCGAGTTATATGTCAATTACTATCACTGATTAAGTTAATCAACATTAATTAGAATTCGGAAATCCTAGCTATTACAATCTTCAGCCTGGTGAGCTTCCATGGCTTCCTTCTCCTTCCTCTTCTTTCCTTATATCTTCTTGTCTCTTTTCTTTCCTTTCCTTAGTCTAGCATAGACTCCTTAGGATTGGATCTTGTTTTAGCCTAGTTTGGCTTATGATGATGTATATCTGTGTATGTTATGCTTATATGTTGTTGGTGGTGTGAAGAAGGGTAGAGAATCGGAGGAAGAAGTGAAGATAGAGCTGAAGTGGTGTCTTCTGCACACCAGCCGCCCCTACGCCACCCTACAGCCGCCCCTGCGCCGGCCAGTGCACCGCCCTTGCGCCACTAGTGAGCCGCCCTTGCGCCCACCTGCACCAGCTTGATGTTTCCTTTGGTTTTGCAGGTGTGTGTTGCTTCCAGGCCTTCCTTAGGCTGCATTTGTTCCCTCCTTTCCTAGTATGAGTGCTTAGGATCATGCTAGATGTGTGAGGTTGAGTTTTGATGATTTTTATGATCGGTGTATGCCTTGTATGGATTTTGAGGTTCGTTAGGTTATGAGTGAGGTTGAGGTTGATCTTTTGGATCCCTTTGGGTCTAGGTGTGACCCTTATGTGGTTAGGAGTCTGATATATCTCCTTATGCCTTGTTTAAAGGTTGTGTTGTCCCTTTAGTGTAGAGGTGATCTTGGTTAAGTTGTGATCGAGGTTGAGGTAAGTCCGTAGGACTTACTTAGCTGTCATCCTTATATTGGGTGTTTGCATGAGTGGTGTGTGCTTTGTATGTTTGTTATGATAGCATGTGATGTCGTACCGACCTATGTTTTATTGACTGCCCCGTATGCGTGGTTGTGATAACCTTTCCCTTTCATCCCGCCGTGGAGTCTGGGAGGTTCTCTTGAGTTAGGCCAGACTGGTTTACAGGAAGGGCACAATCCACTCCCACAAGGTACACGGATTGTGTGACCGATAGTAGTACGGCTGGCTAGCAAGCTCAGAGGCGAGGATGTATCGGTCCTCGTGTCACATAGTTTCATATGTATTATATACATATGTTTGGAGTGAATGACCATTATATTGAGATGAATAAATTAGTAAATGAGTGGAAGCAACATTGATGTGTTTATCTTTCCTTACTTGTGATTGTGCTTATGCATTACTCTATATATGTGTATGGATAGTTAATGGTTTATTACCATGTTGTAGATGCCCCATAGGATAGGCATGCTGCTGGGTGATCTAGCAGAGTGGCAGGCCGAGGACGTCTCGTACATAGGTTGTGTTGGCTTTTGGGTTTGTTATCTTTCCCTCCTGCGTGAGGATGGTCTTTTGTTACCTCCTGTGTGAGGGTGTTATGTTTCTTACTCGGCTATGATGTCTTACCTTTTGGGTTGTGCAGTTTTATACAGTTTTATGTATTTGTTTTCATATCTGTCAGTTCCATGTTGTAAGTTCCAGTGAACTTGTTGTCAGGCTAGGGTCAGGATCCATTGTGAGATCCTAGCCCAATGTGGCACTCCGAGTCCCGCGGATTCGGGGTGTTACAGAGTTGGTATCAGAGCCAAATTAACAACAATGGCACTTGCTGCCTACAATGAGGTCTGATAGGTAAAATAAACAGAACCCACATGGGATCAGATGTCTTAAAGGTTTTGGTTTTATATGTGGTTTTGGGTTATATGTACGAGAATTCTCCACTCCTGCTATGGATCTCTACAGTATAGATATGATGTGTATATATGTATGACGGTTTATGTATGTGTTTGTGTTGAGTATATATATCTATACTATGGCATATATAGAGCCTTATAAGTTAGGTGTGCATACTCCGCAGATGGCTCGGACTAGAGATACTGCCGCTATAGGCAGAGGTAGAGGTAGACCACCCCGTCCTCCAACTGTGGTATGTGAGGGACCAGTTTCCGCTGATGATCCACCAGTGGTGGAGGAGATACATGAGGAAGTTGCAGAGAGTGTCGTCACAAAGATGAGGAGCAGTGGATCTGTGAGACATCATTCACATCGAGCTCAGTTTGATGATGTTGACTGTGTCTCCATGGGAGGACCGGAGTTTAGAGAGTACCTCCGACGTTTCGAGGAGGATCATAGGGCTGGCAGGCGAGCCCCAGATTTACCAGTACCTGATGAATCTTCTAAGAGATCTCAGGGAGTGACACGGGTTCCAGTTGCACCTACACATGTTACTGATCTAGTTCGAGTCCTAGTGGAGACCAGAGGGCCTCAACCAGATGCCTGGTTTAAGGCATTTCACCAGCAAGGAGTGCCACACTTCTCAGGAGAGATTGGGTTAGAGACTGAGGTGTGGATTGGACATGTAGACTCAGCCTTGGATTCTATCAGATGTCGTGAGGACAGACGGGTAGAGCTAGTTAAGTCTCTATTTCGTGACCTCGCACACTAGTGGTGGAGGACTCTCCGGACCAGAGCTACAAGTTATGACCACATGAGGCGCATGATTAGAGAGTAGTTCTGCCTTGCCTCACTGAGGAGGGAGAAGCTGCAGGATTTTGTGGAGGCTAGCTTTGAGGATGTACCTATTACTGATGCCATCCGCCGTTTCTAGACCAAGTTAGCTTTGTTGGGTCCAGCTGCACCATCTGATGATGAGCATGTGTATCTGTTCTCTCGTTATTTGAGAGAGAGCACTCGTTCATATATGGCGGGATTCCATTGTGAGTCCCTAGCTGATTACCAGGACCGGGATTCTGCTTTTGACAGAGAGCGAGCCAGTCAGAAGAGAGCTTTTCAAATGGGACGGTCTGAGAAGAGGTAGCGCATTGGGCATACCAGTGGAGTTGGAGGAGCATCTGGGTCTAGACGAGACCAGAGGCGTCAGAGTTATTCCTCATCTGCACAGACTACGGATAAGGGACGTCAGTGTTACAACTGTGGTGACCTTGGTCATTTGAGGTCAGCTTGTCCCAAACAAGTTGTGACTTATTTTACCTGTGGCCGACAGGGACATCGAGATGCCTTCTGTAGACAGAGAGGAGTAGCATCTCAGCAGGGTTCTTCCCCTACCAGTGTAGCAGGAGGTGGTCAAAGGACACCTCATGAAGAACCGGTAGGTGATATAAATAGAATAAATAATACTCTAGAAGGGGGGTTGAATAGAGTATGGGAACTCTTCGCAAACCCAAATCTGAAGGCCTTAAAACCTCTTTCAAGAGCCTTGATGTCAATTTGTGCTCTTTGTGAAACTTTGATTTCAAGGGCTTTGAAACTCCTTTCAAGGGCCTTGACTTCTAGCTCCTGCAAAACAAAGTTAGTCATAGTAAAGTATATATGGTGCGGAATTGAAAAGATTGACACGAGGATATGTTTACAAAGTTCGGCTCTAAATAGCCTACTCTCCGTCCTAGGGTATATCCGTAGGATCTAACTATCTATTATCAACTTCAAAGAGTCTTAGAGACAAACTAGAAGAAATCCCCGTCTTCTCTCACTGTAGCCAATGCTAAGATCTAGCTCCAACTCTTAACCTAGCTATAATAGCCTAGTTACTTCGCAGAGTAACACACACTCTAATATAACACTATTTACATCTTCCAATGGAGTTCTAGTGTTTTCTCTCTCTAAGGGGATAAAGCTTTTTGAATGAGAGAAAGAAAAACAACGAATGAAGATGATTTAGTTGCTTGAAGATGTAGAAGATATTTTACGATGTAGGCTTGTGTATTTTTCTTCTTCGACCATCATCTTCATTTATACTCTTCGATGAAAAGGCCTTCTAGCCGTTGTGAAGATGACTGTTGAAGGTGAATTTTCGTTTCCATGAAGATCGTTTTCTTGTTCGGAGATAAGTTAGAAGTTGTAAAACTAAAACCCCTATTAACACGTTGATCTTTTACTCCGATCTTCTCGTGTTCTATGTGAAGAGAAGATATTGTTGCCGTTGAGTTTGTTTAAGAAAATCTTATGAAAAGATTCGCTTTTCTTCATTTAAGATCTTCGATGATTCTGTAGTTGACGAGATCTTCGGCTGAAATCTTCAGCTGGATCCTTATCAAAATCTTCTGGAAAAAGTCTTGATGCGTATTTTGAATTCTTGTTTTGCATTCTTATAACTCCAAGGCTCTTGATATCTTCCTTTGAATTCGCCATCTTCCTTCATCCTTAGAATTATACTTCAAGGCCCTTGAAAATAATATCAAGGCCCTTGACATATGCATTGTTGTACTTGCATTAAATTCAAACCAACCAAATATCTAGGAATATAATCAAGTACATTGTTAGTATATCCAACTGCTTATATTTGTGTGAAGTCTTCCATCATCATCAACAGCTGTAAACCATTTCAATCAAGGTGGAGTTTTCAATATCCCCCTTGATGGAAGACAACACAAATTTTCGTACCTGCATTTGTTAGTTTAGCATGCATATGAAAATCTCAAAAAATAAAATGCAGAATGCAGTATATCGGAATGTCGGATCATATTTCTCCCCCTTTGTCTTTCAATAAGGGAGGAAAAGCAGTCAAACCAAGGAGTTTAAAAACATACGATTACAGACCCAAAAAAAAATTGTATTTCCAAAACAAAATCAAACAGTTTAAATTCCCTCATAGAACTTTCTCTTGCCTTTTGATGAGGATTTGTTATAACGTCAGTCATCCATTTCACTTGTCATACGTCTTCTCTTTTTTGTAGCTCTTCTCTGTTTAACAACTTCATACTCAACTACAGGTAAGAACATTGGCTCCTCATGAATTGGATACATAATAAACTTATTCTGTACACGCCTTTTACAATTCATCAGCATATTGTCAACCTGTTCTTGAGTATGTTGAGCCACATCTTCAGGTATGGGCAAAATACTTCCCATTGCAGTTAGTGTAAGAGCGTTCATCAAATACATTTCATTGACTTTGGCATTTATAGTGGCCAGCAACTCAAAATTTGCATCCATTCTGCTCTTGGCATCAAACTTAAAATCAGATATTTCATGACTAAGACAAGCTATTTGTTTCTCACAACCATCTAATCGGATTTCTGGAGTAAGAGTAGATTTTGCTTCTTCATTATAAGTAACTCCTTTTTCTTTTAGAATCCATGTTCCTGCAAGAGTTTTCTCAATACCCGGACGTTCTAAGCAATTTTCATCAATTTTGTTGTTAATAGATTGTCTTACCTCAAAAGATGTATCAATTCTATGATACTCAAAGACTTTAGGCAGCAGATTTCCATAAGGTAAAGGAATGGATCTCTTGGAATTTACAGAATGCAGCATATGGTTGAGAATCAAAGTAGGTACATCTATAGCCACCTCAGTCATAAGCAGATGAATTAATTCCAGAGTTTGATCCGTCAACAACTCTCTTGAGTTTGCACAAGGAATAACACATCTAACCAGTATAGTGAACGGTATTTTTGCCTCTAGGGTTAAAGATGTATGAGTCAATTGACGGGAGGTAGAATTTGGAACTAGAAAATTTTCCTTAGTAATATTAACACTCTCTGGTTTGGAAGGATAGTCAAATGCCAGATCTGTAGGAATTCCAAAGATCTCACTCAAGATAGAAGGATTGAGTGAAATCGGAGTACCTTTAACTGAAGATTCAAGGGTGATTCATCCTTTATCCCTTTTTGTGATGAGATTAACATAAAAAAAGTCTCATAAGTCTGGGAAAGGCAAAATATCCAGGGCTTAGGACATTCCAGTTCGTTGAGTTCTTCAGCTTGTCAATACAAGACATCTTGAGTGAATTCAGAAAGTCAATATCTACCAAGTCGCACATACATAGTTGTCGATTATGAAACCCATCCAGCCAAGATCCACATGCTTGAAAATTAATGAACCATGAGGAAGGAAGAGCAGTCATCTGAGACATATCTTGATTTTCAGAAAAATTCTCTCTTTTCTCAATCGAAGACTCCTTATCTTTCTGTTTGAGAGTTTGATGAGCAGACTGCTTGCATCTGGGTGCCATGAGAGACGTTTTTTTTTTTGAGAGAGAGGAATCAAAGAATTTTGAAATAGGGTTTTTGTGTGAAAGACTACAAGAAGATCCTTTTTAAGAATGAAAGAATAATTCTTTGAAGAGATTTGGCTTTAGAAATCTTAACTGCAAATCTCTTTTTTTTTTGAGAAAAATTTTTAAGAATTAAAATATCTAAAAGATATTAACTCTTAAAAGATTCGTATCATTTTTATACCCTGAAATATGTTTCAAGGTCACCTTGAATTTCATTTCAAGGCCCTTGAAAACATCAATTGGGCTACATACGTAGGATGATTAAAACTTGTTAACTCCCCCTACGTTAACGCTTCCTTGTTTAGCATATCAAGCTCTAATCTAATAAAATTAAATTGTTCCTCAGGAAGAGGCTTGGTAAAGATATCTACAAGCTACAAGTTAGTTGAGATAAAAGAAATCGAAACATCACCTTTCTAAACATGATCAGGAATGAAATTATGTCTCACATCAATATGCTTAGTTCTTGAATGCTGCACAGGATTTTTAGTTATAGACATAGCACTAGTATTATCGCATTTAATAGGATTACCTTTTAAATCAAAGCCAAGATCACGAAGTTGTTGAGCAATCCAAAGAATTTGAGCACAATAGGCTCCGCCGCTATATACTAAGCTTCAGCTGTGGATAGTGCAACAGAATTTTGCTTCTTGGAGTGCCAACTGATTAGGGATGACCCCAAGAATTGACAACATCTAGAAGTACTCTTTTTGTCATCCTTATAACTTGCAAAGTCTGCATCTGAATAGCCAACAAGATGAAACGAGCTTCGACGTGGGTAACATAACCCTAGATCCTTAGTGCCATTTAGATACCGAAAAGTTCTTTTCACAGCAATAAGGTGTGACTCTTTAGGATCAGCTTGAAATCTTGCACACATTCACATGCTAAACATAATGTCAGGACGACTTGCCGTTAGATATAACAATGAACCGATCATACCTCTATACTCCTTTTTAAGCAAGTCTCTAGTATGTCGTTGCCTCTAGATTTGATAAACAATGTTTTATCAATTAAACCTCTTTTAAAATTATTTTCAAGAAGATATTTAGACAATCTTTCATACCAAGCTCGAACAGATTGGTTAAGACCATAAAGAGCTTTGTCTAATTTGAAAACATAATCTGGAAAATCATCATTTTCAAAACCAGGAGGTTGAACAACATAGACTTCTTCTTCTAAGAAGCCATTTAGGAAAGCACACTTTACATCCATTTGAAAAAGTTTTATGTTCATGAAGGATGCAAATGCAAGTAGCATAAGTATGGCTTCTAACCTGGCAACCGGAGCAAAAGTCTCCTCATAATCAATACCTTCTTCCTGGTTATAGCCTTGTGCTACAAGTCGTGCTTTGTTTCGTATGATTTTGCCACTTTCATCCAGTTTGTTCCTGAAGACCCATTTTGTGCCAATAACTGATTGATGCTTTGGTCTTGAAGTAAGAGTCCATACCTTGTTCCTCTCAAACTCATTCAATTCATTTTGCATGGCTATGATCCAATCTGGTTCTTGAAGAGCTTGAGTGTAGTTCTTTGGCTCGATCAGTGATACAAAGGCGGAGAATGCACAAAGATTGTTTACTTTAGATCTAGTTTGAACTCCGACATTTGGGTCTGAGATCACATTTTCTTGTGGATGATATGAGGAGTGTTGAACTTTTCTTCTTTTAACAAATGAAGTAGATCCTGAAGGTTGAGCTGTATATGTTTGACTAGATTCAGGTACCATTTGTATATTGCCTGCTGTTCCAATCTCAAGGCCTTGAAGTTGAGTTTCAAGCCCTTGAAGTGGACTTCTGTTCTCACAGTTTCCAGTTTCAAGGTCTTGAAGGTGTGTATCAAGGTCTTGAGGATTTTCTTTGGTATCTTGAATCTTTTTCTGCATATTTTTGTCTTCGTCTTTAGGATCTTCCTCTTCATCCGAAATGTGATCTTCTCTTTGATTCACGTCTAAGTCTACAAAACTTTCACTCAAAGTACCATCATTGCTTTCATCAAAAATAATATGAATGCTTTCCTCAACAATTTTGGTACGTTTGTTATATACTCTATAAGCTTTGATGTTTAAAGCATATCCAATGAATATACCTTCATCACTACGTGCATCAAATTTTCCAAGATTGTCGTTTCCATTGTTGCGAACAAAACAAGTACATCCAAAGGGTTTGAAATATGAAATATTTGGTTTTCTACCTTTAAAAAGTTCATAAGGAGTCTTTTTCAAAATAGGTTGAATTAAACATCAGTTTAAAATATAATTTGTAGTGTTTACTGCTTCAGCCCAAAAGTTCTTTGGTAGATTGTTTTCTAAAAGCATTGTCCTAGACATATCCTCAAGAGTGCGACTCTTGCGTTCCACAACTCCGTTTTGTTGAGGAGTTCTAGGAGCTGGAAAATTATGAGAAATACCATATTTTGCACAAAACAAATCATATTTTAATTGATCAAATCCTCTACCATGATCACTTCTTATAGGAATGATTGGTAGATTTTTCAAGCTTTGTAACTCCTTACATAGTTTTGATAATTCAAACAAAGCTTCAGATTTTTCACGTAATAAAGAAATCCATGTAAAGCGAGAAAAGTCATCCACTATAACAAGAATGTATTGTTTTCCTCCGGGAGATTTGACACGCATAGGTCCACAAAGATCCATGTGTAAAAGTTCAATGGGTCGAGAAAAACTTACAGCTTTCTTGGGTTTGAAAGAACCTCTTGTTTGTGTACCTTGTGTACATGCCTTACAAAGATCATCAGCCTTGAAATTTAGGTTTGGCAAACCACGTACCAAATCTTTTGTAAGTAACTTCTGCATGGTGTGCATGCTTACGTGACCAAGGCTTCTATGCCAAAGCCTTGGATCATCGGTCAAGGCCTTTAGACATTTTAACTTTGTTCCTGCAACTTGGTTAGTACTCAAGGAATAAACATTGTTACATCTAGGAGCAATAAGCAATACTTCGTCCGTTTTTATGTTTTGAACTACACATTTTTCTGAATCAAATATAACCTTATTACCTTTATCACAAATTTGAGAAATACTCAGCAAATTATATTTCAAGCCATCAACTAAATAAACATCATCAATAAAGTTGGATGAATTATAAAAAATTTTCCCAATGCCAATCATGTCACACTTTCCTTTATCACCAAGAGTAATATTTCCGGATGATTGCTTCTTTAAATATGAGAATAACAAACTTTTTCCACTCATGTGTCTTGAGCAACCACTATCTAGTATCCATTTGTGCTCCTTTACCTTGGTGATACCCTGCAAAACAACAAACATCAACCTTTCCGGGTCGACCATATGGCATATTTTGGTTCATACTCAGGCTCGATCATGTTTGGTGGTCTAGTACCTCTAGGAACCCAGATTGGTTTGACCTGTTTCCTTAGACATAAAGGATAGGTGTTTCTAATAATATAAGGATCATTTATTCTATAAGGACATGTGGATTTAACATGACCCTTTTTACAACAATAGAAGAACGTAGGCATATGACTGCTTCCTTTGGCCATAACAAAAGTGGTGGTAGGTTTTCTAGGAAAGCTTTTATGATACCCTATACCATTTTTGTTAAGAGAAGATTTTTGTTCACCCATCATTCTTTCCAGATTATCTTTTGAACGAATAAACTTAATGAGTGATGCCTTCAGGTCTTGACACGTTAAAGTCAGATCAACTTTCTCTTTCTCTAGGTCGATTTAATTTCAATGTAGAGAAGAGAGGTTGTCCTTGAGAATCAGATTTTCTGATTCCAAGGCCTTGATATTGTCATCAAGTTCTTCCTTTTCTGTGTTAAGATTTTCAATCTCCAAAGACATGTCTCTTAGTTGTTTATCTTGTTCATTAAGCTTATTTGCTAAAGAATTTATCCTTATTCTATGTTCCTTATCACTTAAGATAATATCTTTAAGGAATTGTTTAAGATCAATATCAGGTTAAGATAAAATTGTACTTACCATATTGTCAATGTACAGATTTGAGTCATCTTCATGATCAGCCATAAGACACAAATTTGCTTGTTCTTTTTCATATTGTGATTCATTTGATGATTCTAAATCACTCCATGAAGCAACCATAGCTTTTATTTTTTTCGATCATTTTTCTTGAAGTTGGTCCTCTTCTTTTGTGAACAATCCTTTACCAGATGATATGTTTCACCACATTCAAAGCAAGTCAGTACTCTTGTTTTCTTATTAGGGTTAGAAAACTTACTTTGGGGTTTTGATGCTTGTGGGAATTCTCTGTTATCCGATTGTTTCTTTAGCTTGAGAATTCTTGCGAGACCTTTTGAGATCATGGCGATTGCATCTTCTTCATCGTCATCATCACTATCTTCTTCCTCAGATCGTAACTCATCTCTTTTGGATTTAATGCCAAATTCTTGGAGTTGGATGGGAGTTCTCCATCTTCTTCACCAAGAACCATTTCATGTGTGATGAGTTTCCGAATAAATCATTAAGAGGAAGAGTTGTGAGATTTTGAGCTTCTTCAATTGCAGTCATCTTTGGTCCCCACTTTGCTTTAGGTAAGCTCCTCAGAACCTTCCTTACTTTTTCTTCAATAGTGAAGATCTTTCCTATTGAGTCCAGATTGTTCACTATCCCAGTGAATCTAGTGAACATCTCTTTGACTGTTTCATTGGGATTCATCTTGAATAGCTCATATTGTCTGAGTAAGATGCTAATCTTTGTCTCCTTGACTTGACTTGACTTGTCCCTTCGTAAGTAACAACAAGCTTGTCCCATATCTCTTTAGCGCTCTTGCATGATGAGATTCGTTTGAATTCATTAGCATCTAATCCACAATAAAGTAGATTCATAGCTTTGTAATTCTTTGACACACTGTCCAAGTCAGCGTGTGTGAAGTCTGATTCCTTCTTTGGGAGTTGTACGCCTTCAACCATGGTCATTGGAATTTTGGATCCATTTTGAGTAATGCTCCAAAGATCCATATCCTGGTCAATAATGAACATACACATGAGTTCTCTCCAATGAGCAAAGTTGTTGCCACAGAAGAGTGGTAGTCGGGATGAGGATCTTCCTTGAGAAAATCCACCATCACCTACAGGATTCATGATTAGTCTAACTGATGGTTAAATCAATAAACGTGAGTCTAGCTCTGATACCAATTGAAGAATCGATAGGTGATATAAATAGGATAAATAATACTCTAAAAGGGGGTTGAATAGAGTATGGGAACTTTTTGCAAACCCAAATCTCAAGGCCTTGAAACCTCTTTCAAGAGCCTTGATGTCAATCTATGCTCTTTGTGAAACTTTGATTTCAAGGGCTTTGAAATTCCTTTCAAGGGCCTTGACTTCTTGCTCCTGCAAAACAAAGTTAGTCATAGTAAAGTATATATGGTGCGGAATTGAAAAGATTGACACGAGGATATGTTTACGAAGTTCTACTCTAAATAGCCTACTCTCCGTCCCAGGGTATATCCGTAGGATCTAACTATCTATTATCAGCTTCAAAGAGTCCTACACACAAACTAGAAGAAATCTCCTTCTATTTTTCACTGTAGCCAATGCTACAATCTAGCTCCAACTCTTAACATAGCTATAATAGCCTAGTTACTTCGAAGAGTAACACACACTCTAATATAACACTATTTACATCTTCCAATGGAGCTCTAGTGTTTTCTCTCTCTAAGGGGATAAAGCTTTTTGAATGAGAGAAGAAAAACAACGAATGAAGATGATTTAGTTGCTTGAAGATGTAGAAGATATTTTACGATGTAGGCTTGTGTATTTTTCTTCTTCGACCATCATCTTCATTTATACTCTTCGATGAAAAGGTCTTCTAGCCGTTATGAAGATGACCGTTGAAGGTGAATCTTCGTTTCCATGAAGATCGTTTTCTTGTTCGGAGATAAGTTAGAAGTTGTAAAACTACAACCCCTATTAACACGTTGATCTTTTACTCCGATCTTCTCGTGTTCTATGTGAAGAGAAGATGTTGTTGCCGTTGAGTTTCTTTAAGAAAATCTTATGAAAAGATTCTCTTTTCTTCATTTAAGATCTTCGATGATTCTGTAGTTGACGAGATCTTCAGCTGAAATCTTCGGCTGGATCCTTATCAAAATCTTCTGGAATAAGTCTTGATGCGTATTTTGAATTCTTGTTTTGCATTCTTATAACTCCAAGGTTCTTGATATCTTCCTTTGTATTCGCCATCTTCCTTCGTCCTTAGAATTATACTTCAAGGCCCTTGAAACTAATATCAAAGCCCTTGACATATGCATTGTTGTACTTGCATTAAATTCAAACCAACCAAATATCTAGAAATATAATCAAGTACATTGTTAGTATATCCAACTGCTTATATTTGTGTGAAGTCTTCCATCATCATCAACACCTGTAAACCATTTCAATCAAGGTGGAGTTTTCAATCTCCCCCTTGATGGAAGACAACACAAATTTTCGTACCTGCATTTGTTAGTTTAGCATGCATATGAAAATCTCAAAAACTAAAATGCAGAATGAAGTATATTGGAATGTCGGATCATATTTCTCCCCTTTTGTCTTTCAAGAAGGGAGGAAAAGCAGTCAAACCAAGGAGTTTAAAAACATACGATTACAGACCCAAAAAAAAATTGTATTTCCAAAACAAAATCAAACAGTTTAAATTCCCTCATAGAACTTTCTCTTGCCTTTTGATGAGGATTTCTTATAACGTCAGTCATCCATTTCAGTTGTCATACGTCTTCTCTTTTCTGTAGCTCTTCTATGTTTAACAACTTCATACTCAACTACACGTAAGAACATTGGCTCCTCATGAATTGGATACAAAATTAACTTATTCAGTACACGCCTTTTACAATTCATCAGCATATTGTCAACCTGTTCTTGAGTATGTTGAGCCACATCTTTAGGTATGGGCAAAATACTTCCCATTGCAGTTAGTGTAAGAGCGTTCATCAAATACATTTCATTGACTTTGGCATTTATAGTGGCTAGCAACTCAAAATTTGCATCCATTCTCCTCTTGGCATCAAACTTAAAATCAGATATTTCACGAGTAAGAGTAGATTTTGCTTCTTCATTATAAGTAACTCCTTTTCCTTTTAGAATCCATGTTCCTGCAAGAGTTTTCTCAATACCCGGACGTTCTAAGCAATTTTCATTAATTTTGCTGTTAATAGATTGTCTTACCTCAGAAGATGTATCAATTCTATAATACTCAAAGACTTTAGGCAGCAGATTTCCATAAGGTATAGGAATGGATCTCTTGGAATTTACAGAATACAACATATGGTTGAGAATCAAAGTAGGTACATCTATAGCCACCTCAGTCATAAGCAGATGAATTAATTCCAGAGTTTGATCCGTCAACAACTCTCTTGAGTTTGCACAAGGAATACCACATCTAACCAGTATAGTGAACATTATTTTTGCCTCTAGGGTTAAAGATGTATGAGTCAATTGACGGGAGGTAGAATTTGGAACTAGAAATTTTTCCTTAGCAATATTAACACTCTTTGATTTTGAAGGATAGTCAAATGCCAAATCTGTAGGAATTCAAAAGATCTCACATAAGATAGAAGGATTGAGTGAAATGGGAGTACCTTTAACTGAAGATTCAAGGGTGATACATCCTTTCCCTTTTTGTGATGAGATTAACATAAAATAGTCTCGTAAGTCGTGGAAAGGCAAAATCTCCAGGGTTTAGGGCTTTCCAGTTCGTTGAGTTCTTCAGCTTGTCAATACAAGACATCTTGAGTGAATTCAGAAAGTCAATATCTACCAAGTCGCACATACATAGTTGTCGATTATCAAACCCATCCAGCCAAGATCCAGATGCTGGAAAATTAATGAACCATGAGGAAGGAAGAGCAGTCATCTGAGACATATCTTGATTTTCAGAAAAATTCTCTCTTTTCTCAATCGAAGACTCCTTATCTTTCTGTTTGAGAGTTTGATGAGCAGACCGCTTGCATCTGGGTGCCATGAGAGACGTTTTTTTTTAGAGAGAGGAATCAAAGAATTTTGAAATAGGGTTTTTGTGTGAAAGACTACAAGAAGATCCTTTTTAAGAATGAAAGAATAATTCTTTGAAAAGATTTGGCTTTAGAAATCTTAAGTGCAAATCTCTTTTTTTTTTTGAGAAAAAGTTTTAAGAATTAAAATATCTAAAAGATATTAACTCTTTAAAGATCCGTATCATTTTTATACCCTAAAATATGTTTCAAGGTCCCCTTGAATTTCATTTCAAGGCCCTTGAAAACATCAATTGGGTTGCATACGTAGGATGATTAAAACTTGTTAACTCACCCTACGTTAATGCTTCCTTGTTTAGTATATCAAGCTCTAATCTAATAAAATTAAATTGTTCCTCAGGAAGAGGCTTGGTAAAGATATCTGCAAGCTGCGAGTTAGTTGAGATAAAAGAAATCGAAACATCACCTTTCTAAACATGATCAAGAATGAATTGATGTCTCACATCAATATGCTTAGTTCTTGAATGCTGCACAGGATTTTTAGTTATAGACATAGCACTAGTATTATCGCATTTAATAGGATTACCTTTTAAATCAAAGCCAAGATCACGAAGTTGTTGAGCAATCCAAAGAATTTGAGCACAACAGGCTCCAACCGCTATATACTAAGCTTCAGCTGTGGATAGTGCAACAGAATTTTGCTTCTTGGAGTGCCAACTGATTAGGGATGACCCCAAGAATTGACAACATCCAGAAGTACTCTTTTTGTCAACCTTATAACCTGCAAAGTCTGCATCTGAATAGCCAACAAGATGAAACGAGCTTTGACGTGGGTACCATAACCCTAGATCCTTAGTGCCATTTAGATACCGAAAAATTCTTTTCACAGCAATAATGTGTGACTCTTTAGGATCAGCTTGAAATCTTGCACACATGCGCACGCTAAACATAATGTCAGGATGACTTGCAGTTAGTTATAACAATGAACCAATCATACCTCTATACTCCTTTTATACTACACTTTTGCCATTTTTGTCATGATCTAGCGAAAGTGTTGAACTCATAGGAGTCTTTGCAACCTTAGATTGATCCATTTTGTACTTTTTAAGCAAGTCTTTAGTATACTTGGTTTGATTGAGAAAAATTCCTTTCTTTGCATGTGTCACTTGAAGTCCAAGAAAGAAATTTAATTCTCCCATTAAGCTTATTTCGAATTCCCTGCACATAATATCTGAAAATTCCTTGCAAAGAGAATCGTTAGTAGCACCAAATAATATATCATCAACATAGATATGTGCTACTAGTATGTCGTTGCCTCTAGTTTTGATAAACAATGTTTTATCAATTAAACCTCTTTTAAAATTATTTTCAAGAAGATATTTAGACAATCTTTCATACCAAGCTCGAGGAGCTTGCTTAAGACCATAAAGAGCTTTGTCTAATTTGAAAACATAATCTGGAAAATCATCATTTTCAAAACCAGGAGGTTGAGCAACATAGACTTCTTCTTCTAAGAAGCCATTTAGGAAAGTACACTTTACATCCATTTGAAAAAGTTTTATGTTCATGAAGGATGCAAATGCAAGTAGCATACGTATGGCTTCTAACATGGCAACCGGAGCAAAAGTCTCCTCATAATCAATACCTTCTTCCTGGTTATAGCCTTGTGCTACATGTCGTGCTTTGTTTCATATGATTTTTCCACTTTCATCCAGTTTGTTCCTGAAGACCCATTTTGTGCCAATAACTGATTGATGCTTTGGTCTTGAAGTAAGAGTCCATACCTGGTTCCTCTCAAACTCATTCAATTCATTTTGCATTGCTATGATCCAATCTGATTCTTGAAGAGCTTGAGTGTAGTTCTTTGGCTCGCTCAGTGATACAAGGGCGGAGAATGCACAAATATTGTTTACTTTAGATCTAGTTTGAACTCCGACATTTGGGTCTGAGATCACATTTTCTAGTGGATGATATGAGGAGTGTTGAACTTTTCTTCTTTTAACAGATGAAGTAGATCCTGAAGGTTGAGCTGTATATGTTTGACGAGATTCAGGTACCATTTGTATATTACATGCTATTCCAATCTCAAGGCCTTGAAGTTGGGTTTCAAGCCCTTGAAGTGGACTTCTGTTCTCACAGTTTCCAGTTTCAAGGTCTTGAAGGTGTGTATCAAGGTCTTGAGGATTTTCTTTGGTATCTTGAATCTTTTCCTGAATATTTTTGTCTTCGCCTTTAGGATCTTCCTCTTCATCCGAAATGTAATCTTCTCTTTGATTCACGTCTAAGTCTACAAAACTTCCACTCAAAGTACCATCATTGCTTTCATCAAAAATAATATGAATGTTTTCCTCAACAATTTTGGTACGTTTGTTATATACTCTGTAAGCTTTACTGTTTGAAGCATATCAAATGAATATACCTTCATCACTACGTGCATCAAATTTCCCAAGATTGTATTTTCCATTGTTGTGAACAAAACAAGTACATCCAAAGGGTTTGAAATATGAAATATTTGGTTTTCTACCTTTAAAAGTTCATAAGGAGTCTTTCTTAAAATAGGGTGAATTAAACATCAATTTAAAATATAATTTGTAGTGTTTACTGCTTCAGCCCAAAAGTTCTTTGGTAGATTGTTTTCTAAAAGCATTGTCCTAGACATATCCTCAAGAGTGCGACTCTTGCGTTCCACAACTCCGTTTTGTTGAGGAGTTCTAGGAGCTGAAAAATTATGAGAAATACCATATTTTGCACAAAACAAATCAAATTTTAATTGATCAAATTCTCTACCATGATCACTTCTTATAGGAACGATTGGTAGATTTTTCACGTAATAAAGAAATCCATGTAAAGCGAGAAAAGTCATCCACTATAACAAGAATGTATTGTTTTCCTCCGGGAGATTTGACACGCATAGGTCCAAAAAGATCCATGTGTAAAAGTTCAATGGGTCGAGAAGAACTTACAACTTTCTTGGGTTTGAAAGAACCTCTTGTTTGTTTACCTTGTGTACATGCCTTACAAAGATCATCAGCCTTGAAATTTAGGTTTGGCAAACCACGTACCAAATCTTTTGTAAGTAACTTCTACATGGTGTGCATGCTTACGTGACCAAGGCTTCTATTCCAAAGCCTTGGATTATCAGTCAAGGCCTTTAGACATTTTAACTTTGTTCCTACAACTTGGTTAGTACTCAAGGAATAAACATTGTTACATCTTAGAGTAGTAAGCAATACTTCGTCCGTTTTTATGTTTTGAACTACACATTTTTCTGAATCAAATATAACCTTATTAACTTTATCACAAATTTGAGAAATACTCAGCAATTTATATTTCAAGCCATCAACTAAATAAACATCATCAATAAAGTTGGATGAATTATAGAAAATTTTACCAATGCCAATTATGTCACACTTTCCTTTATCACCAAGAGTAATAGTTCCGGATGATTGCTTCTTTAAATCTGAGAATAACGAACTTTTTCCACTCATGTGTCTTGAGCAACCACTATCTAGTATCCATTTGTGCTCCTTTACCTTGGTGATATCCTGCAAAACAACAAATATCAACCTTTCCGGGTCGACCATATGGCATGTTTTGGTTCATACTCAAGCTCGATCATGTTTGGTGGTCTAGTACCTTTAGGAACCCAGATTGGTTTGACCTGTTTCCTTAGACATAAAGGATATATGTTTCTAATAATTTAAGGATCATTTATTCTATAAGGACATGTGGATTTAACATGACCCTTTTTACAACAATAGAAGCACGTAGGCATATGATTGCTTCCTTTGGCCATAACAAAAGTGGTGGTAGGTTTTCTAGGAAAGCTTTTATGATACCCTATACCATTTTTGTTAAGAGAAGATTGTTGTTCACCCATCATTCTTTCCAGATTATCTTTTGAACAAGTAAACTTAATGAGTGATGCCTTCAGGTCTTGACACGTTAAGGTCACATCAACTTTCTCTTTCTCTAGGTTGATATAATTTCGATGTAGAGAAGAGAGGTTGTCCTTGAGAATCAGATTTTCTGATTCCAAGGCCTTGATATTGTCATCAAGTTCTTCCTTTTCTGTGTTAAGATTTTCAATCTCTAGAGACATGTCTCTCAGTTGTTTATCTTGTTCATTAAGTTTATTTGTTAAAGAATTTATCCTTATTCTATGTTCCTTATCACTTAAGATAATATCTTTAAGGAATTGTTTAAGATCAATATCAGGTTGAAATTAAATTGTACTTACCATATTGTCGATGTACAGATTTGAGTCATCTTCATGATCAGCCATAAGACACAAGTTTGCTTGTTCTTTTTCATCTTGTGATTCATTTGATGATTCTGAATCACTCCATGAAGCAACCATAACTTTCTTTTTTTCGATCATTTTTCTTGAAGTTGGTCCTCTTCTTTTGTGGACAATCCTTTACCAGATGATCTGTTTCACCACATTCAAAGCAAGTTAGTACTCTTGTTTTCTTATTAGGGTTAGAAAACTTACCTCGGGGTTTTGATGCTCGTGGGAATTCTCTGTTATCCAATTGTTTCTTTAGCTTGAGAATTCTTGCGAGACCTTTTGAGATCATGGCGATTGCATCTTCTTCATCGTCATCATCCCTATCTTCTTCCTCATATGGTAACTAATCTCTTTTGGATTTTAATGCCAAATTCATGGAGTTGGATGGGAGTTATCCATCTTCTTCACCAAGAACCATTTCATGTGTGATGAGTTTTCCGAGTAAATCATTAAGAGGAAGAGTTGTGAGATTTTGAGCTTCTTCAATTGCAGTCATCTTTGGTCCCCACTTTGCTTTAGGTAAGCTCCTCAGAACCTTCCTTTCTTTTTCTTCATTAGTGAAGATCTTTCCTAGTGAGTCCAGATTGTTCACTATCCCAGTGAATCTGGTGAACATCACTTTGACTGTTTCATTGGGATTCATCTTGAATAGCTCATATTGTCTGAGGAAGATGCTAATCTTTGTCTCCTTGACTTGACTTGTCCCTTCGTAAGTAACAACAAGCTTGTCCCATATCTCTTTAGCGCTCTTGCATGATGAGATCCGGTTGAATTCATTAGCATCTAATCCACAATAAAGTAGATTAATAGCTAAGTAATTCTTTGACACACTGTCCAAGTCAGCCTGTGTGAAGTCTGATTCCTTCTTTGGGACTTGTACGCCTTCAACCATGGTCATTGGAATTTTGGGTCCATTTTGAGTAATGCTCCAAATTTCCATATCCTGGTCAATAATGAAAATACGCATGAGTGCTCTCCAATGAGCGAAATTGTTGCCACAGAAGTGTGGTGGTCGGGATGAGGATCTTCCTTGAGCAAATCCACCATCACCTACAGGATTCATGATTAGTCTCACTGATGGTTAAATCAATAAACGTGAGTCTAACTCTGATACCAATTTGAAGAACCGGTAGGTGATATAAATAGGATAAATAATACTCTAAAAGGGGGATTGAATAGAGTTTGAGAACTTTTCGCAAACCCAAATCTCAAGGCCTTGAAACCTCTTTCAAGAGCCTTGATGTCAATTTGTGCTCTTTGTGAAACTTTGATTTCAAGGGCTTTGAAACTCCTTTCAAGGGCCTTGACTTCTTGCTCCTGCAAAACAAAGTTAGTCACAGTGGATATGTTTACGAAGTTTGGCTCTACATAACCTACTCTCCGCCCCAGGGTATATCCGTAGAACTTAACTATCTATTATCAGCTTCAAAGAGTCCTACACACAAACTAGAAGAAATTCCCTTCTTCTCTCACTGTAGCCAATGCTACGATCTAGCTCCAACTCTTAACCTAGCTATAATAGCCTAGTTACTTCGCAGAGTAACACACACTCTAATATAACACTATTTACATCTTCCAATGGAGCTCTAGTGTTTTCTCTCTCTAAGGGGATAAAGCTTTTTGAATGAGAGAAAGAAAAACAACGAATGAAGATGATTTAGTTGCTTGAAGATGTAGAAGATATTTTACGATGTAGGCTTGTGTATTTTTCTTCTTCGACCATCATCTTCATTTATACTCTTCGATGAAAAGGTCTTCTAGCCGTTGTGAAGATGACCGTTGAAGGTGAATTTTCGTTTCCATTAAGATTGTTTTATTGTTTGGAGATAAGTTAGAAGTTGTAAAACTACAACCCCTATTAACAAATTGATCTTTTACTCCGATCTTCTCGTGTTCTATGTGAAGAGAAGATGTTGTTGCCGTTGAGTTTCTTTAAGAAAATCTTATGAAAAGATTCTCTTTTCTTCATTTAAGATCTTCGATGATTCTGTAGTTGACAAGATCTTCGGCTAAAATCTTCGGCTGGATCCTTATCAAAATCTTCTGAAAAAAGTCTTGATGCGTATTTTGAATTCTTGTTTTGCATTCTTATAACTCCAAGGCTCTTGATATCTTCCTTTGTATTCGCCATCTTCCTTCGTCCTTAGAATTATACTTCAAGGCCCTTAAAACTAATATCAAGGCCCTTGACATATGCATTGTTGTACCTGCATTAAATTTAATCCGACCAAATATCTAGAAATATAATCAAGTACATTGTTAGTATATCCAACTGCTTATATTTGTGTGAAGTCTTCCATCATCATCAACACATGTAAACCATCTCAATCAAGGTAGAGTTTTCACCTCAGCAGCAGACACAGGGACAATAGAGTGTCCTAGAGCGTCCATCTACTCAGGGTTCTGCTCCAGGACGGAGTAGAGGTAAGGGCCGGGATGTTGGCACCAGTGATGCTCGAGGAGCCCGAGGGAGAGCTTTTGAGTTGAGGAGTGCAGAGGATCCACCTGCACCGGCTGCTACAGTTACCATTCTACTTCATGGTTTACCTGTTAGAGTTTTATTTGATATTGGTGCTACGCATTCATTTATTTTTGATACTTCTGTCGAGCGTGTGAGTTTTGTTCGCCCAAAAGCGTGCGTGCGTGCAATCAAGCTTTAAATTTATAAAACTAGAATCAAAGAAAGTGAGCCCGTAGTGTACGGATCGGCGTAGTAAAGCAAGAATTCCAGAGTATCGAACTCAGGGATTTGGGGGGAAAAATTCAGTTTGCAAATCGTCAAGCAAGTAAGTATAATAAGCTTTGCAAATATTGGAAAAACAACAATCCTAAAGATCCAGGTTTCTAATTGTGGCAATCAATTCAAGATATACTAAAGAACTAAGGATAGAGTTAAGAGTTGCAAAGGTATGCTAAAGTAAAGCAATGTACGGTGAAGTTCCAGAACTTTATATGACTTATCTAAGGATACTCTCTATAAAGGTTGTTGAGGCTTCAGTATAGAAAGAATCTATGGATAAGAATTAATCTCAAATACCCAAACTTGCAACCCAAGGATCAAAACTAACTAAAACGATTAAGGTTATGACACTCGAAATCGAAATAGAAAGGATAAACCAAGACTAGATTAAAGCTAATCTTTAACCTTGGATCAAAGTAAAAGCAAAGTTCGTAAACTAGGGTAAATCACGGGCAGGTCTTGAGTTCCACGGCCGTGGAAGTCTAAGAACAGACCGTGATCTTGGTTCGTCAACGAGATCTCTCTAACTCTCAGGGTCCAATCAATTTACGATCGATCTATCATCATCTAAGCCACAACTATTAACCCTTCACCTTAGAATTGCTAAAGGGTTTTAGCCAATAACCATTGTCATTATATCAAAAATCAATTTAAGAAGAATGAAAGATGAAAACCCTCGGAAACTCAAATATAACTCAAAGTCAATCTCAAATCCAAACACAAATTGGAATACTCAATGGATTCAGAATATAACACAAAACCTCACAATGATCTAGGGCAAGTATGAAGAACAGGTTGTCAATCCATCTTCAATAACTAACCCTAAGAAAGAGGTAAAAACCCTCGGAAATCTTCAATCCGCCCTAGGAAAGAATATTTCAAGCAAGGTAAGCGACCGTCACGTCTCCGCGAGATCCAACGCCAATGTCACGGGAATAGGCCGTAAGCGTCGATGTCCAAAACTCTCTTCTTTGACCTTTTTATAAGACGAGACAAAAGTAACCGTCCCGGCCCATCACGTAAATAATGTGATAAATGAAGACTCGTCAAAAGATCGCCTAAATTACGGTCTCAAGGGTTTCCACGACCGTGGTTTAAGGCGTGGAATTGGGTTACGGTCTCTTGTGACTTCCGCGACCGTACTTTAGGCCGTGTAACTTATTGGAATGCTCCACGCTCATTTTGCCAAGATCCACGACCATGGTTTAGAGCGTGGACTCTTATACGGCCGTAATTTAGGGCGTGGAAGTGTAGATTGCCTGTGGTTTCCTTTGTGTCGTGACATTCTCCATCTTAGCTCCTTCTTTGGCTTCATTGATGTGTTCCTAATCCTTGAATTTGATCGAATCCTCTCTTATCTCTCTCAAATGGTCCGGTTTCAGCTCTTATTCATCTATAATCAACACAAAGCTAATGTAGACCTCCATATCGAAAATATAGGTAAACAAGCTAACAAATGCTTCAATGTCTTATCCATGAACACAATAATGAATGGAAAACAACTAGAATAAATTCCTAGAATATCGCAATATTTCAAGCTAACAAAATACCCAATACTTGTCACTTGCTTGTCCCCAAGCAAGGTCTTTGAAAGCTTAGAACATAAGTTAGGATGAAATATGCATGCAAACTCAAAAACAAAACATCTTGTAGGTAAGTGTGCTTCTAGTCAATAGATCATTCTCAAACCTTGCTTGATTCACTCTTGAAACGCTTATATACATAAACCAAAGAATGTAAAGTAAAGAAACATCATGAATTGGTTAAACTTTAAGGCAAACATCATAATCTTCAAGCATTATCAAAATCAAGCATAAGAAACTTCAATTTAGCTCACCAAGTCAAATAACATTCTTTTGATCTTAAGGACTTCTAAGTAAGGTCTAGAATGCGGAAGGGGGGGAAACTTAAAAGGGGGTTGTGGTGCATGAATCCGGGAAAGTGGACAACCCAACTCTTTTCTTTTTATTTTGAATTGCAACACCATCAACTTTGAGCTTTGCTCTCTTCTTTTTCACATTACTTTTCGACTTTACTTTTGGAGTTATGGATAGCGGTGCACAAAAACCGAAGCCTAGGAGATTGGCGTTTCTCAATTTCGAGATGTCTCAAACCCTTGATGCACATACCATAATCCGCTAGAAATATCGCTCAATCCGACTTTGGCAAGACACAAACACCCGGCTATGTGAATGGTGCCGAGTTACTCATCGTCATGATTGACTTCCCCAAACCTATAATTTCTATTCTTTGAATGCAAACAATTGCTTTCATGGCCTTCCCACATCAAACATGCCAAAACACAACTCCTCCAAATTCCCGGATAGGTAAGGGAGGCAATTATTTCATTGAGGGGCTAAATGAACAAAGAAAGGAGAAAGAAAGATTGAATTGTCTTAATCATTTCATAAAGAAGTATAAGAACTCATCATGTGATTTCACCTCGATTTCTCAATATGATTTAGATAAAACTCTTCACATTATGAAACTTGCAAGAAAGGATAATCAACACATTCAATTCCTTTTCAATTCGTTATTCGTTTAGGCATACAATTGTCATCAAAAGTTCAATCTGCAAGTAGGAACTATCATAGAAATCATCTCAACTCTTAGAAGCACAAAACCTTTTTAGAATTTTTCAAAAATTTTCACATTTTTATGGGTTTTTCGAAAACTTTTTCATGCAATGCAATAATGAAACGTGTGACTATGAAATGAAACATGCAAAGTGTCATCGATCAAGGCAAACAATTGTAGTAGAGTTATTACAACACATAGTCACACCCAACCCCATATTTAGGACAAACAGTGTCCTCAATGTTCAAAAAGAAATAAAGAAAATAAAGAAGAGAAAAATGAACTCACTAGACGGCGGTCGGGTGGCTGAAACTGTCAATCGGCATAGCTCATCATTGCGGTAGAGGCGGTGGTGGAAACGGGTAGAAGTCGGAGCTGAAGTTCCGCCCAAACTGCTGGCGGTAGATATCCCTCATCATCCGGTCATGCTCATCAGCCCGTACATCTCGAGCGTCCTGGCGGATCTCCGAATTGCCGACTCTCTTGGAAAGGTCAGTAGCCCACTCCGGTAGCTGCTCATACCATGCCGGTGCCTCGCCGTACCATGCCGGTGCATCCTGTGGGGCCGGTGCTGCTGGTGGCTGTGCATACCATGGTGGCGGAGCTCCCATCCACTCCGGTTGTGCTCCATACCAGGAGTATCCATCCATGTCGGTCTCTCGCTCACACTAGCTCGGCGAGAGGAAGAAGCACCGGAAGGTCTAGAAGGGCGGGGAGACTGTCTAGGTAGGTCCGGGAAGATGTCCGGCTGATCCGGAAAGGTACCAAAATCCTACTCATCACCTCCTCCTATATCCTCATCAACATCAGCAGCTGCAATCTCATCGGGGATGTAGGGAGGTGCTGCTAACCTATTCGCATGCATAGCAGCGAAAGTCTCCTTCCAATTATGGCGTCCAGCCATAATAGAATACTCGGGAAGCCATGGAATGCCTCTACCTCCTCTACCCTCCCATGGCATAGCAGCAGTAGGTGGACCTCGGTGTCTAGGAAAGATCATACCCCTAGTCATAAGGCTCTTGAGACCCAAAGGTCTCGCCGCTATCCTAGTGCATGCGGAGCAATCAATCCCGAGCTGCATAGCTATGTGGGTAACCATCCCACCATACCCAATGTTCCCGGCCCTCTTTTTCTTAAGCTTACTAATGGTGGAGGCTAAGAGGGTGGCATAATCGGCGGGTCTACCGTGCAGTATGGCGTAAAGAAGGAAAAGCTCGTCGGTCTTAATCTTTTGGGGGTCTCGGTCCTAGGAAATAGGCACTCGGAAAGGACCATATTAGCTATCTTCAAGGCTAAGTGGTAGATGAGCTTAGCCTTTGTGTCAGCTGGCTGCCAGCGGTCCTCGCTAGCGTAAATCATAGATATATCCTCCCAAAAGTCCTTAGCGTATACATCGCTAGGGAAGCGACCGTTAAAGGTCTCATGGAACCCAAAGAAGGTTCCAAACTGCTGGATGGAGAACTCATAATCCGTCTCCATCAATTTAAAAGATACCGTCCTATCGACGTGGCTATGCTCGAAGGAGATAACAAACTCCCTCGTAATCTCCTCATATGCATCCGCTCTAATAGCGGAGAAAACAATCAGTCCGACTCTATCCAAGAGCCATGTCAAATCATTCACCACATTAAGTGGCTTCAACTCCTCAAGCAAGAGGTATCTAGGTCCTATGACCGGTCTCTCCTCGATCTTTTCTAAAGCATCGAGATAGTTTGGGTGAATGGTTGGGATTCTAGGGCGTGGAGGTAATGGTGGTTCACTAGGAGGGTCTTGGGAAGAAGAGGAACTATCACCCTTTCTCTTCTTTTTCTTTCATGCACTTCTCGTGAACATTTTCTCAATTCCAAAAAAAACCACGGTCTGTTCTTCCTATTCCACGGACGTGGAAGTCCCAGAGACCGTAATTCGTCTCTGACTTGCTCAAATCTCAACAAAATCAACAACAAACTCAGCAGAACCTGTCCTAGACTAATTCCAATCTCAATCCTATGCAATTTCTCTAAGTTCTTGCGAAAATTTAGCCCGAATTGACAAAGAAGAGAAGAAGAGTAAAAACCTAGGTTTTTGGATCTTTGAATCCAAATTCTGCCTTCTGGAGGGATTGTTCACTTGTTTTGTCGATTGGATCTTGTAAAGGAATGAAAATGCTCCACTTTAGCACCAAGAATCGTTCGAAACGATTACCGAATGAGGATTTGCGAGAGGTGGAGATTTTTCGGAGTTTAGGGCGTGGAAAGGGGCGTGGAAGAGGAAATGAGGGTGTTTTTGTGAAGGAAGGTGGTTTTTATAGTGGCCGTAAAATTTTTTGAAAATCACGGTCACTCGGGGGTTTCCACGGCCGTGGTTTTGTACGGACCCGTGGTTTTTGGTGATTTTTCTCAGATTTTGAAGAATTACGGTTACTGTAGCCTCCACGACCGTGGTTTAGGGCGTGGAACTCTCTGTATTGTGCCAAAATCCGAGTTTCGTCAATTTCTTCCAACTTTTTCCTTTCCCATTTCCTATTCCATTACTCCTACATCCAAAAACACAACATACCGGAAGGTATCAAGGGTAAAACAAAACAAAAACATCTAGACTAATCTAATCTACGAATGACAAACAAAAGTATAAGTGCAATACCTTGGGTTGCCTCCCAAGAAGCACTTGTTTAAGGTCCGTAGCTAGACGGTACTTGCACCTATTCGAGTGCGGTAGGTGCGAACTCCTCAGCTTGGGGTTCCAGTGAGTACTTCTTGAGTCGTTGACCGTTCACCTTGAAGCTTCCGCCCTTTTCACCCCATACTTCAACTGCGCCATGGGGATAAACATGTTTTATTAGATAAGGTCCAGTCCAATGAAATTTAAGCTTACCTGGAAAGAGACGAAGTCTTGAATTGAAGAAGAGAACTTGATATCCTTCTTTGAGGTCCTTTGGAATGATATGCTTATCATGCCAACGCTTCGCTCTCTCCTTGTAGATCTTGGCGATCTCGTAGGCGTTTAAGTGAAGTTCTTCAAGCTCGTTAAGGTCCAAGAGGCGCTTCTCGCCTGCTTCCATCATGCTGAAGTTCAACCACTTTACCGCCCAATACGCCTTATGTTCCAACTCTACCGGTAAGTGAAAAGACTTCCCATACACAAGGTTGTATGGTGTCGTTCCTATGGGAGTCTTGTATGCAGTCCGGTATGCCCACAATGCGTCATCTAGCTTCAAAGACCAATCTTTCCTTGTCTTCGAAACTGTTTTCTCTAGGATTCCTTTAATATCCCGGTTCGAAATCTCCACTTGTCCACTCGTTTATGGATGGTAAGGGGTGGCGATCTTGCGAGTCACCCCATACTTAGCTAGTAGAGCTTCGAATTGTCGGGCAATGAAATGAGAGCCTACATCACTAATGATAATCCGTGGTGTCCCAAACCTTGGGAAAATAGTCTTGTTAAAGAACTTAACCACAACCATGGCATCATTAGTGGGAGAGGCAATTGCTTCAACCCATCTCGAAACATAATCTACAGCTAGAAGTATGTATTGGTTTCCACAAGATGATGGGAAAGGTCCCATGAAATCTACTCCCCTAACGTCAAAAATCTCTACTTCCTGAATGTTGTTAAGAGGCATTTCGTTTCTCCTAGATATGTTCCATGTTCTTTGACAAGCATCGCAGCAGGAAACAAAGGTTTGCACATCTTTAAATAAAGTAGGCCAAAAGAATCCAGATTGCAATACCTTAGCGCTAGTCTTGTTCGAGCTAGCGTGTCCTGCACAAGGTAGTAAATGACAATGACGGATGACGCTTTGCATCTCGTCTTCCGGCACACATCGTCGAATGATTCCGTTAGGACCTCTCTTGAAGAGGAGAGGTTCATTCCAAAAGTATTCCCGGAAATACTTAAAGAACTTCTTTCTTTATGCATAGGATAGTCCGGGTGGTATTTCCTGACAAACCAAATAGTTAACAAAATCAGCAAACCACGGTTCGTTACCTTTAGTGATCTTGTCGATCCACTCCTCTATGATGTGTAAATGCTCGTCCGGAAAGGAGTCATCTATAGGTAGATTGTCGTCCTCTAGATGTGGTAGACGACTCAAATGATCCGCAACAGAATTTTCCGAACCCTTCTTGTCACGGATTTCTAGAACGAATTCTTGTAAGAGAAGAATCCATTTAATCAGCCTTGGTTTCTCATCCTTCTTTGCAAGTAGATACCGGATCGCAGCATGATCCGTGTATACAATCACCTTTGCACCTACAAGATAAGAAAGAAACTTTTCAAATGCATAAACAATAGCAAGAAATTCCTTTTCAGTAGTGGCATAGTTAAGCTGCGCTTCGTCTAGCGTCTTGCTAGCGTAGTATATAGCATGGGTTCGTCCTTCCTTCTTTTTCCCAAGCACAGCTCCTATAGCTACGTCACTTGCATCGCACGTAACCTCGAATGGAAGATTCCAATCCGGAGTTCGAATGATCGGGGCTGAGATTAGAGCTTCCTGAATCTTATGAAACGCATCTAAGCACTCCTGTGAGAAGTCAAAAACTACATCCTTCATCAATAGATTAGTAAGCGGTTTTGATATCTTAGAGAAATCCTTTATAAAACGTCTATGAAATCCAGCATGTCCTAGAAAGCTTCGTATCCCCTTCACCGAAGATGGAGGAGGGAGCTTTTCTATAGTTTATATCTTAGCCTTATCTACTTCGATCCCTCTACTAGAGATTAAGTGTCCGAGTACAATGCCTTCCTTCACCATAAATTGACACTTCTCCCAATTAAGAACTAGGTTAGTGTCTTCACACCTTTGCAGCACAAGAGAAAGGTTAGAAAGACAATTATCGAAAGAGAAACCATAAATAGAAAAGCCATCCATGAAAACCTCCATGATCTCCTCTATGTACTCTGAGAAGATAGCCATCATGCATCTTTGGAAGGTAGCTGGGGCGTTGCATATCCCAAATGGCATTCTCATATAAGCAAACGTACCCCACGGGCACGTGAATGTGGTCTTCTCTTGATCGTCCGGATGTATCGGGATCTGAAAGAAACCACTATAACCGTCAAGATAACAGAAATGTGAGTGTTGTGCTAAGCATTTGATCAATGAATGGTAATGGGAAGTGGTCCTTCCTCGTTGCGTTGTTTAGCTTGCAGTAGTCTATGCACATCCTCCATCCTGTCACGGTTCTTGTAGGAATGAGCTCATTGTTCTTATTGGTGATGACCGTCATTCCTCCCTTCTTTGGAACAACTTGTACGGGACTCACCCACTTGCTATCGGAGATAGGGTAGATGATACCTGCATCAAGTAGCTTAAGAATCTCCTTCTTGACAACCTCCTTCATGGTCGGATTTAACCGCCTTTGAGGTTGTCGTGAAGCTCTAAAATCTTCTTCCATTAGGATCTTATGCATGCATAATGAACGCTTGATTCCTAATAGATCCTCTATAGTGTAACCTAAGGCTTTCCTATGTTTCTTTAGAACAACCATAAGCTTACTATGTTCATCTTCACTTAGATCGGAACTAACAATTACCAGGAAGGTAGAATTAGGTCCTAGAAATGCGTACCTTAGATGTGCGGGAAGTGGCTTCAATTCCATCACTATAGGACTATCTAATGGCTCTTGAGGAGTGTCCATTGCTTCCTTAGAAGTCTCTATGGGTGTAGAAGTTGTTGGAGAAGAATCAGAAAAAGTGGTGGAAAGAACACAATTGTCTTCAGATTCACCCAACATTACGGCTCCCCTGTATCCTCCACGGCCGTGGTTTTGGGCGTGGAAATCAATTACGGTGCCTCTGCTTGTTCCACGGCCGTGGTTTTGACCGTGTAACTTACTGGAGTCCTCTGAATAGCTAATTACGGTCATGTTGGTGGGAACCACGGCCGTGGAATAGCACGACTAGCCATGATTCCTCATGTTTTCTGACCCATCGTAGAGTTTTTCAAACTTTTCTTCATGTACTTCCTTTTGCTCTTCTAAAGCTTCAATTTTCTCATTGCATTCCTCTTCCTCTCCTATGTCCATAATGCTCAAAGCGATCACCTTTTGCAAAGGATCTTTGAAGAGAATCGAATTACTTCTTCTCTAGATAGCTCTTCGTCATGGATGTTCAATATATCCTCTTCAAGAGCTGGTTCTTTCATCAAAGTGGAAAGAACGAACTCTACCTTTTCCTCTCCTATGTCGAAGGCGAGTCTAGCATTCTTGCAATCCACCATACAACCGGATGTTGCAAGAAACGGTCTTCCGAGTATGATCGGGACCGGACTATCTGCAGGAATGTCAAGCACAACAAAATCTATTGGAACATAAAACTTACCAAGCTTGACCGGGACATCTTCAATGATACCGACGGGACGAGTTATGGATCGATCTGCCATATATAACGTCATCTTCACCGGTTTAGGCTCGCCTAGACCGATCTTCCTACATAAGGCAAGCGGAATGATGCTAACGCTTGCTCCTAAATCACATAATGCATTATATGTGACATCTCCTACTCTGATTGGAATACAAAATGACCCTGGATCTTTCAGCTTTGGGGGCATCTTTTCCTTCATCGTTTTGATGAGATCCGACGATTCCGAACTCATTTTGACTTCTCCAAAGTCTTCTAGTTTCCTCTTGTTATAGAGGATCTCCTTTAAGAACTTTCCATATGCTTGCATACCTACGATTGCATCAATGAAAGGTATATTAATATGCAGTTTGCTCATGAGTTCAATGAACTTAATGAATTGCTTGTCTAGACGCGCTCTTTCTCTAGATTGTGGGAATGGTAGGGGAGGTTTGTAAGGTGGAGGAGGAATGTAGATGTCTTCCTTCTCCTTCCCCTTTTCCTTCTCCTTTTTGACGGGAACTTCCACAAACTTGGGCTGCGGGTCGGTGGTTGTTGCTCCGCTCCTAGTTGTGATAGCCATCACCCTTCCTTTCGGGTTATCCTCCGTCTTTCCTGGAAGTTTTCCTTGATTTCTAGGAACTTCCTCAGCATTGCTGAACATTTGGTTTTCTAAAACCTTTTGGGATTTATCAACCTTAGTGATGTGACTCTCCAATCCTTGAAGCTTTCCCAAGATCGTTTCCAACATGGGATTGGGCTTCTCTTTCTCCGAAGTGCTTCCATTATTAGATGTTTGCCCCTGACTTTTCAAAGGAATTGAAGAAGAAGATGGTGGAGTTAGTGAATTTCCGGAATTAGGATAAGAATTAACGGAGTTTTGTTATTGGTTGGAACGCCAATTGTTTTTGTTTGAACCACTATTGTTGTTCCAATTGTTATTCCGGTTGTTGTTGTTCCAATTGTTCCGGTTGTTGTTCCGGCTGTTGTGATTGGTGTTCTCATTCCCATTGTGATTATTGTTGTTTCCTAAATAACCAACACCTTGCTCCTTAGGCTTTGGAAAGCTAGCCTTGATGACTTCCTTCAATTCTTTAATCTCGGTGTTGAGAGAAAAGATTTGAGTTTGAGCAGCTTGTGTTAGCTTTGCTCCTTGCTCCACTCGATTAGCTTCCACTTTCCGGTGAGAGTACTTCTCAATGACTCGGGCTTGCTTCTCAATGAAGTCCCAAGCGTCATCTTCCCTCATGCCCATGAATGTGCCACATGAAATGGATTGGAGCTTGAATTGTGTTTCCACATCCAGCCCCTTGTAGTATATCTCCAATAACTCCAATTCGGAAATGCCATGGTGTGGGCAATCCAATAATAAATCCTGAAATCTTTCCCAAGACTGAAACAAACATTCATTAGATCTCATAGAAAAAACATTAATTTTACCTCTCAACTCCGCCGTCTTGGATGGCGGAAAGAACTTGGTTAGGAACTCCGAAGAAAGATCCTCCCATGTGTTGAGTCTTCCATTTGGAAGAGCTTGATACTAAGATAAAGCTTTTCCTTTCAAAGAGAAAAATAATGGTTTGATCTTGTAATTGTTGGTGGTTGCATTTGTTGGTTTCATTGTCTCCATCAAGATCTCAAAATTTTGTAAATATTGATGTGGAGATTCGACACTCGTTCCTCCAAACTGGCTTTGGCGAACGATGGTAATAACTTGTGGGTTGAAGCTAAACCCCTGAATATCGTCAGTATCAAAGTTCACACCTAGACGGCGTGGTTGCTGAATCGGATCCATTCTTTGGCCAAGAGTTCTTGGCTCTTCATCTACACGAGCGGCTCTCGCACCCCCAGCCGGGATACGATAATTGGTGGCTGGTCTTGGATAATTCTGGTTCACATTGATTGTTGGATCAATGTCCTCTAACGATGGCATGGAGGAGTCGCTCTCTTCATCGGATGAGTCAGTTCTAACCGATCTTGTCGGTTTCCTTCTCTTCTTCTTTTTGGAATCACTCATCTCCAACCTCATTTGCAACATCATGTCCTTGAGCTCATCAATTTGAAATTGATGACGCTCCGATTCTTCCTTACGAGTCTTATCGCTCCATCTAAGTCGAGCTTCGGAATCATCCAACTCCGCTTGGATATCCCTCTCTTTACTTTCAGCCATCTTTCTTTCTTTGAGCTTTTTTCTCAAAGTCTTCTCAAGTTCTTGATCAAGAGGTAAGAAGTCTTTTTTTGTGCTAGACCTGCGCATATACCCTAGGATAACCTTGCAAATATCACACAAAAGAGATATCAAATGACAAGAGCAAAGCTCCCAAGCTTGACAACCGATAACCGAATTCGGCCTAAACCAAATCCCCGGCAACGGCGCCAAAAACTTGTTCACCCAAAAGTGTGCGTGCAATCAAGCTTTAAATTTATAAAACTAGAATCAAAGCAAGCGAACCCGCAGTGTACGGATCGGCGTTGTAAAGCAAGAATTCCAGAGTATCGAACTCAGGGATTTGGGGGGAACAAATTCAGTTCGCAAATCGTCAAGCAAGTAAGTATAATAAGCTTTGCAAATATTGGGGAACCAACATTCCTAAAGATCCAGGTATCTAATTGTGGCAATCGATTCAAAATATACTAAAGAACTAAGGACAGAGTTAAGAGTTGCAAAGGTATGCTAAAGTAAAGCAATGTACGGTGAAGTTCCAGAACTTTATATGACTTATCTAAGGATACTCTCTATAAAGGTTGTTGAGGCTTCAGTATAGAAAGAATCTATGGATAAGAATTAATCTCAAATACCCAAACTTGCAACCCAAGGATCAAAACTAACTAAAACGATTAATGTTATGACACTCGAAATCGAAATAGAGGGTGATGAGTCTCACTACTACCTAGAAAAGGATAAATCAAGACTAGATTAAAGCTAATCTTTAACCTTGGATCAAAGTAAAAGCAAAGTTCGTAAACTAGGGTAAATCATGGGCAGATCTTGAGTTCCACGGCCGTGGAAGTCTAAGAACAGACCATGATCTTGGTTCGTCGACGAGATCTCTCTAACTCTCAGGGTCCAATCAATTTACGATCGATCTATCATCATCTAAGCCACAGCCATTAACCCTTCACCTTAGAATTGCTAAAGGGTTTTAGCCAATAACCATTATCATTATATCAAAAATCAATTTAAGAAGAATGAAAGATGAAAACCATCGGAAACTCAAATATAACTCAAAGTCAATCTCAAATCCAAACACAAATTGGAATACTCAATGGATTCAGAATATAACACAAAACCTCACAATGATCTAGGGCAAGTATGAAGAACAGGTTGTCAATCCGTCTTCAATAACTAACCCTAAGAAAGAGGTAAAAACCCTCGGAAATCTTCAATCCGCCCTAGGCAAGAATATTCCAAGCAAGGTAAGCGGCTGTCACGTCTCCGCGAGATCCATCGCCAATGTCACGGGAATAGGCCATAACCGTTGATGTCCAAAACTCTCTTCTCTGACCTTTTTATAAGACGGGACAAAAGTAACCGTCCCGGCCCATCACGTAAATAACGTGATAAATAGAGACTCGTCAAAAGATCGCCTAAATCACGGTCTCAAGGGATTCCACGACCGTGGTTTAGGGCGTGGAATTGGGTTACGGTCTCTTGTGACTTCCACGACCGTACTTCAGGCCGTGTAACTTACTGGAATGCTCCACGCTCATAATGCCAAGATCCACGGCCGTGGTTTAGAGCGTGGACTCTTCTACGGCCGTAATTTAGGGCGTGGAAGTGTAGATTGCTTGTGGTTTCCTTTGTGTCGTGACATTCTCCATCTTAGCTCCTTCTTTGGCTTTCTTGATGTGTTCCTAATCCTTGAATTTGATCGAATGCTCTCTTATCTCTCTCAAATGGTCCGGTTTCAGCTCTTATTCACCTATAACCAACACAAAGCTAATGTAGACCTCCATATCGAAAATATAGGTAAACAAGCTAACAAATGCTTCAATGCCTTATCCATGAACACAATAATGAATGGAAAACAACTAGAATAAATGCCTAGAATATCGCAATATGTCATGCTAACAAGTTTAGCTACCATAGAGGGGATACCCTTTACTATAGGGTTACCTGATGGTAGTCGGGTCAGAGATACCCGTGAGATACGTAGTTGTCCCCTTCGTTTAGGGACTCGTGTTTTACTTGTTGACTTTTTAGTCATGCCATTGATGCATGAAGAAGTCATATTAGGTATGGACTGGATGCGTAGACACCATGCAGTTTTGGATGTTGGTAGGCGGACTGTTACAGTCTCTACCGAGGTTGGTCAGATTGAGGTCTTCAGGGGTTGGGACCTTGGGAAGAGAGGTTCGGTTATTAGTGCCGTACGAGCAGTTAGATTGATTACACAGGGTTGTGATGCCTTCTGGTGCTACGCCATGAAGGATGAAGAGAGTCCAGCTCTAGAGGATATTCCAGTAGTCTGCGAGTTTATAGCTGTGTTTGCTGAGCCGTCGAGTTTTCCGCCTCAGCGGAGTGTGGACTTCAGCATAGAGTTAGAGCCTGGCACGCGACCCATCTCGAAGGCCTCATACCATATGGCACCTATCGAGATATTGGAGCTGAAGAAGCAACTCGCGGAGTTGGCTGAGAAGGGCTTCATACGCCCTAGCGTTTCACCATAGGGTGCACCTGTCCTCTTCGTATGGAAGAAGGATGGATCTTTGAGGTTATGCATAGATTACAAAGAGCTGAACAAGGTGACCGTCAAGAACAGGTATCCATTGCCTCGTATTGATGATCTACTTGATCAACTTCAGGGAGCTACAATTTTCTCCCGGATTGATTTACGCTCAGGATATTCACCAGCTGAGGGTGAGAGAGCAGGATGTACACATGACGGCATTTCGTACCCGTTATGGACACTACGAGTTTGTAGTGATGCCATTCGGGCTAACGAATGCCCCAACAGTATTTATGGAGTTGATGAACAGTATATTCATCAACTTCCATGATCAGTTTGTGGTGGTCTTTATTGATGATATTTTGGTGTACTCTCGTAGTAGAGAGGAGCATGTCGGTTATCTGAGGACGGTTTTGCAGATTTTGAGGGATAAAGAGTTGTATGCTAAGCTCTCTAAGTGTGAGTTCTGGATGTCCGAGGTTGCTTTCCTTGGACATATCGTCTCTGCCGATGGGGCAATGGTTGACCCGGCGAAGATCGAGTCTGTTGTTGCATGGACGACACCGACGAACGTCAAGGAAGTGCGTAGCTTTCTTGGCCTAGCCGGTAACTACAAACGCTTTGTGGAGGGTTTTTCTGTGATTGCCCGTCCACTAAAGAGTCTTCTGAGGAAGACTACCCGGTTTGCGTGGACCGACTAGTGTGCTCGGAGCTTTGAGGAGTTGAAGAGGCATTTGAATTCTGCTCCTGTCCTGGCACAGCCAGAGGGTTCAGATGATTTTGTGGTCTACAGTGATGCATGTAAGCTAGGCTTGGGATGTGTGTTGATGCAGAGAGGTAGAGTGATTGCATATGCGTCTCGACAGCTGAAGACGTATGAGGAGAACTACCCGACTCATGATTTGGAGTTGGCAGCGGTAGTGCATGCTTTGAAGATCTGGAGATATTACTTGTATGGTGCTACATGTCAGATCTTCACAGACCATAAGAATCTGAAGTATATTTTTACGCAGTGGGAGTTGAACAACCGCCAACGTCAATGGCTTGAGTTGATCAAGGACTTTGACCTTGAAATTTTGTATCATCCTAGAAAGGCGAACGTGGTTGTTGACGCCTTGAGCAAGAAGACGCCTCGAGAAAAGGCGATTGCAAGATTGACTGTACAACCTCAGCTTCAGAGGGATCTAGCTTGGCTAGAGATGGACATCCAGTTTCCTGATGAGGATGCCCAGTTATATGCTTTAGAGGTTTTACCTGGTCTGTTGGATGAGATCCAACAGAAATATGGGACCTGCCCGACCTTGATGAGGATCAGAGAGAGGATGTCTCGTGGAGAGGCACCACAGTTTTCTGTTGGAGCTGATGGAGTGATGAGGCGACATGATCGCATTTGTGTTCGTGCTGATGCAGAGTTGAGACAAAGGATCTTACAGGAGGCTCACTGTACACCTAACTTTGTACATCCAGGTACGAGTAAGATGTACCATGATGTGAGACGTTCATATTGGTGAGAAGGGCTAAAGCCCGATGTAGCCATATTTGTGGCTCAGTGTGCGACTTGTCAGCAGGTCAAGATAGAGCATTGGAGACCTGGAGGTGAGCTCCATCCACTGCCAGTGCCGTAGTGGAAGTGCGAGGACGTCTTCATGGATTTTGTGACTGGTTTGAGACCCAGTAGGAGTTTTGATGCCGTTTGGGTTGTTGTTGATAGACTGACAAACACGGCACGTTTCATCCCTATCAGAGAGATGTGGCCAGCGAGTAGGTTGGTTGAGGAGTACACTAGACAAATAGTGAGACTCCATGGTGTACCGAGGACGATCGTCTCTGATCGAGATGGACGATTCACCTCAAGGTTTTGGCAGTAGATCCAGACTGCTTTGGGGACGAGTCTACACTTCACGACTGCGTTTCACCCCCAGACTGACGGACAATCAGAGAGGACCATCCAGACTTTGGAGGATATGCTGCAAGCTTGTGTGTTGGATTAGGGACAAGGATGGTCTGATTACTTCCCACTTGTTGAGTTCTCATACAATAATAGTTGGCATGCATCTATTGGGATGGCTCCTTATGAGGCACTGTATGGACGTAGGTGCCGTACACATTTATGCTGGGATGAGCCTAGCGGTATCAGTGGGATAGCGCCAGAGCAGATTCGTGATGATATGGCTCGAGTAGCGCTGATTAGAGAGGGGATGCTGGTTGCACAGAGTCGTCAGAAGTCATATGCAGATGTTACGCTTAGGATGTGTGACACGCAAAAAGCTTTAAATTTATAACTCGTTATATTACTCCTAACTCCTAGCGAACCCGCAGTGTACGGGACGTTTTGTAGTAGTGATAGTATTCTGAGGTCGAACACAAAGACTGAGGTGAGATTGAATCGATTAATGAACTAAGGATAGTGAAGATCTAGGCTAAGAAAGGAGAAAGGAATAAAGAAATGAAAATCTCAATGTTTTTGGTTTGGTTTTTAGGTGATCAATCAAAGATCACAAATCATGCAAAATAAACAATCAACTAAGCCAACACCACAAGTAAACGAGCAAATACGAAATATGTAATCAAAGAGAGAAAAGCGGATTCTTGGGGTCGGAAATTCCGGTTATGGCATTGGACTCAAGCTATCTAATCATTCCTTGAATTAACTATAGTATGTTGGGAGTGAGTGTTTCTAGATTGGGATCGATCACCGGGTAGGTCTCATGGTCCACTAGTCCGTTCCTAAGGTCTCATCACCGGGTAAGTCTCAAAGAGCCTAAAGATAGGAATTCTACACAAACCGGATGGTATTCTAGGGATCTAACCTCTCTTTACCGGGTAAGTCTCGGAAAGGCGAGTCCTAAACACCTATCCTAGCACACTCAGTCCAATAGCGGCTTGTGAGGCTCACTACTACCTAGAGTTCGTCATCTTCGGTATCTAAGAGTAAGAATCACCGGGTAGTTCTCTTCTAACACTTAGTTGCTAACACTAGGTCACCCTAGGATAGATTTAGCTCAACAAACACTTAGGATTTCAACAATCTAACAACCTAACACTTGGATTTATCATTACAAGAAAGTCAATCAAAAACACTGGGTGTTCATCAAGGTCCACGGCTGTGGTTTGTCTAGAACAAACCGTGGTTTCTAACAGTGACTAGGTTCAATCAAACGAATCATCCAAGCATACATTTAAGTCTATTCTATCATAGTCCAAGCCATAACCATCCTTTCCTTACCCTAGAATCGCATCTATTTAGCCAACAACATATAGCATCACAATCGAAATCATCAAGCATAAAATCATGGCTTCCATTTGCAAGATAATGAAGAGAAAGAGATTAAACAAGTTAAACAAAGAAAACCAAGCTGAATATGAGATTTAGAAAGACTTACAACCCCTTAAAAGAAGGTTCAATCGATTCTTACAACCCTAGAAATCGTTCCAAAAATCTCCACTCTAGAATCTATCAAAGACTAACAGTGTTGTGCTCTTCTCTTCTTCTCCAATGGAAGCTTTTTTCTCCTCAAAGAGTAGCTCTCATCCAAGCTTCCAATTGAGAAAATCTTCTTCTTGAGAGTATGGGAGAGAATGAGAGTGAGAATGGATGTGCTTTTCAACCTTGCAGGACCACCTTTTATCCTACAAATCTGCAAGAGTCGGCCATGAAGATCGTGGCACAACTGTCACAACCGTCTGGCAAAAACCACGGCCCATTTCCACGGGCGTGGTTCTTCCAGTGACCGTGGTTTTGGTGTTCCTGCACTATATGGATCATCAAGCCACGATTTGGTGCATGGCATGCACCAATAAGGTGCCAAGTGTCCTCCTTAGCCCCTAGCTTGCATCCCAATGAGTCCGAAGGTGTGTCATCTCGAGGAATGATCCTCGAATGTACCGATTAAGCTCCTAAATCTCCCAAAATACCTACAAAGCATGCAAAAGTCCGTGTAGATGTCTATCTCGAGAAAATACATGAATTGAGTGCAAACGTCGTGAACTAGTGCTAAACCATGCATGAATGAGCGGAAAACTATCTAAATGAGTGTCTAAACCTAAGTCATAAATCGTGTTATCAAAAATACCCCATACTTAAGGTTTGCTCGTCCCCGAGCAAGTCCCAACTATAGACTAAGAGATGACATGATTTATGCATAACAAAATCTTTTTCGAGTTGTGCTTCTAATGTTGGATCACCTTCATAGTCATGTTCATGGCAATGGACAAGCAATCATGTGTCAAATAAGTGAAGGCATGGAAAGACAATTATACTTAACTCGAAAGCATGCATGAAATGTAAAAACGAAGAAGTCAAGATGATCATGAGCATATCCAATCTAGATCACTAAGTCTTACACACATGCAAATAGGTCACAAGGGCTTGTGAAATAAAAGGCCAAGAAACGTTGTGATTAGGTGGGAATTTTTCTAGGATATGTGATGCTAATCCGGGAATGGAACTAACTTCACAACTTCACATTTTTATCAACTTCCCACAAGTGTATATTTTCTCCATCTTTTCTTTTCTTTTCTTTTTCTTTCTCTTATTTTTGATACAATGGTATTGGTGTACAAAAGCCGAAACCTTGGTGATTAGCCGTCCTCGGGCTTTTTTATTTATTTTTCGAGGTGCATCCACACCGGGCACACATACCAAAGCTCGTTAGGACTATCGGTTTATTTGACTTTGGCAAGGCACAAACATCTGATTATGTGAATGGTGCCAAGTTACTCGTCATTTAAACCAACGTCCCCAAACCTATATTTTTGTCTACACTTTCACAACAAATTCAGCATTTCATTCATAACATTCTTTCATCAACAACTTCACCCCACACTTGCTTTTCACACACTCAACACACAAACATGCTCCTATTCCCGGATGGGTCAAAAGAGGTCAAATTTATATCAATTGAGGTGCTCAAGCAATATGATCAAGATGAGAAGTAGAGAAAAGATGAATTGCCTTAATCACTCCTAGATGATGTGCAAGAACTAGCATGTAATTTCGACTTTCAATACTCAATCCAATCAAGGCAAGCATCATAATCACAAACCATTCATGGGATTCAAGATAAGTACTTCAAGTCCACATATGCATTCATCAATTCAACACATAAGGCCATCCATAGACAATCCACACGACGATTTCATCATAAGGGTCATTCCCAAACTTTAGAAGCACTAAAAAGGTTTTAAATTTTCTGATTTTTTTTGGATTTTTCGAAATATCTATGTAAAATGCAAGACATGTGACTAAAAGAAACTACCCTAGATGCTAATCATGCAAAAGATCATGCAAACCCCACCCCATTCTTAGAAACACATTGTCCCCAATGTGTAAATTAAGTAAAGAAGAGTGAAAGAGGGTTCTCACAATGTAAAAATGGTTTGCTTCGGTATTTAGGATTACTCAAGTGGATTGATGGTGGATGATCCTATCAACAATGGTAGAGAGCTCTAAATGATCATCATGGCATCGGGACCCGCGCTAGGCACCACTAGCCGTCCAAGTTCCGCGTCCGCTCCACCCATAATTGATGAGGGACTCATCGTCATCATCCATGCCATGCAAGGCTTCCATACTACCAAGACTCTAGCACACACACAAAGCACACCAAACACACAAAAACAGAAAAATCAAAAACAAAAGCGAAAAAGGGAAAACGTTACCAATGGGTTGCCTCCCATCAAGCGCTTCTTTAAGGTCATTAGCTTGACCAAACTCGGGGGTGTCTCACTCAAGGTGAAGTGGGGCAATCATGTCCACCGGAGCTCCCGGGATATACTTCTTCAAACGGTGCCCATTCACCTTAAAATCTCCACAATGCTCCCCACCTATCTCAACCGCTCCATGGGGAAAGATCTTCTTCACCACATAAGGACCGGTCCACCTCGACTTTAGCTTTCCGGGGAAGAGCCGCATCCTTGAGTTGAAGAGAAGGACAAGGTCGCCTTCACTCAACTCCTTCGGGATGAGACGCTTGTCATGCCAACGTTTAGTCCTTTCCTTGTAGATCCAGGCGTTTTCATAGGCATCTAACCGGATATCCTCAAGAGCGTTCATATCAAGCAATCTTTTCTCTCCGGCCTCCTTGAGGTCAAAATTCAACCATCTAACGGCCTAATACGCTCTATGCTCCATCTCTACCGGAAGGTGGCAAGACTTGCCATAGACTAGCTTGTAAGGAGTGGTGTCAATCGGTGTCTTGAAAGTGGTTCTATAAGCCCACAAAGCATCATCGAGCTTCATAGCCCAATCTTTTCTCGTCCTAGAGACCGTCTTCTCAAGAATTCCCTTTATCTCCCGGTTGGAGATCTCCACTTGGCCACTAGTTTAGGGATGGTAAGGTGTTGCCACCTTATGAGTCACCCCATACTTAGCCAAAAGTGTCCCAAAATTCCTATTGGTGAAGTGCTTCCCTCCATCACTTATGATCACCCTTGGTGTTCTAAACCTAGGGAAGATCACTCGGTTGAAGAACCGGACCACAACTTTGGCATCATTTGTGGGAGAGGCGATTGCCTCCACCCATCTCGAAACATAGTCCACCGCCAATAGGATGTAGAGGTTGCCACATGAAGAAGGGAATGGTCCCATGAAGTCCACACCCCACACATCGAATATCTCCACCTCTTGAATGTTGTTCAAGGGCATCTCATTCCTCCTTGAGATGTTGCCCGTCCTTTGGCAAGCATCACAAGCTACCACAAAATTCTGCACATCCTTGAACAAACTTGGCCAAAAGAAACCCGATTGCAACACCTTAGCACATGTCTTGTGTGAGCTAGCATGCCCTCCACATGGCAAGCAATGACAATGGCGGATCACACTCTCCAACTCATCCTCCGGTATGCATCTTCTAAAAACTCCATCCGGCCCTCTTTTGAACAAAAGCGGCTCACTCCAATAGTAGTGCCTCACATCCTTGAAGAACTTCTTCCTTTGGGCATATGACAAACCGGGAGGCACTTCCTCACACACAAGATAGTTCACAATATCGGCATACCATGGCTCACTTCCTCTAGACACTTGAAACAGGCACTCCTCCATCATTTGCAATTGCTCATCCCGAAATGAGTCATCAATCGGAATGTCGTCTTTCTCGAGCTCCAATGGTGGGAGTCTACTAAGGTGATCCGTCACAGAATTTTCGGACCCTTTCTTATCCCGGATTTCCAAGTCAAACTCTTGAAGAAGAAGGATCCACCGAATCAACTGAGGCTTGGCATCCTTCTTTGTAAAGAGATAACGGATCGCAGCATGATCCGTATATACAATAACCTTCGCCCCAACAAGATACGAGCGGAACTTCTCAAATGCGTACACAACCGCTAGCAACTCTTTCTCGGTGGTAGCATAATTGAGTTGGGCATCATCTAGCGTCTTGCTAGCATAATAGATGGCATGTGTAAGCCCATCTTTCCTTTGTCCAAAACAGCCCCAACGGCTACATCACTCGCGTCACACATGATCTCAAACGGTAAAGTCCAATCCGGAGGTTGCATGATGGGTGCGGAGATCAAAGCATTCTTCAACCTACAAAAAGCCTCAAGGCAATCGTTGGAGAAAACAAACTCAACATCTTTCATTAGTAGGTTAGTAAGAGGCTTAGAAATCTTAGAGAAATCTTTAATGAATCTCTGGTAAAAACCGGCATGCCCTAGAAAACTCCTTACCCCCTTCACCGAGGTAGGTGGTGGCAACTTCTCTATTGTCTCTATCTTAGCCCTATCAACCTCAATGCCACGGTTGGACACCAAGTGTGTCCCAACACAATGCCTTCACTTACCATGAAGTGGCATTTCTCCCAATTCAAGACTAAATTAGTCTCCTCACATCTCTTAAGCACTAGAGACAAGTTAGCTAAACAATCATCAAAGGAAGATCCATAAACAAAAAAATCATCCATAAACACTTCCATGATGTTCTCAATATATTCAGAAAATATGGCCATCATACACCTTTGAAAGGTGGTGGGTGCATTACACAACCCAAATGGCATTCTCCTATATGCAAAAGTACCCCAAGGACATGTGAATGTAGTTTTCTCTTGGTCATCGGGGTGGATGGGGATTTGGAAGAATCCACTATAACCATCTAAGTAGCAAAAATGAGAATGTTGAGCTAATCTCTCTAACATTTGGTCAATGAAAGGAAGAGGGAAGTGATCTTTCCTAGAGGCCACATTTAGTTTCCTATAGTCAATACACATCCTCCATCCCGTAACCGTTCTAGTTGGGATTAGTTCATTTTTCTCATTGGTTACTACGGTCATCCCACCCTTCTTAGGAACCACATGCACGGGACTAACCCACTTACTATCCGAGATCGGGAAAATGATTCCCGCATCTAGTAATTTAAGGATCTCTTTCTTGACTACTTCTTTCATGATAGGGTTTAGTCTTCTTTGAGGTTCAATTGAAGGTTTATGATTATCTTCCATCAAGATCTTATGCATGCACAAAGAAGGTTTAATGCCAACTAAATCATCAATGGTATAGCCTATGGCTTTCCTATGCAATCTCACTTCATGCAACAATCTAGCAAGTTCATCATCATTCAAGCATGCATTCACAATAACCGGATATGTAGAATCATCATCAAGGAAAGCATACTTCAAATGAGAGGGGAGGGGTATAAGTTCAAGTTTAGGAGGACCTTTATCGAGTGGAGACGATCCATATAATGTTGGTTGAGATGAATCCAAAGCCATGGAAGACTTCCCAAGACTCCTTGAAGCTTTATCATCAACTAAGGCAGTTTCTGGAGAAACCACGGGCAAAATCACGGGCTCTGGCACAACCACGGACGTGGTTCTTGCAAAGCTTGAGCATTCTAGAGAGTTCCACGGGTCTTTCCACGGGCGTGGTTCTTGGTCCCTGGCCGTGGTTCCTACAGGAATTCAACACACTCTCGTGGACTTCAAATTCAGCCCTTGTCTCCTTTTCTAATGCTTCCAAAGCCTTGATTTCTTCATTGCAAGCCTCCTCAACACCTTCCTCCATCAAACTCAAGCTAAGAACCTTCTCCAAGGGGTCCTTGATCAAGATCGAGCTCACAACTTCTCTAGACTCCTCTTGCTCGACAATGTTGAATACATCCTCATCAAGGACTGGCCCCTTCATCATTGTGGACAATTTGAACTTGATATTCTCTTCTCCAATGTTGAAGGAGAGAATTCCATTTTTGCAATCCACCAAGCATCCGGAAGTGGCTAGGAAAGGTCTCCCTAAGATGATGGGAACCGGATAGTCCGCCGGGATGTCCAAAACAACGAAGTCTATTAGCACATAGAACTTCCCTAGTTGCTCCGGTATGTCTTCCAATATTCCAACCGGGTGAGTGATCGAGCGGTCCGCCATGTAAAGGGTCATCTTGACCGGCTTTGGCTCTCCTAGCCCAACCTTGTTGCAAAGTGCAAGCGGTATGATGCTCACACTTGCCCCAAGATCACATAGAGCTTCATACTTCACTTCTCCCACTCCAATTGGATCAATTCCGAGGACCTCTTTGTCATCCTCACTTCCCCATACTCCTCCAACTTCCTTTTGTTGGAGAGTATTTTCTTCAAGAACTTGCCATATGCCGGCATACCTAGAATAGCATCCATGAACGGAATGTTAATATGTAATTTAGACATAAGTTCAAGGAATTTACCAAAGTGTTTGTCCAAGCGAGCTCTTGCTCGTGATTATGGGAATGGTAGTGGTGGCTTGTATGGAGGTGGTGCCACATATGTTGGCTCATCATCCTTGCTCCTTCCTCCTTCTTCTTGCAAGGGTTCTTCCTCTATCACCACTTGCTTCCCCTTGTCACTTCCCTTAGGTAAGGGATCCTTCATACTCAACCCACTCCTTGTTGTGATGGCCAACACTTGGCCTCTTGGGTTATCTTCGGTTCTTCCGGGAAGCTTTCCCAGATCTCTATGAGCTTCACCCGCCTTTTGGAACACTTGTGCTTCCAACACCTTTTGAGCTTTAGAAATGGAAGTCACCGTGCTCTCAAGACCACTCAACCTTCCAAGCTATTGCTCAAACATCATCTCGGTTCTATCCTTTGGAGGTTGAGTAAATCCGGGTGGAGGTTCTTGTGAAGCCTTTGGTGGTGGAGCTGCGGTTGTGGAAATGGGAGGGTTGAAGGCTCTGTCCGGGTTAGAATAGGAAAACCCGGGATGGTTGTGGTTAGGCCGATAATTGTTGAATTGCCGGTTGTTGTTGAAGTTCCTTGGGCCTTGATAAATGTTGTAATTGCCCCTTCCCATGTAGTTCACATCTTCCTCCTTGGAAGACAAGTTTGTTTGCACTTGCATTTGAGAGGTTGCTTGATTCTTCAAAGTTGTAGTGCACAACTCCCTCAAAGATTTCAACTCATTGTTGATTGCATCGAGCTTGAAGTTGCTCATGGTGACTTCACTCACCTCATATGCTCCTGCTTTCCTCCCATCACTCTTCCTATGGGAGTACTTCTCAATCACCAAAGCTTGTTTCTCTACAAACTCCCAAGCTTCATCTACATTATTTTCCATGAAAGTTCCACCGGAAAGAGATTGGAGCTTGAATTGGCTATCTTCATCAAGTCCTTTGAAGTAGATCTCTAATAGCTCAATTTTTGGTATACCATGGTGTGGACAATCTAGGAGAAGGTCTTTGAACCTCTCCCAAGACTTGAATAAGCTTTCTCTATCCTTCATCATGAAGTCATTGATCTTCCCTCTTAACTCGGTAGTCTTGGAAGGTGGGAAGAACTTAGTCAAAAACTCGGTTGTCATATCTTCCCAAGTACTCACTCGCCCTTGTGGAATAGATTGGTACCAAGCCAAGGCTTTATCCTTAAGTGAGAAGGAAAAAGCCCTAAGCTTATGGTTGTTGCTCTCCAATCTAGGCGGTCTTAGAGTCTCCATCAAGATCTCATAGTTCATCAAGTGTTGATGAGGAGACTCTCCTTCCATCCCTCCAAATTGATTATGCCGAATCATTTTAGAACTTGAGGGTGGAGCTCGTAATTATGGGTTGTGGGATCTCCTAAGTTCACACCCGGACGGTGTGCTCTTTGTGCTGGATCCATACGCCGCCCTAATGTTTGTGGCTCTTCAATAACAATGGGCACAACCCGAATATTAGCCGCCGGCTGCGGTTGTGGTGGTGGAGGCGGAGGTTCTTGAGGGTTAGGTTCTCTTCGCACAAGAGCTTGCCTAATCTCTTCAATCTCCCTCCTAATTGCTTCTTGCCTCTCATTGGCAAGTCTCCTTTCATTCTCCAAAGCTTCATCCCTTATCCTAATTTGCTCTAAAGCCTCATCTAACTCAGCTTGGAGATCTCTTCCGGCCATCTCTTTTCCCTTCCTAATGCTCTTGGATCTAGATCTAAGGGTTTTCTCCGGTTCGGGATCGAATGGAGCTAAATCTTTGCCACGAGATCTTCGCATACACCTAAGAGTAGAGATGTCCTGAAAAGCAAAGACACAAACCAAAAGAGATCAAAAGCAACAAGAAAGACCTACACTATGAACAATCACAAACAATGACTCAATCTTAACCTAGTCCCCGGCAACGGAGCCAAAAACTTGTTACGCTTAGGATGTGTGACACGCAAAAAGCCTTAAATTTATAACTCGTTATATTTCTCCTAACTCCTAGCGAACCCGCAGTGTACGGGACGTTTTGTAGTAGGGATAGTATTCTGAGGTCGAACACAAAGACTGAGGTGAGATTGAATCGATTAATGACTAAGGATAGTGAAGATCTAGGCTAAGAAAAGAAAAAGGAATAAAGAAATAAAAATCTCAATGTTTTTGGTTTGGTTTTTAGGTGATCAATCAAAGATCACAAATCATGCAAAATAAACAATCAACTAAGCCAACACCACAAGTAAACGAGCAAATACGAAATATGTAATCTAAGAGAGAAAAACGGATTCTTGGGGTCGGAAATTCCGGTTATGGCATTTGTCTCAAGCTATCTAATCATTCCTTGAATTAACTATAGTATGTTGGGAGTGAGTGTTTCTAGATTGGGATCGATCACCGGGTAGGTACATGGTCCACTAGTCCGTTCCTAAGGTCTCATCACCGGGTAAGTCTCAAAGAGCCTAAGGATAGGAATTCTACACAAACCGGATGGTATTCTAGGGATCTAACCTCTCTTTACCGGGTAAGTCTCGGAAAGGCAAGTCCTAAACACCTATCCTAGCACACTTAGTCCAATAGCGGCTTGTGAGGCTCACTACTACCTAGAGTTCGTCATCTTCGGTATCTAAGAGTAAGAATCACCGGGTAGGTCTCTTCTAACACTTAGTTGCTAACACTAGGTCACCCTAGGATAGATTTATCTCAACTAACACTTGGATTTCAACAATCTAACAACCTAACACTTGGATTTATCATTACAAGTAAGTCAATCAAAAACACGGGGTGTTCATCAAGGTCCACGGCCGTGGTTTGTCTAGAACAAACCGTGGTTTCTAACAGTGACTAGGTTCAATCAAACGAATCATCCAAGCATACATTTAAGTCTATTCTATCATAGTCCAAGCCATAACCATCCTTTCCTTACCCTAGAATCGCATCTATTTAGCCAACAACATACAGCATCACAATCGAAATCATCAAGCATAAAATCATGGCTTCCATTTGCAAGATAATGAAGAGAAAGACATTAAACAAGTTAAACAAAGAAAACCAAGCTGAATATGAGATTTAGAAAGACTTACAACCCCTTAAAAGAAGGTTCAATCGATTCTTACAACCCTAGAAATCGTTCCGAAAATCTCCACTCTAGAATCTATCAAAGACTAATAGTGTTGTGCTCTTCTCTTCTTCTCCAATGGAAGCTTTTTTCTCCTCCAAGAGTAGCTCTCATCCAAGCTTCCAATTGAGAAAATCTTCTTCTTGAGAGTATGGGAGAGAATGGGAGTGAGAATGGATGTGCTTTTCAGCCTTGCAGGACCACCTTTTATCCTACAAATTTGCAAGAGTCGGCCATGAAGATCGTGGCACAACTGTCACAACCGTCTGGCAAAAACCACGGCCCATTTCCACGGGCGTGGTTCTTCCAGTGACCGTGGTTTTGGTGTTCCTGCACTATATGGATCATCAAGCCACGATTTGGTGCATGGCATGCACCAATAAGGTGCCAAGTGTCCTCCTTAGCCCCTAGCTTGCATCCCAATGAGTCCGAAGGTGTGTCATCTCGAGGAACGATCCTCGAATGTACCGATTAAGATCCTAAATCTCCAAAAATACCTACAAAGCATGCAAAAGTCCGTGTAGACGTCTATCTCGAGAAAATACATGAATTGAGTGCAAACGTCGTGAACTAGTGCTAAACCATGCATGAATGAGCGGAAAAACTATCTAAATGAGTGTCTAAACCTAAGTCATAAATCGTGTTATCAGCAGACAAGAGGTGTCGGCCTCTAGAGTTCAGTGTAGGAGCTCATGTCTGGTTGAGAGTATCCCCGACGCGTGGCGTCAGACGTTTTGGCATAAAGGGGAAGTTGAGTCCCCGATATATCGGTCCTTTTGAGATATTGTACAGAGTTGGGAGGGAAGCCTACAGATTAGCTTTGCCTCTGAGATTAGAGGGTTTTCACCTTGTGTTCCATGTGTCTCAGCTGAGAGAGTACATACCAGATCCGAGGCACATTGTGAGTTATGATGATTTGGTGGTAGAGCCGGACCACACCTTTGTTGAGCATCATATTGAAGTCCTAGAACGAGGTGTGAGACGCCTATGTTCGAAGGAAATACCTATGATGAGGATACAGTGGTCGAGACGTGGACCTAAGGAGGCTACATGGGAGACTGAGGATAGTATCCAGAGGAACTATCCAGAGTTTTATGCCGAGATAGATGCACCTAGGGTCGATGAGTAGATCTTAGTGCTATCTTGGTGAGTATGTGATTATGTGATTATGTGCTTATGTGCTTTCATGCCTTCATGTGTCTATTCCATGCTAGTGATGTTATGCCTTATTATCTTATTAGATCTTGTTATACTAGCATGATGTATGTGTAGTTGGAGATGATTATTCCCTCCATGCTATTTGAGTATGACTTATGTTTATATCTAGAGATGGTTCTTTCTTCCATGCTATCTGAGTGGATTAGGATTCAGCTGGAGATGGTTCTTCCTCCATGCTACTTTGATGGACATAGTTTCAGTGGAGATGTGATTCCTCCATACGATGTATATACATATGGATCGGCTAGAGACATATTTCCTCTATGCTTGTGTTATGTTTGGCTAGAGATGTGCTTCCTCTATGTCTTGTGTTGTGTTATAGCGAGAGACGTGATTCCTCTCTACCTTTGGGTAGCGTTATGGCCCTGTTTTCTGGAGTGGATGATTCCTCCATGTTGATGTTTATGGTTATAGATCTATTATAGGTTATGACTTTCTAAGCGGAGATGTGATACCTCCAATAGAGAGAGTGAGTTATGCATCGGCTTGTGGGTCCGAGAGGCTTTGGGATCTTGCAAGTTTTTGGACGAAACTTTTTTTTAGGGGGGTGAGATGTAAGAGCCTAGTTGCTGAGTGCTGAGAGAGGGAGCAAAGGGGCCAGGTTTATGCCTGAGCCGCCCTTGCGCCTAGCCTGGTCCGCCCCTGCGGCTCACAGGGTCCGCCCCTGCGGCTCTGTGTGCTGCAACCGTCTTCTTTGACTCCTTTGACCCGTGCTTTACTCTTTCACCTCCTATATATACCTTCTTCTTTACCATGATGACGGTTTACCTTTCAGATCTCTCACTCTCTCCTTACGTACTCTTTCTTCTCCTCTTCTCCTTTGGATCACCTTGCTTGATCTTCCTTGTTTTTGTGTGTGAGTTAGAGAGCTTTTGCTTGTCTTGGTGATGTTTGTGGTTGTTGAGCCTTGTGAGCCAGCTTGAGGACGTTTTGGTTAGGGTGTGAAGCTCCTGGATCTTCAGCCTGGTGAGCTTCCATGGCCTCCTTCTCCTTCCTCTTCTTTCCTTGTATCTTCTTGTCTCTTTTCTTTCATTTCCTAGGTCTAGCATAGACTCCTTAGGATTGGATCTTGTTTAGCCAAGTTTGGCTTATGATGATGTATATATGTGTATGTTATGTTTATATGTTGTTGTTGGAGTGAAGAAGGGTAGAGAATCGGAGGAAGAAGTGAAGATAGAGCTGAAGTGGTGTCTTCTACACACCAGCCGCCCCTGCGCCACCCTACAGCCGCCCCTGCACCGGCCAGTGCACCGCCCCTACGCCGGCCAGTGCACCGCCCCTGCACCACCAGTGAGCCGCCTCTGCGCCCACCTGCACCAGCTTGGTGTTTCCTTTGGTTTTGTAGGTGTGTGTTGCTTCTAGGCCTTTCTTAGGGTGCCTTTGTTCCCTCCTTTCCTAGTATGAGTACTTAGGATCATGCTAGATGTGTGAGGTTGAGTTTTGATGATGTTTATGATCGGTTTATGCCTTGTATGGCTTTTGAGTTTTGTTAGGTTATGAGTGAGGTTGAGGTTGATCCTTTGGATCCCTTTGGGTCTAGGTGTGACCCTTATGTAGTTAGGAGTCTGATATATCTCCTTATACCTTGTTTATAGGTTGTGTTGTCCCTCCAATGTAGAGGTGATCTTGGTTGAGTTGTGATCGAGGTTGAGGTAAGTCCGTAGGACTTACTTAGCTGTCATCCTTATATTGGGTGTTTGCATGAGTGGTGTGTGCTTTGTATGTTTGCTATGATAGCATGTGATGTCGTATTTACCGACCTATGTTTTATTGACTGCCCCGTATGCGTGGTTGTGATAATCTTTCCCTTTCATCCCGCCGTGGAGTCTGGGAGGTTCTCTTGAGTCAGGCCAGACCGGTTTACAGGAAGGGCACAATCCACTCCCACAGGGTACACGGATGGTGTGACCGATACTAGTACGGCTGCTAGCAGGCTCAGAGGTGAGGATGTATCGGTCCTCGTGTCACATAGTTTCATATATATTATATACATATGTTTGGAGTGAATGACCATTATATTGAGATGAATAAATTGGTAAATGAGTGGAAGCATGCTGATGTGTTTATCTTTCCTTACTTGTGATTGTGCTTATGCATTACTCTATATATGTGTATGGATAGCTAATGGTTTATTACCATGTTGTAGATGCCCCACAGGATAGGCATGCTGCTGGGTGATCTAGCAGAGTGGCATGCCGAGGACGTCTCGTACATAGGTTGTGTTGGCTTTTGGATTTGTTATCTTTCCCTCCTGCGTGAGTATGGTCTTTTGTTACCTCCTGTGTGAGGGTGTTATGTTTCTTACTCGGTTATGATGTCATGCCTTTTGGGTTGTGCAGTTTTATACAGTTTTATGTATTTGTTTTCATATCTGTCAGTGTCATGTTGTAAGGTCCAGTGAACTTGTTGTCAGGCTAGGGTCAGGATCTATTGTGAGATCCTAGCCCAATGTGGCACTCCGAGTCCCGTAGATTCGGGGTGTTACATAGTGAGATATGGATGATGGTGGAGAGATTAATAGAAGATTGTATGGAATGGTATTGATGGAAAATATAGGAATGAAAGAACCAAGATGCACTTGCAAGAACCTTAATCAATTGGATCAAAACCCGTACAATGAATCACCTTAACCCTTCCTTCTTCAACCTTACACAAGTCTTCTAATCGAGACAAGAAAAAGTTGGGACTAGATCAACTAGGAGCACCAATCTCTAAGAAGATTAGCACACACAAGCGCAATGTAGCAAAGAATCACAATGATTCAATCAAAGGCTCTCTTTTTTTTAATAGGAACGAATAAAAAGAACTCTTAATAAGAGAAGGAACTAGTCTCACAAAATTTGTGGTTGGAAATAATCTATCAAATCTTAACTATTCGAAAAGGTCAAATCTAAGGAGTACTTATAGCCGAAAACCTCCAAAATAAATAATAAAAATAATCCAAAAAAATACAAGATAAAAGATACATTTGGAATGTCTAGACCTTAAAAGGTATTAAAATAAAATAACTAACTAGAAGCTTTTAAAGGCTTCAAGTTGTGACATCTTCTTTCCCTTCACACGTGTATGGCTCCTCCACAATGGTCTTCATGGATGGAATTGTCATCAAAGTGACTAATGAAGACTTCGACACACACAAATCACCAATGGTCTGGTTAGATGTTAATGATGTCAACAAGTTCGAAACCTCTTATTGAATGGATCTTGCTCTTGATCTAGAGATAGATCCTTCCATGGTAGGACTTGTAAATGGTGTAGACTCCTTCTTCAATGCCCATGTCCTTACCCTTGTGATTGTTCCATGTGTAGTATGAGGTATTGGGGGTGGTCCCTCATTAGTTAGCATCGATGTAGTCCAAAAAGTACAACTCGCTACTAGAAACCATCCACGACCTTACAAGCTTGGGTGGATGAATGATTGTGGGGAGTTGAAGATAAGAAAACAAGCAAACATATTTTAGAGTATGAGCTTATGTAGATACCATTTTATGTGACATTGCTCCTATGCAAGTGTTCGCTCCAAACGGTGTGTGCAAGCTTTAAATTTATAACCCTAGATGTAAGCTTAAAACAAGGATTCGAACCCGCAGTGTACGGGTCAATCGTAGTAAAAAGCAAGAAATTCCAGGGGTCGATCACAGGGACTTAGTAAAACAAAACAGGTATAGGTTTGTCAATGCAACTACTAACCACAAAAGTGATCAAAGCAATCAAAGATGCTAAAAAGTAAATTAAGGAAATATACAATTCTAGGGATTAAAGCATCTAGTTGTGGTTCCAACTCAAGATCTAAAGATAAGCGGACAAAGTTGAGATATTTGCATAGGGAAGGTGTTACTAAAGTGGAATAGATCACCGGGTAAGTCTCACTACTCACTAATCCAAAACCGTAACTCCTATTACCGGGTAAGTCTCAAGGAATTAAGGGAAAGAACTATAACCTCAAACTAACACACCACCTAAGGGAATAGAATCAACCTTTACCGGGTAAGTCTCAGGCTAACTCACATAGATGGGATGAAAGCACACTCAAACCCCAATAAAGGATAAACCTTTATCACCTACACTTATGATCTTTGGTAAACAAACAAAGAAATTACCGGGTAAGTCTCATCCTAGGCTTGCATTGAACCAAGAAGGGTGTAATAAGAATAGGATTTGGCAAACTCTAACACTTAACTCTCAGTTTTGGATCAGATAAGTCACCTCGGTCAGAAGAATTCCACCCCGACCGAGATGTTCATCGACTAAGCGAGATGCTTAGGGTTAAGGATAAAGATTCGAGCTTTCAGGGTCCTACTGTGATTAAGATTATTCTATCATTGTTTTTCCCACAACCTTCAGTCAATCATCCTAGAATCACACAAGGAAATTAGCCACTCATCATCATGAATGCAATAATCAAATATAAGGGAAGAAAGAGAATAATTGAACAAGAAAACCTTAAGAGAAAGACTTCAATAACTGAATCAGTTATCAAACAACAAGCGTTCCTTGGATCTAAATCCAATAAGACAAACAACAATGAAGGAAATCTAAGGGAATCTTACAAAACCCTTCACAAAGTTATAAAAGCTATAAACTTTCTTCCTTCAATCTTTCTTCAACCTTCAAAAAGGTTCTTCAAATCTCCCAGCCCTAAGCGGTGTATAAGCAGATTATCGGTGGTATGCGGGTTGTGGATTTGTGGAAAATCCAACCCTTTTTATAGGAAAATTACCCTCCAAAGATAAGATATCTTAGAAAGATCTTTTCCCATAAAAATAGGTAAAATATATGGGTTAAATTGTCTTCTTCCTTCCAGGAATCCAGCCCAAAAATATAAGATCCTCTTTCCAAAAATAAAAGATCTCAGCCAAGAATAAAATATCCTTGTCGCGTTCAAGGTGTTCGCCTCGGTCGAGTCAGCTCCTCTGGATTACCTCGGTCGAGGTGACTTTGTAGTCAACCGAGGTGAATCACAACCGAATGTGAAATCTCTCAAATCTAGTCCAAAGTGAATCTCTAATCCAATTCCATGATTCCTGGATTCTTCCTTAAGCTCCTGAATATAACTCCAATGACTCCTTAGCTCCTTTTGCTCCTTTTTGATGCAGAACGTGCCATTTTACCTACGATTACAATGAAACTTGGTGTAGACCTCGATTCCCGTAAAGGTAGATGAAACGACAATATAATCACATAATATACATCTAAACAGGCAGATTATTGAAGATAAAACGTCTAAACAGGCCCCAAAATATAGACAATAATTCATGCTATCAAAATACCCCATACTTAGCCCTTGCTTGTCCCCAAGCAAGTTCCGAATATAAAATACAAGATAGAATGGATTATTAGTCATGAAGATCAATGAAAAAGTCTTTCAAAATATTTTAATGGTGTGCTACAATCATTGATCACTCTAAGAGAATACTTCATGGAATTTAAAATCAAAATATGCTTAAAACATTTTATAAATATAAGAAAGTTGTTCATCTTTGCATAAAATCATAGAATGCATAATAAATCATAATTATCGAAATTAATCATGTATAATCCAGTTTAAACCATTAAGTCAATCAACAAGCTCAAGGTCTCAAGGGCTTCCCAAAAGAAAGGTCAAGAAACGTGTAGGGTAGGGATGTATAGAAGGTAATGTGGTGCAAGAATCCGGGAAAAGGATATCACTTCACTTTCACTTGACTTTCAACATCATCCACCAATAAGCTTTGCTTATTTCACACTTTTCCTTTTTTACTTTACTTTTTGGGATGCATGGGCAGAGGTGCACAATAACCGAAGCCTAGGAAATCAGCAATCATCAATTTCTTGAGATGCATCAAACCCTTGATGCACATACCATGACCCGTTAGGAATATCGCTCAATCCGACTTTGGCAAGACACAAACACCCGGCTATGTGAATGGTGCCGAGTTACTCATCATCATGATCGACTTCCCCAAACCTATTTATTACTTTCTAACACTTTCACTTCCAGCCAACTTCTCAACTTTTCTTTCACCTGCTTGCTTCCAAATTCCCGGATAGGTAAAGGAAGGCAAAATTGTATATGAGGGGCTAAGCATGATCAAGAAGAAGAAGAGAAAAGAATGAATTGCCTTGGTCTTTCCAGGAAGAAAGTGAGAGAACTCATAATATGGTGTCAACCATCAAATTCAACATAATTTTGATAAAGACAAAGTATTAAACATGCCACAAATTTCAAGCAAAGCATTTAGCAACTTAAACATATCATAAAACCTTTCAAGCATATAAAGATTTCAAAACCAGTCAGCAAACAAAATCTTCACTGAGGTCATATCCAGATAAGAAGCACAAAAATCGTTTTCGAAAAATTCCTTTCAGTTAAAATGCCTCGGTCGAGATGTTCTAAGTCAACCGAGGTGAAGCACCTCGTTTGGCCAGAATGACTTCGGTCGAGGTCAAAAAAAAAATTTTCTTTCCAGTTTTGACGTTTCTCTCAATCAAATAACCTGTATGCATGCATGTAATCTCAGATAGAGCAGAATAAAACATAAATATCCATCAATAGCATACAATCATCCATAGTCAAGTAATACATCAAATACCCCATACTTGGGACACATTGTCCCAATGGGTCAAAATAAGTCTAGAAAATAAAGTACTCACCGGACATAGCTAAGCTGCATAATAAATAAAGAAAGAAAATCCTGCAAGCTCTCAATAATCACAATCCGGTGGTAGTGGTGGTGGCACATACGGGTGCTGAGATGGGTTGAAAGGATAGCCCATGACATGCTGAAACTGAATCTCAGCCATCACGTGCTGGTAGTGTAGTCTGTCCTGCATCTCTCGGATCTCTAGGGACATGGCAGCATAGGAATCTATCATCTGATCCGTCAGATCATCGATCCGACGGTGAGCAAGTGGATCCCTCTGCTAGCGTACCCTACGCCTAGCGGGACGTGCTGGTGCTGCAGCCGGCTCCTCCTCAGTCTCGTCATCATTCAAATCGATAACCGGCGTACTAGTCCCAGCAGTATTTGTGTCCGTATCCATAGGAACACCACCATCCTCAGCAACATCATCATCATCCTCAACCTCGTCCTCCTCAACTGGCCCCTGAGCTGCTGCAGCTGCTGCCTCTCTAGCATCCTCCATCAGTGGAATCCACGCAGTCTGCCAGTAGTGTGGATCAAACACGGAGAACTGAGCTGACCATCTGATCCCCTGTGGTGCAGTCGGCTCCCATGGTATCGCCACATATGGCGTAGTAAGTCCTCGGGGAACCAGTATCCTCCGAGTGATCATCTCCTGAAGTCCAAGTGGCTTGGCAACCGCCACCATGGTACAAGCACTGAGGTCCATATCCATGTAACTCGCTATATAAGTCACATTACCTCCACAGCAGATGTCGCCCTTCCCCTTCGCCTTTATCCTATGCAAGTCCTCTGCCAGCATCAATCCAAAATCTGGGACTCCTCCAGTCACCATGCAGTATAAACTCAGAAGCTCGCCCTGTCTGACCTTCTAGGGCGTCTCAGTACGCGCTAGAAGAGTCTCACTGAAGATCCTGTGGGCCAATCTGAATGCAAGATGGAATATAATCCTCTCCCTGGAATCTCCATGTCTCCATCTGTCAGCATGCTCAACCACGTGAGCTATGTGTCCCCAAAACTCCCTAGCTACAGCTCGGGAGGGAAAGTCAGCAACAGTCGGGATCGAGAAGCCAAAGATATCCCGCCAGTGATCTAAAGGAACCAAGTAGTTCCGGTTCATCAACCGGTACTTCACAGCGCGCTCGGTAGGCACGTAGGTAAAGGAGCTGACAAACTCCAGGGTCGGCTCTAAGTAGGCCGGAGCTCTAATCTCTGTGAACTGTTCCATCCCCACAGCATAAATCATACACCTCAAATCATCATCAACGTGGAGGCAGTCAAAAGCTGAAATGTCCAGGAAGCGGGGTGCAATCACTAGAAGGGCCGCTCTGCGGTCATAATCGACCTGGTGTCTCTCGTGGATCACCGGTCTGGTACATCGAGAAGAAGAAGAAGGAGAAGGAGAAGATCTGTCCCTTCGGACCAACTGTCTCTCAGAACTCATCTTTCTACAAACTGTCAGGTCACCTCGGGCGCCCTGACAACTCTGTAGAACACCTCGGCCGAGGCACACGCCGACTGGACCGAGGCGAAACTGTGCTCGATCGATTCCCTCAAAAATCCAGCTCTTTTCCCCCAAAATCACTACCACAGGTTCCTATGGGGTACTTAATCTGTTTCTCAGCAAATGTAGGGGCAACCAAAGCCCAGAACAAGAGAAATTAGTAGAGAAAGACGAAGTTAGGGTTTTTTCGATAATTACCCAGATTCGGTTGATTCGATTCGTTCTTTTTGCAGATTGGTGCTTGCAATGCGATCCTCTACCCTTTCCTCTCAGTTTGGAAGCAAGAATCGTCGAAAATGAGCGAAGAACGGAGGAACGAGGTGGAAAATGCGCCGCGGTCGAGAAGAGGGTAAAGAGAAGAGAGAGAAATCTTCAGCCCCTTTTATACCCTTTTCTGGAACTGCTGTCACCTCGGTCGAGATGGTCTCGACTGGACCGAGGTGTACGGACCGAGGTGAGTCTTCAGAAACCCTAATCGCCTCTGTTGCTCAAGAATCATCTCGGTCGAGGTGTTGTGACAGCAACCGAGATGTGTCTCAGTCAAACTTCGTCTTCTCAAATTCTCGAACTTCTATCCTTTCACTTGTGCTCCTGGGTTGTATTCCTTCCTTAGATGTCACCTGTTGTCTATCTAGGATGCCAAAAACAAAACAAAGCAAAGCAAAAACAAACTATCTAAAGCTAGACTAGAAAAAGGGAAAAGAAAGCAATACCTTGGGTTGCCTCCCAAGAAGCGCTTGATTTAAAGTCGCTAGCTGGACCGTACGGTGTCTCTAAGCGTGATGGGAGGTATCCTCACCCCATACTTCACCTTCATCATGGGGTGAGATAAGTAAGTCTATCAAACGCTCCAACAAGTGCAAGTGCTCATCGGGGAATGAATCGTCTATGGGTGGGTAGTCCTTCTCGCGTGAAGATGGAGGTAGCCGGCTGAGGTGATCCGCAACAGAATTTTCGGATCCCTTCTTATCGTGGATCTCTAGGTCAAACTCTTGAAGCAAGAGAATCCATCGAATAAGGCGTGGCTTGGCATCCTTCTTAGCAAGCAAGTAACGAATGGCTGCATGGTCGGTGTAGACAATGACTTTCGCCCCTACTAAGTAAGAACGAAATTTCTCGAAAGCATATACGACCGCCAATAGCTCCTTCTCGGTGGTGGCGTAGTTACGCTGGGCTTCATCTAGCGTCTTGCTAGCGTAGTAGATGGCAGTGATCTGCCCATCCTTCTTTTGTCAAAGCACCGCTCCTACCGCCACATCACTTGCATCACACATGATCTCAAAGGGCAAAGTCCAATCCGGAGGTTGGATAATGGGAGCGTAGATCAACGCTCCCTTAATCCTATAAAATGCATCAAGACACTCCTGCGAAAACTCAAAAACAACATCTTTATTCAAGAGGTTAGTTAGAGGTTTAGAAATCTTCGAGAAGTCCTTGATGAATCTCCTGTAGAAACCTGCATGCCCGAGAAAACTCCTAACACCTTTAACTAAACAAGGGGGAGGGAGTTTCTCAATAGTCTCGATCTTAGCGCGATCGACCTCAATACCTCGATTAGAAACGAGGTGTCCTAGCACAATGCCTTCATTAACCATAAAGTGACACTTCTCCCAATTCAAGACAAGATTAGTGTCTTCACATCTTTGTAGCACTAGAGAAAGGTTAGATAGGCAATCATCAAAAGAGAAACCATATACTAAAAAATCATCCATAAATACCTCCATGATTTCCTCTATATACTCGGAAAAGATAGCCATCATGCATCGCTGGAAGGTGGCGGGTGCATTGCATAATCCAAATGGCATCCTCCTATAAGCGAATGTCCCCCATGGACAAGTGAAAGTGGTCTTCTCTTGATCATCCGGATGGATAGGAATCTGGAAGAAACCATTATAGCCGTCTAAATAGCAGAAGTGTGAATGCTAGGCCAACCGTTCGAGCATTTGATCAATAAAGGGAAGTGGAAATGGTCCTTTCGGGTGGCCACGTTCAGCTTCCTATAGTCGATGCAAACCCTCCAGCCCGTGACGGTCCTGGTTGGGATTAACTTGTTGTTCTTATTCGTCACAACGGTCATCCCTCCTTTCTTCGGAATTACATGTACTGGGCTAACCCACTTGTTGTCTGAGATAGGATATATGATACCTGCATCTAACAACTTAAGAATTTCCTTCTTCACAACCTCTTTCATGATCGGATTTAACCGTCTTTGAGGTTCCCGTGAAGTCTTATGGTCGTCCTCCATTAGAATTCTATGCATGTAGAAAGAAGGCTTAATGCCAATAAGATCATCTATAGTATAACCCAAAGCCTTTTGATGCTTTCTCAAGACATGCATTAGTTTAGACAATTCAGATTCGGAGAGGGAAGCACTAACAATAACGGGATAAGTAGAATCCGGTCCAAGAAAGACATACCTCATGTGACTTGGGAGTTGTTTAAGCTCCACAACTGGGGGTGCTTTCTGAGGGGGATCCTTGCTTCCTCCTTCCATTAGAGTAGATTGAAGAACTGGACTTTCAGAAGTCTCAGTTGACATCATCTCGCTTTCAACCTCGGTCGAGGTCCAGAGAGGTTGACCGAGATGTTCTTCGGTCACCTCGTTCGGTCCAGAAAGTGCCTCGGTCAAGGTACTGCAACTGAAACCGAAACTAGAGATCTTCTTCTCCTGGATTAGTCTTTCAGTTTTAGCTCCTGGATCTTCTTCCAGTGCCTTTAAGCTCCGTATATCTGCATCACAAGAGGCATCTATACCTTCCTCCATCAAACTAAAACTAATAATTTTTTCAAGTGGATCATTAATAAGGATAGAGCTCACCAATTCTCTTGATTCTTCTTCATCATAGATGTTGAAGATATCATCTCCTAGCTGCTCTCCCTTCATAGCCGCAAGTAATGCGAATTCCACTTCATCTCCGCCAATGTTGAACTTCAGCTTGGCGTTCTTATAATCCACATTGCAACCCGAAGTTGCTAGAAATGGCCTCCCGAGAATGATAGGAACAGGATAATCTGCGGGAATATGAAGCAACAAAGTCTATAGGTAAATAGAAGTTACCTAACTTGACCGGAACGTCTTCCAAAATGCCCACGGGATGGGTAATGGAGTGGTCCGCCATGTATAACCGTATCTTAACCGGCTTGGGCTCTCCAAGTCCGATCTTAACACAAAGCTCCAGCGGAATGATGCTCACGTTGGCTCCTAGATCACATAAGGCTTCACAAGTGACATCCCCAACTTGAATGGGAATGCAAAATGAGCCGGGATCTCTTAACTTGGGTGGCTTCTTCTCCTTCATGATTTGAATAAGCTCCGAGGATTTAGATGTCATCCTTACTTCACCAAATTCTTCCAGCTTCCTCTTCCTTGATAGAATCTCTTTCAAGAACGTCCCATAGGCGGGCATCCCTAGAATAGCATCAAGGAAAGGAGTATTAATGTGTAGTTTATTCATCAAGTCAAGGAACTTACCAAAATGCTTGTCTAGACGTGCTCTGGCCCTTGACTGAGGGAATGGAAGTGGTGGTTTATATGCAGGAGGTGAATATAAACTTCAGTTTTCCCCTCCGCTTTTTGTGGCTCCACCTCGGTTGGCATCTCGGCCGAAGTGTTCTTCGACTGCACCTGGACCGAGGTGGTCTTCGTCTGTATTGGCATCGACCGAGGCATTGGATCTGCAGTCTTCAGTCCACTCCTCGTCGTTATGGCCATAATCTGGCCCTTAGGGTTGCTTTCTGTCCTTGCTGGAAGCTTCCCTGGATCTCTTGGCGCTTGATTCGCCTTATTGAAGAATTGTTGTTCTAAGGCTTTTTGTGCCTTCGAAAATGAAGTCATGGATGTCTCTATAGAGCTTAGCTTGATTAAGATGGCCTCCAGCACTGTGTCTTTCTTTTCTGGCTGGGACAAACTCGATCCTTGCTCCTAGCTCTTTAATGGAGTAGAAGAAGAAGAGGAAGAGAGGAAAGGATTAGAGGAATAATTCGAATTGGAGTTAGAATTATGGTTACCCGAATTTTGGTTGTTTGCCCTCCAATTATTGTTGTTGGATCCTCTATTGTTGTTGTAGTTGTTGTTCCGGGAACCGTTGTTGTTGTTACGGTATCTATTGTTGTTCCTTGATCCTTGATCTTCCTTCTTGGTTTGAGCAACTAAGAGTTCCTTCAATTGTTTCACGTCATTCTTTAAAGACGTGAGTTGATTGTTGTTGGGCGGAGCATCTTGAAAGTTGACTCTTTTAACTCCACCTTCAGCTCCTTGGTGGGAGTATTTCTCCATGTGCAAAGCTTGCTTCTCTATAAACGCCTAAGCTTCGCCAATCGGCATGTCCATGAACGTGCCGGCAGATAGTAGTTGAAGGTTGAACTGGGTGCTTCCGTCCAATCCCTTGAAGTATATCTCCAACAACTCTATCTTTGAAATCCCATGATGTGGGCAATCCAAAAGAATGTCTTTAAACCTCTCCCATGACTTGGACAAGCTCTCCTTGTCCTTCATGATGAATGCATTAATCTTCCCTCTCATTTCAGCAGTTTTAGAGGGGGGAAAGAATTTAGTCAAGAATTCCGTCCTCATCTCCTCCCAAGTACTGATTTTTCCTGGAGGAAGAGATTGATACCAAGTAAGAGCTCTATCTTTCAAAGAGAAGTAGAAAGGCCTTAGCTTGTAGTTGTTGTTTTCCAGCCTTGAAGGTCTCAAGGTCTCCATCAAGATCTCATAGTTTTGTAGATGTTGATGTGGAGATTCCCTCTCTAGCCCTCCAAATTGGCATTGGCGAATCATGGAAAGAACTTGCGGTCGAAGCTCATGATCATGGTTCGCTGGATCACCTAGGTCGACTCCAAGACGCCTCAGTTGTTGATTAGGGTCCATCCTCTGCCCTAGGGTTTGTGGGATACCTGCAAAAAGAACATCTCGGACTGGCATCCGAGGTGGAAGTATCTCGGCCGGGGCAACAGGTATTGGATTCTGTCTCGGTCGAGGATCTGGAGCAGGGTCTTGCCTCGGTCGAGGATCTGGATTCGGTCGAGGTAGATACCGATCTCGTAAGGCTGCCATATCTGCTTTGATCGCTTCAGTCCTTGCGCGAGTTTCGTCCCTTTCCAGTCTCATCTCTTCTTTGCTGAGGCGTAGCTGTTCTAACGCCTCCTTCAATTCGGCCTCAAGATCGCGATTGTCTTGGTCGGCCATCTTCGCTTCTCTCAAGCGTCTTTTGTATGTCTTTTCTGGTTCGGGATCGTAAGGAACGATTTCCTTCCCAGCGCGGGTTCTTCGCATAAACCTAAAAAGAACCTGCGAAAATCACTCAAGTAGAGTGGTTAGTAGAAACAGGGGCAAGTGCCCCGAAAGCAAACCGCAACCGGCTCGGGTTAGACCAAGACCCCGGCAACGGCGCCAAAAACTTGTTCGCTCCAAACGGTGTGTGCAAGCTTTAAATTTATAACCCTAGATGTAAGCTTAAAGCAAGGATGCGAATCCGCAGTGTACGGGTCAATCGTAGTAAAAAGCAAAAAATTCCAAGGGTCGATCACAGGGACTTAGTGAAATAAAACAGGTATAGGTTTGTCAATGCAACTACTAACCACAAAAGTGATCAAAGCAATCAAAGATGATAAAAAGTCAATTAAGGAAATATACAATTCTAGGGATTAAAGCATCTAGTTGTGGTTCCAACTCAAGATCTAAAGATAAGCGGACAAAGCTGAGATATTTGCATAGGAAAGGTGTTACTAAAGTGGAATAGATCACCGGGTAAGTCTCACTACTCACTAATCCAAAACCGTAACTCCTATTACCGGGTAAGTCTCAAGGAATTAAGGGAAAGAACTATAACCTCAAACTAACACACCACCTAAGGGAATAGAATCAACCTTTACCGGGTAAGTCTCAAGCTAACTCACATAGATGGGATGAAAGCACACTCAAACCCCAATAAAGGATAAACCTTTATTACCTACACTTATGATCTTTGGTAAACAAACAAAGGAATTACCGGGTAAGTCTCATCCTAGGCTTGCATTGAACCAGGAAGGGTGTAATAAGAATAGGATTTGGCAAACTCTAACACTTAACTCTCAGTTTCGGATGAGATAAGTCACCTCGGTCAGAAGAATTCCACCCCGGCCGAGATGTTCATCGACTGAGCGAGATGCTTAAGGTTAAGGATAAAGATTCGAGCTTTCAGGGTCCTACTGTGATTAAGATTATTCTATCATTGTTTTTCCCACAACCTTCAGCCAATCACCCTAGAATCACACAAGGAAATTAGCCACTCATCATCATGAAAGCAATAATCAAATATAAGGGAAGAAAGAGAATAATTGAACAAGAAAACCTTAAGAGAAAGGCTTCAATAATTGAATCAATTATCAAACAACAAGCGTTCCTTGGATCTAAATCCAATAAGACAAACAACAATGAAAGGAATCTAAGGAATCTTACAAAACCCTTCACAAAGCTATAAAAGCTATAAACTTTCTTCCTTCAACCTTCAAAAAGGTTCTTCAAATCTCCCATCCCTAAGCAGTGTATAAGTAGATTATCGGTGGTATGCGGGTTGTGGATTTGTGGAAAATCCAACCCTTTTTATAGGAAAATTACCCTCCAAAGATAAGATATCTTAGAAAGATCTTTTCCCATAAAAATAGGTAAAATATATGGGCTAAATTATCTTCTTCCTTCTTGGAATCCAGCCCAAAAATATAAGATCCTCTTTCCAAAAATAAAATATCTCAGCCAAGAATAAAATATCCTTGCCGCGTCCAAGGTGTTCGCCTTGGTCGAGTCAGCTCCTCTGGATCACCTCGGTCGAGGTGACTCTATAGTCAACCGAGGTGAATCACAACTGAATGTGAAATCTCTCAAATCTGGTCCAAAGTGAATCTCTAATCCAATTCCATGATTCCTGGATTCTTCCTTTAGCTGCTGAATGTAGCTCCAATGACTCCTTAGCTCCTTTTGCTCCTTTTTGATGCAGAACGTGCCATTTTACCTACAATTACAATGAAACTTGGTGTAGACCTCGATTCCCACAAAGGTAGATGAAACGACAATATAATCACATAATATACATCCAAACATCCAGATTATTGAAGATAAAACGTCTAAATAGGCCCCAAAATATAGACAATAATTCATGTTATCAGCAAGCATGTCATATTCTACTAGGTCGACCAAGGAAATATGATAGAGGTCTAACACAAGGGACAAACCAACATGTATTGCTTTACATTCAAAGGGAAAACCATATGTTAAAACCAATGGCATCCGATGAAGTAGTAGAGTATTACAAGAAAAAAAAGAGTGGGAAAACTACAGAAGAAGCCACATGACTTAAGGGAAATACTTTATCGGATGGAAATACTTCATCAAATGGCATCACTACAAACTGGTAGTGACCATATCGGGTCCAAGATGCCGTCTTGTGAACATCCTACTCTCTCACCCTCAACTGGTGATATTCAGAGCGCAAATAAGTTTTGGAAAGCACAGTATCTCCCTGTAGCTGATCCAACAAATCATCAATGCGGGGAAATGGATACTTGTTCTTGATGGTTACCTTGTTCAACTCTCGGTAATCGATACACAATCCCAACGATCCGTCCTTCTTCCTCACGAAAAGGACAAGTGCACCCCATGGGGAAACGCTAGGGCGGATAAATCCCTTCTCAGCCAACTCCTCGAGTTGCCTCTTCAGCTCAGCAGCTCAATAGGCGTCATACGATATGGTGCTTTCGGAATCGGTCTCGTCCCGGTCTCTAACTCGATGCCAAAACCCACGCTCCTCTAAGGAAGTAAATTGGATGGCTTGTCAAGCACATCCATAAACTCGCATACAACGGAATTGTCCTTTAACATAGGACTCTCATCCTCCTTCATGGCACAACACCAGAAGGCCTCCCATCCTTGTCCAATTAGCCTTTCAAATCGATCTATGCTAATGACAGTACTAGTCTTTCCAAGGTCCCAACCTTGGAAGATCTCAATCTAATTTGTCTCGGTAGTGACCGTCACGGTCCTCCTACCAACGTCTAAAATGGAACTATGCCGGTCCATCTAGTCCATACTCAATATGACTTCCTCATGCACTAACGACATGACAAAGAATTCAACTAACAAATCACGGTTTCCTAAATGTATAGGACAACCATGTACCTCTCGGGTACCATTAACCTGACCCCTGTCGGGTAACCCTATAACAAAGCGTCTCCCCTCTACCGTATCTAAGGTCAGTCTATCAACACATGGATCAGAAATAAATGAGTGCGTAGCATGCGTATCGAATAAACCCTAATATGTAAACCATTAATCTGAATGGTACATGTAGTAGCTGGCGTTGTTGGCTCCTCAACTCCTCAGGTGCTCTATCCACCTTAATTGCTTGTGTTGGTGTCACTGTTACCTATGTCACCCTCTGTGAGACTTCAGTTGATCCCGCATGTACTGATAAAATCGGGGGCACACCTACCCACTCTGGTGGCCTCCTCTACTTGTCGTATGTACTCTCGAAACTCAAGTCAGCCCATCAAGGCATGATCTGCCTCACATGATGGTACAACCTGATCTCTCAGTCTATCAGCCATCATGTCCCCAACCTTGGGAACAACTCTCTCGGCCACGTCCTCTGTTGCTCGTGGATCGACACGAGGAACTCGGCCCCTCGCTAAAACTACCGGAGGAAGAGGTGGGCGACCTCTACCCCGTCCTAATGCAGATGTTGCTCTAGTATGAGTCATCTGCTATACGATCATGTCCACGTATAAGGCCAAGCTAGTACTATTATAATAATAGTAATACAAAGTCCAAGAAAAACATAACACGATACACATATACATATATATACTAAATTGTAGAGATCCACGGGAGGAGTGGTGGCTTCCGTCATTCTATCCCAGCCCGACTGTGTACACAATTTAAAACAAATTCATTTCGAAAACTCAGAACCCTTTCGGGTTCTGTTTATTTATCTATTTGGCCTTTAGCAGATTGCGAGTGTCATTGTTGTCAACCTAAGGCTCTGATACCAACTTTGTAAAACCCCAAATCCGCAAGACTCGGAGCGTCACAAGTTAGGACCTCACAGTGGGTCCTGACCCTAGCCTGACAACAAGTACACCGGATCTTGTAACATGGCACAAATAAATATAAACCAAATAGATAAAACTGTAATATCATAAACGGAAGTATAACAATACACACAACCGAGATCCAAAACTGTACAACAATGTATCACTCATAAAAGCCAGCATATCACGTCCTATATGTACGGAAACCCTCGGCTCATCACTCCCCGGATCACCCAACAATCCTCCTATCCTACAAAGCATCTACAACACGGTATAAACCGTTAGCTAACAACCTACGAATTAGAATAACGGTAATAGCATATATAACACATAAGTACATTATACCACACAACATGCTCACACGCATAAACCATTTATTATCTTTACTAAGTTATACCATTACTAATTCAACTTATTTTGTGACACGAGGAGCAACTAGAACCTCGCCCCTGTCCCCGTCACCAAACAGGTTTGGAACCGGTGTCAATCATCACCACCTATTGGCATGGTCGCTAATGAACTTCTCAGCTACCCCATTTTAAGTTGGATAAGTTGTCACCGCCCGGTTATAATGCACTTGGGCCAATTAAATACATATGGTCATCCTAGTCCAGTTTATGTGATCAATTACAATAACACACATACACATACACCACTATTACAATCATGCTAATTCATAGTAATTAGCTTAGTAAGCCCAAGGGACTTACCTGTAACAAGGTAATCCCAATCACAATAATAACGGTTTCCCTTAGGAAACGATGAGCAACTGTATAAACAAGGCACACAAATATCAATCACTTCCGCATGCTAGGAGCCACCTCCTAGTCTTCAAAATCCCGCAAGATTATAAACCATAACATAATCCTCAATATCTCATCGAATATCCTCAAAGATGCACAAGGCGTTCAACACAATATATCATCCTCAATCGTAAATCTAATCCTAATTTAATTAATTAACCTTTAATTAATTAATTAACTTTTCCCAAAATAACATTTTGCCCGTAGGCAATTTCTTAACCCACTTGTCATTAGATCTCATCAAACAAACAACCCATAATCACCAAAACGATATAACGAGCATAATAGAATTTCCAATCATCGATTTTAAGAAGCCTAAGGTCAACATAGGCCAAATCGCAATACAGAAAATGAATAAATTCATAACTTATGCGTTACTAACCCGATTGACGGTCCGAAAAAAAATTCGGAATACAACAACGTTGGCTACGCTCGGAAACTATCAAATTCCCCGGAATCTTAGCGACGGAACCAGACCAATAGCATAAATTCTTGACTAGATCTTCACTTGCTCAGAAACGCTGAATTCGGTACCGATATGAAGAGAATGAAGAAAGGAATCTAGAAAATCAAACGGAATTGAAATCGAATTGGAAACGGAGAATGGATCTGAATTTGAAGGTTGAGAGAAATTAGAGGTTTTACGAGGAAAAGTGAAAGTAAAATGAATTAATAAACTATTTTCCGCTATTTATAGCGAAGACGATAATTATCCTTCAGCGAATTCGATAATTATCCTTTCACCGATCGAAATGCGGTTTGAGTCCCCTTCTCCAAACTTCTCGAAATTGGAATAATAAATATGGAATATTGTATGGATAACTATTCCGCAACTGTCTTAGAAAATGCGTATTTCTTAGCCATCCTTTTTAGCCGTTTTTCTTAGCCGCTAAGAAACGAAATAGAGACTCTTTTGGACGTTTTGTCTTTCCATGTAATTTCATATCTAGGACATGTCCGATGTCCTAATCATTTCTCTCAACTTTATTTTTATTAATTGAAGGTCCCAAGTGCCCCAAATAACACTGGATGGTAAAAATAATTACTCGGGGGAAAAAGTGAAAAATTCCTCACAGATCCAAAATTACGCCATGAGCATATCGATAGGACTCATACTTGTCATTTGCGCACTCTTCGCGAGTTATGGATCAATTACTGTCGAAGATTAAGTTAATCAACATTAATAGGATTCGAAAATACTAGTTTTTACATGTTTGAGTCTATTCTACTTGCCATTGGCAGAGCAGTGTGCTTCAACTAGCCACAAGCAATCCTCCAAGGAGCTCTAGGGTTCTTTTAGAACACCTATTGTGCTTTAGTTGTAGTGGAAGAGTTCTACAAGACTTCATTGGTTGTGTATATGGGTGATCCTTTCGATCGTGGCCTTATAAGCTTCCAGGTCGTCGCTTAGGTTTCGACCTTGGTCTATGCATCTACCGATATATTCCTCCATCAGGTCATCTTCTTTCTGTATCTCTTTTCTAGTTTTTGATTATCTACTTAGCCTTTAGGAATCGAAAGATCGGCCAACTACACGGGCGCATACCCCGTATCATAATGAAACCCTTATCGGCAAGTTCATGCAATTGTTTCTTCAATTCATGCATCTCTACAAGTGTCATTCTGTAGGGCGCCTTGCAAATACTCAAATCATCTCAAAAGGTTTCAAACCAATATCATCTCAAAAGTATACTCATAACCATCTCAAAAGAGTTCAAAACCAATATCATCTCAATAAACTAGTAATCATCTTAAATAAACTCGTAATCATCTCAAAGGAGTTTAAAATCAACATCGTCTCAATAAATTCGTAATCATCTCAAATGAACTCATAATATCTCAAAGGATTTCAAAACCAAATCGTCTCAATAAACTCATAATCATCTCAAATAAACTCATAATACTGAAAGAGTTCAAAATACACATCATCTCAATAAATTGTAATCATCACAAATAAACTCGTAATACTCAAAGGAAGTTCCAAATCAATATCATCTCAATAAACTCATCAAAGTCAACCAGTATATGTAATGTATACAATGGTCAATTGACCGAAATGGGGTAACAAGGTAGATCCTTTCCCCTTTCTCAAATCCATCACAAGAAATCATCTAAATCACAATACGAAAACATGCTCGAGCATTTTTAGCTTAGAAAGTGTATTCAAATCACAAGTGTTGTATTTTACTTTAAAACATGTCCAACTCATGTTGAACACAAAGGTACCTCCTAACCCCGACCATGGGATGATCACGGTAATCACGGATAAGGTGCAGTACTTGCCACCCACAATGATCGGGCACAATCTCGGCCCGCACAAGCAAAGATTACCACCACTACTGAGCATGGCTCGCCTAAACCGAGAAGCGTAACATCATGAAAAACAAATAGGCTGGCAAATTTTCCATTGTGGTCATAGACCAACTCATTTCTCATAATAATAAGGAAAAATTCCCACTATGATCATAGACCAAATCATCTATAGTATCAATATGGAAAATGCCGCTTAGGTCAAAGACCAAATCATCTCAAATCTTCAATATCAACAATCACGTTCTATTAAAAATATCTGAATAAAATCTCCTTAAAGTATCACAATTCAAAAAAACACGTCACCGCCAATATTGGCAAATCAACTCAAGTCAAGTATTCCTAAAATCTTTCAAATCCATTTATCAAATCATTTCTCGTACTCATCAAAGACAACATCAACACTTTCATAAACTTTCAATAACCCTTTTGAAGAACCGTTAGGTGAATATAAAAGCTAAAGATACTCTAGAAGGATGGTTGAATAGAGTATAGGAACTTTTCGTAAAACCCTATCTCAAGGATTTGAAACTGATTTCAAAGGCCTTGATGTCGATTTGAGCTCTTAGTGACACAATTTGATTTCAAGGGCTTTGAAACTGATTTAAAGGACCTTGAATTTGTAAACCTTCAAAACAAAGTTAGTCACAATAAAGCAGATATGGTACGGAATAGAAAAGATCGACACGAGGATATGTTTACGAAGTTCAGCTCTAAATAGCCTACTCTCCGTCCTAGGGTATATCCGTAGGATCTAACTATCTATTATCAGCTTCAAAGAGTCCTAGATACAAACTAGAAGAATTCCCCTTCTTCTCTCAATGTAGTCAACGCTACGATCTAGCTCCAACTCTTCACCTTGCTATAATAGTCTAGTTACATCTCATAGTAACACACACTCTATATAACACTCTTTAGATATGCCAATGAATCTCTAAGTGTTTTCCTCACTCTAGAATGTTGACGTTGTGAGTATAAGAATAGGAAAACTTGTGCAAAGAATGAAGATGGCGATAGCTTGAAGACGTATATGTTTCCTTGAACGCTTTCGGTGTCTTGTGTCTTCAAACTTCATCTCCATGTATAGTCTTCTATGAGGAGTCTTGTAGTCGTTGAAAAGGTTGTTGCAACGTTCTAATTCCTCCATAGAAAACGTGAGTTGTTGAAGGTGAAGTAGTCGTTGTTCTTCTCTTGCTTCCCTTTATTGCCGCTTGTCATAGATTCTCCAAGATCTTCTCTAAGATCTTCTCTCTTTTTCTTCTTCTTCTATTTGACGCTCGTTGAATATCTTCATCACCGTAATCTTTTCTTTTGAAATCAGTCGTTGAAGATATTCTCTTAAGATCCGAGATCTTCTTGTTGGAGATCTTGTGTCGAGATCTCCTTGTTATCATCGGTAGTTAAGATCTTTATGAGATTTTTTTTGGAGATCTTGTGCTGAGATCTTCTTATTATCTTGGGTTGTTAAGATCTTTATGAGATCTTGTTGTTGAAGATCTTGTTTGTTGAAGATCTTGTTTGTTGAAATCCTAGATCTTCTACTTAGGATATGCCGTTGAAGATCTTTGTTGGTTGAAGCCGTAGATCCTATCTTCCTTGATTTCCGTTTTGAAGATCTTTATTGTTGGAGATCTTCTATCTTGTTTGTTGAGATCTACATCTTCACTCTCTCTTGTAACCGCTTGAAGAAAATCTTTTGGTTGAAAGAATATCTTGTTTGTTCAGTCTTTAGATCTTCTCTCTCTCACTTGAATAATCGTTGGAGATTTCCTTCTTGATGTTGAGATCTTCTAGCTTGAAAATCCTTATCCTCTTGTGCGTCGTCTTCATGTTGGCCGAGATCTTCTCCTTGCATCGATGAATCTTCTTCTCCTTGCATCGTCGAATCTTCTTCTCCTTGCATCGTCGAATCTTCTTCTCCTTGCATCGTTGAAGACTTCTTCTTGTTGGATAAGGTCTTGTGCCTTTTGTGGATCTTCATTGTTGAGCCAAAATCTTCTTTGACGTTGTTCACCTTTACTTGGCCGAGATCCTTTGTATAGAAGTATTGTTGAGATCTTCTTCATCGTGAGCCATTCAATCCATTCAATTGTTCTTGTTGTTGTTGGCCCAAATCTTCTTGTTGAATCTTGAAAATCTTCTTGTAATCCATGGTAGTAAACCTTGATTTGGTTTGAATATTCGTTGGTTGAAAATTCTCTGTCGTTGAAAAATACTCCAGTTGAATTTGCCCTTGTATCATGTTTCAAGGCCCTTGAAATCCATTTCAAAATTTGTTTGTCTCTCGATATCCATTCCAAGGGCCCTTGAAACGCTTTTCAAAAACCCTTGGAACTCCGTTCAAATTCTTTGCATGTTGAAATGTCTTCAACCGACTTGCCCTTGTATCCCTTTTCAAAGTCCTTGAAACTCCGTTCAAAGTCCTTTGCACGTTGAAACAGCTTCAACCGAATTCTTCTTGTATTACTTTTCAGGGCCCTTGAAACTCCTTTCAAGGTTTTTGCCCGTTTAAACCGCTTCAACCGAATTGTCCTTGTATTACTTTTCAAGGCCCTTGAAACTCCTTTCAAGGTTGAAGCTCAGTCCCTTGCTTGTCTCTTGTAATCCATTTCAAGGCCCCTTAATGCTTTCCAAAGCCTGCACACATTTAACAAACACAAACCAAACAATCTAGAAATATGATCGATATTTGTTAGTTCATAAAACCACTAGATACATGTTTAAGTCTTCCATCATAAATATAACCAACTCATAATCAAGGTGGAGTTATCACCTTTTCTTTAAACATCACAATGCATAAATCGTAACTATCAAAGCCAAACATCTCTTAAAACATCAAAATATGCATGTAACAAGATAACGACTTAAACTTAATCATGCTCATATAAAAAGCTCACAAATACTTGCTTGATAAAATATTACTCAACAGCTTAAAGCCAAAATGACAACATCAACAAACTTGACAAACAACCTAAACAAGTAAAGAACACACAGTCAAACAACTATATATATTATACCATCAAACAACACCATATAATAGGTGTAGAAGTAAGCTACGTAATTCCAACTCGAGTTTGGGTTGTACTTCCCCTAAGGATTTTCCCAATATGAAAAATGTCTCTTAGGTCAAAGACCAAAGCATCTCAAATCTTCAATATCAATAATCACGTTGTTTTCAAAATATCTGAATAAAATCTCCTTAAAGTATCACAATCCAAAAAAAACACGGGCACCGCCAATATTGACAAATCAACTCAAGTCAAGTACTCTCAAAATCTTTCAAATCCATTTATCAAAATTATTTCTCGTACTCATCATATACAACATCAACACTTTCATAAACTTTCAATAACTCTTTTCTTTAAACACCACAATGCATAAATCGTAACTATCAAAGTCAAACATCTTTTAAAACGTCAAAATATGCTTGTAACAAGATAACGACTTAAACTTAATCATGCTTATATAAAAGGCTCACAAGTACTTGCTTGATAAAATATTGCTCAATGGCTTAAAGGCAAAACGACATCATCAAAACTTAACAAATAACCTAAACAAGTAAAGAACACATAGTCAAACAACTATATATAATATACCATCACACAACACCATATAATAGGTGTAGAAGTGAGTTACGAAATCCCAACTCGAGTTTGGGTTGTACTTCCCTTGAGGGTTTGCCCAAAACCTGTTTATCCAATGAATAAGTACCTAGAATGTTCAACTAGACATATCAATCCAATATCCAACTCATAACCCATAAAAACTTCCCAAATCAAGAGTTTATATAAATTTACGTAGCATCAATGAAATGAAAGCAATCGATGTTTGTCGAACTTCGACTAGAGTTAAACCTTTTCCGAAGGCATTTCCGAACCTAAACCATAACAACTAAACAAGTTTAACTCTATTTGTCAATATGGGGTCATAAAACGTAATATATAAATATAGTTTAAATCTCGCAATTCAAAACTTTGGTTAGAAACCGTAGATATATTATCTGGGGCAAATAATATAAATCCGTAAGTTTGGGCCCTTTCTATAAATATAAAATTTGGCTAAAACTTGAAAACATTTTTCCCACGGGCATTTTTGCAAAAGCAAAAAAAATATGGGCCATTTACATAATTAAAATTTTGGGCCATAATTTGTAAATAACAAACCGAGGGCATTTTAGCAAAAACATAAAACATGGGCCGTATACAAAAATAGAAAATTTTGGTAATTTTTTGTAATATACCATTAAAACCGAGGGGACTATAATATTCTAAAAGCTTTGGAGGGGTTTCTCTAGCGTCAACGGGAATGTTGGCGATTAGGCGATGGCGAGGCGGCATCGGCTTCAGCTCCTTTCCGATGGTAGTGGCGACGACGGCTCCCGACAGCAGGCTGCATTTGCAGCTGCTTTCCAAAAAGGGTGAAGAAATGTGGTTCGACGGTTGTGGTTGCTTGCTGAGGGAGGGGTACAAAGAAAATTTCTATTAGGAGGTGTTGACGGCAAGAGGTGAAGAGGCCCGGCGGTTCGAGAGCGGTGTTGTAGAGAAGAGCTTCTGGGGGTGCAAGGAGGAGGCGGGGAGAAGTTATTGTTGTTGTAGGAGGGACATAGAGGAAGAGAGGGGTTGTAGGAATGTGGCACCGAAAAGAAGCATAGAGGTGAAGAGCTTACTTAAAAGGGGAGAAGCGATAGTGGGGTTGTTGGGAGTTGAAGAGATGAGGCAACGAGAAGAGTGAACGAGGAGGGTTGTTGCTGAGAAGGAGAAGATGGAGAAGGGAAGTGATTGCTTGTGGCTTCTAGTTTGAGGATGGAGAGAAGAGAGTTGTTGTGGAGATGTTGAAGGATGTGGGACGGAGTTTACAGGTGGAAGAGGTGAGATAAAGGTTGGATAAGGTGTCCGGGTAGAGAGGTGCAGAGTTGTTGTGGGGTAAGGTTGCAAAAGAGTGTTGCTTGGTAAGGGAGACAAAGAGAAAGACATAGAGGAGTAGAGGGTGTAGGGCGGGGTTAGGGCTACAACTAGAAAGGGTGTAAGTCGGGTTGCAAGTTATAGGAGTAGAGGCTAGAGGAGTAGTATGGTCGGGCATGGTAGAAAAGAAGAGAGCTAGAGGAGGAGGCTAGCTTGGGCGGGATGGCTAGTATTGAGTTGTAGGCTTGGAGCACGGGCTAGGCTAGCATGGGCGGATAACGGACCAGGCGGCGCCAAATGACGTCAATGGAGTATGGGGAGGAAGTGGCGATGGTGTCAAGCGGCGGGCCAGAGAGTGTGGGCCTTCCGGTGAGGAGAGTTGTTGTGCAGATGTTGAAGGAGGTGGGAGGGAGTTTACAGGTTGAAGAGGTGAGATGAAGGTTGCATAAGGTGTCCGGGTAGAGAGGTGAAGAGTTGTTGTGGGGTAAGGTTGCCAAAGAGTGTTGCTTGGTAAGGGAGACAAAAAGAAAGACATACAGGAGTAAAGGGTATAGGGAGGGCGGGGAGTCGGGGTTAGGGCTACAACTAGCAAGGGTGTAAGTCGGGTTGCAAGTTGTAGGAGTAGAGGCTAGAGGAGTAGTATGGTCGGGCATGGTAGAAAAGAAGAGAGCTAGAGGAGGCGGCTAGCTTGGACGGGATGGCTACTATTGAGTTGTAGACTAGATGCACGGGCTAGGCTAGCATGGGCGGATAACGGACTTGGCGGCGCCAAACGACGTCAATGGAGCACGGGGAGGAAGTGGCGATGGTGTCAGGAGGCGAGCCACAGAGTGTGGGCCTTCCGGTGAGGAGATGGTGATGGTATCAGGCGGTAGAGGTATCAAACCGGGCCAACGGGTCGGGTTCGGGTCGGGTTCGGGTCGGGTCACAACAAGTTCGGGTTAAAATGGGTCGGGTAAAAAAAGGCTTGATTAATAACCGAACTGTTTTGGGTCTGGTCGGTTTGGGTCAGGTATCGATTGTTCAGGTTATAACGGGTTATCGGGTAGCCTTGGTTCTCGGGTCATAACGGGTCGGTCATAACGGGTCGGTTTAGCGGTGTCAAAAGAGGCAGATGGGTCGGGTCAAAACAATCACTCTTTTTAGCGGTTTGTTTCGGGTCGGTTAGGATCGGGTATCAATTGTTCGGGCTCAAACAGGTCAAGTCAAAGCAATCTCTCTTTTTTGTGGTTTGTTTTGGGTCGGGTCGGTTTAGATCGGGTTTCAGCTGTTCAGGTTAATACCGGTTTGGATTATGTATCAACTAATTTCATTATGATCAATAACCCGTCATCTCGTTAATTTAATTTTATATTAATCAACTATAACTTTTTTAAACTAGTTGGAAACACAATATAAATTATTTGACACTTTGTTTGAAAGTAACACTTTATTCGAATGTAACGATTTATCACTTTTCACCGAATTGGATACTAATCCGTATTTGGTTGATGTATTTTATTCAAATTGTAAAATATGGTACATGAAAACGATTTTAGTCGGCGGATAAGTATCCACGAATAGTTAGGTTATTTGTGTTGATCGGAATGATTTTAGCCTATCCGTTTGATTAAAATTGACATTGTAACGCGCCAAATTTTGGACGCATTTTTTCGATATTTATTTTTCCGTATATTTATTGCTCTTTTAATGGCCTAAATATATTTTTCGAGTATTTTACGTCGTCATTTGAATTTTGCGGGTTTTGATATACATATATATATTAACCGTATTTATATTATTATCAAGAATATTTAAGGAAGTAATTTATATATTGTAATTTTACGAGTATATATTTTTGTTTATATTTTCAGTATACTATTTTGCAGAAAAGTTCGGAAAATATTTTTCCGATCCGGGATTCCGTTCTGGATTGTTTTGATCGAGTTTATTATAATTTACTATTTCTTTTTTTTACTCTTAGTAATTTATTTATTTATTTATTTATTTATTTATTTATTTATTTATTTATTTATTTATTTATTTTCCTTTCTCTACCTTGCTCTTCCGCCACGCCAGGCCTGATGGCGTGTTCTTTCTTCTGGCAGCTGTGTAGGACAAGGGGCTTGCAGCTCATCAGGGCTATGTGTAGGACGTGAGGCAGGCACAACTGCCAGAAGAAAGAACACGCCATCAGGCCTGGCGTGGCGGAAGAGCAAGGTAGAGAAAGGAAAATAAATAAATAAATAAATAAATAAATAAATAAATTACTAAGAGTAAAAAAAAGGAAATAGTAAATTATAATAAACTGGCTGAATTGCATTAGGGTCTTTTAAACTATAGAGTTGAAATTTAGGGCCTACCAATTACAAATTGAGAAATAAGGCTCCTACTTTACTAAAATAATTTATAAATAGGACAAAAAGTTGATAAAAGTGATGACTAATGAGTGAGTGATGGTTGATGTGAGTGCTGATTGTGACACTTATGATTGACATTTGGAGGGAATGTGGGGACAAAAAAACGCAACACTATTTCCAAAAAAATCTGCTTACCCAAAAATTCGCTTACCCAAATAATGTCACAATTATACCCAAAAATAAATTTGTCAAAGTACATAAACATACTCAAAAACAACATACATAATAAATCAAATATCAAAATAAAACAATATTCATAAATTTGGATAATATTTTATATTTATAACACAATTTTAACATCACTAATACAAAATCCATACCCAATTTAAATTTGTCATACCCAAAATTTTAAAAACTCGATATTGTACACAAACATCAATATCAAATGACATTTGGTCATACCCAAAATTTCGCTTGACATTTGATTATTATAACACATTTTGGGTAACCATAAAACATACCCGCGATATCACTTCAAATATACTTAATAATAAGAAATATACTACAAAGTCAATACACGTATAAAAACATAACCAATTTGAATTTGTCATAACCAAAATTTACACAAATCGATATTGTACCCAAACATCAATACCAAATGACATTTGGTCCTTGTATCATAGTTTGGATAATTATAAAACATACCCAAAAATATCACTTTAAACATACTCAACAATAAGAAACATACCACAAAAACAATAAACATATACCCAATAATGAGAAAAAATACTACAATTACAATTCATATTTGGGTAACGAAAACAATGCCACCCAAAAAAATTAAAACTTGAAAATTTCATCAAACTAGCTACATTAACAAAAAAAAATAAAAGATAAATATATAAAAAAGATAAATTAAAAGTAAACATCTAATCACCATCACTTCAGGTTAAAAAAAATTTATTGCTCCGATCTTCTAGTTTCCACACCTATTTTTTCTTTCTTTTAGATAGAGGTCTAGTTTATAAAAATTAATTTTAAAGGATCCAACTTCCTTAATTAATTCCCTTACCTCTCACTCCCGACCCTTCGGTCTTCCCTTCCTCTGCCCCTATCACCAGCTAGTCTCTCTCTCCTTTCTTCCCTTGTGTCGAAGGACATCCTCCTCCCAACCTCACCGCACCTCCCTCCTCTGTACACTCTCATTTACTCTTCCTGTTTCCCCTCTATCAACACCTCTTCAAGTCTGCAATTGCTGGGGAAATGAAGCTGTTGGACGACGCCCGAGAACCTGCCACGCCTGACCTTGCTTCCACCATCGGAACTGCATCGGAGCAAGCTTGCTCCGCCTGTCGCCGAGAAGAGAACCGTCGATATCTGGGAGAACTTGGGCAGCCTGCTCCCTCCTCGAGCACTTCTTCTCTAGAACTCGCAGGAGAAGCCGCCCTCCTTGCCCCTGTATAAACCTCGCCTTTCTTGGAGCCACCTGCTTCTCCCCACGCCGGAGCCAACCGGAACAACTGCAGCCCCGAATTCGATCTCCCTCGCCGTGCCCTGCCTGTACGAGCCTTACCGGAGACCCTGAAACCCGCCTTCGCCTCAAGACGGATCCAGTGTTGCTTCTGTCGCCGTTGGAAATCGACCCCACGCCGGAGAGGCTTCAAACCATGCCGCCACTGCCCTCACCTTCCCCTCCTCTCCGTCTGTGCGTGCTCCAATGTTGAAGAAACCCTTTTAGGGTTATTTTAAAATCGGGCCCCTCTATTTGTGGATAATTACAAATGTCATCCAGTGTTTTGTATTTACATTTTCGACCCAGATTTTGAAAAATTGCAGGTATGCCCTCTGTTGAATTAATTAAAGTTTTGATCCAAAAAATTTAATTGCAGAATTTTGACTCATGTTTATATAACTATATAATGTGTCCGGAAAATATTTTAGCGGTTTAAAACCTTGGATTTAATTACGGGGATATCCTTATATTTATATATACTATATATTATGTCTTTGATGGATTAAATTCGGTTTATGGCTCAAAGATTAATTGCGGTTTATGACCAAATTTCCATATTTGTATAATTGTCTCGGAAAATGGTTTTAACGAAGTTTTAACATTGGTTTTGAAAGCGAGTTTTCCTTAAGATTTATATAAGTTAATCTTCCGTTCAAATTTAGCGTATAAGCTAAATTTGTTTAGTTTTGGTGTTAGGTTCGGAATCGCCCCGATAAAGGCCCAACGAATCCATATCGACATCCATAGATCGTCTTCCGTCTTTTGACGTCACGTGAGTACCGTCTTCCCCGAGCTTATGATCTTACTCGATTTAGTTATGTTTAGTATTAGTATCATGCTAGGATAAATCTAGCATAACTTAGAGTGAATGTCAAGTAGTGACCTTGAACCTTAGTGAGTTTTGAGGATTTATGATCGTTCTAAAGCTTGAGGTGTTATTATCTTGTGAGGATTGTAAGGCGTTGAGTGTTTGGTTGATCTTGTGAGCTTATGAAGATTGAGATTATGGTTATATGTTTGTTGAGATTGTGGTGACTAGGACGAGAGTATCCTAGCACGTGTTGTGATGATTATGAACTTGTGAGATCGTGAGGATTAGGAGGTTGTTATCCTATCATGGTTATGGCTTATGATCTTGCGAGATCATTGGGACTAGAAGTTGAGAGAGATGTTGATCGTGTGCCTTTTGACAGGCGTTGAATGTCTTCCTGCGGGAAGTTGAGGGCGGGATATAGCGGGATTATCTTGTGGACGAGATAAGTCTCTGGACTTACTTAGCTCGTATTTTTCGTATTAGTTTCGATGTGTGTTTGGTGGTGTGTGTTTATTGTTTATGTTATAACAACGAAACCGGAAATAGGATTACCGACCTTTATATTCTTTTGTCCCTAACGGGCAGTGACATCATCTCCCTAGCTCTTGCGAGAGTCTAGGATGTTCTCGGTGACTAGCCCGTGCGGGTAGACGGTCGGATGCATCAGTATCATTCCCTGCCGGTAAGTAGGGACCGAGGCGGGACCACGGTGGTCTCGTGTCACAAACCTAAGTTGAATTAGAACGGGATATGACTTAATAATAAAAAGATAATAAACCGGAATTGTGTGCTTTGAGAATGTGGTGTGGTTCTGATGATTTACTTGTGTTTGTCCATTTCCCATTGATTCTAATGCTTCGAACATGAGCTAACGGTTTTATACCGACTGTTGTAGATTGCCTTGCAGGTTAGGATTGCGGCCAAGAGATCCGGAAGAGTGGGCAGCCGGGGTTCTATACATGTAGGAGGGGTTTTGGTTGGAGTCGTGTTTGAGTTTTGTATTCATTATATATTGTATGCCGCGTGTATGGCGTTTGGTCTTTAGGTTGTATCTTGGTTGAAGTCTTTTGTTTGTATGGTTTCGGGTTTCATTGCATTGCATAAAAATGTATTTCGTTTTGGTCTTTATTTGTGTCTTGTTGCAAGATCCGGTGAAATTGTTGTTAGGCTAAGGGTCGAGACCCATTGTGAGGTCTCGCCCGTCGCGATCCCGAGTCCCGTGGATTCGGGGTTGTTACAGACTTTAAGCGGATTTGGATATTCGGCTGATTCATTTAATCCATATATCTCATGTGACTGATCCATTTGATCCATATATGTTTTTTTCTTTCTATTTTGTTTGTTATAAAGTGTAAAAGAAAATATATCATAGTCAATTAGTCTAATAATATAATCCAAACGAAAGTGAAAAACGTATAATTGATACAAGTTTTTTAAAGAAACTTATTTTTAACATTTTAACACATATCTTTTCTCTAACAAGTTAAAATAAGCTAATACTTACAAAACAATATCATATATACTTATACAATTATACTGTGTATTATGTAATACGAATACTTCAATACTTGTACAGGAAATTAGAAATTAAAGCTATAAAATATTATAATAAGTAATTAATAAACCATAAGTTAAAATCAAAAGTTATTTTGATGAGTTAAAATCATCGTTACCTTACATTTATCGTGTCGGAGTTAAAGAATGTCATTATAGACTTTTAGTTATAGTATGGATTATGTAATATGTATTTATGTATATATATACAATATAGTAAATAAAAAAAATATTTAAAATGTCTATTCTTAAAAATTATAGTATGGATTATGTAATTGTGTGAAAACGATTTTAGTCGGTTTGGATAATCATCCGCAAATATTTGGGTGATTTGTTCGATCAAAATGATCTTTAACCATATCTGGATATCCGACTTATAGAATGGATTACGTAATATGTATCTAATATGTTAGTATAGACTTATAATATAAACTTATAGTATGGATTATACCATTATAGACTTATTGGGTTACTTCGGGTTGGGTTACTTTGTGCCGGATTTATTTGGGTCGGGTTACTTGGGGCTATCAGGGCACTTGGGTCGGGTCACTTTGGGCTATCGGGTTATTCGGGTCGGGTTATTCGGGCAATCTAGTAATTATGGTCGGGTTACTCCTAGTCATTTATTACTTCGGGTCGGGTCGGGTTCGTCGGGTCGGTTTCACATATCGGGTCAACTTTTGACAACTCTACCAAGCGACGTTAGGTAGGGTGAGCATGCCGAGGAGAAAGTAATGAGGCTCCAGGTGGCGTGAGGCCAGGCAAAACAACACTAGTTGGTGTTGGGTGGTAAGGGAGGAAGAAGAAAGGAAAAGAAAGAAAAAAAACCCGATAAAATTATCCGGAATGGATGTTTCGAATCGGAAATTTTTTCTAACTTCTCCGTATATTTAATTACGAAAAATATATACTCATAAAGTATATTGTTCGCTCCAAAAGGTGTGTGCAAGATTTAAAATTTATAACCCAAGAAGTATGCTTGAACAATATGCGAACCCGCAGTGTACGAATCAATTGTAACAAAAGCAAGAATTCCAGGGGTCGAACACAGGGACTATGGTGAAACAAAACACAGAATCAGGTTGTCAAATAACTAATGACTACGAATTAAAACAATCAAAGATGATATAAAGTCAAATAAAGGGAATGCGGATTCTAGGGATTAAAGCATCTAGTTCATGTTCCGAGTAAAGATCTCAAAAGATAATGCGGACAAAGCTAAGGTTTGCAAAGGGAAGGTGTTTCTAAGGTGGGAATAGATCACCGGGTAAGTCTCACTACTCACTATCCCGAACCAAAACTCCTATTACCGGGTAAGTCTCAAGGTACTAAGGAAAGGAACTATAATCTCAAACCAACACACCACCCAAGGGAATAGAATCAACCTTTACCGGGTAAGTCTCAGGCTAACTCACAAAGATGGGATGAAGGCACACTCAAACCCCAATAAAGGATAAATCTTTATTACCTACACTCATGATCTTGGGTAAACAAACAAAGGAATTACCGGGTAAGTCTCATCCTAGGCTTGCGTTGAACCAGGAAAGGTATAACAAGGATAGGATTTGACAAACTTAAACTCTTAACTCAGATAAGGTTCAGGAAAGGTTCACCTCGTTCAGTTATATTTCATCCCGGCCGAGATGTTCAATGACTGACCGAGGTGTTCTACGGTTAAGATAAAGACTCAAGCTTTCAGGGTCCTGCTAGGATTAAGATCATTCTATCATCGTGTTTCCCACAACTTTCAGTCAATCACCCTAGAATCGCATAAGAAACTTAGCCAACAATCATCATGATAACAATGATCAAATTTATAGGAAAGGAATCAATATTCAAACAAGAAAACCTTAATCACAAAGGTAGACAAAATAACAATATAATCAAAAAATATACATCCTACATGCAGATTATGAAGATAAAACGTCTAAACCAATCCCAAAATATAGACTATAATACATGCTATAAAAATACCCCATACTTGTCCCTTGCTTGTCCCTAAACAAGTTCCACATCTTAGATACAAGATAGAATAGATTATAAGTCAGAAAGATTAATAAAAAACATTTCAAAAACATTTTGGTGGTGTGCTCCACTCATAGATCACTCTAAGAGAATGCTTCATGGCAAATAAAATCAAGACATGATCAAAACATTTTATAAATATAAGAAAGTTGTTCATCTTTGCATTAAATCATAGAATGCATAATAAATCATATTTACCGAAATTAATCATGTATAATCCAGTTTAAATCACCAAGTCAATCAACAAGCTCGGGGTCTCAAGGGCTTCCCAAACGAGGTCAAGAAACGCGTCAGGGTGGGATGCATATACGGTATGTGGTGCTAGAATCCGGGAAAAGGATCTCACTTCACTTTCTTTTGAATCTCAGCATCATCCACCAATAAGCTTTGCTTATTTTACTTTTTACTTTACTTTTTGGGATGCATGGACAGAGGTGCACAATAACCGAAGCCTAGGAAATCAGCAATCATCAATTTCTCGAGATGCCTCAAACCTTTGATGCACATACCATGACCCGTCAGGAATATCGCTCAATCCGACTTTGACAAGACACAAACACCAGGCTATGTGAATGGTGCCGAGTTACTCATCATCATGATTGACTTCCCCAAACCTAATTGTTTCTTTCTAACACTTTCAACCAACATCTCAACTTCATTTTCACTTGCTTTTCTTTGCTTGCTTCCAAATTCCCGGATAGGTAAAGGGAGGCAAATATGTATATGAGGGGCTAAAGCATGATCAAGAAGAAGAAGAGAAGAGAATGAATTGCCTTAATCATCCCAGGAAGAATGTGATAGAACTCATCATGTGGTGTCAACCTTCAAATCCAACATAATTTTGATAAAAATAAAGTATTAAACATGCTAGAATTTCAAACAAAGCATTTTGCAACTTAAACATATCATAAAACCTTTCGAGCATATAAAGATTTCAAAACCAATCTGCAAACAAAATCATCACTAAGGTCATATCTAGAGAAAAAACACAAAACGTTTTGAAAAGTCTCAATTAAGAACCCACCTCGGTCGAGGTGTTCTGGCGTCATCCGAGGTATCAACCTCGATCGGCCATGAACATCCCGCTCGAGGTCATAAAATTTTTTTTCATACCAGTTTTCGACTTTTCTCAAACAAAAACCTGCATGTATGCATGTAATGGCAGATAAACACATAGAGCATAAATAAGACAATAATATCCAAGAGTCATACAAGCATACACATTAGACTTGTACAAAACTGGGCTGGCCTGTCCAACCCGCCCGCCCGCCTGGAAAAAAACATGGGTATGGGCAGCAAATTTGGCCCGGTCCGGCCCACATTTTAATGGGACAGGTACGGGTGAACTTTTTGGCCTACGGGCTAACCTGGCCCGGCACGTATACAATTTTATACATATAATATTTATATATATATATATATATATGTATAATTTATATTGTTTTGAGTGTTACATATTCTGATTCTTCATTTAGTTTATTTGGAGTATTTTGACGAGTTATATTTGTTTGTAACACAAGATTGTAGGACTAACTCGTCTGTAATGGTACTTATTGTTTTTTAGGTATTTAGACTTTTTATTTTTATGTGTTGATTGTTATTGAACTTGTTGGTAGTGCACTATGCAAGTATAATTGGATCAAAAGTGTATATTAAATTCATTATATTACTTGTTTTGGACAATAAATTTCGGGAAAAAATGCACAAGAAAGTACATACGGGCCATCCGGGCCGGCCGGGTAGCCCGCCCGCTTTTTACATGGGTGGACATGGTAGTTTGTGTGGCCCGGCCCGGACCGCACGTTATGGGTAGAGTTTTTAGGTATGGCCCGGCCCGAACCCGGCCCAAGCCCGGATTTGTACAGGTCTAATACACATAAGTCAAGCAAATACATCCAAATACCCCATACTTGAGACACATTGTCCCAATGGGTCAAATATAAGTCTAAGAAACAGAATACTCACCAGACCTAGCTGAACTACATAATAAATAAATAAAGAAAATCCATGCAGCTCTAATCCTCGTCAGCTGGTGGTGGTGGATGTGGAATGTAGGGGTGTTGGCTCGGATCAAACGGATAGCACATAACCTGCTGATGCTGGATCTCCATCATCTGTCTGGTGTAGTGTTGGCTCTCAAACATCTAATGCGTCCAACCCTCAATACCTCGGCGCTAGTCCTCGAAACGCTCATGAATGTCAACGGTCAGTGCTGCGTAAGCGTCGATCATCTGATCAGTGAGATCATCAATTCTCTGGTGTTCCTCGGGATTTCTGAACCTGCGGGATCTGTGTTGAGGTGGTGGTGGTGGTGCTGCTCTCTCCTCCTCTGTCGCCTCATCATCAAGTTCGACAACTTGAATTTAGGGCCGCCGGTATCAGTACCGGTCTCCATGGTAGCTCCTTCATCATACTCCTCATCATCAGCAGCAACGTCTCTGGCATCCTGCATGTAAGGAAACCAGGAAGCGAACCAATGTGGCGGTCAAAGACATAGAACTGAGATGACCACAAAATGCCTTGTGGAGCCGTCGTCTCTCATGGCATGGCAACGTAAGGCGTGTTAAGATCACGAGGAACGAGGATACGTCTGGTGATCATCTCCTACAATCCCAACGGCTTAGCAGCCGCAACAAATGTACACGCAGACAGATCCATACCCATGGCAGTAGCAATGTGGGTCACCAACCCTCCACAACAGATATCTCCCTTCGACTTGCCCTTGATCTTATGCAAGTCCTCCACTAACATCCCAGCAAAATCAGGAACTCCCCCCTGTGACCATACAGAATAAACTCAAAAGCTCCCCGTGATGGACCTTCTGGGGCGTCTTAGTACGCGCCAGAAGAGTCTCACTGAATATCCAGCGAGCAAGGCGGAATGCGAGGGGGAAAATGATGCGCTTCCTGGAATCTCCGGGTCTCCACCTATCACTATGCTCAGTCACGTGGGCTATCTCGCCCTAGAAGTCTCGAGCTACAACTCGAGAAGGAAAGTCAGAAACTGTGGGGGTAGGGAAGCCGAAAATCTCTCCTCCAGCCCTACCATGGAGATCATCTTCCTCAATTCCTCTGCCACATGGAGGCACTCGAAGACAGCAATATCTAGAAAACGCTGGGTAACGATAGGACGCCGGCAAATACGATCATAATTAGCATGGTGCCTCTCGTGGATCACCGGAATCGAAAACTGAGATACAGAATAAGGAGAGGACTGGTGGGAACTACTGGGTGTGTCTCTCAAGACCAGCTGGCGATCGAATCTGCTACTCATGATTTCTGACATGTCATCTCGGTTGCCTCAAGCACACCTCGGCCGAGACACAACCGACCGGACCGAGGCGAAGGGTTGTTCATTTGCAAATCTCAAATCTGTAAGTTCTTTTCCCCCAAATCACTACCAAAGGCTTCCTAAGGGGTACTTTTATCTTTCTCAACAATAAACAGTGGCAACCAAAGCTAGATCTGTGCTAAATCAGTAAAAGAATGAGAGGTTAGGGTTTTGGAACGAGATACCCCGATTTTGTAGATTTGGAGTGTTTTCCTTGCTGTTTGATGCTTGAAACTGATCCTCTCGCCTCCTCTAGTGTAATCGAGCAAAAAATCGTAGAAAATGAGCAAGAAACGAAGAATTGAGGCTAGGGCACCGCCGCGGCCGAGGTTCACACTTGGGAGGGAAAAGTGAAGAGAGAGAAAACCGTTTCGCCTTTTATATCCCTCGCTGAATTTGATTTCACCTCGGTCGAGGTGGTCCCGACCGGACCGAGGTTTCTAACTGGATGTCAGACCTAGTCGCCTCGGTTGCCTCAAGAATATCTCGGTCAAGGTGCTGTGACAGCAACCGAGATGTGTCTCAGTCAAGCTTCGTCTTCTCAATTTCTCGAACTTCTGTCTTCCAGTGTAGCTCCTGAGCTGTAATCCTTCCTTAGAAAGTACGTGGTTCCTGTCTAGAGGACGCAAAAGCAAAGCGAAGCAAACTATCTAAAACTAAACTAGAAAAAAGAAAAGAAAGCATACCTTGGGTTGCCTCCCAAGAAGCGCTTGGTTTAAGATCGTTAGCTGGACCGTACATCATCCTTAAACAAGGTATAGCGGTGCAATCTCCTCAGCCGGGACTTCCGGTCGGTACTTCTTCAGTCTATGACCATTGACCTTATTGATTCCTCTTGTTTCACCCAAAATCTCAACCGTACCATAGGGAAAAACATTTTTCACAACGTAAGGTCTTGTCCATCTAGATTTCAACTTACCTGGAAAGAGGCGGAGGCGGGAGTTGAAGAGTAGACCCAGATCTCCTTCTTTGAACTCCTTTGGAATGATATGCTTGTCATGCCATCTCTTCGTTCTTTCCTTGTAGATCTTGGCATTCTCATAAGCGTTTAAGCGCAACTCCTCCAGCTCATTGATGTCTAATAGTCTCTTCTCTCCGGCTTCCTTAATGTCGAAATTCAACCACTTGATTGCCCAGTATGCCTTGTACTCCAGCTCAACGGGTAGATGACAAGACTTCCCATATACCAAATTGTAAGGGGTGGTACTAATGGTAGTCTTGAATGCTAAGCCCAAAGAGCATCGTCCAACTTCATGGACCAATCCTTCCTCGTCCTAGAAACGGTCTTTTCCAAAATTGCCTTGATTTCTCTATTCGAGATCTCAACCTGTCCACTAGTTTGATGGTGATAAGGGGTTGCTACCTTGTGGGTTACCCCATACTTCGAAAGAAGTGCTTTGAACTTCTGGTTGATGAAATGTGTCCCTCCATCGCTGATGATGATGCGTGGTGTCCCAAAACGTGGAAAGATAGTCCGATTGAAGAACTTTACAACCACCATGGCATCATTAGTGGGGGAGGCAATGGCTTCCACCCATAGAGACATAATCAACAGCTAGGAGAATGTAGAGGTTCCTTGCGGATGATGGGAAATGTCCCATGAAATCAACTCCCCATACATCAATGATCTCAACATCCTGAATATTGTTGAGTGGTATCTCATTCCTTCTAGACAAGTTCCTTGTTGTTTGACATGCATCACAAGAGAAAACAAACGTTTGCAGATCCTTAAATAATGTAGGCCAAAAGAAACTAGAACGTAATACCTTAGCGCACGTTTTGTGAGAGCTAGCATGTCCTCCACAAGGAAGCGAATGGCAACGCCATATGACACTAGCTACTTCATCCTCTGGAATGCATTATCGAAGCATCTCATCCGGACCTCTCTTAAACAAAAGAGGTTCATTCCAGTAGTAATGGCGTATATCCTTGAAGAACTTCTTTCTTTGAGTGTACGTCAATCCGGGCGGTATTTCCTGACAAACAAGGTAATTGACAATGTCAGCATACCAAGGCTCTTTACCATCAGAAACTTGGTGGAGCTAGTGCTCCACCAACTGTAAGCGACTCTCAGAAAATGAGTCAGAAATTTTGTTATCCTCACTTGGCAACATCTCGCTTGATGTCTCGGTCAGTGTCCGAGGTGGTTGACCGAAATGTTCTTCAGATAAGAACACCTCGCTTGGTCCAGGAAGTACCTCAGTCGAGGTACTGGAATTGGGACCGAAACCTAAATTGCTTTTCTTCTCCTTGATTAGTTTCTCAATCTTAGCTCCCGTATCCGCTTCCAATGCTTTTAAGCTCCGTATATCTGCATCACAAGAGACATATATACCTTCCTCCATTTAGACTAAAATTAAGAACTTTTTCAAGAGGATCTTTAATAAGGATAGAGCTCACCAATTCTCTTGATTCTTCTTCATCATAGATGTTGAAGATGTCGTCCTTCAGCGGCTCTCCCTTCATTGCAGCAAGCAATGCAAACTCCACATGATCACCACCAATGTTGAATTTCAACTTGGCGTTCTTACAATCCACATTGCAACCCGAAGTTGCTAGAAATAATCTCCCAAGAATGATAGGAACGGGATAATCTATGGGAATGTCAAGTACAACAAAGTCTATAGGTAAGTAAAAATTACCTAACTTGATGGGAACATCTTCCAAAATGCCCACGGGACGGGTAATGGAGCGATCTGCCATGTATAGCGTCATCTTCACCGGCTTGGGCTCTCCAAGTCCGACTTTCTCACATAGCTCCAGCGGGATGATACTCATGTTGGCTCCTAAATCACACAATGCATCATAGGTTACATCCCCGACTTGAATGGGAATGCAAAATGAACCGGGATCTCTTAATTTGGGTGGCATCTTCTCCTTCATGGTTTGAATAAGCTCCGAAGACTTAGATGTCATCCTTACTTCCCTAAAATCTTCCAACTTCCTCTTCCTTGATAGAATCTCTTTCAGAAATTTCCTATAGGCGGGCATCCCTAGAATGGTATCAAGAAAAGGGATGTTAATATGTAGTTTATTCATAAGGTCTAGAAACTTACCAAAGTGCTTGTCTGGATGTGCCCTCGCCCTTGACTGAGGGAATGGAAGTGGTGGTTTATAAGCAGGAGGTGGAACATAGACTTCAAATTTATCTTTCGCTTTCTGGGGCTCCGCCTCGGTTGGCACCTCGACCGAAGTGTTCTTCTGGTCGTGGCTCGACTGAGGTACTTGATCTGCAGTTTTCAATCCACTGCGTATTGTAATAGCCATAATCTATCCCTTAGGGTTGCTCTTTGTCCTTGCTGGGAGCTTCCCTGGATCTCTTGACGCTTCATTCACCTTGTTGAAGAATTGTTGCTCTAAGGCTTTTTGTGCCTTCGAAAATGAATTCATCGATGTCTCCATAGCGCTGAGCTTGATCAGAATTGCCTCCAGCACATCATCCTTCTTCTCTGGCTGGGACAAACTTGATCCAGGCTCCTGGCTTCTCAATGGAGTAGAAGAAGAAGAGGGGGCGTTAAAAGCATTATTAGCATGAGAATAAGGGTTTCCGGAATTTTGTTGATTAGATCTCCAATTGTTTTTGTTGGAGTTTCTATTGTTGTTATAGTTGTTGTTCCGCGGTCCTTGATAGTTGTTTCTTCCTTGATATCTTCCATCTTGCTCCTTCTTCGTTTGAGCTACTAAAAGCTGCTTCAATGCTTTTACCTCATTGCTAAGCGAGGTGAGCTGAGCTCCATTTGATGATGTGTCCTGGAAGCTAACTCTCCTTGCTCCATTTTCAGTTCCTTGATGGGAGTACTTCTCCATACATAAAGCTTGCTTTTCAATGAAATCCCAAGCTTCAGCTATCAATATATCCATGAATGTGCCGGCTGAAAGTAGTTGGAGATTAAATTGAGTAGCTCCATCCAAACCTTAAAAAAATTTCTAGCAACTTGATCTTTGGAATCCCATGATGTGGGCAATACAATAGAAGATCCTTGAATCTTTCCCATGACTTGGACAAACTCTCCTTGTCCTTCATAATAAAAGCATTGATGTTTCCCCTCAATTCAGCGCTCTTAGAGGGAGGAAAGAACTTAGTTAGAAACTCCGTCGTCATCTCTTCCCAAGTGTTAATTTTTCCGGCTGGAAGAGATTGATACCAAGCAAGCACCTTGTCTTTCAAAGAGAAATAGAAAGGCCTCAACTTGTAGTTTTTATTCTCCACTCTTGAAGGTCTCAAAGTCTCCATCAGAATCTCATAGTTTTGCAAATGTTGATGCGGAGACTCTCTCTCTCCAAACCTCCGAATTGACATTGTCGGATCATAGTTAGAACTTGAGGTCTAAGTTCATAATCATGCTCAGTTGGATCACCTAGGTTGACTCCTGGACGCCTGACTTGCTGATTGGGATCGATCCTCTGTCCTAGGGTTTGTGGAACTCCAGCAAAAAGAACATTTCGGATAGGCATCTGAGGTGGTAACTGTACCTCGGCCGGGGCAACATGAACTAGATCTTGCATCGGTCGAGGATCTAGGATCGGTCGAGGCAGAAACTGGACCCTTAGAGCGGCCATATCTGCTTCAATTCCTTATGTTCTGGCGTGAGTCTCGTCCTTCTCGCGTTGCAGCTCTTCCTTACGGAGGCGTAGTTGTTCCAATGCCTCCTTCAATTCGGCTTCAAGATCGCGATTGTCTTGATCGGCCGTCTTAGTTTCTTTCAATCTTCTCTTATTGGGCTTTTCTGATTCGGGATCGTAGGGAACGATTTCCTTTCCAGCACGAGTTCTTCGCATAAGCCTAAGAAAAGATCTTGCGAAAACACTCAAGTAAAGTAGTCAAAAGCAACAAGGGCAATAGCCCCGAAAGACTATTGAAACCCGCTTGGTCTAGACCAAGTCCCCGACAACGGTGCCAAAAACTTGTTCGCTCCAAAAGGTGTGTGCAAGCTTTAAAATTTATAACCCAAGAAGTATGCTTGAACAATTAGCAAACCCGCAGTGTACGGATCAATTGTAATAAAATCAAGAATTCTAGGGGTCGAACACAGGGACTATGGTGAAACAAAACACGGATTCAGGTTGTCAAATAACTAATGACTACGAATTAAAGCAACCAAAGATGATATAAACTCAGATAAATGGAATGCGGATTCTAGGGATTAAAGTGGACAAAGCTGAGGTTTGTAAAGGGAAGGTGTTTCTAAGGTAATGCGGACAAAGCTTAGGTTTGTAAAGGGAAGGTGTTTCTAAGGTGGGAATAGATCACCGGGTAAATCTCACTACTCACTATCTCGAACCAAAGCTCCTATTACCGGGTAAGTCTCAAGGTACTAAGGAAAGGAACTATAATCTCAAACCAACACACCGCCCAAGGGAATAGAACCAACCTTTACCGGGTAAGTTTCAGGCTAACTCACAAAGATGGGATGAAGGCACACTCAAACCCCAATAAAAGATAAACCTTCATAACCTACACTCATGATCTTGGGTAAACAAATAAAGGAATCACCGGGTAAGTCTCATCCTAGGCTTGCGTTGAACCAGGAAAGGTATAAGAAGGATAGGATTTGACAAACTTAAACTCTTAACTCAGATAAGGTTCAGGAAAGGTTCACCTCGTTCAGTTATATTTCATCCCGGCCGAGATGTTCAATGACTGACCGAGGTGTTCTACGGTTTAGATAAAGACTCGAGCTTTCAGGGTCCTGCTAGAATTAAGATCATTCTATCATCGTCTTTCCCACAACTTTCAGCCAATCACCCTAGAATCGCATAAGAAACTTAGCCAACAATCATCATGATAACAATAATCAAATTTATATGAAAGGAATCAATATTCAAACAAGAAAACCTTAATCACAAAAAGGTCTCAATAACTAAATCAAACAAGTAACAAATCAGCGTTCCTCGAGTCACAAATAAGAAAAGACAACAACCAAAAGCAATCTAAAAAGATCTTACAAACTCCTTCAAAAGCCAACTCCAACTATGATTCCTTTCTTCCTTCAACTTCAAAACTTCCTTCAAACTTCAGAAAATGGTTGATCCGCCAATTGCTGGATGCTGTAAGCATGTGATCCGAAGATGGCTGAATTGTAGAAAATCAGCCGATATATATAGGAGAATTGTCTTCTAAAGATAAGATATCTTAAAAAGATAATTTCCTAGAAAATATATCCATATCTCTCAAAATAAATCAGCCAAATATAATATCTTCCTTCCAGAAATCCAGCCAAAAATATATGATATTCTCCTTCCTAAAATAGAAGATCTCAGCCAAAAAAAAGATCTCGCCGGCGACATGGTGTTCGCCTTGGTCGGGACGCTCCTCAATATGACCTCGGTCGAGGTGGTACTGTAGCTGACCGAGGTGAATCTCAACTGAATGTAAATCATCTCGAATTTGGTCCAAAATCAATCTTCTAAATCATTTCCGTGCTTCCTGAGATCTTCTCAATGCTCCAGAATGTAGCTCCAATGACTCCTTAGCTCCCTTAGCTCCATTTCGATGCAAAACGTGCCATTTTCCCTACAATTACAACGAAACTAGGTGTAGAACTCGATTACCGCAAAGGTAGACAAAACAACAATATAATCAAAGTATATTCATCCATACATGCAGATTTATGAAGATAAAACGTCTAAATCAATCCCAAAATATAGACTATAATACATGCTATCATATATTTTACGGCATAAAACACTCTCGTAAATTATATATGATATTAGAATATTAATTAAAATACGGAAAATATTTATATAAAACACATCTTATATTAAGGGTGTTTCAGGTTGTAGCTTGATAAAAAAAAGGCTGAATTTGCAATATAGGCCTTTTACAATGTAGAGTTTGGATTTTGGGCTCTCATAATTTCATTTAAAAAATGGGCTCCTATTGTAGAAAAAATCAGAAAAGTAAGGGACATAGGTATGTAGATTGATTTGATGGGTGACATGTAGAAAAGCCCAATCAATTCAGTCAGCCCATCTTTTTCCCTCCATTGTCCCTTCTTCTTCCCTCCTTTCAAACGCAAATTTATATATGGGTATCCATGTGCAACTCTTTTCTTCTTCCCATTGAAACGCAGGAAACTGGACTGCTTGTTGAGCTTCTTCTTCACCGGAATCTGGACTGCTTACATATCCCTGTTCTATTTCTAGGTAAGCAGTGTTTGCTCCTATTTTTGGATAATCTCAAACTTCCTGCGTAATGTATTTGTGGGTAATCTGAAACTTCTCATCTCTTGTTTTTGTGAATCTAAAACACTGAAACTTCTTGTTCTATTTGTGGGTAAGCAGTGTTTGTTTACATTTTCTATTTGTGGGTAAGCAGTGTTTGTTTGTATCCATGGATAATCTCCAACTTGTCATCTTCCTGGGTAATGTATTTCGGGGTAAGCTGAAACTTCTCATCTTCATGGGTAATGTATTTCGGGGTAATCTAAAACAGTCAAACTTCTTGGGTAATGTCAAACTTCTTGGGTAATCTGTTTCTGGGTAATCTCAAAATTCTTGGGTAATGTATTTCGGGGTAATCTGAAACTTGTCATCTTCCTGAGTAAGGTCAAACTTCTTGGGTAATCTATTTGTGGGTAAGCAGAGTTGTGTTTGTTTCTATGCGTACTAACATTGTCTTTTTGTTTATAGGGATGAAAACTTTACAATTTGCGGTTTATGCGGGTGGAGATTGGGTTTGTGTTGATGAGTGCTGGTGGTATGTTGGTAATGTCCACAACAAGCACATAATTATGAAGACAGGATCAACAATGGATGACTTGAGGAGGTTAATAGGGTCAAGATTTAATTTGTGCTTGGATAAACATGATATTACCTTGACCTATAGAAACACTATAAATCCATCTTTGCACCCATTTGACATTGAAACTTGGGAAGATTTTGAAATGTTTGTAGACACAAACAACTTGGGTAATATATCATGGAGCATCCCAATGTGTGTTACAATGAGAGAGAAACACCATATTGATGAAACAGTGATAACTACAAACGGTATGGATAATTCGAGCATAATAGTTTATGATGAGCAAGCAGCAATGTCTAGATTGAATGAAGGAGCGGAAATAGGTAGTATAATATTAAATCCTGGGTATGGTGCTATTGGTTACCCAAATGAAGAGGATCCGGAGCAAAGTTCAAGGATTTATTTTGTTAAGACTCTTCAACAGAGGTGGGAACTTAAAATTGGGCACACTTACAAAAGTAAAAAAGAGTTGAAAGTTGCATTGGCTCTGAATGCAATCTATAACTATTCTCAATACAAGATAGAAAAGTCCAAGAAGCCGGTTGTGCTTGCTAGATGTGAGGATAAAGAATGCAAATGGAGAGCTCGTTTCTCTATGTTGGGTAAGTTAAGAGATTTCACCATGACAAAGTATATCAACATACACATATGCTCTTTTGAAACAAGGAGGTGTAATCGTAGAAAAGCTTCCGTCACCGTCATTGCCCATTTGTTGGGAGATATGTAAGTAATATTGTATAATTGGTTAGAAACTACATACGCGTAAGTCATAACATATTGTGTTTGTAAAAATAAAAGAATTTTGAGTTGGATGTGCAGGTATGCCAATGTGAACAGGTTGCCAGAACCTCTAGCAGTTCAAGGGGTGTTGAAGAACCAACACCAAATTGAGGCATCATATTGGGTATGTTGGAAAGCGGTTGAAACTGTGAAGGAAATGATGAGGGAAAGTTTTGAGGAAAACTATAAAGGTGTTCCGGCTTATATGCAGAAGTTGCGTGATGCAAATGTGGGGAGCGTCGTTGCTTTGGACATTGATCAGGATTTGAAGTTCATATTTGTTTTCTTTGCTTTCGGGCAATCAATAAGAGGCTATGAGGCTTGACAAAGGTTAGTTTTTACATTTATTGGGTATGTTATTAATATGATTGGTGCATTTTTATAACATTGGGTATGTCATAATCGTGAACTGGGTATGTCATAATCGTGAATTGGGTATGACGCAGTAACGTTCTTTACATGGAAACATGTGTAGGTCATTTCGGTTGATGGTACATTTCTAAAGGGAAAATACGGTGGTGTTTTGTTAGTCGCAACTGGTCAAGATGCAAATCAACAGATTTATCCCCTCGCCTATGCCATAGTTGACGGTGAAAATGATGACGCGTGAGATTTCTTCTTTAGAAATTTGAGAAGGTGTATTGCAGATAGAACAGATCAGTTGTTCGTATCCGATAGACACATGTCCATCAAGAAAGCAATAGCGATGGACTTCCCCAATTCTCACCATGGTGTTTGCATGTAGCATCTAAAGCAAAATATCAAGAAGAGATCAACGGATAAAAGGATCCAATAAATGTTCGAAGACGCTGCTAAGTGTTACAAGAAAGATAAATGTTTGGAGCTTTTCGGCATAATTGATGGGGTAAGCAAAATATCCTCTTTAATAATAATATTGGGTATCCTTTTTAAGATTTGGGTAATAAAAAGTAATTGTGGAGTTTATCTTTGTAGGAGAAACCAAAGGTTGGGCACCTTCTTACAGATGTTGAGTTTGAAACATGGTCACGTGCTTATTCACCCGTGAAGAGGTATAACATCATGACAAGCAACAATGCGGAAACTATAAAATAGGGTCATGCTCGACGCGAGGGAGTATCCGGTCCTTGTGTTAGTCGATGAGATACGAAAAGTTATGAGTAGGTGGTTCGCTCAGCGAAGGGAAAAAGCACAACTATGCAAAGATTTAGCCACCCCGAAGGTCGGAATCATCCAAAAGAAGTATGTTGATGCAATAAGGTATGCTTGTTACATTCTAGATAGTGAAAGAATGTTGTATCAAGTGAAGTGGGGAGTTGAAGATGAACTTGTCAGTGTAGTAGATCGAACATGTACATGCAAGGAGTTTGAAATTGAGGAGATACCTTGTGTGCATGACATAGCTGTTACAAAGACACTTGAAATTAATCCTCTGACATTGGTAAGTGAATATTACAATGTTGATGCTTGGCGGAGGGCATATGAGGAAATTATATACCCAGTTTTGGGATCAATTGATTATGACATTCCTTCATGCATAGAAGACATTCAATGCAATCCTCCGAGTAAGAAGAAAAGATGTGGAAGGTTACCAAAAGCTAGGATACGTGGCTCCGGGGAAGGGAAGAAGACAAAATGTGCGTGTTGTGGAATGTTGGGACATAAGAAGAAAACATGTCGGAACCAACCCATTGTTAGCAAGGGTTAAAAGGATGGTTGTTATGGTTCTTTTTGGGTATCCTAGTTTACAATGCTTTTTATGATTTTTTGGGTATCACACAATGATATCATTCATACTTTGTCCCCAATTAATGTGCATGTGGCACATCTATTGGGAACAAAGTTTGAATGAAGGTCACACGGTTTGTATTTTGGTATGACAATGTTATTCCTTTCATCTATTGGGGATAAGTTTCAATGAATTTGGTGCAGCAGTATTTTGGGTAAGATGTCATTTGATGATCACAATATAGTTTTCGCAGATATAGCTGGATATCATTGGGTAAGTGTTTTGTAAATAGATTGATATGTTTTTGGGGTAATCAAAACATAAATCGCATTAAGTTTTAACACCAACAATTAACATACCCAAAAATATAGCAGCCGAGTTTTGTTAACCAAAAGTGTGTTACCATTCATACACAAGTTCAGGACATAACCATAAATGCATAATACTTTGGGCATGCATGCCCAAAGTTTTACCACAATATAGTTTTTCCACAACATAAATCGCAGTAAGTTTCAATGTTATTCCTTTCATCTATTGGGGACTATGCTTCTAAATCGCAGTAAGTTTCAATGTTATTCCTTTCATCTATTGGGTAAGTGTTATGTAATAGATTGATATTTTTGGGGGTAATCAAACAAAAATCGCATTAAGTTTTAACACCAACAATTAACATACCCAAAGTTTTGATAACCAAAAGTCTTCGACCATTCATACACAAGTTTTAACAACAAGTTCAGGACATAACCATAAATGCATAATACTATTAGGGCATGCATGCCCAAAGTTTTACCACAAAGTTTTACAACGATTCATCATCACTCAATGAAATTCTAAAACTTAAAAGGTCTTCTCCACTACCTTTTGAATAGGACCATAGCTAGTTCCTCCCTCATAGCTGGAATATTCTCTTCACATACCGATGTTAAGTCATGGTCAGCAACTAGATGTTGAATGTGTTTGATAGCAAACACACCACAACTACCACTGCAAACAAAGAGACATGTACTGTTAAATTTTTATTCCATATAATTTTATTACTATACAATTATGTTTCGGTATGATAATTTAGAGTTACCTCTCGTGGTTCTGCGGAACTTTTTCCTCGGTCATCCTAGTAAGTACGAAAGGACTATTTAGTCGGTTCTGCCACTTCTTCTAAAGAGTTTCTTTGTGTAGACTACACAGCTTGGGTAACATGTGAAAAAACGGTTGAATGTGGAGGCTTAACTTTTGCTCAGGCATGAACGCAAGTATGGAGTCACAAACAACGACAATCCATGTCGTGAAGTCAATCTTCAATACTACCCAATGCTTGTTGATGATGTTGAAGGGCATGTAAATAACATCAACAACTGACATATCGCTTGGAAACATACATGATTCAGCTCCAAAAGCATAGTCAAAGAGATCTTTATGGAAGACGTAAGCATCTTCTGCTGCCCGGAATTTGTCAAACTCCTTCATGCTGAAATGGCGCCCAATCTCACATGGTCAAATAGTGACTTGGCGGAGTTTCTTGGGCTCATCTCTAACCCCTTTGTGAAGATGCATAACTAACTCGGTCATTATCTAGTTGAAAAAGAACCAAGAAGATATTAGGCATGACAATTAGACAAACAATATAAATAATGGGTAAGCAGAATCTGTTAATAAAGACTTACATCTCCAGTAAGCCATCCTGTTCTGTTCAGCAACACCTTGAAATGGTCCCGTGTGCAATTTATGTTCAGTCCAATGATAACATAGCAACTTTTCTCGGCCATGTACCAATCGTACATCTCCAACCTCTCTTTCTAGAACAAGTTGCTGTTTTTGGGAACCTTCGGTATGGACTTTGTTTGTCTATATGGGGATTTGACCCAGTTTGATGGTTTGCGTAGACGTTTCCCATCTGGCCATCTGACTCCATCATTCTTAGAGCACTAGTGCACATATTTAAGCACATGTTAGTTAAATGATTATCAATTCAGTAATCACAAATCCAACAATACTACACACATCCATATAATCCATATGTTTGGATAAGCATACAGCTAGGTAAGCACGTATCCATATACTCCAACACTAATATACAATTGGGTAAGCATACAATTGGAATGGGGTAAGCATTTTTTGGGTAAGCACGTATCATATACTCCAACAGATATCCATATAATCTAAGTAACTAAACACTATCATACCCAAAAAGTAACTACGTATGCATACTATTGGGTAACCTATCTATATAATCTAAATAACTGAACTTGGGTAAGCATACAATTGGGTAAGCACATATCCATATACTCCAACACTAATATCCACATATCCATATAATCTAAATAATTGGAATTGGGTAAGTATTTTTTGGGTAAGCACGCATCATATACTCCAACAGATATTCATATACCCAAAAAGTAACTACGTATGCATACAATTGGGTACCCGTATTTTTGGGTAAGCACAACTTAAAATAATAAAAGAAGCTCATAAACCAACAATCATAAAACAGATACCTCAGCGTCCTTTCCCGGAACTACCTCAGCGTCCTTTCCCGCACCTACTTTAGTTGTACTTTTGCCCAAGTTCATGGTCTCCGATGGTACTGACGTTTCTTCCTGATAGTAAAAAAAAGTTACACGTAACTTAAGATAAAAAAAGATCATAAACCATACAATTGGGTAAGCGTATATCCATATAATCCAACACTATCATATTCATACAATTGGGTAAGCGCATATCCATATAATCCAACACTAACACTATCATACCTAGCTTAAAATAAAATAAGAACATAAAGCAACAATCATAAAACAGATACCTCAACAACACCTTAAATAATATTGTTACCTCAGTGGCATTTCCCTCCCCTAGTACATCCTTGTTCTCCAGTGGTACAGACGTATCTTCCTAGTAAGCAAAAAGTTACACATAATAGACACAGTTGGGTAAGTACATCAAAAAGTTAACAATAATCATAACCAACAATCATATTGCAGATACCTTAGCGGCCTCTCCCACCATCTCCTAGTCATAATCTTTTGATGGAACATCCTCCGACACGACTTCGTAAACAATATCATCTTTTTGGCTTCCATCTTTCGCCTTTTGGATTATGGGATCGCTCTTCATGCAGTCAATGACCTTGTTCAATCTTGAGTTTGTCCTACCAAGTTGACTTTCAATGCGATCCTACATTACGCCCACTTTCCTCGACAGGTTCACCAACTCTTTACCCTGATTGTGAACCTGTAATGCTAAATCCCGACTTGTCTTTTCTAACCCCACTAGTTTATCCAGTAACAAAGTTACCCAACTGGGGCAAACTTCCGATCGTCTACATTGAATAACAAAATCATAGCAACAACATTTAGTACATACATAAAAGTTACACAAAATAGATACAGTTCGGTAAGTACATGTAATATCCGGAATTTTTATTCCGTTTATTTCCGAATCAATTTGGACTTCGAGCCGTTGACGGTTCCCATTCTATCTAGTATTTCTTTCTTCACAAATTTTATCATTTTATGTAGAATATAATTCACATAAAATGATAGAATTATATCAAACCCTAATTCTTATAATTATTTATCATTTTATGTAGAATTTAATTCACATAAAATGATATAATTATATCAAACCCTAATTATTATAATTATTTATCATTTTATGTAGAATTTAATTCACATAAAATGATATAATTATATCAAACCCTAATTCTTATAATTAATCCTTAACGACGACTTTAGACGAGACCATGACGAGTTATGACGAGGCCATGACAAATCTCTGACAAGGCCATGCATGGGCTTGACAAGGCCATGACGAGTTTTTGACAAGTTTTGACAAACTTTTAGCCCACTTAATTTTTGCCTTGTTTCAGCCCATTGTCTCTTAAGTAGATTTATTTTTCCCAGCCTTACCTTAACCCTTGCTGGCGGATCGAAATAGCCCAAGAGGCCCAGCCAGAAGCAGCCCGAACTCATGCCCATTCCTGCTTCAGCTCCAGCGCCAGCCCATCCCTGCTCAGCTCCAGCGCCAACCCATCCCTGCTCAGCTCCAGCGCCAGCCCATTCCTTGCTTCAGCCAGTCAGACGCCAGCCCAACAAAGGAGGAGCAGCTGCACATCTTATCCACTCCACAACCCTTGTAACAGCTGCATAAATGAGATAATTAAAGATCTGTAACAGCTCCTACTTTCACGCCAGAAGAGAGAAGGTTGCAACACCTTGTTCCCACATTTACGCTACACCTGCCTTGCTCCTGCACACATTCAGCAACGTCCCAACCGATATCTTTAGCACCAATTAAACACCATAGTTGAGGAGTCCTTGCTGCTCGTTAAGGTCGATCAGAACAAACCACAAGAGCCACTACATTCAGCACTCGGACGCAAGGAGAGAAGCATCGGACAACCTTCATTGCATGCTTGCAGCCTTCTGTCCAGATCGAGCGCATCACGTACAAGATGAGTGGCAGCGACTCGCGTTCACAGGGTTCCAGCCAAGGCCAACCTCTCCAGTGCACTGATCACTTCGCTGCTAACTCAGAGGGCACACCAGCAGAGAGCGCATCAGGATACGAACGGCTGTGCATCTGCCTGTCGACAAGCCCAGAACCAGTGCAGTCTTGTAAGCCTTTTTAACCCTAGAAGCCTTGCTTATCTTGATCAACCATCTTACAATCTATATATTACAGCCAAGGAACAACTACAGTGATGAGCAGTCAACTTCGGGTCCAAATTTGGGTAAGCTAGACTCTTCCTTTTTGGCTGGTTTTCGGATATGTCATAGACAGAAGTACATAGTATAACATACTAAAATTTGGGAAGAATCGGAGTTACGGTTTGAGAGTTATTGTGTTCCAAAGTTGACGCCTCATGTAGTTTTTATATATGTGCTGAGTGTTGGGGAAAACAGCAAGTGATGCTGTTTTGTGAGATGGTTTTGAATAAGCTCTTGATCTCCGTTGGGCTTGAATTTTGGATATGATATGGTTGACATATTGTTTTAGAACATATTAAAATTTAAGAGGAATCCAGCGAGTGGTTTGGGATTTATGATTTTTCAAAGGTAGAGTCGTAAGCAGTTTTTCTGTTGTGCTGAAATTCGGTTTCAAAGTTAAGACAGTGTGTTGTTTGTTAAGTGTTGTAACCAACTTTAGAAATTTTTGTAGAAGTGATGGTTAAACAGTTTTAAGAAATTCTTGCTCCTAGGAGTAGATGAGATATCATAGATGATCTAGGGAATTATTTCGGAATTTTTATAAGATTATTCGAATTTTATATTTGAAGCCGAAGTTGGACCTTAACGATCTTTCCGAAAATAAGGAAATGGGTAAATTGTCAGTTTGTAACCAAACTCATCTTTAGGAGTTAGAATATGACTCTTTAGTCTCAAATAAGAGTTTAGGCATGAATTAAGGAATTTTTGGAAGTTTCGAGACCAAGGGTAAAATAGTCATTTTACCATAAATTAATACTGTAATCAATTCTGTTCTATTAAGACCTACTATCTTAGAAGTCTTAGACTTCTAATCACCTAGAATGTGTGCTGACACACTTGCCTCCTTTGACAGGCCACTGAATTCCTACTGTACAGATCGATTTGCGAATTAGAAAGTCGAGATCTAATTCAGGTAAGTCCACGGACTTACTTAGTTGGCTTCTTGTATGAGTGTAATGTGTATGTGTGGTGTTTGTTAGTTATGATAAACAACGAAACCAGATTAGGCCGACTTTATTATTTACGTAATTGACCCAAGTGTATGATAACGGGTCGTGACATCATCTGCCTAGCTCTTGCGAGAGTCTAGGAGGTTCCCTGCGACCAGCCCAGTCTGGTAGATGGTCAAATGCATTAGTACCATTCCACGTTGGTAAACGGGGACAGGGGCGATGTTTGGAAATCCCTCGTGTCACAAAATAAGTATCATTAGTAATGACCTATCACCTAATTAAAGATAATAAAAGGATTGAGTGTTGCATGTTGATTGTGTATGATGTGTGATTGTGCTTTTACCTTTATACTTATGCATAGAATGTTAGCTAACGGTTTTATACCGCTTGTAGATGCCTTGCAAGTTAAGACAGTTGTAGAGAGATCCGGAGGAAATGGTCAGCCGGGTCCACGTACTCTTTTAGTTGGGAAGAGGTTGTCTTATATATTTCATATGCGTCGTTTTACTACCTTTGATTTGTAAGGCTGATACATATTTTTCATGTATATATTGTTTAAAGTTTTCAAATGTTTTTAATACTTTTGTGCCTTGTTGTAAGATCCTAGTAAAATTGTTGTCAAACTAAGGTCGGAACCCATTGTGAGGTCCTAACCAGTAGCTCCCTGAGTTCTTAGAATTGGGGTGTTACAATATGGTATCAGAGCTCTAGGTTGGCAACATTGGCACTTGAAATCTTCTGAAAGACCGAATGTATAAAATAACTAGAACCCGAAAGGGGTCTAAATTTTCAAAACGGATTTCCGTTTTTACACACATGCATAGTTGGGTTATTGGGTTAGTAGTACGTCGGACCACCATCGCTCTCCGTGGATCTCTGCAACTTGGATCGATAGAAGTTAGTATATAGACTTGTTATGATGTTTCTTATTATAGGTTATATACATGTGTATGCTTAGTTTGTTAGTATCCTAAAGGATATTTTATATCCTTTAGTCGTGATATCACGAAGCGATTATCGCCTCATGATAAATCAACTGCGGACTTGAAGAATCTCCAACACGAGGCAATGGAATCGGACCTTGAATTGAGTATTGTACTCGGGTAGGCTGCTTGGTGATCCTTACAAATTATCCAAAGAACAAGTGAGCAAGGAAGTAAAGTTGTGAAGATAATTTTTACCACATGCACAATCAGATCAGGAAGAAATCCCTAAGGTAGTTCAGTTAGAAGGAATAAAAGGTCGTATAAGGAACTCGGGCATACGAGGCTGAGAGACGACATTAGAAGAACCATGGAAGAGACTACAAGAGTGCGGGGTAGTGATAACAATATTGGAGCAGGACAAGTAGAACTGAGTACAACCAAGATTGCAGAATCAAGACATTACAATCGGAACGGATCCCCCATAGACCATTATGGGCATAAGAAACCAGAAGAGACAGAGTGTCAATCCGGGTATGAGAATCTAAGGTGCATGGAATGAAGACCTACAATTGAGTGTAAAAGCGGAAAGGCAGACCCCACAAGCGTGGGGAGGTTTTTACCTCCTCAGAGATATAAGAAGTTTGAAAGAAATCGAGACGTCAATATCCAAAGAATGGAAGCCTTTAGCAGGGTCAACGGAGTTTCATGAAGGCGATATTATAACCAACATCAGTGAAGAAATATGTATGGGGGAACGACCTTGCTAGACTCGAGAGTCCAGGGTAACCCGAATAATCATGGGACCTAAGCCATCAACACAGACGGTCCTTGTAAAGGGACTACAATTGGGAGGTAATTAAAAGTCATCGGAACTACAAGACGCTTACCATCTATCGTGGAGTGTTAGGAACGACTTTTGACGTCAGGCAAATGGCACAGTGAGAGTTGAGAAAGAGAGTTGTCCCAAAGAAAGAAGAAGAGTGAAAGATAAGACGAACTAAAGAAGTATAAAAGGATTAATTGAGTAGGTGATGCTTACCAAATAATTTTACTACCAGACGGGGTATGAGAAGAGTAAGTTCGGGATACTGAGATGAGTCAACTATAGACTGACCGATGTCAGCTGAGGATGTGTAAGTGTTGTTTGGTATTGACGAGTTATATACCGTTAAGAAAAGATAATTGCGACTGTGGAGTTATGGGGTAGTTTTACCGATGCTTGGAATGATTTCCTCAAGTATGCAACAACAATCTTCTTAGACAACTAAGGGTATAGAGAATCGTGTTAGAGGTTACTTCTTGGCTGGTTAAGATCAAACTCCGGTCGAGTCTAATAGTTTGGATCCGTGTTAAAAGAATTAAGGAAGTAAACGGAAGATGGTTGTTTTCCAATCATGATTTTATTTCAAGAAGACAAAGTAAGGAAAGTACTTGGTACTTCATCCGGTTAATCATTTTGGACTGTCAGAACACGTCCTTATGATTACGGGGAACAACAAAATAATCAGAGTAGCGCAGCGGAAGCGTGGTGGGTCCTAACCCCCAGAGCAAGAAGCTCAAGGGTGTTGAGGGATGTCGTGTCGAGTTTAAGATGGTGATAGTTTGTGAAATGCATTCTAGTTGGAAGGAACGTGAGATAGGCTATGTGGAGTTACTAAAAATGTTGTACGGAAACTTATGTGCATGTAGAGGTAATAGAAGGAGACTGGTACCCTATTATGGATCCGAGTGAAGAGTGACGGCTTTGCTACATGTTGCCAGACAAGTAGTTTTGGAATTTCATACTAATGGAATACTCTAGAGTGAGTTTTCGGGATGGATTAAGAAAGAATTAATGATGTAATAAAAGTAATGTGCATGTCCTGCACTAGAAAGCTCCAAGTGAGTAACTACCATCCTGAGTCGAAGATACATAAGAAAGAGAAGCGACAAGAGCATACTTGCAACCTAGTAACAGTGCTTAAAGAAAGCATAATCTCGGAGTAGATTTTATGCGTAATGTTATGTCGGAATAGAGCCTAGTTGCGTTTTGAGTTAGGGGGATACTATCGGGCTGGTAACAATGGTGGATAAAAGAGCGCACTGCTGATGATATGTTAACATTTATTGAGTAGTTATTAACAAATACCGGTGATATGAGATCACTTTGTGTCTAATACCATCATTTCGGACTTATTCTATTTCATTTAAGATCTTAGAAAATGTGTGAGAAGCCTAAGTTTGAGCAAACGATATATTAGAGATCTATAAATAATATAATAAAGCCAAGTGAACAAAGAGGATGACCACTAGATTTGATTTTTAGTTGTCTTGAGTATTAGACCTGAAAAGGGTAAGGGTGACAATTCCGTACCTGAGGAACATGATGAGTGAGTAATATTAAAAGACAAGACCATGTGGGTCGTGATACGAAGAGCATGGGGCACTTGGTAAGTGTTGGTGGATGTCAAAGACCTTTGGCCTGAGTGGGTAGTTAGAACCTTTTCAGAAGGCCGGAAGCAAGTGGTCATAACAAAAGGGAAGAAAGTTGAATAGATTAGTTTCCGTAGGGTCATTAAAGGATCTAGAATTGAGTTGTGCAAGGCAACCATGAGAAGTTTTAAAGCAGTTTAAAAGTGACGGATGGACTAATATTCCTCACCCTATTGGAGAGTGCTGCTTCAGTTTTCCACGGAGACTAAATTTTGGGAACTAAGTTGAGAATTTCAGTTGGAGTCATACATACTAGACACGAGTTAGGTCTTCAGATTAGAGGATCAGACAATTGAGCCGGATGATACAGGTGAGATATCCGGTAACCACTCTAGAACGTGGTAGCAAACGCTTGTGATCTAAGTACCTGAAAAGATTTCAAATTCAGTGATTTTATGAAATGTTGATAAGGCTACCTAAGATATGGGGGATAGTAAGAGACGTAACCTTTCAAAGCCCTATGTAGCGATAGTTGTAACCTCGAGAGTGACGAGTTAGGGTTTGACCTTGTATGTGTGATATTGTTTGACTGCTTGTTTATTTCATGATTGAGTGTTTAGTTAGTGATGTGTTCTTTTGGTAACCGTGATGTGCGGGATACTTAGATGTGGAAACGACGAGACTTTTGTATAGCGATCAAACACACCCATTTGGTGCCTTAAAGGCCGATCAGGATTGTCTTACCCTAAGTTTCGGGACGGAACTTATTTTGAGGGGGATCTGATGTAACGACAGAATTTTTCGTTACGTTTTGATAGGGTTACAGGAGTTTAGAAAACAAAATTAAAATTTAGTGAGACTAGGATATACAAGTTTAATTTATGGAAGTCGTTTAATTAAGTACCTTGTTCTAAGTTTCGGGACGAAACTTATTTAGGGGATAGTGATGTAATATCCGGATGTTTTATTCCGTTTATTTTCGAATCAATTCGGACTTCGAGCCGTTGACGGTTCCCATTCTATCTAGTATTTCTTTCTTCACAAATTTTATCATTTTATGTAGAATATAATTCACATAAAATGATAGAATTATATCAAACCCTAATTCATATAATTATTTATCATTTTATGTAGAATTTAATTCACATAAAATGATATAATTATATCAAACCCTAATTCTTATAATTATTTATCATTTTATGTAGAATTTAATTCACATAAAATGATATAATTATATCAATTCTTATAATTAATCCTTAACGACGACTTTAGACGAGACCATGACGAGTTATGACGAGGCCATGACAAATCCGTGACAAGGCCATGCATGGGCTTGACAAGGCCATGACGAGTTTTTGACAAGTTTTGACAAACTTTCAGCCCACTTAATTTTTGCCTTGTTTCAGCCCATTGTCTCTTAAGTGGATTTATTTTTCCCAGCCTTACCTTAACCCTTGTTGGCCGATCGAAACAGCCCAAGAGGCCCAGCCAGAAGCAGCCCGAACTAATGCCCATTCCTGCTTCAGCTCCAGCGCCAGCCCATCCCTGCTCAGCTCCAGCGCCAGCCCATTCCTTGCTTCAGCCAATCAGACACCAGCCCAACGAAGGAAGAGCAGTTGCACATCTTATCCACTCCACAACCCTTGTAACATCTGCATAAATAAGATAATTAAAGATCTGTAACAGCTCCTACTTTCACGCCAGAAGAGAGAAGGTTGCAACGCCTTGTTCCCACATTTACGCTGCACTTGTCTTGCTCCTGCACACATTCAGCAACGTCTCAACCGATATCTTTAGCACCAATTAAACACCATAGTTGAGGAGTCCTTGCTGCTCGTTAAGGTCGATCAGAACAAACCACAAGAGCCACTGCATTCAGCACTCGGATGCCAGGAGAGAAGCATCGGACAACCTTCATTGCACGCTTGCAGCCTTTTTGTCCAAATCGAGCGCATCACGTACAAGCTGAGTGGCAGCGACTTGCGTTCACAGGATTCTAGCCAAGGCCAGCCTCTCCAGTGCACTGATCACTTCACCGCTGACTCAGAGGGAACACCAGCAGAAAGCGCATCAGGATACGAACGGCTGTGCATCCCCCTGTCGACAAGCCCAGAACCAGTACAATCTTGTAAGCCTTTTTAACCCTAGAAGCCTTGCTTATCTTGATCAACCATCTTACAATCTATATATTACAGCCAAGGAACAACTACAGTGATGAGCAGTCAACTTCGGGTCCAAATTTGGGTAAGCTAGACTCTTCCTTTTTGGCTGGTTTTCGGATATGTCATAGACAGTAGTACATAGTATAACATACTAAAATTTGGGAAGAATCGGAGTTACGGTTTGAGAGTTATTGTGTTCCAAAGTTGACGCCTCATGTAGTTTTTATGTATGTGCTGAGTGTTGGGGAAAACAACAAGTGATGCTGTTTTGTGAGATGGTTTTGAATAAGCTCTTGATCTCCGTTGGGCTTGAATTTTGGATATGATATGGTTGACATATTTTTGTAGAACATATTAAAATTTGAGAGGAATCCAGCGAGTTGTTTGGGATTTATGATTTTTCAAAGATTGAGTCGTAAGCAGTTTTTCTGTTGTGCTGAAATTCGGTTTTGTGAGATAGTTTTAAATAGGATTTTGATCTCCTTTGCGGCTGAATTTTGGATATATTATAGATAAGTTTTATAGTAAAACATATCAAAATTTGGGATAAATCCAGCGAGTAGTTTAGGAGTTATGATTTTTTCAAAGTTAAGACAATGTGTTGTTTGTTAAGTGTTGTAACCAACTTTAGAAATTTTTGTAGAAGTGATGGTTGAACAGTTTTAAAAAATTCTTGCTCCTAGGAGTAGATGAGATATCATAGATGATCTAGGGAATTATTTCGGAATTTTATAAGATTATTCGAATTTTATATTTGAAGCCGAAGTTGGACCTTAACGATCTTTCCGAAAATAAGGAAATGGGTAAATTGTCAGTTTGTAACCAAACTCATCTTTAGGAGTTAGAATATGACTCTTTAGTCTCAAATAAGAGTTTAGGCATGAATTAAAGAATTTTTGGAAGTTTCTAGACCAAGGGTAAAATAGTCATTTTACCATAAATTAATACTGTAATCAATTCCGTTCTATTAAGACCTACTATCTTAGAAGTCTTAGACTTCTAATCACCTAGAAAGTGTGCTGACACACTTGCCTCCTTTGACAGGCCATTGAATTCATACTGTACAGATCGATTTGCGAATTAGAAAGTCGAGATCTGATTCAAGTAAGTCCACGGACTTACTTAGCTGGCTTCTTGTATGAGTGTAATTTGTATGAGTGGTGTTTGTTAGTTACGATAAACAACGAAACCGGATTAGGCCGACTTTATTATTTACGTAATTGACCCAAGTGTATGATAACGGGTCGTGACATCATCTGCCTAGCTCTTGCGAGAGTCTAGGAGGTTCCCTGCGACCAGCCCAGTCCGGTAGACGGTCAGATGCATTAGTACCATTCCGCGTTGGTAAACGGGGACAGGAGCGAGGTTTGGGAATCCCTCGTGTCACAAAATAAGTATCATTAGTAATGACCTATCACCTAATTAAAGATAATAAAAGGATTGAGTGTTGCATGTTGATTGTGTATGATGTGTGATTGTGCTTTTACCTTTATACGTATGCATAGAATGTTAGCTAACGGTTTTATACCGCTTGTAGATGCCTTGCAGGTTAAGACAGTTATAGAGAGATCTGGAGGAAATGGTCAGCCGGGTCCACGTACTCTTTTAGTTGGGGACGAGGTTGTCTTATATACTTCATATGCGTCGTTTTAGTACCTTTAATTTGTAAGGCTGATGCATATTTTTCATGTATATATTGTTTAAAGTTTTCAAATGTTTTTAATACTTTTGTGCCTTGTGGTAAGATCCTAGTAAAATTGTTGTCAAACTAAGGTCGGGACCCATTGTGAGATCCTAACCAGTAGCTCCCCGAGTTCTTAGAATTGGGGTTGTTACAGTACATCATACCCAACAATGTTAACAATAATAATAACAAAAAATGATTGTATACTTTACCCAAAATAGGAGTACTTACATGTCTTCACCAGCAGGCGGTTGATTTGCATCGTCTTCTGCATCTACATCTTCTTGTTCAACCATTCTTTCATTGCCATCCTGAACACCCTCCAACGGTGTTACATTGTCCTTCTTACCATAATCCCTAAACAACACATCATATCCAAAAAACTTCATTAAAGAATGACAATCGAACAAAGCATAACATACCCAAAGAACACATCATATCCAAAAAACTTCATTACCAATATCCAATTAAAATTACACAATATAAGAGTACTTACATGTCTATACCAGCAGGCGGTTGATTTGCATCGCCACCTGCATCTACATCTTCTTGATCAAACATTGTTTCGTTGCCATCATGAACACCCTCCAACGGTGTTACATTGTCATGCTTACCAAAATCCCTAAAAGGAAAGCATGATAATCGTACAAATCATAAGAAAACCAAAGAACACATCATACCCAATAGAAACTTCATAACCAATACCTAATTAAAGTACTTACATGTCTACATCAGTAGATGTTTGATTGACATCGTCTCCTACAATTACTTCTTGTCCAACCTCTCTTTCTTCATTTACATCATCAACACCCTCTGACGGTGTTACCTTGTCATTCTTCCCATCATCCCTAAAAGGAAAAGCATGACACATCCAAACAACACATCATACCCAAGAACACAATCGTCACACAATATCCAACAAAAACTTAACTAACAACAAACCCAAAAAAATTTCATACCCAATACCCAATAAAAGTACTTACATCTCTCCAGCACCAGATGTTTGATTGGCAACGTCTCCTACATTTACTTCTTTCTCAATAATTTTCGTTGTCAATATAGCAACCGGTAACGGTGTTTTTCCAACAACAGCTTCTTCTCTCCCCCTTATCTTGCTTCTATAAAACTTTAAAACTCTAGGTATCCTCTGAACTTTACCTTTTTCCTTGCTTCTGCAATCATCCAAAGCATAACATAACCAAATAATAAATCATAAATAAACAACACACCATACCCCACCAATATCCAGTACAAACAATACCAATACCAAAACATAATATCAAAATATCATACCAATTAGAAATGTTGTTTAATAAAAATAATTTTGTTTTCCTTACCCAGTATCCTTTTCCACTCTACATTTCTTCTTTGGTTGCACCTTCTTAGATGATTTCACGGTACGGGACATTAACAACAATGAGCGACTGGACTCCATGAAGTCATCAGAGTCCGACTTCTCTTCACTAGTAGCAGCTTTCCTTTTCTTCCCTTTCGTACCTTCATCTTGAGTTTTGAATTTCGTTTTCATTTTCCCTCCCTTATCCTTCCCTTCTTTATCCTTCTCTCCCTCATCCTGTAGTTTGGAGGAAGCAACCTCAGCTGAAAACTTTAGAATCCTTACATTCTTAAATCCAATATAAAACAAAACTTCCACAAAGAAATCATCAAGCTCCACACGGGGCCACTAGTCCTTATCATCTTGAAATAATCCTTCTTCCTCAGATGCAGGAAGTGTGACAATGTCATCGTCATTCAGTGTCGACACTATGTTCTTAATCTTTTGATAGCTTAAGCTTGCCCTCGCTGAGGTCAGCGATGCAAACTTCAAGCACAATGGTTGGGCATCTGCGGAAAAAACTTTCACCAGCGCTTGCCCAAATTTGGGAATGGAGTTGCATATGTGAATCTACAAAAACACAAATTACATAATATATGATTATTGGGTATGATATAAGATTACCCAACTATAACCCAAAGTTGGGTAATGTTGGGTAATATGTAAAACTACTAAGGTTGGGTAATATATAAAACTGAAGTTGGGTAACTTTCATAGAATGGTTAAAAGGATAAAAGATAATATTCAAACAAATATTGGGTATGATATAAGATTACACAACTATATGCCAAAGTTGGGTAATATGTAAAACTATTGAGGTTGGGTAATATATAAACTGAAGTTGGGTAACTTTCATAGAATGGTTAAAAGGATAAAAGATAATACTCAAACAAAGATTCACCTGCAACGCCAGCGGCTATCCACTGATATGATATGTTCCGGTACGCCTCTCCTTCGCCGGCTTACAACTCCTTAAGGAGTGTCGGGTATGCTCAAATGCCAAACGACCCCATGCATATGTGTTCAACTTTAGTTCATTAGCCACCAAACTCAATACTATGGTTGATACCTCATTGCCAAGAAGGACCGCCTCGACAAAGAGCACAAGCGCTATCTTGTATTTCTTTTTTGAATCTTTCGGCTCTTCCAAAAAAACGAGCCTCAAACTCCTCAATCGAACAAGAGGGGAAACCAAAAACCTCCTCCATCTCAGCTTGTTCTTCTTTTTCATCCACACCATCTCCACAGTTCAAACCAATTATATCACTAAACTCTTGGAGACCAAATCTAATCATACAGTTGTTAATCCCAAACCACATACTTCTAATTCTTTTAGTCTTCACCTCCCGAAGGAGCAAGAAATGGATAAGTTGGTTTGATAGGTTGAGCATCGTACCCATATTGATTATATCTTTGAAGACACACTGATTGAAGTGTTGTTTGTCCTCCTTTGACAACGCATCTTTTATTGTGGGTATCAAGGTCATCCTGAAGTGGTTATTAATTCGTGCGGAGTCAAACGTAGGATTGTCCTCCCACCTATAATTAAAATGTTTTTTCCACCAATATTAGTAAATGTTTAATAATAACATATATACAACTACTAAAAGTGGAATGCTAACGATAATAATTACCGAAACTTGTTGGGATTGTTCTTCAGAGTAAGGTTGGGTACCAACGTCAACATTCCGATCCTGAATGACATACCCCATGTCAGTCAATATGCAACTATACCGAAATACGGGAGAAAAAGTACAAACCCAATTTACTAAACAATCAACCCTTACTAATGATTTGTAAAGCCCGTAGTACACTCAAAAGCAATACATATAGTCAATTGAAAGCAATGCCCATAAGATCCAAACATTAAGTAACCCTAGCTTCATACCCAAAGTAAGACTTACCAATTGAAAACAATACATACCCAAATCAATACATATACTCAATTTACTCAACAATTCAAACCAATACATATACTCAATTGAAAGAGAGGTTGAAAGCAATACATACACAGAGTAATACATACCCAAAGTACGACTTACCAATTCAAAGCAATACATACCCAAAGCAATACATATACTCAATTTACTCAACAATTCAAACCAATACATACCTAGAGTGCTCACACATTCCTCAATTCAAAGCAATACATACCCAGAGTCAATTCAAAACAATGCATACCCAAAGCAATACATATACTCAATTTACTCAACAATTTAAACCAATACATATACTCAATTGAAAGAGAGGTTGAAAGCAATACATACACAGAGTAAGTTCATACCCAAAGCAATACATACCCAAAGTACGACTTACCAATTCAAAGCAATACATACCCAAAGCAATACATACCTAGAGTGCTCACACATCCCTCAATTCAAAGCAATACATACCCAAAGCAATACATATACTCAATTTACTCAACAATTCAAACTAATACATACCTACAGTGCTCACACATTCCTCAATTCAAGGCAATACATACCCAAAGTACGACTTATCAATTTAAACCAATACATACCCAAAGCAATACATATACTAATTTTACTCAACCATTCAAATCAATACATACCCAAAGTGCTCATACTTACTAATTCCTCATCAATGGGAGACTCGAACACTCCATGCTCCTCACGAACTGTAGCCTCGCCGGACTTGGGGGCCCTAGTATCAGCGGAAACCCTAGCTTCATCCGCCATCAAAGTCTCGCCGGCCATCCTACGCTCCTCTGCTTCAATAACAGCCTGCGTAAACCCTAGACTGTAAGAGGGCGCCGGAATCTGAGCAGAAGTGGAAGGGAGATCCGCATTAAAGCAACGTTCCCAAGCGGTTTCAGGGGAGGAAGAAGAGGGCAAAGAAAGGAGAAGTGGGTGCCGGCTTTGGGTAAGGTTGAAGAATAGGGCACAAATGAAGGGGAAGTGGGCGTCGGCTTCAACGGATAAAGAAGGAGTGCGCCGGCTTCAGAAGAAGTGCGCCGGCTTCAGAAGAAGTGCGCCGGCTTCACCGGAGGGAGAAGGCAAAGAAAGGAGAAGTGGGCGCTGGCTTTGAGTAAGATTGAAGAATAGGGCGCAACTTCAGAGGAAGATAAAGTAGTGCGCCGGCTTCAGCGGAGGAAGAAGGAGAGTGCGAAGGAAGAAGGAGAGTACGAAGTTTGCCGGTTTCAGAAGAAGTTCGCCAGTTTGTAACTCTTCGGAGAGGGCGAATGAAGAAAAGAGAAGTGCGCCGGTTTGTAACTTTTCGGAGAGTGCGAATGAAAGAAAGAGAGAGCCTCTCTTTTTTGGCTAAATATTAACAAATAATTTGTTTGTTTTTTTTTCCAAAAAATTAACATCAAATCATCTCAACAAAAAGGTTGCGCCCCTCTCTTTTAAATTCAATGTCCACGGTAGCCTAGGACCCCATTTTCAGACTTATTTTATGTAGCTAATTTATTAGAGGCCCATTTCACAAAATGGAAAATTATGGGGTCCTCTTTCACTAATTATTTTATAAAAAAAAGAGGGGTATTATTCGCATTGTTCAAGATTTCGTTAACGCACAACTCATACGCAATGCGTAACCGTAAAAAAAAATTATTTTTCCTCGCATCACGGTTACGGGTTCCGTAGTCGTGATGGTGCCATAATTTTTTTTTTCGGGTTAGAATTCATGTAGAAAATTATCACGGATCTAGAACCCGTAATCATGACGGTTACGGGTTCCGTAACCGTGACCTTATGACGGTTACGGAATCCGTATGCGTGGTGCAATAACGAAATCTTGAACCGTGCGAATACGACTTCCGTAAAAAAAGTTGTATTTGAAACCGAATTTTCAACTAGTTTCACTATTATTTGATTTTTGAAATATAAAACATTGTCCGATATTATCTTCAAAGGAACTCCACTAAGTATATCAAATGTAGTTGAAAACTTTATCATTTATCACTGATGACAATTTTATCATAGATGGCAACCTCTAGTAACAATTGATCACTATCTCACGGACGTTCACCATTCTCCCAATCTTTTTTTTTCACTTTGGTTTTCAACAAAACTAGTAGTCAAAGGGAAGTTGTAGTTCATAGGTATTTTGATTTAACATTTACTTGGTACTTTATTTACGATACCTACCAAACATTTAGCCCATATTATACCACCAAATTATATTTCAAACGATATTAAACTATTTATATGACGCGATTGAGACTTATACAAGAAAATATATCAATTTTCTATTGATATTTTGACTCATATAAATATTTAAAGTCTATTATAGACTGCTAATCATCATTTTTATAAATTAACCTATTTTAGAGGATTATTAAATAGACCCATGTCATAAACCATTAAGTAAATGTACCCCTAATTTTTATTACTGTTCAAAATCTAGGGTTTGTCTACTGTAGTTTGCCACTACCAACCTTAGTCGTCACTCTCTTCCAACCTCAATTGTCACTCTATTCTGTATCTTCATCCAAGCAGCAACAACAATGGCGGCATCAGCATAAGTAGCTTCTCTCTCCTCCATTCCATCTTCTTATACTTCATTCCCATTTTCTCTTCCATTCTGTTCTCACCAATCGGGGTCGTTTGTCCTCTCTCCAAAGTCATCGAAGGCCTGAAGCCTGATGGTGGATCTAGATGTAATCGAGAAGGCTTGTATTTGACCTTGTGATGACGACGAAGGATTCGGTTTTGAGGTTGGGATGGAGGACTCATGCTCGAGGTTGAGAAGGATCGAGGAATCGGGCTCATGCGACTATGCCAATCTAGTTTATGTAAAAACAATTATTATATCCGAATAAAATTTTGAGAAACAAAATGTGTTGAAAAAATAAAATTCATCTAAAAATAATTTGAAAGTTAAAAACTAGAATATGAAAGTTTTATTTTGTAAAAAAACATAAACAAAACAAAATATTTTATAAAAAAACAAAAAAGGGAGATATTTAAATAAACAGAATATGTTATAATTTGATTGCTTTCGATCTCTTGTTTACTTAGAATTTTGTGGTTTGTGTTCAAGAACACTTAGAACTAGAAAAGAGGAGTGAACAAGAAGAGTAGATTTCTTGTTTGCTCTTGGTGCATCTTGTTACAATGAGAATGGCCTCTATTTATAAGCCAAGATCATGGAAGATTTCCTAATAAAATATACTAGGATGTAAGAAGGTGCATAATTCACCTTGTACAAATTACTTCACATTTTGACCAAGTTATACTAGAAGACATGCATGTGATATATGTGTACAAAACATCATGTACACACTTACATGCATGTGATAACTTGTACATGTTTATCCATAACACTCCCCCTTGAATATTCACCTTCTTCCATTATCAAACTTGAGCGTCTGTTGTTGACTCCATACTCATTATACGTTTGGGTGAAGCTGCCTCATTAAAAACCTTGTCAGGAAAAACCCAATGAGATAAAAACCTGATCGAAGGGAAAAAGAGTGCAGCGCGTATAATGCTCCCCCTGATTTAAACATATGTCTCGGAGTCTACACATTCCAATCTTGCACACAAGCTCTTCAAATTTCTTCGGGCACAATAATTTCGTGAACAAGTCAGCAAGATTGTCACTGGAACGGATTTGTTGCAAATCAGCTTCCCCGGTTTCCTCCAACTCACGGGTGGAGAAGAACTTTGGCGATATATGCTTTGTACGATCTCCCTTGATATGCCCTTTCTTCATCTGAGCAATGCATGCTGAATTATCTTCGTACATGATTGTTGGTTCTTTAGTGATAGGTTTCATCCCACACTCCTTTTGTATGAATTCGATCATTGCCCTTAGGGACACACATTCTCTTCCAGCTTCATACAAAGCGATCAACTTTGCGTGATATGAGGAAGTGGCAGTAATTGTTTGTTTTGTTGACCTCCATGAAATTGTTGTTCCTCCATATGTGAATACGTATCCGTTTTGGGATTTGGCCTTGTGTGGGTCAGACAAATATCCTGCATCTGCATATCCAACCAAAGTGGTATCTTCTTTGTATTGATAAAATAGACCAAGGTCATGCGTACCTCGAAGGTAGCAAAATATAGGTTTGATGCCATTCTAGTGTGTTCTTGTAGGTGCACAACTGTACATAGACAACAAATTTACAGCAAAGGCAATACCTGGTCTTGTATTGTTAGTCAAATACATTAAAGCACCGATTGCACTTAAATATGGCACTTCTGGTCCAAGGATTTCTTCATCCTCTTCTCGAGGACGGAACTCATCGTTTTCCACTTTAAGGGATCGAACAACCATGTGTAAGCTTAAAGGGTGTGTCTTGTCCATGTAGAATCTCTTTAGTATTTTTTCTGTGTAATTAGATTGATGGATAAAGATTTCATCCCTTAAGTGCTCAATTTGTAGGCCAAGACAAAGCTTGGTCTTTCTGAGATCTTTCATCTCGAATTCTTTCATCAAATACTTTGCAGTTTCTTCAAGATCGTTGGAAGTTCCAACGATATTTAAATCGTCAACATAAACTGCGATTATAACAAATCCACTTTTGGATCGCTTGATGAAAACACATGGACATATAATGTTGTTCTTATATCCCTCTTTGAGAAGATATTCACTAAGACGATTATACCACATTCGTTCTGATTGTTTTAATCCATACAAGAATCTTCTCAATGTTATGGAAACATTTCTTATGGGTTTGAGGAGTTGGCCTCAGGCAATTTTAGTCCTTGTGGGACTTTCATGTAGATGTCGGTATCTAGTTACCCATATAAATATGTAGTCACGACATCCATAAGGCGCATATGTAGTTTTTCAAAGACAGTCAGGCCAATTAGGAATCTAAATGTGGTCGCATCAATTACTGGCGAATATGTTTCATCATAATCGATTCCTAGAATTTGAGAAAAACCTTGGGCTACAAGTCTCGGCTTATATCTCACAATTTCGTTTTTCTCATTTTGTTTTCTTACGAAAACCCATTTATAGCCGACTGGTTTTACACCCATTGGTGTATGGACTACAGGCCCAAAAACTTCACGCTTTTCAAGTGATTTCAATTCTGTCTGAATTGCCTCTTTCCATCTTGGTCAATCCTTTCTACTACGTCATTCATCAACTGTTTTTGGTTCAATGCCGTCATCTTCAATTGCGATATCATTATCCACAGAAGAGGCAAATATATCATCAACAATTATATCCTTTCTATTCCATTGTATCCTTGTATCGACATAATTTATAGCAATTTCATAGTTGTCGATTTGTTCATCAAGGATATTATCTTTATTTGGGATGTTCTCATCCTCAATTTATATGTCTTTCTCATGTTCCTCATTTGATTCATTCACTATAGCCTCTCCTGTTATATCCTTTTGGTTCCTTGTTTTTCTCAACTTCAAATCTTTTGAACCAAGTGGTCTACCACGTTTTCGACGTGTTGTAGACTCATTTGCAATGGACACATTTGGTTGTTCAATGGGTATATCAATTCTTGCAGGGGCATTTGTTGCAGGAACATGTGACTTTACCACCTTCTTAGTGTCCGTAAATGCATCTAGTAATTGTTTTGTAACACCTTGTAAGTGAATGATTCGTTGAACTTCTTGTTCACACATTTTTATCCTTGGATCAAGGTTTGATAATAGTGTTGTATTTCATGTAATTTCTTTCAAACTTGGGTCCACTTTCTTCTTTTCTCCCCCTAAGATTGGGAATGTATTTTCATCAAATTACAATCAGCAATTCTTGATGTAAACAAATCACCCGTTGTTGGTTCAAGATATCTAATGATCGAGGGAGATTCAAAACCAACGTATATTCTCAATCTTCTTTGTGGACCCATCTTTGTATGTTGTGGTGGAGCAATAGGAACATAAACTACACATCCAAATATTTTTAGATGTGATATATTAGGCTCCTTACCAAACACTAATTGCAATGGGGATTGTTCATGGTTTGCACTTGGTCTTAATCGGACCAAGGCTGCAGCATGCAATATCGCATGTCCCCAAGCAGATGGTGGTAATTTAGATTTCATCAATAATGGTCTAACAATTAATTGTAATCTCTTTATCAATGATTCAACAAGACCATTTTGTGTGTGAATATGAGCTACTGGATGTTCCACATCAATCCCAATTGACATGCAAAAGTTATTGAATGTTTGGGATGTAAATTCTCCTGCATTATCAAGCCGGATTTTCTTTATCGTATAATCCGGAAATTGATCTCTCAATCGGATTATTTGAGCAAGGAGTTTAGCAAATGCCGCATTTCTAGTTGATTATAGACTTACATGTTACCATCATGTAGACGCGTCAATTAACACCATAAAGTATCGAAATGGGCCACACGGTAGAGCAATTGGTCCACACATATCTCCGTGTATCCTTTCCAAAAATGCAGGAGTCTCACTTGTAACCTTACTCTTAGAAGGTCGAGTTATTAGCTTTCCAAGTGAGCAAGCCGCATAATTAATATGACTTGGCGGTAGAACTTTCATGTTCTTTAGTGGGTGTCCAAGTGAACCCTTTATAATTTTGTGCATCATCATTGATCCTGGGTGACCCAATCGGTCATGCCAAAGTGTAAATTCATCTCGGTCATCCGACCTTTTCTTAGATATCACATTAGCCTCAACCGGATAAATATATGTCTCATATAATCCGGAGGCTTGTCCAGGCATTTTTTCAAGGATCTGTTTCTTATCATATTCATGTATTGTGATGCACAAATATTCTCTCTCATTTTCATTCATGGTTTCCATATGAAACCCATTTTGATGCACATCCTTAAAGCTCAATAAATTTCTTCGAGATTTACTCAAATATAATGCGTCATTTATTACTATTTTTGTTCCTTTTGGGAGTAGAACAAGAGCTCTTCCCGAGCCTTCGATGAGTTTAGCCACACCGGATATGGTATTCACATTTTCCTTTAAGGGTTTCAATTGTGTGAAATACTCTTTATTTTTCAAGATGGTATGTGTGGTGGCACTGTCCACAAGACATTGCTCCTTCTCATCGAGTCTTTCCTTAGAAGGTTCTATGTATTCTATAAAGAGGAAAACATTAATAAGTCAAGCCATTAATAAAGAAAACTTCATATTATACATCAGGATAAGCATATTTCACATAGTCCTACTAGATCTTAAAGAAAGCATTACATGACATTGCATGGCATTACATCATATTATACATTATTATACAATAAAGGATGATCTCATAAGTTCTTAAACCAATGCTTTAGTCCAAGGCACATGCATCATCATTCTCAAAGTTAAGAAAGTGAGAGACATCTAAGCTGGTCATGGGTGAACTACCAACATCTTTGTTTTCAACAAAGTTGGTTTCATTAGCCTTTTCTTTGTTTCTTTCAGCTTGGTAAGCATCCATCAAATGTGAAGCGGTACGACATATTTTTGCCCAATGACCAGCTATGCCGCATCTGTAGCAGACAGTTCTTGGCTTATGAGAGGGCCCCTTTTGACCCGTCTGGACCTTTTGCTTTTCATTCCCTTTCTAACCATAGTTACCTCGATTATCATGGCGGAACTATAGCCTTGCCAACGGCCACGACCATGACCACCACGGCCACCACGGACACCATGGCCACCATGGCCACCACGGCCATCACGGCCATCACGGCTACCACGATCTTCACGACCTCGGTCACGGCTATCATAGTTCCGTGATTGTTGCCCACATTCTTTGTAACTCTTGTGTTTGTCATCGCATGCCTTTTCAGTGGCATTGACATCCGGAGCTACTACTAATCCAGTGGGTCTGAGGTTGTGGTTTCTCATTAAGAGCTCATTATTCTTTTCAGCCACCAATAATACTTTCAAAAGGTCCGAGTACCTCATGAAGCCTCTTTCTCGGTATTGTTGTTATAACAATACATTCGTGGCATACATAGTAGAGAATGTTCTCTCTAGCATTTCTTCTTGAGTGATCATATGACCATATAGATTCAATTGGGAGGTGATCTTGTGGATAGCACTGTTGTAATCAGATATGAACTTAAAGTCTTGGAACCTTAAGTTGTTCTATTCATACAAAGCTTGTGGGAAAATGACTTCCTTTTGGTGACCATATCTGATAGCATGAATTATAGTCTATATTTTGGGGTTTGTTTGGACGTTTTATCTTTCATAATCTGCATGTTTGTATGTACATTATGTGATTTTACTACCATTTCATCTACCTTTGCGAGAATCGAGGTCTACACCTAGTTTCGTTGTAATTGCAGGTAATATGGTACGTTTTGCATCAAAAAGGAGCAAAAGGAGTCAAGAGTCATTTGGAGCTACATTGAGGAGCAAAAAGGAATCCTTCAGGAAGCATAGCCATGGATTAAAGATTTACTTTGGACCAGTTTTGAGAGATTCTACACTCAGTTATGAGTCACCTCGGTTGACCAGGGATTTATCTCGACCGAGGCGATCTAGAGATGCCGACTCGACCGAGGCGAACACCTAGGACGCGGCGAGAATATTTTATTCTTGGCTGAGATCTTTTAAATTTGGAAAGTGATCTTATATTTTTGGGCTGAGCTTCTGGAAGGAAGGAGATATGCAAAATCATATATTTTACCTATATTTATGGGATAATATCTTCTTAAGATTTCTTATCTTTGGAGGGTTATTTTTCCTATAAAAAGGGTTGGTTTTCCACAATTCCAACAACCCCGCTTACAGCTGAAAACCTCGCATAAGACGCAGCAGCCACATTCCACTCCAATTTGGGAGAGAGTTGAAGAACCTTTTGAAGGTTAAAGGGAGATTGAAGACTATAGCTTTATAGCTTTTGGAGGGTTTTGTAAGATTGTCTTCAATTCCTTTCCTTGTTGTCTTGTCTTGTTGGATTATTATCCAAGGAACGATTTTGTGTGATATTTGATTCAGTTATTGAAGTATTTTCATTAAATTCTTCTTTGTTCAAATATTCACCTTCTTCCCATATATTTAATACTTTCATTATGATGATGAGTGGCTAATTTCCTTGTGCGATTCTAGGGTGATTGGCTGAAGGTTGTGGGAAAAACAATGATAGAATGATCTTAATCACAGTAGGACCCTGAAAGTTCGAGTCTTTACCTTAACCCTAAGCATCTCGTTCAGTCGATGAACACCTCGGCCGGGGTGGAAACTGGCTGACCGAGGTGACTTATCCGACCATAAACTGAGAGTTAAGTGTTAGAGTTTGCCAAATCCTATCCTTATTACACCTTTTTGGTTCAAAGCAAGCTTAGGATGAGACTTACCCGGTAATTCCTTAGTTTGTGTACCAACGATCATAAGTGTAGGTAATAAAGGTTTATCCTTTATTGGGGTTTGAGTGTGCTTCCATCCCATCTTTGTGAGTTAGCCTGAGACTTACCCGGTAAAGGTTGATTCTATTCCCTTAGATGGTGTGTTAGTTTGAGGTTATAGTTCTTTATCTTAATTCCTTGAGACTTACCCGGTAATAGGAGTTACGGTTTAGGATTAGTGTGTAGTGAGACTTACCCGGTGATCTACTCCACTTTAGAAACGCCTTCCCCACGCAAGAATCTCAGCTTTGTCTGCTTATCTATAGATCTTGAGTTGGAACCACAACTAGATGCTTTAATCCCTAGAATTGCATGTTTGCTTTATTTGACACCTTATTCATCTTTGATTGTATTACTTGCTCTTGTGGTTAGCATTAACATTAGCATACCGTATTGGACTTTGTTTCACTAAGTCCCTGTGATCGACCCCTGGAATTTTCTTGCTTTTACTACGATTGACCCGTACACTGCGGGTTCGCATCCTTGTTTTAAGCTTAAGTCTAGGGTTATAAATTTAAAGCTTGCACACACCGTTTGGAGCGAACAAGTTTTTGGCGCCGTTGCCGGGGACTTGGTCTAGACCGAGCCGGTACGGTTTGCTCTTGGGGCACTTGCCCCCTTTT
>BSUD01000007.1:82958636-83028964 GCA_033239045.1 Fagopyrum esculentum | reverse complement strand
CAAAAGGAGTCAAGAGTCATTTGGAGCTACATTGAGGAGCAAAAAGGAATCCTTCAGGAAGCATAGCCATGGATTAAAGATTTACTTTGGACCAGTTTTGAGAGATTCTACACTCAGTTATGAGTCACCTCGGTTGACCAGGGATTTATCTCGACCGAGGCGATCTAGAGACGCTGACTCGACCGAGGCGAACACCTAGGACGCGGCGAGAATATTTTATTCTTGGGCTGAGCTTCTGGAAGGAAGGAGATATGCAAAATCATATATTTTACCTATATTTATGGGATAATATCTTCTTAAGATTTCTTATCTTTGGAGGGTTATTTTTCCTATAAAAAGGGTTGGTTTTCCACAATTTGAGGAGGCTGCATACATCGATTAACATCCTACATACGCAGCAGCCACATTCCACTCCAATTTGGGAGAGAGTTGAAGAACCTTTTGAAGGTTAAAGGGAGATTGAAGACTATAGCTTTATAGCTTTTGGAGGGTTTTGTAAGATTGTCTTCAATTCCTTTCCTTGTTGTCTTGTCTTGTTGGATTATTATCCAAGGAACGATTTTGTGTGATATTTGATTCAGTTATTGAAGTGTTTTCATTAAATTCTTCTTTGTTCAAATATTCACCTTCTTCCCATATATTTAATACTTTCATTATGATGATGAGTGGCTAATTTCCTTGTGCGATTCTAGGGTGATTGGCTGAAGGTTGTGGGAAAAACAATGATAGAATGATCTTAATCACAGTAGGACCCTGAAAGTTCGAGTCTTTACCTTAACCCTAAGCATCTCGTTCAGTCGATGAACACCTCGGCCGGGGTGGAAACTGTCTGACCGAGGTGACTTATCCGACCATAAACTGAGAGTTAAGTGTTAGAGTTTGCCAAATCCTATCCTTATTACACCTTTCTGGTTCAAAGCAAGCTTAGGATGAGACTTACCCGGTAATTCCTTAGTTTGTGTACCAACGATCATAAGTGTAGGTAATAAAGGTTTATCCTTTATTGGGGTTTGAGTGTGCTTCCATCCCATCTTTGTGAGTTAGCCTGAGACTTACCCGGTAAAGGTTGATTCTATTCCCTTAGATGGTGTGTTAGTTTGAGGTTATAGTTCTTTATCTTAATTCCTTGAGACTTACCCGGTAATAGGAGTTACGGTTTAGGATTAGTGTGTAGTGAGACTTACCCGGTGATCTACTCCACTTTAGAAACGCCTTCCCCACGCAAGAATCTCAGCTTTGTCTGCTTATCTATAGATCTTGAGTTGGAACCACAACTAGATGCTTTAATCCCTAGAATTGCATGTTTGCTTTATTTGACACCTTATTCATCTTTGATTGTATTACTTGCTCTTGTGGTTAGCATTAACATTAGCATACCGTATTGGACTTTGTTTCACTAAGTCCCTGTGATCGACCCCTGGAATTTTCTTGCTTTTACTACGATTGACCCGTACACTGCGGGTTCGCATCCTTGTTTTAAGCTTAAGTCTAGGGTTATAAATTTAAAGCTTGCACACACCGTTTGGAGCGAACAATATCTTTCATTCAAACTTTCCCACAACTCTTTAGGATTCTCCACAAATAAATATTCGGTCTTGAGGCTCTCATGAATATGGTGTCGGAGGAATATAATTGCTTTTGCCTTCTCCTATGGTGTGGCATCATTGTTCTCCTTAATTGTTTTTTCAAGGCCATTTGCCTTAAGATGGGTCACCGCATCTACCTCCCATTCAAGGTATTTTTGGCCCGATAAGTCAAGAATGTCAAAGTCTCTTTTTTGCAATATTTTTCATTGGTTACTACATAAACATATAAATCAAATATATAAAGTAAGTAAAAGATGACAGAATTATAAAATTGTTAGAACGAGTTAGTCATATGTTAGTCATGTGTTAGTAACATGTTAGACATAAACATAAGCAAATAAATAGTCAATAATCAGTTGTGTTAGTAGTCTGTCACGTGTAGTTTGTGTGTCATTGTCCGTGAAGTACAATAATGTAAGTCAAAGTCAATGGTCTGATAGGAATGTCGTGTGATTCATAGTAATAGTCTGACAATAGTCATTAATAGTCCATGAAGAGTAGTCATGTAAGTCATATCAATAGTCCGAAAAATGGTTAATTATGTATCATAAATTGTGATTATAGGGTTAAATTAGTCTAGTGGAAAATAGTTGTAAAAACCGATTCCTTTTATCCTCTTTAATCTCCATCCATCCATTTTACTTTCATTTTCACTTTCACTTTCCCCATCTTTATCTCCTTCTTCCTTAACTCCATTTTCATTATTCAAGCTCAAAGAAAAAAAAAACATGGCCGATGATGATATTACTAATCGGCTTGTTGCTAATAACAACCGATTTTTAATCGAGCTTTTCAATTGCCTTGTCCTTATTTATATTATCATCATTATCATAATCATTATTTTGGTGGAAAATCTTCGTTCATAAACCAAGTGGTGAGAAAACAAGAAGTTTGTGGGGCTTTGTCGAAAGAGGTAAGAAATTTTAATTTTGTTTGTATCTTAGCATAAATCCAAAACCATGACTTTATTTTGACAAAAGTTATTTTAGCTCTCAGGTTAAAATAACGAGTTTCTGATGTAGAGGTTCCCGAACTTGGGCAACTACAGAACATACTCCTCGGATTAAGTTAGTTTACAAACACTTGAGTTTTTTATGTAGAAGATCCCGCAAAGGGCAACTACATAGCATAATCCTCAAGTAGATTTTATGTAATAGTTTTGAGTAATGAAAGACTAAGGAATGTTTAAGAAACATACCATAATAGTAGCAAAGCTCAGTTGGGACTTAGAATCCTCGTGCTGATAACGTGTTATAATTTGATTGCTTTCGATATCTTGTTTACTTAGAATTTTGTGGTTTGTGTTCAAGAACACTTAGAGCTAGAAGAGAGGAGTGAACAAGAAGAGTAGATTTTTTGCTTGCTCTTGGTGCATCTTGTTACAATGAGAATGACCTCTATTTATAGGCCAAGATCATGAAAGATTTTCTAATAAAATATACTAGGATGTAAGAAAGTGAATAATTCACCTTATACAAATTACTTCACATTTTGACCAAGTTATACTAGAAGACATGCATGTGATATATGTGTACAAAACATCATTTAGACACTTACATGTATGTGATAACTTGTACAGAATATACGAAATTTTAGCAAGCAAAGAATTCATTTTTTTTATGAAAAGAAACAAAATCTGCGAAACTTTTTTTTATATAAAATAATAAATATACGATATTTTTAGCAAGAAGATTTTGAAATTTTATTTTTTTCTGAAAAAACAAATCTTTTTAGATTAAAAAACATATACTGAAAAAGTTTAGTTTTAAAAAACCAAAAAAATAAAATATTTCAGATATTGCTTACGTCAAATCTTTGATAAAAATATACAAAAAGATTTTTTTACGTCAATATCTTTTTCCCATATTGAGATAACAAAACTGAGTTATATATCTATACAACTTTTTTATAAAAGAAAAATAAAAAATACAGTTTCTCCAACTTATAATAAGCAAAGAATCGAAAAAAATTATAAAAAAAGAAACAAAAATCTGTGAAATATTTTTTATAAAAAGAAATAAAATATAAAAAAAATTAGCAAGAAAGATATTTGAAAATTTATTTTTATTCAAAAAAGTACAATCTTTTCCCATTGTTAGATAAAAAAAAAGCGTATCCTGAAAAAGTTTAGTTTTAAATATAAATATATTTTAGATATTGCTTACGTAATAATGTTTGATAAAAATATACAAAAAGATTTTTTTACGTGAAAATATTTTGAAAGAATTTGATGAAGTGATCTCTTTTTTCTTTTGCTTTTGTTTTGTAGACATCTTTAATTTTTAACACTGTAATTGACTTATTACTATTACTCTATTCAGGATATATTTACTTAATGATTTTATGCTATGGGTATCCTTAATAAAATAAATATGAAAAAGGCCTAGTTCGTGAATTTGACCCAATATTTTCCCCCCATTTTGAGATAACAAAACCGAATTTCATTCGGATATAAAAACAAATTAAAAATCTATTCAGCAACAAATATGTTTATTTTTAAATAGTGTTTACAAAAATGAATCTGAAACGATATATTCATATGAAAATTCGGATCCAAAAAGTTTAGTTTTAAAAACCAAAAAATTACTCGTAATCTGAAATGAAATGTCTAGATTAAAAATGCATAAACTGAAATGAAGACGAATATTATGAAATCACTTGTAAAAACGATGAAACCCGAACCCGGATCTGGAAGCTATCTTCAAATCGGAAATTAAAGAAATAAGTAGATCAATCGGAAATCGAAACACGGACACGAACCTAGAAGCTATCTTCAAATCGGAAATGAAGACGAATATTATGAAATAACTTGTAAAAACAGATTGGAATGTGGAAGCTATCGTCAAATCGGAAATTTGGAACCAAAACCCGAACCTTAAATAAGAAACGAAACATGATCAATATACAATAGGTTTGGAACTGGAAGTTATAAAAATAAGTAGATCTACATGGAAAAGAAGATGTTTTTTTGGCTTAAGAGAATGCACGCTCCACGTATATAGTGAAAATGATGTGTGAAGTGTACATGAGAAGTTTTGGTATCGTATACGAGACGTTGAACAAACGATCGAACATATTTGACGTAAAATACATACATACATACATACATACATACATACATACATACATACATACATACATACATACATACATACATACATACATACATACATACATACATACATACATACATACATACATACATACATACATACATACATATATATATGATAAATCGGAATCTATATAGTTACGTGAGAGTTTATGAGTGAGAGTTTATGAATCGTAAAAATAGAGAGTATTAACAAATGATCAAAGAAATTTAACGTGAAAAATATTTGATAAATCAGAATTCTAATGGTAAATGAAATATGATTATTTGGCTGAATTTTAAATTTTAACATTTATATTTTAGATATTGCTATAGGAAAAAAAAAGATTATTTGCCTTAATTTGTGATTTAATAAAAGATTTAATCCGACGAAAAATGTGAGGCGACCATGTCAGTTTTACGTCGCCTACTTTAATAAATTATATAGATTTGAACTTAGAGTTACATAACACCATTTGTATCAAGCTTGAAGACACAAAAATATGTAATTTAAACTTATCATTTTCTGATGGCTTCATCTCCAATTCCCCATATGAATTATGAATTCTATTTAATTTTGTTAGAATCGTTGGTGTTCTAAATATGGTATTGAATGTTATTTAGGTAGAACTTGTTTAATCAATATATGCATTAAATATAGTCGGTATATGACTAATTTATTTGTTAGCCTATATGTGGATAAAGGCTATCTATTTTCTCTCTCTTGATAAACCATGTAAAAAAATATATCCAGTTAACTCAAAACTCCATCAAATCGAATAGTTTATCATTTTGTTAGAGAAAAATGAAGTACTAAAAATTAACATATTGTATACATATTATTAACTTATGGTACATGTAAGAGGATAATTGAGTTAATAATTCCATGTTCGACTCAGTTCACTCCGAATTAACAAGTCATTTTGGCTCGGATTACTTCATAGTTCATATGATCGCATCATTTTACTTCAGATTATTAAGGTTTTTTTGTCAGGTTAACTCAAGTCGGGTTATTTTGAGCCGGGTTACTTCGGATCAGTTACTTTGTGCTAACAAGTCATTTTAGGTTGAGTTACTTCAGACTATCATGTCATTTTAGGCTAGATTACTTCAGATTGTCGGTTGAGGTTCATCGACTACTTGGCAACAAGATGTTATAAGTGTAGCAAACAAATAAGTATAATTTTTTGTGACTTCTCTGTATTCGGCAATCATAAATAAAAGGCGAGAGCCAATTAAAAAATTTTCTTTGTTTTTTCATATTCTGGCGAAGTATATGCCTTAACAGTTAACACGCAGTAGGCAGCAGGCAGTAGATGAAAACTTTAAAACCAAAACAACTGGTAAACCAAAAACATCGATGCCATGTTCATGGATGGATTAGTTGCCAATTGCAAAGTTTCGTGACTGACGGATGATCTCTTCCGAGTATGAGACACTCAGGTAATCAACAACACTGAATGCAGCAGCTAGAGACCATCTTCAGGCAGCAAGTGGGTTAGCATGTAATGTCACACGGTTAAGCCTAATCTCTGCTAGAGGACGATCCCCAGCTCCGACTTGGGTCTGCAATAAAATCCAAAGCAAGGACCAAGTGAAATACGAAGCAACTCGATGCATAGTTTTAAGTTATTTCATCCAGTTTGTTCTCAATACAAAGAGTATACCACCAAGCACAAGGCATCAAGATGGGTGAAGTGTGAAGAAAAACGTCATGCATTAGGTTACTCAGATGCTAGTTCAGTAGTTTGTTTACACATACATAATTTTACAAAGAACACATTTTATTGAACCCAAAGCTGGTGATAAACGGCATAAAACAAGGATATAATATCGTACCTTCTCCATTAGATCAAGCACTTCAAATCCATGAATAACCTTCCCAAAGACTGTGTACAATCCGTTTAGATGAGGCTGCTTTGCATATGTCAAGAAAAATTGGCTTCCATTTGTATTGGGGCCACTATTAGCCATTGACAGTGTTCCTCTTGCATTATGCTGTGATAATTATAACACAAATGTAATGCACAAGTATAGTGTTCCATTTAACATAATGTTTTTGTACAGAAGCTCAGTTGGCAATAGGCCAACAACTGGCCTGAATAATCAAGCCACGAGAAAATAAGCAATGGTAGGCCCAGAAAGGACTAATGGCTCCTGTCATCAAAGTTGGTAATATAGCTAGAATAAGTTAGCAGTTATACACAGGGAACAGTGGTATAGCTTATAGATAAGTATCAGCGAAAATAAAATACGTCAGATCAAGATTGGCAGTCTTAGAGTGTAGGTATGTGTGTACAAGCAAGGATGCCACTAGCTTCATCTAATCTGTTACAAGCCCATCACTCATGGCAAAGAGTATCATAACATATGAACTGCAGCTGATGGCTCTTGATGCAATCAGATTCACTCCAAAGTTCAAGGTTGCAAAAGAAATAATTGATCAAATCCGATTCACTCCAAACTTCAAGGTCGCAAAAGAAATTATTACCTCAAATTGCATAAAAGTACTTAGGCTCATTCAATACGCGTGTAGGAATTACAATAGAATGAGGAATGATCCAATATGACTTTCAAATAAGGCAGCTGGTTAAGATCATAATTTAAAACTGTAGGGTTGAAAATACATTGTTTTCATAGAATAATGGTTGATGCCCCCCAATTTTCCATAATCAATCAATGACCTAAAACAATATAGTTGGAAATTCAAGTTGAAATGACTGAAAACCATGAAAAAATCAGGAATCGGGTAATGAAAAATATTGAAATAGCTCGTTTCAATACTTTTTTTGCTACCAAGCACGGGGATAAGTTGATACAGAAACCGAATACTGATTACATAGAGGAATCATACTAACCGTTAAAGCTCACTTGTGATGAGAAAAACTAACCAACCTTCAATTAGGTTGTAAGTGTAGATTCTAACAAACTGTACAGTTCATGAATCAAAATCAAAAACTCGAACAAAACAGACGCAAGAAACGGAGAATCAGAAACATTATCCCACCAACACAAATTAATATAAAGGCAATAAGACGCAAATTAGCTAAGATCTAGAAGCATTAAAATTTATGTTCACCGTTTACCTTGAGAGACTCCCTAATTTCATCATTGAACTTCTTGCCCCATATACTGGTACCACCTTTGCCTGTTCCTGTCGGGTCTCCACCTTGGATCATGAAACCTTTGATGTTACGGTGAAATATTGTCCCGTCGTAGTATCCACTCGCACATAGTGCCAGGAAGTTCTGTTTGAAAGCAAATCAATCAAATAACCAAAGATTCACTTTGTTTTGGAAAGAGATGCTAAGAAATTCTCTACATTGTCAAAAAAACTCTACAGACAAGTAAAATGAATACGAAAAATTATGAATTGAAAGTGCATTCCTTTTCTGATATCTACAGTATCCTCTGGATCAGTTTTAGGCCGTACAAAATAACTTAGTTCACATGCATTAGCTCAATCCACTTGGCCACTGACATACAAAAATAAAACACCATACAGCAAAACTCGTGACTGTTATTTGCAACAAATAACAACTGTATTTGTTGCCTTAATAAATATGTTTCACAAATTTGCACCCTAATAGCATCGGATATAACAACCCTAATAGGTTTTGAACAAGAAGGCGCCTTGTTCAAACTTTACTTCCAGAAGAGGATCAATTTTCGTTGAATTGAGTAACAATGGAAACCCTAAACTGGAATATGCAGATATTACAGCTAATTATGAGGAGGAACAACAAAACGTGAAATTGAACCAGCGATCTTTTGCAATAAATTGCTAGAACAGAGGAATGGGAACTTGTATATAATCAGTGAAATTGATTACCTCAGCTGTTTTGGGGACTTCGTCGCAAAATATTTCGCACTTGATATCGCCAAGATTTGTGTGGAGAGTAACGGACTGCGGATTTTTTACATAAGAAAGATATAAAGGGTGGTCTGCCCATTTTTTCTAACATAAAAAAGAGAATAAAAGAAGACTCGACATTATCGACAGCGATGGAGATAAGAGAAAAATAGAAGACTCACCATTGTTGACAGCGGGGGGGGGACTCCAGTTATTTTCGCAGTTCCAGCCTTTCCAGGGACTTCACAGATTTTGGGCAGTGAAGAGCTGCTGAGCCTGAAGTTGAAGGTCCACGTTTTTATATTTTTACTACTCGAATAGCCGCACCTTGTGCGGGTTTGCGTTTTAAATTTAATTTTATAATACATATTATAATATGTTAAATATAAGGTTCAAATACAATAAATATTAAAATGTGTAATAGTATTCCTGCACTCAGTTTAATTATCTGATTTATAAGTAGTATATATATATATATATATATATATATATATATATATTCTCTATTGTATTCATTTTTAGGTATGGTGTTATCATTGTCGAACATAGTTTTACATCAACTACAAAAAAAACTATAAGATAGATAGCAAAAAAAATTGCAGCAAAAAAGAGATAATTTAAAAAAGAGAAATATTGCTGATTAAAATAAAAAATTGCAGCAAAAAAGAGATAATTTAAAAAAGAGAAATATTGCTGATTAAAATTAAAAATTACAACAATAATATCAATGGTTAAAAAAGAGAAATATGTAACTTTTTTTTAAAATACTTTTCAAAAGTTTTGATATTATCTCACAATTATTTCTGATTTATAATTTTAAAGGAGATAATTTCTTAAAAATGAACATTAAAAAAAACTATACAGTTGATAATTAAAAATGGTAAAAGCTAAAAAAAAAAAGTTGAGATTTAGCCTTTTCTATTTAAATGGAGATATCACAAACAGAATTCCGTAACAAAAAAAATTGCAGCAAAAACTTAATTTAAAATGCTGAAAAATATTGATGATTAAAATAAAAAAAATTTGTTGAGGTTAATTTCTGAGAGGACACGTGGTAAAAATTGCTTCTCCCTTAATATATACTAGTGTATTACCCGCACATTGTGCGGGATTGTTTAAAAAAATATTTTAACCATATATCTTTAGGTTATGTTACTATTATGCGATGATAATTTAAGTTTAATTAAATAATAGATATTAAAACATGTTACATAAATAATCATGTAATACAAAAAATTTCATGTAAAAACGCATTAAAATAAATATTTTAAATAAATATTTTTCCTTTTTCAAAAAAATCTAAAAAGGTTTGATTTCCTATTCTCAAATATTGTAAAAAGAAATACTTATGATTCCCTATTCTCAAATATTCTCAAATATTTTAACTATATATGTTCAGGTGAAATGATTAGGTTTGTTAAATTTTTGAATTTAAAGTTGTTATGTAATTAACAATAAAAAATTATTTAAATATCGTTACCCAAGTAAATTTTTTAGATAAAATAAAATTGAATTTAATGGATATTCGGTTATCAAAGAAGATACGAATCATTTTGAATTTTTAAAATATTATAAAAATTATTGGATTAAAATAATTTTCTGATTATAGAATCTGTATTTTAATTACTGAATTAAAATTTTGGTTGGGTTGAGGTTAATTTCTGAGAGGACATGTGGCAAAAATTGCTTCTCCCTTAATATATATGATACTAGTGTAATACCCGCACATTGTGCGGGATTGTTTAAAAAAAAAAATTTTGAAAAAAGGAAAGCGGTTCGAAACATTAGACGGCATGCCATCTAGTGAATCGAAAGACCGAAAAAATCGGCAAACGGACTAACCGTCATGAAGGACACAACAGAGTTTAAAAAAATATTTTAACCATATATCTTTAGGTTATGTTACTATTATGCGATGATAATTTAAGTTTAAGTTAATAATAGATATTAAAACATGTTACATAAATAGTCATGTAATAAAAAAATTTTACAATGTAAAAACGCATTATTTTATTAAATATTGTAGACAAAATAAATATTTTAAATAAATATTTTTCCTTTTTCAAAAAAAATCTAAAAAGTTTTGATTCCCTATTCTCAAATTTTGTAAAAAGAAATACTTATGATTCCCTATTCTTAAATATTCTCAAATATTTTAACCACATCTTAAGTGAAATGATTAGGTTTGTTAAACTTTTAAATTTAAAAATACGTAATAAGATAGGCTTTGTAGATTAATATGAAGCAAGTAAGGAAATTCTAAAATAAGATAAAATAGATTTTAAAAAAATATCTATGTTCAAAAAATTACTGCTAACTAATTTTTTTAAAATGAATTTGCTGATATTTTTATACGTGTATGAAATAGGAGAGATTTTAGGGATAAAGGTGTTACGTAGTTACAAAATTACTGCTAACTAATTATTAAAAGTAAATGATTTTTATTTATTTACTTTAATATTGTTAGTATCATGCCATTTTTTTAACAATATTCGGTTACATTAATTATAAATTTAAAAATATTTTTGAAATTCCGAAAAATACTTTCACATATATTTTAATTATTAATTAGTTTTTATTTAAATATTGTTACCCAAGTAAATTTTTTAGATAAATAAATTTAAATTTAATGGATATTCGGTTATCAAAGAAGATACTTATCATTTTGAATTTTTAAAAAGTTATAAAAATTATTGAATTAAAATAATTTTTTGATTATAGAATCTGTATTTTAATTATTGAATTAAAATTTTGGTTGGGCTGAGGTTAATTTCTGGGAAGACACGTGGCAAAAATTGTTTCTCCCTTAATATTTATAAGATAAGATTGTTGGGTAACCATTTTATTTTTTTCGTTTTTACATCATTTTCTAACTCTTAAAAAGTTAAAACTAGGGAAGGACACAAATCTCATCAACCCCGTTCTCGTCCCGATTTCGACAAGGTTTCATTCATAAATAAAAGTTTTGTTCTGAATTCGTCCCACCAAAAATTATCCGGGACGGAATATGAGTTAACTTCATCCTACTAGGTATGTTCCATCCCATCCCATATACGATAACATTTTTAATTATAAATAATAAATATAAATAAAATTAAACATTAGTAATATATTTATTACATAATACATAATTATGCTTATATATTAAAAATGATAGACCATTTGGTCAAACCGTCAAAATTGACATATGATCCAAATTCATTTAGACATGTTTTGTTGTGGATATTTGGAAATTTTAATGTAAAATGTAATATGTTATTATAGATATTTGGAAATTTTAATATTTTTGCGTTTTAGGTACGGTATATACAGATATTTTTGTGGTTAAAGCGTAAAATGTAAAGTCAACAAATAAACTAATGGACATGCGAGATTGATCTGTCATGTCCCGATCCCAGCGATCCCAACCAAAATAAGACCTGGTGAGATTCAATGTAAAATACTAAAGGCCCGTCCCATGTAAAATAGATGGGGCAGGACTAGGATGACTTTAATCACGTTCCGTGTCCACTCCTACTTAAAATAAAAGAGAAAATTGGTGTAAGAAAGCCCTTTTTGTATCCATGATACAATCTACGCCCCTCCAATTTTCTCCCTAAAAATAAAACTAAATTAAATTATAAAGATGCTATTAATTGTGGAGTACCACTCTCATTAAAAAGATTATCTCCTTAATTAATTAAGGAGGATAAATAACTATTAAAAATTAAAAAATAAGTGAATATTAATTGTGGAATCACTCTCATTAAAAAGATTATCTCCCTTAATTGATATGGTTGTTTTTTAATTAAATAAGGAAAATGATAGTAGTCCCCCACAAATTCTATACATAATTTTATGCGCAAAATTTCACACGCAAATTATGTACATAATTTCGCACGCAAATTATGTACATAATTTCGCACGCAAATTATGTACATAATTTCGCACGCAAATTATGTACATGATTTCGCACGCAAATTATGTACATGATTTCGCACGCAAATTATGTACATGATTTCGCACGCAAATTATGTACATAATTTCGCACGCAAATTATGTAATTAATTTTAATGTCAACAAATAAGCGACTCTTTGGAAAAAAAAATAAGCACTATTAATTAAGGGAGAAAATCTTTTTAATTTTAAAATTAATTCCTTAATTGTAGGGGACCACTCTCGTTTTCCTTTTTTATTTTAAAATATTAAGGAAGAGAATCTTTTTAATTTTGAATAATTGTAGGGACCACTCTCATTTTTCTTTTTAATTTTAAAAGTATCTTAAATTATTTTAGATTTTATCTTTTTTTTTCAAAATTATAAGGGGCCTGGTTATTACAAATTAAAACATAAAAGCCTACTTAATCTACATTTATACAATAAAAGCCTACTTACCCCTTTTACTCAAAACAAAATTAGAATTTCCTTTGTTTGGGAACGATAGATCTCAAAACACCAAAAAGGCAAAAAAAAAAAAAAATCCTAAAGTACGTGTTGTCCCGCGCTAGGAGTAAACCTCCGGAAAAAACTCAATGTCAATTTGTAAGAGCTTTAATCGTTGCTCCATCAATGTCCCAAGTAAGTCTTCCATTCAAATAGATCTAAGAAAAAACTCTCATTGTGGAGAAGATTTAGTTTTGGTGCTTTTTTGTTATGGGGTTCTAAAGTCATCTTTTTTTGTTCATTCCTAGAAAATCAAAAAAAAATTACAAAAAGCAACTTCCCAAACCCAATGATCGATTCGGCAATGGTCGATCCCTTCGATCTTTTTTTTTTTGTTTTTTTTGATACAAGGTAAGCAGAATAGGTGGACCAGTTTCTAGAAACCGATCGACCTACAGCATCCTTACGGATGAGTAGAACCACATCTTCTGGAAGACCTTCGTCATCCGCTAGCGCGGAGTGTCCGTGCATTGCTAGCTTGTCTGCAACCGTGTTGATTTCCCTAAAGATGTGGGTAATACTGGACTGGGGGAAGCCCGCGATTAAGCCGGAAATATCTGAGATGATCATGTCCGTCTCCCATGGGGGTTTCCAAGTCCTGTTAATTGAGTTGATCAACGTCAAATTGTCCCCCTCAATCTCGATAGCTGAAAACCCTAAGAGTATGGCCTTTTGAAGGCCCTCCCGCAGAGCGAAAGCTTCTGCTTCAAGAATTGATTCCGCATTGCAGAGCGAAAGCTTCGATCTTGTCTTGGCTGCATCCTCCTCCCTAACCTCAAAACTATTTATGTGTTGTTTCTTTTGGATCTCATCCTGGAGTGCCTTCTTGTTCATCCTCGTTGTGAAGAGAAAGTCAAAATTTTCTAAATCATGGGTGTTTTGGTGGAGGAGTACTTCCACCTACAGAAGACGGTGGACTCGAACCGCCTGAAGTAGTGTTCAGACACTTGCTCCCATCGACTTTGAGTCTCGTTCTACTCTAAATATGGACTATACAGATGATTGTGTTGCTGCCATTAGGAGTGTCTATTGTGCTACTTCCAATATGAGTATGGGTCATTTTAGTGGTAAAAAGAAAGGTTTGTTTTATAATTCTTTCTTAAACTCCACCCTTTCCCTTATATTCATATTAACAATATTATTGAAGGATTGAACCCTCATGTTGTCTGCGTGAGAGACTTATTGGTGCTTTTTACTGTTCACCTTCCATTCGTTTTGCTATAAACTAGCATGATTTTATGTTTCCTTATGGCTTACAAGTCAAGCTTTTATGTTGAAGTGTTTTTAGTCACTTCTATTGCATGGAGTATATTTGAAATTTTTGCTTCATCGACTTAACACTTAGAAATTGACCATCAAATGTATACGGTCTTTCATGTATTTCACAAATTCGACACTACATAATCAACAAGCATATACCATGTTTCTTAAGAAAAGAGATCTCCTACAAGAATGATGCTTTTCAAACTTCTTGTTTCTTTACCATGACTTCTTACTTCATTAAAAGATTGAACAATTTAAAAAATTATAAATCGTTCTTTTGTAGAATTTATATTGTATGTGGGTTTCTTGCTTTAAACTCAAAAATTTGAAGTGTCTTCCTATTGCTATCATTCTAGAACATGATAATATGGTATGTTATTTGAGTAAGGTTAATAAGAAATACAAATCTAGCTCACAATTGTGATGACGATCAATGTGTTTCACCATTGATGAAAGTTGACTGTATTAGTATTGAAGAACTAAATTCTCTTTTGGGTCTTTGTCTACAAGCTACTACGGAGGGAATTTATGTGCCTACTTTTCTTGTCATTAGAAAATTTCACCTATATTGGTCTCCAAGGTACATTGACAAGATCCCATTTTGGCATAGTTGCTTGTGTTGCGCAGTCGATCTTTCCTATACTTGCATTAACAAATTTACTCTACGGAGTTTCCGGAACGATTGACTCCCTTCGATCCCTTCTGACGCGATGCTTACTTTAGTTTGTGAGGCCAAATTGCTAAAAAAAAAAAAAAAAAAAAGTTGTGTATATTTGAAATATATCACCACCATGATTACCATCGAACTCACTATTAAGGAGGATATCATATGCTTCACCTTTGATGACTAGTGTTTGTTTCTACAATCCGGAAGAAGTTATAAGAACATGATGAACGCAAGTGGATCCATCGTGGTGTCAATGGATTTTTCTCATGGAAATTAGGGACATCGGACTGTTATGCTTTCCTAATTTTTGAAGTAAAAAATCATCTTAAATGATAGCCATCTTTTGGAACATCAGAGAGATGGGCCGAAGGACAAACCTCGACGCGGTTTGTAAAATCAACAAGATCAATATTATCCCCCTTGTAGAAACTTTATATGAAAAATCCTCTGGTATGATCAATTTTGGAGGTGTGCAGACTTTAACAAAAAGATTTATTACCCTACCATTGGTTGGGTAGTGGCCTTTGTCTCATATGGAAGCTTACCAGCTAAGATATCAAATGATAAGTTTTAAATTTAAAAAATGAAGATTCATTCGTATCAAATTTGCTTGCAACAACTTGAAAAATAAAATGATTATCATCTTTGCTAATGCACCCTCAGAAAGCTACTAAAAATAATTCATGGTATTCTCTCTCCGAGTTCATTCAAGACTCTAGTCTTCCTTTCTTGCTTATTGGAAACATGAATGAAATATAACAACACTCTAAAAAAATGAGGAACACTATTACACCAACATATTTAACAAATTAATTAACTTTAAAAACTTTATGTAACCTAAAGGATGTTCAAACTTCATGTAATTTCGTTACGTAGAGACAAAAAACGTGATGATCCATATAAAATTTTTGAGAAACTTGATCGTGTGCTGGTCCAAGATCAAGTTTTATAATGGTACCCAAACTTAAAAACAATAAAGCATGCTATCACCTCATCTGACCCTTGCCAAATTTCCCTAGAAATTGAGGCGACGAACAATTGCACTCCACAAGCTTTTAAATTTGAAATGATGTGGACTAAACGAAAAGCTTTCAAGAATAATGTGAAACAAACATGGCGTTTCAATTATGCAGGTGCTGAAATGTATTATCTAGTAAGAAAAACATATCTTCTAAAACAAAGGCAAAAGAGTGGAGCAAATAAAATTTTGAAAATATTTTTAAACAAATTCATGGACCGTAAAATTTACGAAAAAGAGAGATTTAGAGGGATAAGAGATTGAGACCTACAAAGTTTTTTGTGTGACAGGAAGTGGGAAGTAAAGAGAGAGAGTCGGGAAATTGGGATTTTAACCTAATCCACAAGAGTTACGGCAAAAAAAGCCGTATCGCTAGCCCGTAGATGTATAGGTCGTAGAGTGGCCATAGGGATTCCGTTTCGCAGAGGAGCTGCTTGCGGATTTTATTCCGAATAATGAAGATCCAAACGGCCAAGTGCCCGTAAGGAAGACCATATGCTGGCCGTAGAGGCCGTAGAGTGGTCGTATGTTGTCGTTTCATGAAAACCTTGCTTCCGGATTTCTTGTACAAATTACTCTGAAATCCCGATTTAAATAAACAAAACGGCCAAGCCTAAGACCATAAGGCCGTTTCTTTGCCGTTAGGGCTGTCGTAGGGTGGCCGTAGAGAGCGTAGAAATCTGTTTGCAAATTGTTTACTCGATCTTCATGATGATTCTTATTCGGTGGTGATCATAGAGTTGTTCCTCACCTATAGACATGACAATATTGCTTTTTCAAAATGTGGTTGACTTGGGGGGGGGGATGCATGAGTTGCCTCCCATGTAGCGCTCTTTTAAGGTCATTCGCTTGAGCGTAGGGAGATTAGATGGTCAATGGGTTGATGAAAAATTCCCTTGGAATATCAGTTGGGAGGTCTCCAACAATGTAATGTTTCGATCGATGCCCATTGACTTTGATAGTATCTTTCTCATCACCGATCTCTATAGCGTCAAAAGGATGAAGTTTTTGTACTTGGTAGGGACCCACCCATCGGGATTTCAGCTTTTCTGGAAATAGTCTCAATTGGACTAAAATAGCAGTATGAGGCCACCTACTTTGAATCCCTTTGGTACTATATTGGTGTCATGCCATCTCTTTGTATTTTCTTTATAGATCTTTGCGTTTTCATATGTATCAAGTCGAATTTCTGCAATTGAAAACGAAGATGCTCTCTGGCGTCCTTTAGTTTGAAATTCAGATACTTGAGAGCCTACATGGCTTTGTGTTCAAGTTCAAATGGTAAGGGACAAGCTTTTCCAATAATAAGGTGAAAAGGTAAAATGTCGATAGGTGTCTTGAATATAGTGTGGTAGGCCCAAAGAGCGTCATGAAGCTTAAAGCTCCGATATTTTCGGGATTTAGATCTTGTCTTTTCCAAAATGATTATTTCTTAGTTAGAAACTTCAAATTGTCCGCTTGTTTGGGAGAGATAAGGAGTAACAATCTTGTGAGAGGATGTTTTACCACATGTAGAATTTGCTTATAATCGTACATTACATTCATCTACAAATCTAACACCATTTGAGTTTGTTTATGGGTTGAATCATTTGTCCCCTTTTGATCTTATACCGTTGTCTATCGAGAGTGATTAGATTTCATTGTAGGAAAATAGGTTGAGTTAATAAAGGAGTTGCATGAAAAGACACACATAAAGGTGGAAACAAAGGGAAAACCGTGGCATCTAAAGCAAATTGGGAACCCTGCTGTGATGATGCCTTGCCCTGACGGCAAAACGTAGCCCGATGACCTGGCCTCCCATAAGAGAAGCATGTCACTGGCGCTCTCGGGCAATTAGCTCTCATATGCCCAACTCCTCCGCAGTTGTGACACTACCGTCTTCTCTCAAAAGTCTGTACAGAAACTGGGTAACTCGAGCGGCCTCGAGTCTGGCCTCGCCCGTACCCTGATGCTCCTACACCGGTCTGCCAATACGTTGTCTCTTCTCAAACCTTCCTGTCTAAGAAGTCCTCCTCTGGCTGGCCCGCTCACGCTCGTAAGCCGAGGCTCTATCCTGGTAGTCTGTCAAAGACTCGCAATGAAAACCCGCAATGTAGGAATTATAGCATGTATTATAGTCTATATTTTTGGATTGGTTTGGACGTTTTATTTTTATAAATCTGCATGTATGGATGTATATTCAATGATTATATTGTTGTTTTGTCTACCTTTGCGGAAATCGAGGTCTACACCTAGTTTCGTTATAGTTGTAGGAAAAATGACACGTTTTGGACCGAAATAGAGCTAAGGAAGCTAAGGAGTCATTGGAGCTACATTCTAGAGCATTGAGGAGTTATAAGAAGATCTCAAGAACCATGGAAATAATTTAGAAGATTGATGTTGGACCAGATTAGAGAGTTTCATTCTCAGTTGAGACTCACCTCGGTCAGCTACAGTATTACCTCGACCGAGGTGATCTTGAGGAGCGTTTGGACCGAGGCGAAGTGATGACCGGACATGAGATCCTTATTTTTGGCTGAGATCTTCTATTTTTGGAAAGTGAATATCACATATTTTTGGTTGGATTTCTGGAAGGAAGATATCTTTTTGGCTGATATATTTTGGAAGATATCGAGATATATTTTAAGGAAATTATGTTTTTAAGATATATTATCTTTGGAAGATAATTCTTCTATATAAAGGGTTGGATTTTCTACAATTCAGCCATCTTCGGATCATCTTCGGATCAAGGATTTTCTGGATTAAGTTTGAAGAGCTTTGAAGGAAGTTTGAAGGAAGTTTGAAGGAAGTTTTGAAGGTTGAAGTTCAAGGAAGGAAGAAATCAAGTTGAAGTTGGCTTTGAAGGAAGTTTGTAAGACTTTCTTAGTTGGTTTGATTGTTGTCTTTTTTGATTTGTGATTGAGGAACGCTGATTGTTTGTTTGATTGCTTGATTCAGTTATTGAGACCTTTGTGTTAAGGTTTTCTTGTTTGAATATTGATTCCTTTCTTATATATTTGATTATTGTTATCATGATGATTGTTGGCTAAGTTCTTTATGCGATTCTAGGATGATTGACTGAAAATTGTGGGAAAGACGATGATAGAATGATCCTTTATCCTAGTGGACCCTGAAAGCTCGAGCCTTTACCTTAACCGACGAACACCTCGGCCAATCATTGAACATCTCGGCCGGGATGGGATATTACTGAACGAGGTGAGACCTTTCCTGAACCTTATCTGAGTTGAGAGTTTCTGTTTGCCAAATCCTATCCTTGTTATACCTTTCCTGGTTCAACGCAAGCCTAGGATGAGACTTACCCGGTGATTCCTTTGTTTGTTAACCCAAGATCATGAGTGTAGGTAATAAAGGTTTGTCTTTTATTGGGATTTGAGTGTGCCTTCATCCCATCTTTGAGAGTTAGCCTGAGACTTACCCGATAAAGGTTAATTCTATCCCCTTGGGTGGTGTGTTGGTTTGAGATTATAGTTCCTTTCCTTAATACCTTGAGACTTACCCGGTAAAAGGATCTTTGGTTTGGGATAGTGAGTAGTGAGACTTACCCGGTAATCTATTCCCACCTTAGAAAAACTTTCCCTTTGCAAACCTCAGCTTTGTTCACGTTATCTTTTGAGATCTTGAGTCGAAACCACAATTGGATGCTTTAATCTCTAGAATTCGCATTCCCTTTATCTGATTTTTATATCATCTTTGATAGCTTTGATTTGTTGCTTGTGGTTATTTGACAACTTGAATTACCGTTCTTTGTTTCACCATAGTCTTTGTGTTCGACCCTGGAATTCTTGCTTTTATTACAATCGATCCATACACTGCGGGTTCGCTATTTGCAATTGTTCTTGGTATAAATATTAAAGCTTGCACACACCTTTTGGAGCGAACAAGTTTTTGGCGCCGTTGCCGGGGATTTGGTCAAAACCAAGTTCGGGTTCGGTTGTCTTTCGGAGCTATTTCCCTTGTTAATTTTGACCACTTTACTTGAGTGTTTTCGCATGATCTTTCCTTAGGTTTATGTGAAGAACTCGTGCTGGAAAGGAAATCGTTCCTTACGATCCCGAACCAGAAAATACCTACAAAAGAAGATTGAAAGAAGCTAAGATGGCCGATCAAGACAATCGCGATCTTGAAACCAAATTGAAGGAGGCATTGGAACAACTGCGCCTCAGTAAGGAAGAACTGCAGCGAGAGAAAGACGAGACTCGCAAGAACTGAAGGAATTGAAGTTGATATGTGTTAGCATGAAATATTGTGATATTTTAGGCACGTTTTCTAAGTATATTTGATCCATATCGATAGTCATTGATTGAGCATTGATGCATTTATGAGCTAGTTTGTATATAATGTCGATATAGAGATCTACACAAGCTTTATGTTGATTATAGGTAATTGAGAGCTATTTCCGAACGGAATTGAGCAAGGATGGAGTTGATTGAGCATGTCCATGAATTAAGAGCATTCCTAGGAGCTAAAGAATTGCCAACTTGAAGAATGCACGAGACTAAGGGAGAATCACGTTCTTGCCCTAAACCACGCTCTAAAATACGGCCGTACTACTTTCACGTTCAAGTCCACGGCCGTGGAACCATGGCAAGGGAAGCGTGGTTCATTCCAGCAACTTCTACGGCCGTGGAGGAGTTGTGTCAAACCGTGTTGATTTCCACGCTCTAAATTATGGCCGTGGAACCCTTCCACGACCGTGATCTTGGCGATCTTTTTCGCCACACTTTAAGCCACGATCTCCTACGCAATTGGGCCGGGCCGATATTTTATCTTACACTATAAAAGGACGAACGAAGAGAGATTCTGTCACCTTCGCTTACGCATAGACGCATCTTACGCTTACGCTTGGAATTACCCTAATTTCGCATTTGGCGGAGATTGGTTTTGGGAGATTATTGCGCTTTGTCATTGGGATTTCCGGATTGGAGGAAGATCGAAGATTCGGAAGATTGTTCGCAAAGAGATTTCACTTCTTGCTTAGGTTTGATTTAGAAGACGGATTGACATCCCGTTCTTCTTTCTTATCTAAGATTGTGATTGTTTATACTATTCCGAATCTAGTGACGATTATTGTTCTTGATTGTGACTTTGAGATTGATTTGAAAGTTATTGAAGGTTTTCGGAAGTTTTCATCTTTTAATCTCTTAAACCTTAAATTTGATATCAATATGACTATTGTTGGCTAAAAACACTTAACAATTCTAAGGTGAAGGGTTGATAGTTGTGGCTTAGATGATGATAGATCGATCGTAAACAGATTGGACCCTGAGAGTTAGAGAGAATCGCCGATAACCCTAATCCACGGTCTGTTCTTGAGCTTCCACGGCCGTGGAACTCAAGAACTACCCGTAATTTTGTGTTAAGTTACGAACTTGCTTTTACTTTAATCCAAAGTTAAAGATTTGCTTTAACTTAGTCTTGGCTTGCCTTTTCTAGGTGGTAGTGAAGCCTCAACAACCTCTACCTCAATTGTGAGTGTCACAACCTTAATCGGTTTAGTTGGTCTTGATCCTTGGATTACAAGTTTGGGTATTTGATATTAATTCTTCCCTTTAGAACCTTTCTATATTGAAGCATCAACAACCTTTATAGAGAGTGTCTTATAGGTGAGTCATATAAGGTTTTTGGAACTTCATCGTACGATTACTTTACATTAGCATACCTTTGCATATCTTAACTCTGTCCTTATATCATTAGTATATCTTGAATCGATTGCCACAGCTGGATTCCTGGATCTTTAGGATTGTTGTTTTCCCAATAATTCGAAAAGCTCTTACATTTAGTCGCTTGATAACCTATAATTGGATTTAACCCCCCAAATCCCTGTGTTTGATACTTTGGAATTCTTGCTTAACTACGTCGATCCGTACACTGCGGGTTCGCTTGCTTGATTTCTAGTTTTATATTTAAAGCTTATTTGCATGCACGCTAAGTGGCAAACAAGTTTTTGGCGCTGTTGCCGGGGATTTGGTTTAGGTCGAATTCGGTTATCGGTTGTCAAGATTGGGAGTTTCTCCCTTGTTATTTGATATCTCTTTGAGTGCATGCACAGGTCTAGGAACACCGAGGATCTCTTACCTCTTGATCAAGAGCTTGAGAGGACTTTAAGGCAAAAGCGTAAGGAAAAGAAAATGGCTGAAGAACACGAACGTGATCTTCAATCGGAGCTAGCGGAGAAAGAAGCTCAACTCCTATGGAGTGAGAAGACACGTAGAGAAGAAACAGATCGTCATCAAATGAAGGTTGACGATCTAACGGATATGATGTTCCAAATGAGGATTGAGATAAACAACCTCAAGGAGAAAAAGAAAAGGAGGAGACCGGGAAGATCAGTTAGAGCTAACTCATCCAATGTGGATAGCGACTCCTCCATGCCACCGCTAGAGGAAATTGATCCCACGATCAATGTGAATCCATTCCATCCACGGGCAGCTGCCAATCGTCGTGTTCCACCTAGGAATGCAAGGATCGAACGTGTGGATGAGGAGCCAAGAACTCTTGGCCAAAGGATGGATCCAACGCAGCAACCACGCCGTCTAGGTGTGAACTTTGATGCTGACGATGTACAAGGGTTTAGCTTCAACCCTCAAGTTATTACTCTTGTTCGCCAAAAACAATTTGGCGGGACAAGCGCTGAATCTCCGCACCAACACTTGTAAAACTTTGAGTGTATGATGGAGACAATGAGGCCGAAGAACGCGACTACCAACAACTATAAGCTCAAGCCTTTCTTCTTCTCCTTGAAGGGGAAAGCATTATCTTGGTACCAAGCTCTTCCTAGTGGGAAACTAGACACATGGGAAGACCTTTCCGCGGAGTTCCTCACTAAGTTCTTTCCGCCATCCAAAACGGCGGAACTTAGAGGTAAGATTAATGCATTTTCCATGAGATCTAACGAAAGTTTGTTTCAATCTTGGGAAAGGTTTCAGGATTTATTATTGGATTGCCCTCATCATGGCATACCCAAGCTTGCATTGCTGGAGATATACTATAAGGGGCTGGATGTGGAAACACAATTCAAGCTCCAATCCCTCTCATGTGGTAAATTCATGGACATGAGAGAAGATGACGCTTAGGACTTCATTGAGAAGCAAGCAAGGGTCATAGAGAAGTATTCTCACCGAAAGGTAGAGGGAAATCGTATGGAGCAAGGAGCAAAGCTCACACATGAAGCTCAAAATCAAATTTTCTCCCTCAACAATGAAATCAAAGAGTTGAAGGAGGCTATCAAGACCAACTTTCCAAAGCAACAAGGAAAAGATGTTGGCTACTTGGGCAACAACAACAATGGTGGTGGGAATACAAACCGCAACAACAATAACCGGAACAATAACCGGAATAATTGGAATGGCAACAACAACAACCGGAACAATAATTGAAACAACAATAGGGGTTCAAACAACAACAATTGGCGCTCCAATCAACAAAACTCCGGTAACTCTTATCCTTCCAATTCGAACTCACTAACTCCACCTTCCTCTTCCTCTACTCCTTTGAAAAGCCAGGGGCAAACATCTAGTGGAGGAAACGCTTCAGGGAAAGAGAAGCCCGATCCCATGTTGGAAACGATTTTGGGAAAGCTTCAAGGTTTGGAGAACCGCATCATCAAGGTTGATGATCAAATTTCTAAGGTTGATAAAGCCTAAAAGGTTTTAGAAAACCAAATGATCATCCATGCGGAGGAAGTTCCTAGGAATCAAGGGAAACTTCCAGGAAAGACGGAGGACAACCCTAAGGGAAGGGTGATGGCAATCACAACTAGGAGCGGAGTGACTACCACCAATCCGCAACCTAAGTTTGTTGAAGTCCCCGTTGAGAAAGACAAGGAGAAGGGGAAGGAGAAGGAAGATGTCTACGTTCCTCCTCTGGCTTACAAACCTCCCCTACCATTCCCTCAATCTAGAGCGAGAGCACGCCTAGATAAACAATTTGGTAAGTTTATAGAACTCATGAGCAAGCTGCATATTAATATACCCTTCATCGATGATATTGTAGGTATGCCGGCTTATGGCAAGTTCTTAAAGGAAATCCTCTCTAACAAGAGAAAGTTGGAGGATTTTGGAGAGGTTAAGATGAGTTCGGATTCTTCGGATCTCATCAAAACCATGAAGGAGAAGATGCCCCCAAAGCTAAAGGATCCGGGGTCATTTTGTATTCCCATAGGAGTGGGAGATGTCACATACGATGCATTATGTGACTTGGGAGCAAGTGTGAGCATCTTACCACTTGCATTATGTAGGAAGATCGGTTTAGGCGACCCTAAACCGGTGAAGATGACGTTGTACATGGCGGATCGATCCATCACTCACCCCGTCGGTATTGTAGAAGACGTCCCAGTCAAGCTAGGTAAATTCTTTGTTCCCATTGATTTTGTTGTGCTTGACATTCCTGCAGATAGTCCGGTCCCGATCATACTCGGAAGACCGTTCCTTGCAACTTCCGGCTGCATAGTCGATTGCAAGAATGCTAGACTCGCCTTTGACATAGGAGAGGAGAAGGTATAGTTCGTTCTTTCCACTCTAGTGAAGGAGCCAATCTTTGATGAGGATATATTCAATATCCAAGATGAAGAGGGGTTGTCTAGAGAGGAGGTAAGTGCTATTCTCTTCAAAGATCCTTTGCAAAAGGTTATTACTATGAGTCTAACGAATGTAGGGAAAGAAGAGGAGTGCAATGAGGCAATTGAAGCCTTAGAAGCACAAGAGGAAGTATGTGAAGAGGAGTTTGAGAAACTCCACGACGAAGCAGAAAACGTGAGAATCCACGGCCATACACTATATTTCACGGCGGTGGATTTCACAAACCAAAGCGTGGCTCACTCCAGAGGGTTACACGGTCGTGGAGGAAGCAGAGCAACCGTATTTCCCTTCCACGCCCTAAACCACGGCCGTGGAGGATGTATGGAAACCGTGATTCAGGCCGTGGAAGAGGGTGATCGTGCCACTTCTTCAATTTCTTTTGATTCTTCTTCCACACCTTCTACACCCTTAGACACTTCTAAGGAAGCATCGGATACTCCTCAAGAGCCATTGGAAGCTCCGAAAGTGCTGGAACTAAAGCAACTTCCTACTCATCTAAGGTACGCTTTTCTAGGACCTAACTCTACTTATCCGGTTATTGTTAGCTCTGATCTAACCATAGATAAACATAGTAAGCTTATGGTTGTCCTTAGGAAACATAGGAAAGCTTTAGGCTATACTATAGAAGACTTAGTAGGAATCAAACCCTCCCTATGCATGCATAAAATATTAATGGAGGAAGACTTTAGGACTTCAAGACAACCTCAAAGGCGGTTGAATCCGACCATGAAGGAGGTTGTCAAAAAGGAAATTCTTAAACTTCTTGATGCAGGTATCATCTATCCTATCTCCAATAGTAAGTGGGTGAGTCCGGTTCAAGTAGTTCCGAAGAAGGGAGGAATGACGGTCATCACCAACAAGAACAACGAACTCATTCCTACCCGAACCGTAACGGGATGGCGGATGTGCATACACTACCGCAAGCTTAACAACGTGACGAGGAAGGACCACTTCCCACTACCCTTCATCGATCAAATGCTTGAAAGGTTAGCGCAACATTCGCACTTTTGCTATCTTGACGGTTATAATGGTTTCTTTCAGATTCCGATACATCCGGATGATCAGGAGAAGACCACATTCACGTGCCCATGGGGTACGTTCGCTTATAGGAGAATGCCGTTCGGGCTTTGCAACGCCCCAGCCACCTTTCAAAGGTTCATGATGGCTATCTTCTCCGAATACATTGAGGAAATCATGGAGGTCTTCATGGATGACTTCTCCGTCTACGGTTCCTCTTTTGACAATTGCCTTTCTAACCTTGCTCTTGTTTTACAAAGGTGTGAAGACACTAACCTAGTTCTTAATTGGGAGAAGTGTCAATTTATGGTAAAGGAAGGAATTGTATTAGGACACCTAATCTCTAGTAGAGGGATAGAGGTGGATAAGGCGAAAATAGAGACTATAGAGAAGCTTCCTCCCCCAACTTCGGTGAAAGGGATAAAAAGTTTTCTAGGACATGCCGGATTTTATAGATGCTTCATAAAAGACTTCTCTAAAATATCAAAACCTCTAGCTAATCTATTGATGAAGGATGCAGTTTTTGAGTTTTCGCAGGAATGCTTAGATGCGTTTAACATGATCCGGGAAGCTCTAATTTCAGTACCTATTATCCAACCTCCGGATTGGACTCTTCCCTTTGAGGTTATGTGTGATGCTAGTGACGTAGCTATAGGAGCTGTTCTTGGACAACGAAAGGAAGGGCGAACCCATGCCATGTACTATGCTAGCAAGACGCTAGATGAAGCGCAGCTCAACTACGCCACTACGGAAAAGGAATTTTTAGCCATTGTTTATGCTATTGACAAGTTTCGCTCTTATCTTGTAGGTGCAAAGGTGATTGTCTACACGGATCATGCTGCGATCCGGTACGAGGACGACCACTTACCTATAGATGACTCCTTCCCGGACGAACACCTACATATCATTGAGGAGTGCATCGATGTGATCTCCAAAGGTAACGAACCATGGTTTGCTGATTTTGTTAACTATTTGGTTTGCCAGGAGATACCACCCGGACTATCCTACGCATAAAGAAAGAAGTTCTTTAAGGATGTTCGGGAATACTTTTGGAATGAACTTCTCCTCTTTAATAGAGGTCCGGATGGAATCATTCGGCGATGTGTGCCGGAAGATGAGATGCAAAGTGTCATCCGCCATTGTCATTCACTACCTTGTGGAGGACACGCTAGTTCGAACAAGACTAGCGCTAAGGTATTGCAATCTTGATTCTATTGGCCTACTTTATTTAGAGATGTGCAATCCTTTGTTTCCTGCTGCGATGCTTGTCAAAGAACAGAAAATATCTCTAGGAGGAATGAGATGCCTCTCAATAACATCCAAGAGGTGGAGATTTTTGACGTTTAGGGAGTTGATTTCATGGGACCGTTCCCATCATCTTGTGGAAACCAATACATACTTTTAGCGGTGGATTATGTTTTTAGATGGGTGGAAGCAATTGCCTCTCCCACCAATGACGCCATGGTGGTGGTTAAGTTCTTTAACAAGACCATCTTCCCACGATTTGGGACACCAAGGACTATCATTAGTGATGGAGGTTCTCACTTCATTGCCCGGCGCTTTGAAGCTCTTCTAGCTAAGTATGAGGTTACTCACAAGATCGCCACCCCTTATCATCCACAAACTAGTGGACAAGTTGAGATCTCAAATCGGGAGATCTAAGGAATCCTAGAGAAGACGGTTTCAAGGACTAGGAAGGATTGGTCCTTGAAGCTTGATGATGCATTATGGGCGTACCGGACTGCATACAAGACTCCCATAGGAACCACACCATACAACCTTGTGTATGGAAAGTCTTGCCACTTACTGGTAGAGTTGGAGCACAAGGCGTTTTGGGCTATCAAATGGTTGAATTTCAGCATGAAGGAAGCGGGAGAGAAGCGTCTCTTGAACCTTAATGAGCTTGAAGAACTCCGCTTGAACGCCTACAAAAACGCCAAGATTTATAAGGAGAGAGCAAAGCGTTGGCATGATAAGCATATCATTCCAAAGGACTTCAAAGAAGGAGATCAAGTTCTCCTCTTCAATTCAAGGCTTCGTCTCTTTCCAGATAAGCTTCAATCTCGTTGGACCGGACCTTTTCTAATCAAACGTATTTTCCCCCATGGTGCAGTTGAAGTATGGGGTGAAGCGGGCGGAAGCTTTAAGGTGAACGGTCAACGACTCAAGAAGTATACGCCAGAACTTCAAGCTGAAGAGTTCGCGCCCACCGCACTCGAATAAGTGCGAATTTGGTCTAGCTACGGACCTTAAACAAAGCGCTTCTTGGGAGGCAACCCAAGGTATTGCATTTACGGCCTTGTTTTCGATTCATAGTTTAGATTAGTTTAGACGTTTTTGTTTTATTTTGCCTTCGATTCCTTCCGGTATGTTCGTGTTTTTGGATGTAGGAACAGTGGAAAAAGAAAAGGGAAGAATAAATTTGAAGAACAGTGACGAAACTTGGACTTTGGAGCATTATAGAGAGTTCCACGGCCTAAACCACGGCCGTGACAGCTACAGTGACCGTAATTTCCAAAAGCCTTTGAAAAATCACCAAAACCACGGTCCCGTACATTTCCACGGCCGTGGAACCCCCCGACAGACCGTGATTTTCAAAAATTTTGCCGGCCACTATATAAACCACGTTCTTCACAAAAACACAACACACAAAACCCATTCCACGCCCTATTTCGCCGATTCCACGCCCCTCACCTCAATTCTCTATTCGTTAATCGTTTTCAACGATTCTTCGATCCAAACTGAAGCTAATCCGATCACCAACGAGATCCAAGCAACAAATCGAGCGGCAAATCACCAAGGAACGCAGAATTCGGATTTTAAAATCCGAAACCTAGGTTTTTTCTCTCTTCTCTATCTTTGTCAATTCGGGTTCGTTTTTGCTAGAAATTATAGGAGAACTGATTGAAATTGGAAGGAATTAGACTAGGGCTGCCTGATTGCTGAATTTGGGTGTTGTTTGCTGAATTTTGAGAAAAAGCGAGACGAACCACGGTCTCTGTCAATTCCACGGCCGTGGAACACCAAGAACATACCGTGGTTTTGAACAGTAATGGATTTTATGAGGAGAGTTTCTGGGAGGATTAAGGAGAAGAAAAATGAGAAGGATAAGAACAAAAAGAGGAAGGGTAATCCCTCTTCCTCTTCATCCTCTAGAGCACCACCACCTTCCTCCCCTTCACCTCCATCATCACCTTCATCACCCGCACCTCCTAGCCCTAGGGTACCTACCATTCACGAGGATCATCTCGATGCATTAGAGAGGATCCACAAGAGGGCTGTTATCGGACCTAGGTACCTATTGTTGGAGGATCTAACTCCCCTCCACATCATAGATGACCTTACGTGGCTCTTGGATAGAGCCGGTCTTATTGTCTTCTCGGCTATCCGAGAGGACGCTTATGAGGAGATCACGAGAGAGGTTGTGACGTCTTTTGAGCACAGCCACGTTGATAGGACAGTTTCTTTCCGTCTGATGGAAAGGAACTATGATTTCTCCATCCGGGAGTTTGGGACCTTCTTTGGGTTCCAAGAGACCTTCAATGGTCGTTTTCCTAGCGGCGTTTACGCCAAAGACTTTTGGGAGGAGGTTCCTATGATTTACACCAGCGAGGACCGCTAGCAACCAGCTGATACCAAGGCTAAGTTGATGTATCACTTAGCCTTGAAGATTGCTCACCGTGTTCTTTCTGAGTGTCTCTTCCCTAGGACAAAGACACCTCAGAAGATCAAGACGGATGAGCTCTTTCTGTTGTACTCCATGCCGCACGGGCGCCCTGCTGACTGTGCCACCCTCTTAGCTGCTACCATGAGCAAGCTAAAGAACAAGAGGGCGGGCAACATTGGATATGGTAGGATAGTCACCCACCTTGCTAGGATGTTAGGGGTGGATTTTTCTGCATGTACACGCATTCCAGCCGTACCCCTAGGACTCCAGGCCTTCATGACTAGAGGTCTTATCTTCCCTACCCATAGAGGTCCACCTTATGCAGCTATGCCTTGGAAGAGCAAGACGGGGAGGGGCATTGAGTGGCTCCCGGAGTACTCCATTATGGCTGGACGCCATAATTGGAAGGCGACGTTCGCAGCTATGCATGCGAACAGGATTGCAGCTCCTCCATATGTCCCACCACCGCCCGTAGTTGAGGAGGAGGAGATGAGAGATCAGTATGAGGGAGGAGGAGGAGCAGAGTAGGAGTTTGGCACGTTTCCGGATCAGCCGGACATTGCTTCTGATGTGCCTAGACGTTCTCCACGTCCAGCTAGAGCTTCAGGTTCATCTTCTCGCCGCGCCAGCGTGAGTGAGAGACCCACTTGGATGGAGACACCTCCTGCATGGTACGGAGCTCCACCTCCATGGTCCGCACAGCAGCCACCGCCACCAGCACCGTCAGATGCTCTAGGGTGATATAGTCAGGCTCCGGGATGGTATGAGCAGATGCCAAAGTGGGCTACTAGCCTTTCTGACAGAGTGGGAGCATTGGAGATTCGAGCCGATGCTAGAGATGGACGCATGGATGACCTCGACCATATGATGAGAGATGTCTACCGCCAGCAGTTCGGGCGGCACTATGATCCTAGCTTCTCTCCATTCCCGCCTCCGCCTCCACCGCAGTGATGATTTGCATGACTGACAGTTCTAGCCGCTCCACCGCCATTTTGTGAGTTTCTTTTTCTTTTCTTTCTTTTTCTTTCTTTCTTTTCTTCTTTTCTTTCTTTTATTTGAACACTAGGGACAATGTTTGTTCCAAGTATGGGGTGAGGTGTGACTAAAAGTTTGTAATAACTCTTACTCACTATGATTGCTTCTATCTGAGACTATCTTGCATGTTCATTATATTGTTACACGTTTCATTATTGCATTGCATGAAAAAGAATTTGAAAAACCCATAAAAATTGAAAAATTTTGAAAATTTTATGCTTCTAAGGATAGAGAGGATTTCTATGATAATCGCTACTTGTGAATTGAGTTTGATGACAATTGCATGCTTAAACGAATAGTGAATTGAAAAGAAATTGATTGAGTTAATTTTGCCTCTTTTGCAAGTTTCATAATGTGATAAATGTTACTTAAATCATGTTAAGGAATTGAAGTTGAAATCACACTATAAGTTCTTATACTTCTTGTTGAGATGATTAAGGCAATTCGATTTTCTTTCTTCTTTCTTTGATCATTTAACCCCTCATTGAAATTATGGCCTCCTTTACCTATCCGGGAATTTGGAGGAGATGAATGAAAAAGGCATGTATGATGTGGGAGGGCCATGAAAGCAATACTTTTCATTCAAAGGAATAGAAAGAAATTATAGGTTTGGGGAAGTCAATCATGATGATGAGTAACTCGGCACCATTCACATAGCCGGGTGTTTGTGTCTTGCCAAAGTCGGATTGAGCGATATTCCTAGCGGATTATGGTATGTGCGCTAAGGGTTTGAGGCATCTCATGAACATTGAGAAAACGCCAATCTCCTATGCTTCGGTTTTTGTGCACCTCTATCCATAACTCCAAAAGTAAAGTCGAAAAATGAAGAGAAGAGAGCGAAGCTCTAAGTTGAAGGTGTTGTGGAAACCGCAAGAGAAGAAGAAAGAGTAGTTATCCACTTTCCCGGATTCATGCACCACATTCCTTAAAGTTTCCTTCCCTTTCCACATTCTAAACCTTTTTCTTTGGAAGTCCTTAAGATCAAAAGAATGTTATATGACTTGGTGATCTAAATTGAAGTTTCTTATGATTGATTTTGATAATGTTTGAAGGTTATGATGTTTGTATGGAAGTTTGATTGATTCATGATTTTTCTTTACTCTTTACTCTTTGATTAAGTATATGAAAGTCTTATAAACGAATGAAGCAAGATTTGAGAATGATCTATTGATTAGAAGGCACATTCATCCAAAAGAAGTATTGCTTTGAGAAGGTACACATATTTCATCCTAACTTTTGTTTTAAAGCTTTTGAAAGACCTTGCTTAGGGACAAGCAAGTGGCAAGTATGGGGTTATTTGTTAGCATGAAATATTGTGATATTTTAGGCACGTTTTCTAAGTATATTTGATCCATATTGATAGTCATTGATTGAGCATTGATGCATTTGTGAGCTAATTTGTCTATAATGTCGATATAGAGATCTACACAAGCTTTATGTTGATTATAGGTAATTGAGAGCTATTTCCAAACGGAATTGAGCAAGGATGGAGTTGATTGAGCATGTCCATGAATTAAGAGCATTCCTAGGAGCTAAGGAAGTGCCAACTTGAAGAATGCACGAGACTAAGGGAGAATCACGTTCTTGCCCTAAACCACGCTCTAAAATACGGCCGTACTACTTTCCACGTTCAAGTCCACGGCCGTGGAACCATGGCAAGGGAAGCGTGGTTCATTCCAGCAACTTCTACGGCCGTGGAGGAGTTGTGTAAAACCGTGTTGATTTCCACGCTCTAAATTACGACCGTGGAACCCTTCCACGACCGTGATCTTGGCGATCTTTTTCGCCACACTTTAAGCCACGATCTCCTACGCAATTGGGCCGGGCCGATATTTTATCTTACACTATAAAAGGACGGACGGAGAGAGATTCCGTCACCTTCGCTTACGCATAGACGCATCTTACGCTTGTGCTTGGAATTACCCTAATTTCGCATTTGGTGGAGATTGGTTTTGGGAGATTATTGCGCTTTGTCATTGGGATTTCCGGATTGGAGGAAGATCGAAGATTCGGAAGATTGTTTGCAAGGAGATTTCACTTCTTGCTTAGGTTTGATTTAGAAGACGGATTGACATCCCGTTCTTCTTTCTTATCTAAGATTGTGATTGTTTGTGCTATTCCGAATCTAGTGACGATTATTGTTCTTGATTGTGACTTTGAGATTGATTTGAAAGTTATTGAAGGTTTTCGGAAGTTTTCATCTTTTAATCTCTTAAACCTTAAATTTGATATCAATATGACTATTGTTGGCTAAAAACCCTTAACAATTCTAAGGTGAAGGGTTGATAGTTGTGGCTTAGATGATGATAGATCGATCGTAAACAGATTGGACCCTGAGAGTTAGAGAGAATCGCCGATAACCCTAATCCACGGTCTGTTCTTGAGCTTCCACGGCCGTGGAACTCAAGAACTACCCGTAATTTTGTGTTAAGTTACGAACTTGCTTTTACTTTAATCCAAAGTTAAAGATTTGCTTTAACTTAGTCTTGGCTTGCCTTTTCTAGGTGGTAGTGAAGCCTCAACAACCTCTACCTCGATTGTGAGTGTCACAACCTTAATCGGTTTAGTTGGTCTTGATCCTTGGATTACAAGTTTGGATATTTGATATTAATTCTTACCTTTAGAACCTTTCTATATTGAAGCCTCAACAACCTTTATAGAGAGTGTCTTATAGGTGAGTCATATAAGGTTTTTGGAACTTCATCGTACAATTACTTTACATTAGCATACCTTTGCATATCTTAACTCTGTCCTTATATCATTAGTATATCTTGAATCGATTGTCACAGCTGGATTCCTGGATCTTTAGGATTGTTGTTTTCCCAATAATTCGAAAAGCTCTTACATTTACTCGCTTGATAACCTATAATTGGATTTAACCCCCCAAATCCCTGTGTTCGATACTCTGGAATTCTTGCTTAACTACGTCGATCCGTACACTGCGGGTTCGCTTGCTTGATTTCTAGTTTTATATTTAAAGCTTATTTGCACGCACGCTAAGTGGCGAACAATATGGCCGCTCTAAGGGCTCAGTTTCTACCTCGACCGATCCCTGATACTCGACCGAGGCAAGACCCAGTCCCAGTTGCCCCGGCCGAGATACACCCACCACCTCGGATGCCAATTCGAGATGTTCTTTTTGCTGGAGTTCCACGAACCCTAGGATAGAGGATGGACCCCAATCAGCAAATCAGGCGTCCAGGAGTCAACCTAGGTGATCCAGCTGAGCATGATTATGAACTTAGACCTCAATTTCTAACCATGATTCGACAATGTCAATTTGGAGGCTTGGAGAGAGAGTCTCCGTATCGGCATCTGCAAAACTATGAGATTCTGATGGAGACTTTGAGGCCATCAAGATTGGAGAACAACAATTACAAGTTGAGGCCTTTCTATTTCTCTTTGAAAGACAAGACGCTTGCTTGGTATCAATCTCTTCCGGCTGGAAAAATCAACACTTGGGAAGAGATGATGACGGAGTTTCTTACTAAGTTCTTTCCCCCCTTCGAAGACCACTGAATTGAGGGGAAATATCAATGCTTTTATTATGAAGGACAAAGAAAGTCTGTCTAAGTCATGAGAAAGATTCAAGGATCTTTTGTTTGATTGCGCACATCATGGGATTCCAAAGATCGAGTTGCTGGAAATTTACTTCAAGGGTTTGGATGAAGATACTCAATTCAAGCTCCAATTACTTTCCGCCGGCACCTTCATGGATCTGCTGATAGATGAAGCTTGGGATTTCATTGAAAAGAAAGCTTTACACATGAAGAAGTAGTCCCATCAAAGAGTTGAGGATGGAGCAAGGAGAGTTAGCTTCCAAGACACATCATCAAGTGGAGCTCAACTCACCTCGCTTAGCAATGAAGTGAAAGCATTAAAGGAGCTTTTAGTAGCTCAAACGAAGAAGGAGCAAGACGGTGACACCAAGGAAGAAACAACTATCAAGGGCCGCTGAACAACAATTACAACAACAACAGAAACTCCAACAACAACAATTGGAGATCTAATCAACAAATTCCGGTAACCCTTATTCTCATGCTGAAAATGCTCTTAACACCCCCTCTTCTTCTTTTACTCCATTGAGAAGCCAGAATCCTGCATCAAGTTTGTCTCAGCCACCAAAGAAGCCAGATGTTGTGCTGGAAGCAATTTTGATCAAGCTCAACGCTATGGAGACATCGATGAATTCATTTTCGAAGGCACAAAAAGCCTTAAAGCAACAATTTTTCAACAAGGTAAATGAAGCGCCAAGAGATCCAGGGAAGCTCCCAGCATGGACAAAGAGCAAACCTAAATGACAGATCATGGCAATTACAACACGCAGTGGATTGAAAACTGCAGATCCAGTACCTCGGTCGAGCCCCGACCAGATAAGGAACACCTCGGACCAAGATCAAACGAGGAATACCTCGGTCGAGGTGCCAACCGAGATAGAGCTCCAGAAAGCGAAAGATATAATTGAAGTTTATGTTCCACCTCGTGCTTATAAACCACCACTTCCATTCCCTCAATCAAGGGCAAGGGCACATCTAGACAAGCACTTTGGCAAATTTCTAGACCTTATGAATAAACTACATATTAACATCCCTTTCATTGATGCCATTCTAGGGATGCCCGCCTATGGGAAGTTTTTGAAAGAAATCTTATCAAGGAAGAGGAAGCTGGAGGATTTTGGTTAAGTAAGGATGACATCTAGGTATTCGGAGCTCATTCAAATCATGAAGGAGAAGATGCCACCTAAATTGAGGGATCCCGGTTCATTTTGCATTCCCATTCAAGTTGAGGATGTCACTTGTGATGCGCTTTGTGATCTAGGAGCCAGCGTGAGCATCATTCCGCTAGAGCTTTGAGAGAAAGTCGGACTTGGAGATCCCAAGCCCGTTAAAATGACGTTATATATGGCGGATCGCTCCATTACCCGTCCCGTGGGTATTTTGGAGGACGTTCCCATCAAGTAAGGTAATTTCTGCATACCTATAGATTTTTTTGTGCTTGACATTCCCACAGATTATCCTATCCCTATCATTCTCGGGAGACCATTTCTATCAACTTCGGGTTGCAACATGGATTGTAAGAACGCCAAGTTGAAATTCAACATTGGTGGAGATCATGTGGAGTTTGCATTGCTTGCTGCAATGAAGGGAGAGCCACTGGAGGATGACATCTTCGACATCTATGATGAAGAAGAATCTAGAGAATTGGTGAGCTCTATCCTTATTAAAAATCCTCTTGAAAACATGCTTATCTGGAGGGAAAACATGAGGGAAAACATGCTTAATAACAAAAGGTCCTGTCCAACGAGATTTAAGCTTACCTAGAAAGAGTCAAAGTCTCGAGTTGAATAGAAGAAAGAGATCTCCTTCCTTCAAGTCCTTTGGAATGATATGCTTACCATGCCACTTCTTCGTTCTTTCCTTATAGATCCTTGCGTTCTCATACGCATTCAGGCGGATTCGTTGATGTCCAACATACGCTTTTCTCCAGCTTCTTTCATGTTGAAGTTGAGCCATTTGAAGGCCCAATATGCTTTGTGATCTAGCTCTACAGGAAGGTGACAAGACTTCCCATACACAAGGTTGTATGGCGTTGTTCCTATGGGAGTCTTAAAAGCGGTCTTGTATACCCATAATGCATCATCTAGCTTCATTGCTCAATCCTTCCTCGTTCTAGAGACAGTCTTCTCTAGAATCCCTTTGATATCCCTGTTAGATATCTCGACTTGTCCACTCGTTTGCAGATGGTACGGTGTGGCGATATTATGAGTCACCCCATTCTTAGCTAGTAGAGCCTCAAATCAACGAACTGTGAAGTGCGTTCCCCAGTCACTAATGATGGTTCGGGGAGTCCCGAACCGTGGAAAGACCATTCTATTGAATAACTTTACCACTACCATCGCATCATTAGTTGGAGAAGCAACAACTTCTACCCATCTTGAGACATAGCCTACAACTAGAAGTATGTATCGGTTATCACAAGATGATGGAAAAAGGTCCCATGAAGTCTTCTCCCCATACATCAAATATCTCTACTTCTTGGATGTTTTTGAGGGGCATCTCATTCCTCCTTGAAATATTACCTGTCATTTGACAAGCATCACAAGCAACAACATAGTTTTGTACATCCTTAAATAAAGTGGGCCAAAAGAAGCCGGATTGGAGTACCTTAGCACATATCTTGTGAGAACTAGCGTGTCCTCCGCAAGGCAAAGAGTGACAATGACGGATGTTGCTTTCCATTTTGTCCTCCGGAATACATCTCCTGAACATGCCATCAGGACCTCTCTTGAAGAGTAGAGGTTCATTCCAGTAAAAGTGTCGGACATCGCTAAAGAACTTTTTCTTTTAAGCATATGATAGTCCTGGTGGGATTTCCTGACAAACAAGGTAATTGACAATATCAGCAAACCATGGGTCATTACCTTTTGAAATCTGATGAAGGCATTCTTCAATCTTGTGTAATTGTTCGTCTGGAAACGAGTCGTCAATAGGGAGCTCATCCGTCTCGCAAGTAAGGTGTGGAAGACGGCTGAGGTGATTAGCCACCGAGTTCTCCGAACCTTTCTTGTCATGGATCTCTAGATCAAATTCTTGTAGAAGTAAGATCTATCTTAGGAGCCTTGGCTTCACATCTTTCTTAGTGAATAGGTAGCGAATGGCGGAATGATCTTTATAGACTATCACCTTCGCACCTACAAGATAAGAACGAAAATTTTCAAATCCATAAACAACAGCAAGAAGCTCCTTCTCTATGGTAGCGTAATTCATTTGAGCTTCGTCTAGCGTCTTGCTAGCATAGTAGATGGCATGAGTGCGGCCATCCTTCTTCTGTCCAAGTACAACTCCTATGGCTATGTCACTTGCGTCACACATGACTTCGAATGGAAGCGTCCAATCGGGTGGTTGGATGATAGGAGCTGAAATCAAAGCTTTTTTGATCCTGTAAAAAGCATCCAAACACTCTTCCGAAAACTCGAAAGTTATGTCTTTCATCAAAAGATTAGTCAAAGGTTTTGAAATCTTAGAAAAATTCTTTATAAACCTCCTATAGAATCCGACATGTCCCAAAAAGCTTCTAACTCCCTTCACCGAAGATGGAGGAGGTAGCTTCTCTATAGTTTCAATCTTAGCTCTATCAACTTCAATTCCACGGTTCAAAATCAAATGTCCTAACACAATTCCTTCAGTGACCATAAAGTGACACTTCTCCAAATTCAAGACTAGGTTAGTGTCCTCGTATCTCTTAAGAACTAAAGAAAGGTTAGAAAGACAATCATCAAAGGAAGAACCATATACCAAAAAGTCGTCAATGAATACTTCCATGATGTTTTCTATGTATTCCGAAAAGATGGCCATCATACACCTTTGGAAGGTGGTTGGAGCATTGCATAAACCGAATGACATCCTTCTGTAGGCAAACGTACCCCGAGGGCACGTGAAAGTGGTATTCTCTTGATTGTCCGGATAAATGGGAATCTGAAAGAAACCACTATATCCGTCTAGATAACAAAAGTAAGAGTGTTGTGCTAACCTTTCAAGCATTTGGTAAATGAAAGGGAGTGGGATGTAACACCCCAAATCCACGGGACTTGGAGTGTCACATTGGGCTAGGATCTCACAATGAATCCTGACCCTAACTTGACAACAAGTTCGCTGGATCTTACAACAAGGCACAGGTAGATTAAAACCAAATACATAAAAGTTGTATACGATACATCAAAAGAGTTTACAAACTCAGAGCCGAGTACAAAACATCAAACAACAACATCTGATACAAAAGATCCCATATCATGCGCATCCTAATGTACAGAAGTCCTCGGCTGGCAACACCATCTGTCTCACCCTACAGTCTTCCTAACTTGCAGATCATCTACAACACGATATGAAACCGTTAGCTACAACAATGAAAAGCGTGAAGGTAATAGCACAACCACACATCAACATCTCATACATGCAATGCCACACACATTCATTTATTATCTTTCATTACGTTATTCCATTACTAATTCAACTTCTTTTGTAACACGAGGAACCTAAAGAACCACGTCCCTTTCCCCTTTAACACAAGGGTTTGCATTGGGGGTGATCGTCACTCATCCCCCCCTGTGTTACTAGCTTCCAGGCACCTCCTCCTAACCAACAGGCGGAGACCGGTGGTTACCGCCCGTTATAATACACTTGGGCCAAATAAATATAATAAATGGTCATCCTAGTCCGGTTTAGGTTATAAATGCACAATCATATGAACACACACAACCATCACAATCATACAATCCACAACTGCACGCTAAGTAAGTCCTATGGACTTACCTGATATACTCGTAACATGTACCACGTCACAGCTTTCCCTTGGGGAAGTAATCAACGCCTACAATAGCAAGGCACACACAATCACATACTACAAAGGTTCGGAGACTAGTCTCACTAACCACAACCAACCTATATCTCGAATCTAAACCTCAGATGCTCAACACATTCATAAATGTCTAAGGCATGTCCTCAACATAACATCTCATCATACTCGGACACATACTAAACCTTAAAGCCATAACCGATATCCACAACATCATCATGATCCTCAACTCATTCTGACACCTAGCATGCATCTAATCAGTATTCCTCAATCTCAAATTTAACCCTAATTTAATTAATTAACCTTTAATTAATTAATTAAATTTCAACAGAATAACGTTTTGCCCGCAGGTCATTTCTAAACCCACTTGTCATCAGATTTCATCAAACAAACCACCTATAAAAACCAGAATAATATAATGATCATAATGGAATTTCTAATTATCCATTTTGAAAAGCCTAAGGTCAATTTAGGCCAAATCGCAGTACGGACAACGAATAAGTTCATAACTTATTCGTTACTAACCCGATTGACGATCTGAAAGAAGATTCGGAATCACAACGATGCAGGCTACGCATGTACAACATCAAATTCACCGGAATTTGAGCGACGGAACTGTCCTGGTGACATATATGCTCGACCAGGTCTTCATCTGCTCGAAAATGCAGAAACTTGGTACCGATATGAAGAGAATGAAGAGAGGAATTCAGAAACTCAAACGGACTTGAAATCAGATTAGAAACGGAGAGTAGATTTGAGTTTGAAGTTTGAGAGAAATCAGAGCTTTTACGAAGAAACGTGAAAGGAAATGAATTAATAAACAATTTTCCGCTATTTATAGTGAAGTCGATAATTATCCTTTAGCAAAGTCGATAATTATCCTTTAACCGATCCAATGGCGGGTTGAACCCCCTTCTCCAAACTTCTCGAAATTGGAACAATAAATCTTGAATATTGTAGGGATAATTATTCCACAATTGCCTTGGAAAACGTGTATTCCTAAGCCGTCTTTCTTAGCATTAAGAAACGAAATAACGACTCTTTTGGCCGTTTTGCCTTTCCATGTTATTTCATATCTAGGACATGTCCGATGTCTTGATCATTTCTCTCAACTGCATTTTTATTAATTGGAGCTCCCAAATGCTCCAAATAATACCGGAGGGTAAAAATAATTACCCGGGGGAAAAAGTGAAAATTTCACCATAAACCCAAAATTACGCCACGAACATAACGGTGGGACTTATACTCAACAGTTACGCAATCTTCGCGAGTTATATGTCAATTACTATCACTGATTAAGTTAATCAACATTAATTAGAATTCGGAAATCCTAGCTATTACATGGGAAGTGGTCTTCTCGTAGCAACATTCAACTTACGATAATCAATGCACATTCTCCATCCCGTAACTGTTCTTGTAGGAATGAGTTCGTTGTTCTTGTAAGCAACAACGGTCATCCCTCCCTTCTTTGGAACTACTTGAACTGGGCTCACCCACTTGCTATCAGAAATAGGAAATATGATACCTGCATCAAGCAACTTAAGGATCTCCTTCTTCACGACCTCTTTCATGATAAGATTTAACCGTCGTTGGGGTTGACGTGAAGGCTTATAATCCTCTTCCATTAAGATCTTATGCATACAAACAGAAGGTTTAATTCGTACCAAGTCATCAATGGTATAGCCTAGATCTTTCCTATGCTGTTTCAGAATGTTCATAAGCTTCTCAAGTTCATCATCGTTCAAGTTCGCACTAACTATAGCAAGATATGTTGAGTTAGGTCCACGAAATGCATACCTTAGATGTGTAGGGAGTGGCTTCAACTCCAATGATGGTGGTGCTTTGATTGATGAATCTTGACCAAGGGTTGTCATTGGAGAGGTCTCTGAAGGTTGAGGAAGTGTGCTACTACAGCCAAGAAAACCTGCAATTGAATTTTGTAGAAGTCGAAGAAATAGTAGAAAAATCGACTTCCCCTTAATCAAATCGGTCGATTTTTCCCCCGATTTTTCTTTCTGTTGTCAAAAATCGACTTGCATCTTCAAAAATCACCCGATTTCCTTTGTGTAAGTCGATTTTTCAGCTTCTTCCGGGACTTTCTTCAGCTCTGCAAATCTTGCTTCTGGGTCTTCCTCTGCATCTTCCAATGCTTGAATTTCATCATTACAATCATGTTCCACCCCTTCTTCAATGATGCTCATGCTTAGAACCTTTTGAAGTTGATCTTTGATCAAGATCGAACTCACCACTTCTCTAGACTCTTCTTCATCAAGGATGTTAAAGATATCTTCTCCCACAACTGGCTCTTTGATCAAGGAGGAGAGTACAAACTCCACTTTCTCTTCACCTATGATGAATGATGGCTTCCCATTCTTGCAATCTACCATGCATCCGGAGGTTGCAAGGAACGGTCTCCCAAGTTTGATGGGAACTGGATAATCTGCAGGAATGTCAAGCACAACAAAATCTATAGGAATGTAAAACTTACCAAGTTTTATGGGAATATCTTCTATGATTCCGACAGGTCTAGTGATGGAGCGATTAATCATAAAGAGGGTCATCTTCACCGGTCTCGGCTCTCCTAAACCAACTTTCTTGCACAATGCAAGTGGAATGATGCTCACACTTGCTCCCAAGTCACAAAGTGCATCATATGTGACTTCTCCGACTCCTATTGATATGCAAAATGACCCTGAATCTCGTAGCTTTGGGGACATCTTTTCCGTCATTGCTTTAATGAGTTCCGATGACTCCGAACTCATCTTAACTTCACCAAAATATTCAAGCTTCCTCTTGTTAGAGAGGATCTCCTTCAAGAACTTCCCATAAGCTGGCATACCTAAAATTGCATCCATAAAAGGTATGTTAATATGCAAATTGCTCATGAGATCAATAAACTTACCGAAATGCTTGTCTAGACGCGCTCTCGCTTTAAATTGAGGGAAAGGTAGTGGGGGCTTGTAGGCTGGAGGAGGAACATAGACATCGTCCTTCTCCTTTTCTTTCTCCTTTTCGGCCGGGACCTCAACGAATTTGGGTTACTTCTCGTTGTCATCCATTCGGGGTTTAGGATCGGTGGTTGTCACACCACTCCTACTAGTAATTGCCATCACACGCCCCTTCGGATTGTCCTCCGTCCTTCCGGAAAGCTTCCCTTGATCTCTAAAAACTTCTCCGGATTTGCTAAACACTTGATTCTCCAAAGCTTTTTGTGCTTTAGAGATCGAAGTGATGGAATTCTTCATTCCTTGCATCTTTCCTAAGATTGTTTCCATCATCGACTCAAGCTTGTCCTTCTCCGGTTGGCTCAAACTCGATGAAGTTTGTACATGAATTTTCAAAGGTGTAGAAGAAGAAGAAGGAGGAGGAGGTGTTAGTGCATTTTCAGCATGAGAATAAGCATTACCGGGATTATGCTGATTGGATCTCCAATTGTTGTTGACGTTCCTGTTGTTATTATTATTATTTTTTTTGAAAGGTTAATTAGAACACCCGGTTCGATCGGCTTTGCCGATCTACGTTCGGATCGGGTACTAAATCGTGACCCATTGCTGGGAGATACCCTCCCAATACCAATTTTTCCATACATGCTGCCGGGAGGATTCGAACTCGAATCTCCAGGCTAACCACTTAAGGAGTCTAGCACCACATCCCACTAGACCAACTGAGTATTGGTATCCTGTTGTTATTATTGTTATTGTTCCAATGGTTGTTCCGGTTGTTATTCCTATTCCCTTGATTGTTCTCTCTTCCTAGATAGCCAACGTCCTGCTCCTTTTTCGATTGAATGCTAGGCTTCAAGATTTCTTTCAACTCCTTAATCTCATTGTTGAGAGAGAATATATGAGCTTCGGCTGCTGGATTAAACCTTGCTCCTGGTTCTCCGGAATCTCGATTCCCACTTTCAATCTTCCTAAGGGAATACTTCTCAATCACTAGAGCTTGCTTTTCAATAAAATCTCAAGCATCATCATCTCTCATTTCCATAAAAGTTCCGCAAGAAAGAGATTGAAGTTTGAATTGAGTTTCCACATCCAATCCCTTGTAGTAAATCTCCAACAACTCCAGCTTTGAAATGCTATGGTGAGGACAATCCAATAGAAGATCGTTTTGAACCTTTCCCAAGATTTAAACAAACTTTCATTAGGTTTTATAGAAAAGGCATTGATTTTACCTCTCAATTCCGCCATCTTGGATTGCGGAAAGAACTTGGTGAGGAATTCCGAAGTCATCTCCTCCCATGTGTTAACTCTTCTAGTTGGAAAAGATTGATACCAAACTAAGGTCTTGTCTTTCAAAGAGAAAAAGAAAGGTCTCAACTTATAGTTGTTGTTTATTGCCCTTGGAGGTTTCAAAGTCTCCATAAGAATCTCATAATTCTGCAAATGTTGATGCGGAGATTCCGTTTTCATTCCACCAAACTGACTTTGGTGGATCATAGTAATGACTTGAGGGCAAAACCCATAGTCATGCTCATCTGGATCTCCAAGATTCACACCCAAACGGCGTGGTTGCTGATTCGGATACATACGTTGCCCAAGAGTTCGTGGTTCAACCACGACATGAGCAGCTCTCGCATCCCTGACAGGAGCATGAGGATTGACAGGGACACGAGCATTAAGTGGTGGATTAGGTGGTATCATCATCGGATGATTCATCTTTCTTAGCATTGGCGGATTTCTCCAAGTTTGCTTGACATACCATCTCCCGGATTTCATCCAATTCAGCTTGAAATTGCTCTCTTTCAGCACGAGCTACATCTTTCTCCTCAAGAAATCTTCTTTCACTTGTATTAAGGAGGGCTCAAGTTTCATCAAACTAAGCTTGGAGGTTCTTTTGATTGTGTTCAGCCATTTTTTTTCCCTTAACTATTTCTTGAGAGTCTTCTCCGGTTCCGGGTCAAAAGGAACGAGGTCTTTCTCAGATCGAGACCTTCACATATACCTAAAGAAAAATCTGCAAAATCACTAAGGCATATAGATTAAATAACAAGAGAAAAAGCTCCCAAGCCATACAACCGAAAACCGAATTTGGTCTTGACCAAATCCCCAGCAACGGCGCCAAAAACTTGTTCGCTCAAAAGTGTGTGCGTCAAAGTCTTAAATTTATATCCAAAACTTAAGCAAAAGCGAATCCGCAATGTACAGATCAACTGTAGTAAAGCAAGATATTCCAGAGCCGAACTCAGGGATTTGGTGAGAATAAAATCGGTTTCAAAACTATCTGGCAAGATGTAAAAGCTTTTATAAAGATGTAAGAGAAAATGATTCCAAGGATTCAAGTATCCGACTGCGGCTTTCGATTCAAGACACTCTAAAGATCAAAGGACAGAGTTGGCGTTGTCAAGGTTATGTGTTTCGAAGAAAGGAATAATGTACGGTGAAGTTCCACTACTCACTTATCCCAACTTAAAAGCTCTCAACCCGAAGGATTTTGAGTCTCATCAAGAAGAGTACTCAAGGTAAGGATTAACACTCAAACCACTCACCAAAACCCAAGGATATGACTCTCGAAGGTAAAGATAAAAGGTACACTCAAATCTTAATGGAGGATGTTGAATCTCTCTATTACCCGAATCTTGCAAACTTTGGTTGCCAAGTGAAGAATCAATGATGAAGTCTCTTGTTACACTTGGATAAAGGTTATAAAGGTTAGGCAAGACTAGAATTTAGGCAAGGTTTAACTTTGATTAAAGAACAAATCATTTAAGGAACGTCAGAGGGAAAAATCGGACTGTTCTAGGGAAAATCGGCCGATTTTCTCAAGAACACCACGATTTTTCGCAATCGCAAACGTTAAATCTCAACTCTCAGGGTTCAAATGGTTAAATGAGTTCAGTCTAGCATCATATATGCCTCAATCATCAACTATTCTCCCAAGAATCACAAGATTTTTGGCCAATCATTTTCATTTTTGAATCAAAATCAAGATTGAATAAAGAAAACCAAATAAAAAGCAAACTTTTCATAAAACTCAATAAATCTCCAAAATCTGTAATCAATCCTTCAAAACTTTAATAGAATCTCTCAAAGCACTCAGAAATATGTGTTTACAAATCACAATAACGAACAATAATCAAAGATCTCACAACTTTCTTGAATCTTGACTCTATCTCCTTTCCGCCAATCCTTTCTCTCTAAGAATCTCCAATCTCTATCGTGTGCCGTCAATCCCGTTCTGTGCGACCTTCCATTTTTGTCTTCTAGGGTTCCAACATAACCAGCTCGGTAATGGGCTGCAAATCATATCCCCCTTCCGGCCCAAAAGCTTTGGGCTTTCGAACGTTATATTTTTAGACGGTTACAAGTGAAAATCGGTCGATTTTATACATAACTCGTTCGATTTTTTCTACAGGAAAATCGTCCGATTTAGGAAATAAATCACCCGATTTTCCACAACAGAAAGTGCTCGTCTCTTGGCTTATTTTCCACCTTCTTTATGTGACTCTTTCACGCACTTTCCTTGCTCCTCATGACTCCTCAAAGGTTCCTTATGCTTCCTCATTGACCTTAGCTACTCCTTGCTCTATTGTTGCTTCCAAATCCATTGTTTTCACCTACAATTTAATCAAAACTCGTGTAGACCTCTATTTCCGAAATATATATGAAATAAACCTTAAAGGTACACAAATCTCTTAGAATGTAACGGAAATTGAGGTAAAACATCCACAATATGCATGATTATAATGGCATATAATTCATGGCATCACATTACCTCAACATATATCTCATTAACTCAACATGCACAACACTAGCCTAGCTACACTCTCAAGCCAAGGCCAAAGGAAAGGAAAGACACATATCACACTTGGTATTTTCTAGACAAACGCACCTGCGGAAGCAACAAGACACAGGGGCGCGACACACCGCAGGGGCGGTGACACTCAACCGCAGGGGCGGCGACACTGGCTCAGCCGCAGGGGCGGCGCTGTTAAGGCGCGGGGGCGGTTAACACAGTAGAGGGCGATTATCTGCTTCTCTTAGCTTCTTCTCTCAATCCTCTTCACTTCTTCATTGCCCAAAGGCAATCATCATAACATATGCATACATATACTTATTAGCAACGTCCACGGAGATCAAACACAAGCATAGCTTGTGGGATTTCCTAATCTAAGAAAAAGAAAGGAAGAAAAGAAGAAAGAAGAAGAAGGCTTACCACAACAACCTCAAGCAAGGAAGAAAACACTCAGCCAACAAAAACTGCACAACAGCAACAACAAAACACCATCATCTTAGCTCACAAATTACCAAAGCTTTACACAAGATCAACTCTTGGATCAAAATCAAAGAAGTCACACAAGAAGAAACCAAGGAAAGGAGAAGGAGAAGGGAAACATTGAGGAGGAAATGAAGCTGGAAAAGAGAGATGGAAACCCTCATTTAAGGGAGAAGGAAAGAAACTTAAAGGCGAAGCAAATGGAAAAACACGGGTCAAAGGGTCAAAGAAAGTGGTTGAGGCCGCCTAATCCGCGGGGCGGGTCCTCAATACCGCAGGGGCGGTGCCACACCTGCGACCAAGTCGTGGCGAAGGGGCGGGGTCCCTAAAGAAACTAAGGCTCTTACAACACGCTCTTATCTTGTTGGTTTCCGTTGTGAATCCTTGACGAACTATCAAGATAGAACATCTGCTTATGAGAGAGACCGATCGGTCAGAAGAGAGCTTCTCAGACAGTATGTACTGAGAAGAGGTAGAGGACTGGACCAATCAGTACTGGAGCTGGAGCATCTGGGTTTGGGCGTAGGGATATGCCGGGACATTCTGGTTTCTAGCAGTCTGTGCAGAGTTCCGATAGAGGATGGTAGTGCTTTAACTATAGAGGCGTCGGACATACGAGAGTTGACTGTAAGAAGACTGCAATGGCTTGCTTTTATTTTGGCAAGCCCGGACACAGAGTTGCGTTTTTCCATCAAGGAAAGGCACCATCACAGCAGGGTTCATCACCTTCTAGCGTTGCTAGAAGTGGGCAGATGCCGCCTCAATATCAGCAGCAACTACAGCGAGCACCGGGTTTTACCACTCCTTAGGTTTTTGCTCAGGGGCAAGGCAGAGGTAGAGGACGAGTTGGTGGTACGTCAGACACGAGAGACGCTTCAGCCAGATTCTGCGAGCTAAGGAGTGGAGCCGATAGCTCCAATGACCAAAGGTACCATTCATATTAATGATTTTCTTGTCAGAGTTCTGTTCGATACCGGTGCACTACTACAAAAATGTGTTTATAACCCTTACAATATATCCCGGGCTTATAAATCCTGAGGTATAAAATTAGATTTTTTAAAAAATTTAATTTGGAAACTATAATAACACGGATGTTGTACTACCCGGGTTATAAAGTTTTGTAAAATTACGCAAGAGGTATGTAAATAACGTGAACATTGTTATATCCGGATTATATAAAATATTTATAACACGGTTACTTTGACCACTGGGTTATATAGTAGGTTAAATTTGTAAATTCATCAAAACGTCCGGAATATATGTAATTTTTTTTTTAACTTTTCAACTTTACTTTTCTCCCACGACTGGCGACATGCGACTAGCGAAGACCGAACGACTTGCGATAGTTGCTGTCTCCGACCACTTTCGGATCTTCCTCCGGCGACAAGACCTGGCTCGGTAGTCGCTGCTCTCTCCAACTCTCTTGCATCGCTCTCGAGTCTCGGCGATTGACGACTTTTCTCTTTTCTCAATCTCTGTTGCCTCCGACTAGGGTTTAGGATGAATCTGCGATCCTCCAAGCTCGATTCCACCTTCTACCTTTGTTATTGTGGGTATGTATCTATCTGTCAACTCTCTCCGCCTCTTATACATATCTGATCCGTTATAGTAACTGTTAATTCCGGGTTCAGCTAATCCGCCTCTTCATTCCTCTTGCTCTAATCCACAACCCGGAATCGATTTCTCAGTATGATTTCTTTTCCTCCTATGATTGATTTTCATGCAATTGCTTTAATTTAAAGCTTCCAAAGGTTCAGTTTGAGTTTAGCTTGAAATTGACAAGTTGAGTTTGGTATTGGATTTATAAGAACGTGGAGTGAAGTTTTAGGTTTTTGTTTATTGAAGTACATTGTGGATTGATTTTAGCATAAAAATTTGCCTCCTTGTATTCGATTATTTTTTAAGATTGATTAATTTCTCATTCTCTTGCACATTGAAATCCAAGCTTGTGTAAGGCTTTGCTAGTTGATCATAGAACATAGGGGCTTAGTTATCCTTCTTGCTATCCAAATTTCTTTCTCAAATAGTAATGATAGAGATACGGTTTAGCCTTTTGATGTTTTAAATGTGTTTGTCAAACCAGATTTAGCCTTAGGGTATTGATTGACATTTTGATAGAGGCTGCTTCTCACTACAAACTACATTGAATGCCCTTTTCTTCTAGTATATGTTTTGTATTTGAGACTTTTGCATAGGGCTCCATATACCTTTCACTTTGTAACTTTCCCAAACTTGGTGTTATTGTGCTCTACAGGAAGATTCAAAGCAGTGAAGATGACGAGATTGAAAACTTGATCTTTTGTTAGGCTTCATGACCTTTCCGGCAAAAACAGTGCAGATTTCATCACCGGTTATCTTCTAGTTGATGTGCATTGCTAGCACGATGAATATTTCTTTTGAAGATTGTGAACACTTAAATCTTTATAAGAACATGTTTTATTAGAATTTGTAAACAGTCATCCTGCTACGTCAATTTTATTAAAATAAATAATTAAAAAAAATCTACTTATCTACCAATCAAAATTAACAAACTGAACTATTCAAACTCGATTTGTTGAGAAAATCTTACGCAAATCTTCAAACAAGATTTGACACATTTGTTAATCTTAAAACTAAATCAAATTTTGCTCCTCTATCTTTATATAAGTAAAAGTGATAATATATTGAGGTATAAATATAATACTCGAATAATAATCTTTGTAACAGAATTTTTTAATTATATTATTTTGTTTATTTAAAAAAAAATAATCCTCACATAGTCATATTAATTAAAACAAAAAAATTAAATATTTTTTTTATTTAAACAACTTGTGGGGGCACTAAACTAGCAGCAAAGAAAAACCATAACATTCTTTTTTTGAACTCTATCACCCGTCACCACCCCAAATTTCAGGTCGTCCGATCTTCGCCATCGTCATTTCTTGAAACTCAACTCTCCTCTTCCTCGGTAATTCTCTCTTACCTCTCCCCTTCTCTGATAATTATTGGACATGTTTCTCTAATTTTGTTCGATTTTTGCTGTTCTTCATCGTTGTAAATGAAGTAACTTAACTTTACTCCGGGCATGGAGGGGGTGGCTGGAGGCGGTGTTCTGGCGGATTCGATAGTGGTAAAAAAACTCCGAGAGGCTTCTAGAATCTCCAGTTCTATCTTGACAAGTCCACACCTCATGCGGTACCCAAGTGGATTGGGACTCTGGTTTTTGCCCTAATTTTCGGGATTAGGATTTATTCTATCCATGGATTTTACATCATCACATACGCGCTCGGGATCTACATATTGAACCTCCTTATTGGTTTCCTCTCACCATTGGTCGATCCGGAACTCGAGGTATCTAATGGCCCCATGCTGCCAACTAAGGGCTCCGATGAATTCAAGTCGTTTACACGTCGTCTGCCTGAGTTTAAGTTCTGGTAACAATTTATCACCGCCTTTTCTTCTATAAAACGTCTTAGCTTTTGGAATTAGTCAATTAGGTAGTTAATAATTGCTAGGTCTGTGATATCACTTGCAGGTTTACATGATTTAAGTTCATTGGAGATGGTGTTGATGATCTGATTGTGAGTAAATGAAATCTACTCTTGCCTATCAAGCTTTGGTGCGGAAGAATTTAGGTTCCAGTCATGATTCATGAATAGCACTATATTAAGGGCTTATGTTGGGAGACTAGCGCCTTAGCCATGAATCTAATGATTTTGGCATTAGTAAGTGTTGTTGATTTCCTTGCCAGTTTTAGACATGTAAGACCAATGGCTTCTCAAAGTTGACTACATGAGCTAGCAAGCAAGCAGTAACGAATTTTCTTTTCATAGGGGATTGATTTATGATTAATCCTTTGCACATTTGATGTTGTTTGATCCTTCATTATTGGTGTTACCCTGAAGCAAAACAATTGTGAATCTTTTGAATGATCACTCTTTCATGATACATATAGTTCTGCTTTTATTGGATTTATCTGTATTAAATTGGATGTATGCTTTATTTTAAGCTAGAGACAGGTTTTGTGAAATTACGGGATCAGTGTATGCCATAAGTTTTTTCTGCATTTATAAGGCTGTTAAGATGTGTGTAGTATTGTCCACATCGACAATATGATAATACTCGAACCTAACATATAAGAGCTAGGGCTACTCCTCCTATTGTCAATTGGTTTAAGGATGGAACCCCGAATGTTTGAGAATAAGGTTCACTTTACGGATTATAAAAGATAATTTAATAAAGGCACCATTAAGGAAATAATTCTGGATTTGCTGCTCATTCAAAGTATGCATCATTAGTTTTTGAAAACTGAATCGTTTAACTTACTGTGTCAATGTTCATATATTGATATGTGCATCATTCACCAAGAAAATTTATTTGTGTCTGTAGATTAGTATGATTAAGTGTTCCTCTGACCATGAAAGGTTTAATTATTAACCTGCGGGGCGTGCATAGCATATTTGAATATAACCAATCTCTTTTCCTTGCAATAATGAATGATATTCTCATTGATTAATTACAGGTATTCTGTAACAAAAGCATTCTCTATTGCGTTCATGACTACTTTCTTTCTGTATTCGATGTTCCTGTCTTCTGGCCTATATTACTCTGTTACTGGATTGTTCTATTTGTGCTTACATTAAAGCAACAAATTTTAAAATTATTTTATGCGCAAGATCATATTAAGAAGAACTCATAGTGTCCCAAAGATTGTATGTTTCGACAAATTTTAAATTTATTTTTGCTTTTCATTAAGATATTATAATCATGAGCTTATCTAAGTTAATTTCTGATATCTTTACAGTGGTACGGGAAAAAGATACTCGCTCATATGATGAAATTGAAGAAATTCGTAAGGAGTGGGTGGAATATTTGCTTCAACTAATCTTTTAGGTATGAAATTCGAAACTTTGATTACATTTATATGATTTGGATTTGGATTGTGTGTTCTGACCACAAATAGATTTTTTGGATAGATTGAAATCAACCCTAGAGTGTTGTTCTTTGGTCTTCATGAACAAATGTTTGACATGTCCATAGACTGCATTGAATGTCCTTTTCTTCTAGTATATATTTTGTATGTGAGACTTTCGCATAGGGCTCTATATACCTTTCACTTTGTAACTTTCCCAAACTTGGTGTTATTGTGCTCTCCAGGAAGATTCAAAGCAGTGAAGATGACGAGATTGAAAACTTGATCTATTGTTAGGCTTCATGACCTCTGCGACAAAAACAGTGCAGATTTCATCACCGGTTATCTTCTAGTTGATGTGCATAGCTAGCACGATAAATATTTCTTTTGAAGATTGGGAACATTCATATCTTACTTGATGACATTTAGTTTAAGAACATGTCCCATTTTCAATTCGGATGTGATATAGGTGATCACAAAACGATGATGTTTTGAGTTTAAGTAAGTACATGACTTTGAATCATGTTTGTGAATGGAATTATTGCTTCCGTTTTTTTTTTTTTGCATTTGGGACAGGTACAATTTGTGAAAGCCATGAATTAAGTATAGAATCCGGGCACTAAATCCGGGTTACATAATGTAGAATAGTCTCGTAATAAATTTTGTACCAAATAACACGGATCTTAATTGTCAGGATTATTTGTTGGTTTCAGATAACCCGCTTCCCAATATCCGGTTATATATTATTAAAATAAAGGGCTGATTTAAATTTGTCAAATAACCCGGCCCGTATCCGGTTATGTGACATTCTCAAATACCTCGTGTATGCGTTTTCCGGGTTATTTGATAGAATATATCCCGGTTGGCATCGTTAGTACCGAAACCAAAGGAGAAAAAAATAACCCGGATATATTTTAACATACGCCCAGGGTATTAAGTTGGTAGACCAAATATCGCCCTAACCTTTAACCCGGTTGTAGTCCGGCGTATATTCTCGCAAATGCCCGGGTTATTTTTCACTTTTTGTAGTAGTGGTGCTACACATTCTTTTATATCTGATGCATGTGTAGATAGATTGACCTTAGTTACCTTAGAGGGGAGACCCTTCTTTATAGGGTTACCCAATGGTGGTAAGATTAGAGGTACGCGAGAGGTTCGCGATTGCCCTATTAGATTGGGAGGTCACGATTGGCCAGCTGACTTATTCGTCATGTACTTAGTACATGAAGAAGTCATTATGGGCATGGATTGGATGGATAGACACCAGGTTGTTTTGGACATCGTTAAGATGACAGTGACGGTAACTACAATTTTTGGCCATGTAGAGATTTTCCAAGGATGGGACCTCGGAAAGATTGGTATAGTCATTAGTGTAGTGCGAGCTGCGAGACTTATTAGTCAAGGTTGCAAGGCTTTTTGGTGCTATGCCATGAAGGATAGTACAAGTCCAGCGTTGTAGGATATTCTGGTAGCATGCGAGTTTACCGACATCTTAGGAGAGCTATCAGGTTTACCTCCACAGACGAGTGTAGACTTTGACATTTATCTAGAGCTTGGAAGAGACCAATCTCGAAGGCTCCTTACCGTATGACGCCCATCGAGATGCTTGAGCTTAAGAAGCAGCTCGAGAAGTAAGTTGAGAAGGGCTCATTCACCCTAGTGTATCTCCTTGGGGCACACCAATACTCTTTGTTAGGAAGAAAGACGGGTCAATGAGGATATACATTGATTATCGAGAGCTTAATAAGGTGACATTCAAGAATAAGTACTCATTTCCCCGTATCGACGATCTTTTGGACCATCTGCACGGAGCTTCTGTGTTTTCATGGATCGATTTGAGATCCGGATATCACCAGCTAAGGGTGAGAGAGCAGGACATAACCAAGAATGCATTTCGGACCAGATACGGTCACTATGAGTTTGTAGTGATGCCTTTCGGGCTCACGAATGCGCCCGCCGTGTTCATGGAATTGATGAACAACATCTTCATCGACTTCCTAGACCAGTTCGTGGTGGTCTTCATCGATAATATTCTAGTATACTCTCGCAATAGAGAGGAGCATGTAGGGCACTTAACGATCGTACTCCAAGTCTTGCACGATAGAGAGCTTTACGCCAAGCTCTCTAAGTGCGAGTTTTGGATGTCTGAGGTGACATTCCTTGGCCATATCATTTTCGCCGAAGGGTCAAGGTAGGTTCGGCAAAGATTGAGTCTATGACATCTTGGCCGCCTCCTAGGAATGTCAAGGAAGTATACAGCTTCCTAGGATTGGCGGGCTACTACCGTCACTTTGTGGAGGGCTTTTCGGTTATCGCCCGACCACTTACTTCCTTTATGAGGAAGTCTACGAGATTCGTGTGGTCCGAGCCATGTCTGTAGAGTTTCGAGGAGCTGAAGAAGAGGTTGGCCTATGCTCCTATCTTAACTCAACTAAAGGGTATAGAAGACTTTGTGGTTTACAGCGATACATCCAAGCTTGGCTTGAGATGTGTTCTGATGTAGAGGGGTAAGGTTATAGCATACACGTCTAGACAACTGAAGATGTATGAGGAGAATTACCCCACCCACGATCTCGAGTTAGTTGTTGTTATTCATGCTTTGAAGATTTGGAGGCATTATTTGTACGGAGCCACGTGTTATATATTCACATATCATAAGAGTTTGAAGTATATATTCACTCAACGGGAGTTGAATAACCGCCAGAGGATATGGTTGGAGTTGATCAAGGACTTCGATCGTGAGATCTTATACCACCCGTCGAAGGCGAATATGGTACCAGACGCCCTTAGTAGGAAGACTCATCGGGAGATGGCGATCACTTGGTTGATAGCTCAACCTCAGTTATAGCGAGATTTGGCACGACTAGTGATAGATATCCACTTCCCAGATTCCGATAGCCATTTTTCCACCTTGGAGATGTTGCCTGATCTATTGGTAGAAATCCGACAGAAGCAAGGGAGTTGTCCAACTTTGACACGGATCCGAGGCAGGATGTCTCGATGAGAGGCACCTCAGTTTGCAGTCGGTGTTGATGAAGTTTTGAGATGCCAGGAGCGCGTATGTGTACCCTTGGATCGAGAGATGAGACAATAGATCTTACATGAGACTCACTCTACACCTTACTCAATGCATCCTGCTACGAGTAAGATGTATCAGGATATCAAACGCTATTTCTGGTGGAGAGGTCTGAAGCCAGATGTGACGAGATATGTAGCTCAGTGTGTGAACTGTCAATAGGTCAAGATAGAGCATCATCTACCAGGAGGAGAGCTACACCCTCTTCCCGTTACTCAGTGGAAGTGGGAGGATATCTCGATGGACTTTGTTACCGGTTTAAGACTGAGTCGAGGCTTTGATGCCATATGGGTTCTAGTGGATCGACTGACGAAGACCGCATGTTTCACTCCCATCAAGGAAACGCGGCCGGTAAGTCGATTAAAAGAGGAGTTCACGAGACAGATAGTGAAACTTCATGGAGTACCTAGGCTTGTAGTCTTTGATAGAGACGGACGGTTCACCTCGAGGTTTTGGCAGCAAGTGCATGCCGCCCTAGGTACGAGTCTGCAGTTCACGACTTCTTATCATCCTCAAACCGATGGTTAGTCGGAGCAGACCATCCAGACTCTAGAGGATATGTTGAGAGCCTGCGTGTCAGACTGGGGACAGGTGTGGCCAGATCACCTTTCCTTAGTGGAGTTTTTGTATAACAACAGTTGGCACGCTTCGATCAAGATGACTCTTTATGATGCATTATACGGACAGAGATGCCGTACCCCGATGTGTTGGGACAAGCCGAGCAATGCTAGCGGTGTAGCACCTGAGCATATATAGGATGATATGGCTTGAGTAACAATAATCTGAGAGCGGATGTTACCAGCATAGAGTCGCCAGAAGTCTTACGCAGATAAGATGCGCAGACCTCTAGATTTCAGAGTTGGAGCTCAGGCATGGCTAAGAGTATCCCCGATACGAGGTGTTAGACGTTTCAACGACAAGGGGAAGATGAGTCCCAGGTATGTCGGACCTTTCTAGATTCTTGAGCGAGTTGGAGAGGCAGCATACAGAGTTGCATTGCCACCGAGACTTGAGGGTGTTCACCCGGTCTTCCACGTATCTCAGTTATGGGAGTACGTACCAGATCCGAAGCACATCGTCAGTCATGAGGATTTAGTGGTCGAGGTAGACCATACGTTCGTAGAGCATTCGGTAGTTGTCTTAGAGCGTAGTACTAGACACTTGCGATTGAAGGACATACCGATGATGAAGATTCAGCGGTCGATGCGAGGAGCAGATGAGGCGACTTGGGAGACATAGGATAGTATCTAGAGGAACTATTTGGAGTTCTTTGTTGAGTTGGATGTACCTATAGTATAGATGTTGGAGTATTAGTTTTCATGGTTGAGTTGTGTTTACGCTTGTGAGACGTTTTGAGTTATGTGCCCCGAGTGGGAATATATGAGTTGAGTTCAGTGTTTTCTTCACCCTTGTGGTTGTGTGGTCTTGTGGTTCGTTGCAAGTTTCGGGACGAAAATTCTTTTTAGGGGGATCTAATGTAAGACCCCAAGTTTTTGCCTTCACCGCCCCGCAGTGAAGGGAGCCGCCTCCACGGCAGGGTGAACCGCCTATGTGGTTCCGTCCCAAATCGCGCCGATTTGATATTTCGTCTATTTTATTTCTTTCCATAGATAGAAGATCCGATCTTCTATCTTATGGAATGGATTTCCTATGATCTTCTAACCCTAAAAACGTCTTTCCTTCTTCTCCCAATCATTCCCTATAAAATCCCGCTTTCTCTTCCTTTTTCCGTTTCTTGCATACGTTCTCCTTCAACCTCAAAAGTTGCAACCTTCTTCCCTTGTGAACCTTGTTGAACGTGTAAGTCTTCTTCCTATTCTCCTTCACGTTCTTGAGCTTGCTGCATCTTCCCTCCCTTATGTTTCTCTTCCTTTCGCTCTTGTCTTCTTCTTCTCTTCATCTTCAAGAATCGAGATCTAGTCTTGATTCTTGTTGGCTTTCCCGTCATTGATATGTTGATGTTCACAGGCTCCTTGAGTTGAGTTGTGACGTGTGTGAAGAGTGAAAGAACAATGCTTTGGCCCTTATAGAGTTCCTTGTTGTCGAAGGAGAAGACGCACCTTCTATGCCGAAACCTCCCCCGCGCTTGTTCAGTGCCGCCCCCGCGCCCTGTCCAGCCGCCCCTGTGGTATTTTCTGCAGTAGCCCTGTCTTTGGTGAGTTGCTTTCCTTCCTTGTTTTCCTCGTTCCTTCCCTTGGCTTGTGTTGATGTTGTTAACCCTTCTTGATCTATAAGACTAAGGTTTGAGACCTTAGCTTGCAGAGATCTCTTAGAGATTTATTGAGACTAGAGGTTATAGACTTCTAGCAATCGTTTTGTTCCTGATACGTTATGCCTTCTTTGAGGAGGCATTCCTTCCTTTCCTTTGGGATATGAGTTGTTCGTTAACCTTTGAGTTTACCTTCGAGTGAGGTAAGTCCCTTGGACTTACTTAGCTGTATTTCGTATATTAGATTGACTGTTTTGGCTTGTTTGCGTTGTTATTATTGACATAACTGATAACCCTAATAGGATTGACCTTGTTATACATTAATTGGCCCAAGTGTACTATAACTAGACGATTACCGCTTGTCCAGATCAAAATGGGGAAATTGGGAGGTGCTCTTACGGCCAATCCAACAGGTGACGGAAGTATGCATACGTTCTAATCCTGTTGGTGAAAGGGACAAAGGCGAAATCGTAGTGATTCTCATGTGACAACATAAGTTGAATTAGTAAAGGGATTAACCTTAATGAAAGATAATAACCGGTTGAGTGCAAGCATACTATATGGTTACTTCACCTTATGTGTGTTTGTGCCTTTACTGTCTTTCTGATATCTAGAATGTTAGCTAACGGTTTATACCGATGTTGTCGATGCTTGCAGGATATAGGTGTTGCTGAGTGATCCGGACAGTATGGTTAACCGGAGTTCCCGTACATTATAAGACAGGATCAGGTTTATATTTATATTTTTGTCATTCCCTTTTGTTTTGAACTCGGCTGCGAGTGTTTTACATTTTCCCTTGATATAACCTTTGGATTTATATAAGTTTTTGTTTTCATTTATTTGTGTCTTATTGTAAGATCCGATGTTGTCGTTACTAGTCTGAGGATCAGGACCCATTATGAGGTCCTAACCCGTAACGCTTCGGGTTCCCGGAAATTGAGGTGTTACAAACAAGGGTTGAGGGAATTAATTCATCAACAAAGTCAAAGTAATTCAAAAATAGTCATGAGCGGAAAATCCTAGGATTAGCAAACTTCATAGGTGGTACCACAATCATATCCTTAATGCATCTCCTAGAAGGATCTAACAATGTTATAACTTGAGATTGTGCCACGCAATTCTCTTCCAATTTGATCCTCGGGGTTTTAGTGTAACACCCCAAATCTGTAGGACTTAGAGTGCTATGGGCTAGAATATCACTATGGGTCCCAACCCTAGCCTGGCAACAAGTTCATTGGATCTTACAACAAGGCAAAAATAAATATAAAACAACCTTTATAAAACTGAAATATCAGATATCATAATACATACAAAACCCCACAACCGAGTAACAAAACAGTATCGTCATATACGTATATACATCCCAAAAACCCATACTCATCCTAGATGTACGGAAACCCTCGGCTAATCACTCCACCAGATCACTTTGTAATCCTCCTATCCTGCAAGGCATCTACAACATGATATGAAACCGTTAGCTAGCAATTCATATGTATAAGATCATGCATAAGCATATACAAATCTGACAAATAACAATAAACACCAAGCATGCCATCACACATTTCCCGTTTAATTATCTTTATAAAGGCATACACTCATAATCATTTTTAAAGGTGTACACGAGAAGTATATCATTCTCGCCTCTGTTTCTATCACCATCTGGAGTGGCTAAGCGTACTATCACCATATACAAATAGGAGTGGCTCGGTACCTTTGCCGTATACCAGGACTGACATAGTCCCAAAGAACACTCCAGCCTCCCTCGAGAGTACTAGACAAGTTATCACCACCCATCAATCGTGGGCCAAGACAATGTCGGTAATAATCAATATATATATCGCATGATATAAAGCACATAACAAACATCACTCATGCATACATCCAATATAGGAATGCAACTAAGTAAGTCCCACGGACTTACCTATATCCAAATAATCTTAACAACAATCAACCTCTCAAATTCCCGTAAGAATGAAAACCGCCTGATAAACAAGGCATAAATATATCAGTTATCGCATCATCAAACTAAAAGAATCACTCCTAGTCCCAAAGGATCCACAAGGATCATAATATCGTAATCAACCTCAAATAACATTCCAAAACCTCGAAGCCTCTTCAAGGCATAATGTTACATCAATATATCATCATCAATCCAACACAATACTAGCCTAGCAGGCTTCTAAGCAAGGATCAAGAAGGAAGGATGAACTTACCAAAGAACTTGGTAAGTTCTAAAGAAGGTGCGGGAGCGGTAACAAGGTCCGACGCTGTGATTGCGGCTGAACGTAGGCGCGGGGGCGACTTAGATAAGGAGCGGGTGCGGTTTTCTTAATAGAGCACAACTCTTGTGCTCTTTGACATATCTCCTATCCACCAACTCACTCCACCACTGGGAGTTATCAAGGCAAGCAAAGCATATCCAAACACCACACATCAACAAGATCAACTTGTTGAATCCATAAAAGAAAAGAAAGGAAGGAGGAGAAAGAGAAGAGAGGGGAAAAGGCTGACCAATTTCTGTAGATCACTAGAAGGAGGAATTACAGCTGCAAATTAGCAAGCTATCCAAAGCAGCCATCCATATAACATCATCATCACGTCAAACTTGAAGAAGATTCAAAGAAGAACCAACATGAGAAAGAGAGAAGAAGAAGAGAGTATGAACGTGAATGAGAAGAAGGAACAAAATAATTGGAGAGAGAGAGAGAGAGTAAACCCTCACAGGAAAGGAAAAAAAAAAGCTTAAGAAGGATAAAAACGGAAAGGTGACCGGCTAAGTCGGCCGCCTACAATACTAACCCGCGACCGCGGGTCATCCTCGTCGTGACCGCAGCAGCGCGAGTGAGGTCATGGCGAGGCGTGATCGCGGGGCCTTCTAAGTATGGTTGTTACATTTGAAATGCTCTATGTCTTCCATTAAAGGAAAAGAAAAAGGTATATTCTTAGGTAAAGGTTCTTGAGAAAAACTTAAAGGTGCATGCAAAATCTTAAAGGATACATTACAATCAAGAGAATTAGCATACTCTAACTCATGATGATTCACATCTAGCTCATGATCATTCATGCCATTCTTATGCTCTTCACACTCAATAGTATCATCAAAAACAAGCTCATGTGCATACAACTTATGTCTATCTATTTCATGCTTATCACATTCAACTTCATTAAATATATAAGATTCATGCTTAATTGCTTCAATACTAGTTATATCATGTGATACAATAGTAGATTCTAAAGCTAGCAATTCTAAGTGATCATTCATTATAGTAGAAGATTGAGAATCACTTATCTTTTCAATTTTGACAATCTCAATCGATGGTTCCTTTTTTGGGGCTGGAGAACTCGTGATTCCAATACGTTCAACCTGCTACGCATTTCTTCTTTGTTGATCACGACTGAATTCTCAACTAAGAGGTGGCGAGATATTGGGGTCAAGATTCCAACTATCGATCCTTCCTTATACGATGGTTTTGCCTATCCACATTCCTTCCGCATCCTTATTCTCGAATTCTAGAAAATCATCAACAAACTCCGGAATGTTATGTGTATAATAACGAGGAGTTGAATATTCCATACCTTTCTTATGAGGATTTCTTGAGGGTGACTCTGGGGTTGTAGTTTTGTATGGAACATGTGATCTCCCATCAACCTCATGTATATATCTCAATTGGGTGGCGAAGTTATCAATTCTCGACCGAGGGGCAAGATTATTAAATCTCGGTTGGAATCTGGGCCGAGATTGGGGCCGAGATTCTGCATTGAAGCAAGATCCTAATTTCTCTACTTTCTCGGTGAGGTTTGTAAGGGGACCCATGAGTTATTTCATCATTTCTATGGCTTCGGTTTTGTTTAATCAACTCCTTTATAACCTTTTAGGAACATTAGACCTAGGCATCTTGCACAAGCACACAAAGTAACCACAAACTCGTGAAGTTATTGAAAACGAAAAATCCTTACTTGTTTTCTCTCACACTCACTCTCAGTTGTGATATCGCAAGATAATTTGATGTAATTGTCTTGGGTGGATTAATAATCCTTTAAATAATCGATGACTGGCTTCAACTAGAAATTCCTTGGTTGAATCAAGATGTCAACTTGGAAGATAGTTAAGGAAATCCTATTGGAGTTCTCTTCACAAAATTGACAAAAAGTAGAAAGAATATTTCAAGTAGACTCTACTAGTATGATCAAAAGTATAGATACTAACTAACACACTCAAAGAAATAGACTCAATGTGTTTAGAGTAGAAAGAGGCAAGAAATAGGCACACAAGAGACTAAGTAGAGCGTTTTACGTACTTTGAAGTTATGCAATTAGAGAGAGAGAGAGAGAGAGCCAGGTAGGTTTACTCTCGATAGAGGGTAATCTTGGTCAAAATCTCGGCCGAGATTCTTCATTCGGGGTCGAGATGGCTTAAAAGTGAGGTGTTTTGGCTATGAATGTAACACACCGAATCCGCGGGACTCGGGGTGCTACTAGGCTAGGATCTCACAATGGATCCTGACCCTAGCCTGACAACAAGTTCATTTGGATCTTACAATAAGACACGGATAGATTAAAACCAAATACATCAAACTGTATAAATATATACAATCACAAGGTTTACAAAACATAGCCGAGTACAAAACGGTATCCACATATCCAACGAGTACAAAAGTCCCCAAAACCCTCGCACATCCTAGTGTACGGAAGCCCTCGGCTGATCACCCAATCTGGTTCACTCTACAGTCTTCCTGACTTGCAGATCATCAACAGCACGGTCAGTGGCGGAGCCAGAAAATTTTCGTTGGAGGGGCACAATTTTCTTTATATGATATGTTGCATATTAAGTTTGAAATTAAACAATAATATATAAATTAAATAAATAAATAAAAATTTACTTAATTTTTGTATACAAATTAGAGCTTTTAATTTATTTATTTTACTTTGATGAAATTAAAAAATATTTATGTATTTAATTCGTTTTATAAACATATTGTCAAATAAATTAGATAGTGGTTGATGAATTATTGTAATAAAAATTATATTAATTTTATTGTATTACTTAAGAGTTAAAATAATAAACATCACTTAATTTCTCCATCTAAATATATTGTAATTTGCTTAAAATAAAAATAAAAGGACTTTGTGCTACTCCCGAGAATTTATAAATTAAATAAATAAATAAATAATTTACTTAAATTTTGTACTATAAATTACATAGTGGTTGATAAATTACTGTAATAAAAATTATATTAATTTTATTGTAGTAGTTAAGAGTTAATGAAATAATAAACATCACTTAATTTCTCCATCTAAATATATTGTAATTTGTTTAAAATAAAAATAAAATGAACTTTTTGCTACTCCCGGTAGTTGAACCTTGGACTTCAAGTACTCTTTCCTTTCCTCAACCAAATGAGCTAGTAGAACAATGTATATCATATTTTTTTTAAGGAGGGTTTTTTTCCTTCTTTTTTCCCTCTTCCTTAGGCTCCCTTAGGCAAAATGAGATCGCAAGCCGGGGCACCATACCACCCGTTACCCCCCTAGATCCGTCACTGAACACGGTATAACCCATTAGCTAACCCTGCATATATAAGATAATGCATAAGCACATATACACAAGTCATAAAAAGGTAAACACTCAATCATGCTGTCACACATTTACCCGTTTAATTATCTTTATAAGGTCAGACGCACCCGTCATATATATATATGAAAATATGTGACACGAGGAATATATCATCCTCACCTCTGGATATCATAGCCATCTGGAGTAGTATCGGCGCACTTCCCGTGTACCCTAAGGGAGTGGTGAAGTGTCCATCCGTATACCAGGATTGGTCTAACCACAGAGAACCTCCCAAACTCCTTATAGGATGAAAGGGAAAGGTTATCACTGCCACTACATGGGGGCTATCCAATAAAAAATAGGTCGGTAGTAATCAATAATGTGTGCTATCAAGTATATAACAACTACCACTCATGCATACATCCAATATAGGGATGATAACTAAGTAAGTCCTACAGACTTACCTCAAAATCAGAATAACCTCAACCACGATCAACTCCAATCCGGAGGATAACACTGCCTAATAATAGGGCATAAAGAGATATCAAATCTCCTATCAATCAAAGGGGTCACACCTAGACCCAAGGGATCCATAAGGATCATATACAACGTATAAGCCTCAACAACCTACTAAACCTCAAAGCCATAACCGGCATATATTGATACCATGATCCTCATCATCCTATACTCATACTCAAACCTAGCATGCCACTAACCCACTCATACTAGGAAAGGAAAGGATCCATACCACCTTAGGTAGGTCCTACACAAGACGCACCTGTGGGACAAAGGGACTCAGGGGCAAAACACTAGAAGGAGCAAGGGCGGCGGCTCTTCCATTCAGGGGCGGCGGCACATCAAGCGCAGGGGCGGCTGCCCGTGCAGAAGGTGATCTTTGATTTCTTTTCGATCCTTCACTCGGTATCCTTCACTTCTTCATCATCCAACAATCATACACATACATATATATATATATATATATATACATATATATACATATATACATATATACATCTATACATGCCTAGGAAGATCAACATAAGATCAAGCTTGTGGGAATTCGTCACCAAGGAAAAGGGGAAGAAGAGGAAAGAAGGAAGAAAGAGGAAGAAAGAGGAAGAAAGAAAGAAGCTTACCACAGCTAGGACGAACAGAGGGAAGATCAACACCAACACACTTCAACTGGCCCTCCACAGCTTAACATCAACAACCACTATCATCATCATCATCATCATTAAAACTCCACTTAAACTCTCTTGCAAAACAAAAGTGAAAACCAAGAAGAAGATCCAAGGAAGAAGAGAAAGAGAAGAAGAACGTGAGGATAAGAAGTCTGGAGAATGAAGGAAACCCTTCATTAGAAGCAAAGGGAGGCTTATAAAGGAAGCCAATGTAAAGCACGGATCAAGAGTCAACAAAGGTGGCTATAGCCGCAGGAAACCACATGGGCGGATCCATGAGCCCCAGGGCTGGCCAACAGCGCGTTGGGGGCGGCTCACAAGGCGCTGGGACGGATCAACACAAACTCAGCACTTGCGTCTCAGCTGAGGCGCAAGTGCGGGATCACTAAAAGACTAAGGCCCTTACAATGAACTGGATCAAGGATGGTATGAAACTTCTTCTCTGGATGCCCTCTTGAACTTGGCACACTTGAATTTCTCAACTTTTGCCTCAAAAAATTTCGATAATGTAGCAAATCTCGACCTAAATCTTGGACATGATTTTGGACAGAGGGGTCGAGATTTCCAAAGGTCAAGTATTTGACGGAAATCACTAAAAATGCCTTAGGATATAATCCTCCCTTGTTGCGTTGATGATCCCTTCTTAGTTGGATCACAACAACTCTTGCTCAACTAGCTTCACCAAAACTTTGGGTTATAATTTATGAAATAATATATAGACTAAGGTAAGAAGAGAGGGATTTATGCATGGCTTTCTTGTGGAAGTATGGGCAAGATATAAATCAAAATATATGGTTGTTGTAAGGAGAAAATTCGAGCGAGATTTGATAGATTTTTGGTTAGGATTTTGAAAGATATGATAAGATCTCACCTACTAGATAAGATCTCAACAATAAGATAACTTGTATTTCTCTTTCTGTAATATCCTTAGTCTTTTAGTGACCCCGCCCCTGCGCCTCAACTAAGCCACAAGTGCGGAGCAGCCCCTGCGGCCCTGCAGTGTGGGCACCGCCTTCCTTGACCAACTGCATTCCCGTTTCTTCCCTTATAAGTTTCTTCTTCTCTCTCCTGTGAGAGGGTTTTCCTTCCAAACTTCATCTTCTCACGTTCTTCTTTCCTTCCTTCTCTTCTCCTCTTGATTTCTCCCTTGGCTCAATATCCCTTAATCGAGCTCCATACAAGTAACCCTCAATTTCCCTTATATACATGACACTTAATTGAAGTTGGAATTGGGATTGGAATTTTCAGAAGTTGGATCTCGATTGTGTGGAACCCTAAACCCTAATCCCTTAACATCGATCGATGAATTTCATATTCTGATTGAGTGCTTCGATTTCAGTTTGTTAATGTTATACATACATCCATTTCAGATTCATTAACCTTATACATACAAATCTAGTTTTGTTGATATTTCTTTTCCTGGTTTTGCTGAAAGAGTTGATTTGGTTTTGTACTTGTACTATTTTTTATGCCAATCAATAACAAAACTAGATGAAATGTTTTCGTCGAGCAAGTGATATGTTAACTTGTTTCATGTTGAGTTCAATTGACTAGTCTTTAGAAAGAGGTATCTAGGTTGTGTTATACACATCAATAAATTAGCAGTCAACTGTTTCCATTTGTCAAGATAAATCACGAATAGTCATTAATAAGATTAAATAAAATATTTCCGAAAACCTACCTAAGCTAATGTTGAAGTATTGTCCTGCTTCTAAGTTGATTTTAGTAATGAATTTGGTTTTGGTACAATGATGGTACACAACACTAGCGGAGGAAGCTTTCAAGAAGAAACTGAGGTAATTCTAGACGATGGTCAATTGACAAAAGCTAAGATTGAGCAATTGAATGAAGTGCATAAAGAAGTAGGTTTGCCTGTCGAGTATGCTCAGAAGGTGATGAAGTACATTACTTCTTCAAAAATGGCTTCTGCAATTGAAAAACTTTTCAACAAAGAAGGCTTATATTAAAGTAGATTAGGGAACTCGAGGAAGCTAGTGTAAAGCTGGACTTCATGATTTCAAAAAAACTTATATAGAAAATCTCTTTAAAAAGAGCGTGGACGAAATATTTTCCTTAGGTACAAGAGATTTTGATGAGAAGGAATTATATGAAAAAGTCCTTGCTGATTTGAACATAAATCCCCATAAAGCAAGAGCTTCTGTTTTTAAATTGCAAAAACAAGATTGTATGACGCGTTGGTTCGAGCAGTGACATTCGTGGAAGCGGTATGACTCCTTTCATATCATCTTTATCACATATATTACACTTCGGGTATTTTTGTTCTCATTTTCAAATATGCAGGTTGCTACTCTCAACAACCTCCTAGCTTCCGATAAGGTTGTACCTACAACACCGCTGTCTTGAGATGTACCAAAAGAGTTGGTTGATCTCTTTTCCGTATACTTAGCAGTGAATCGTCGCCTAAAAAGACATCATGCTTACAATATTTGCTGGGAATAAGTGATTCTACAACTGAAGTTTTAAAATATATGGGGTATAAGTTGGAAGATGAGTCTAAGGAGGAAGATTTTAGGTTCTAGAATGAATCTGATTTATATTTTTTTTGCTTTGTTCGCATCAATCAACTATTTGTCCGAACGCAATGTAGTATATATGGATGCTCAATGACAATAAATATGTGTTTTCTTTACTTAAATTGGCTTTAGTGTGGTGTTGTCATGGCTCGATTAGTCGAGTCTTTTGTAACTTGAAATTTTGGGGTTGTGCAATACAAAACAACCAAACAAGTCTGCCCATACTTGTTGTGTGTCAATAGTTGAAGACAAGAAGCTATACTATGTAATACTAATCAAGATCTTCCCATATCATTTGCATATGAAATCAATGGTTTCAATGTTAGATTTCATCATTGTTAAGCTAATTCAGCTCAAACTTGTAACGCCCCGTTTATTCGGGTGCGCTCCGATTGTGCTTTCCCCCTCCACCCGTTTCATTCTAGCTCGAATTCTTTTTTTTAAGAAATATATCTTTAATGAATTAAATAATTTTTCCGAGTATTATATTAAAGTGGGATACATGAATGTACTTCCGTATTCTTATTTATTTTTTTTTCTTTCTTTCGGAAAGTCGAGATTTACCGGACCGGGAAATCCCGTTCCGATCATTTATTTGAGTTGGACCCTTATCTTTCTTTTTTTTTTTTCTTTTTCCCTTCTTTCTTTTCTCCTTTTCTTTCTTCTTTTCCTTTCCTTCTTTCCCGCTGGCGTGCGTGCCTCTGCGCTGCGCTCCCGCTGCCTTGCCCACTGGTGAGAGGATAGGAGCCGCCTAGGGCTAGGCCTAGCCGGCCTCCTCGATCCGCCCGACCCTGCAGGCCTGCAACCGGCCCCTCGACACCCCCCCCTTCATGACTACCCCAACCGCAGGCTTCACACCACTCTCCCTCATCTCTCTCTGTCATCTCTCTCTCTCGCTGAACTCTCGCAGAAACCTTCTCTCTCGCACCCTCTTGCTCTGCGGAGACCGACGGTGCAACGGAACCACCAGGGAGAAGCCCTCACTGCCGCCTCAGCCCGCCGGAGTGCGACGCCTCTCCTCGCTGGTGAGCTATGCCTCCCTCCCCTCTCCTTCTCGTTATTCCTCTTCTTCTGTTTGTATGACCTTCGGCCGGTTGTGACAGCCGCCAGACCACGCTTCGTCAGAGGCGACGCCTCGCCGGAAGCCGCCGCCGGACCTCGTCCTCCCCTGCGCCACGCCGCCACGCCGTACGCCGCCACGCCGTAAGCCGCCACCAGCCCCCTTCTCCCTCTCCTCTGCAGCGTGCGGCTAGGGTTACATTACAGGAGCTGCTGCTGTTTCCTTTTTCTGTAAAATACAGATTTTGCCCCCAGTTTCTGTATAATTGCAATAATAACCCTATTTTCTGGATAACTGCAGTTTGCACCCAAAATTTATTAATAACCACCATTCTAGCCATGTGAAGTTTATTACGAGATTTAACCAACTATGGATCTTTAAAAAGAATAAAATAAATAACCAAGTTGTTGGGTTTTTCATCCGAACGGAAAGAAATAATGAAGTGGGGAGTTTTGGTTTAATCATGTTACTCACCTTGAAGATGTTTTACGGGTTTGACCGTGTTTTGAAAACGAGTTTCTCGAATTATGTCTAAACCGTTATGCAATCAATGTAGCCTATGAGCTAAATTCTTGTAGCTTTGTTGTATAGGTCCGGAAGCACCCGTTAAGTCCACCCAATCCGTTCTCGACATCCATAACCCCCGCACCCCTTTGGAACACGCGTGAGTACCCTCTCCGTCTCTTTATGATTAATGGCGGTAGCGTATCATACTAGGTGAATCTAGTATAACGTAGAGCAAATGCCATGTAGTGGCCGTGACCTTAGGTATTAAGAATAGTTTATAGATTTTGGTGTGCTTCGGCAAGCTTACTTAGAGAATCAAAATATGGGAACTAGCATGCTAATGATTATCTTACAAGTTGGACATATAGAAATACGGGGGTGGTTACCTTGACGGATAGTTGATGATAGTATGCCTCGTTGTGTTCAGGCATTGAGTGTTTTCTGCAAGAAGCCTAGAGGATTTATTCGTGTACCTTGAGTGAGGTAAGTCTACGGACTTACTTAACTAGCTTTTCGCATATGAGTTGTGACGTGTGGGTGGTGTGTGTTATTCTTATTAATTGCTATGGAATAACTTATAAATCGGACTAGGATGTGGACGTGTTATTATTTATTCGGCCCAAGTGTATGACAACGGGCGGTGACCACTATGTCCGGCCCAAAATGGGGATGGCCGGGAGGTGCCTTGCGACCAGTCCAACAGGTGATGCTGATCCGCATCTGGCCCAAACCTGTTTGGTGAAAGGGGACAAGGGCGGGATCCTTGTGATTTCCGTGCCACAACTAAATGGAACTTAGTAATGGAATAACCTAATTAAAGATAATAACCGGACTTCTTTGCAAGCATGATTGTGTGTTTACTTTATCCTTATATGTGTTTGTGCCTTATCGTTCTTCTTATATTCGAATTGCTAGCTAACGGTTTAAAAACCGGTTGTATAGATGCCTTGCAGGTTAGGGATGCCGCCGAGTGAGGTGGAGGAGTGGACAGCCGGGGGTCTCCGTACATTATAGGACGGGGGCGTTTTTGAGTTTATTCTTGTTATGTGTGACTCATGGTTTTCGGATACATGTTTTGAGTTATGACGTTTTGAGGACTCGGCTGAGTTTCCACTTTGTACTTTTACTTTCCGTTCTCGCATACATTATAAACGATTTGAGTTTTTGCCTTTATTTGTGCCATGTTGGAAAGGTCCGGTGAAATTGTTGTCAAGCTAAGGGTCGGGACCCATTGTGAGGTCTCGCCCGTAGCATCCCGATATCCCGCGGATTCGGGGTGTTACAAAAGTGGTATCAGAGCCCTAGGTTGACAACAATGGCACTCGCAATCTTCTAAAGGCCGAATGAGGTATAAACAGGACCCCACGGGTTCTGACTTTTCGTTTTCAAAATTCATATGCATGAGTCGGGATTGGGTTAGAATGTACGGGACCACCACTCCTCTCGCAAACCTCGGCGGCGTAGATTTCTGGATTTGATGTATGTAATACTTATATATTGACATAGTTATAAGTATTTATATATATGACTTTAGGATGTTTTCGGACTTGAATGTACCTAGCTAAGCATGTGACCTTAGGATAATTGAGCTTCTATGCCTCGGTTGAATCTTAGATTGTTGCTTCTTTTTATGCTTTTACAAGTTTCCTTTATATGCTAAATATTGCAATTATTACGTATATATAGATATATATATACATATATATATACACTCATATATAAATAAACGCGGAACGATATCAGATGGCACGTACGAGAGCTACCGCATACGTAGGACCCGCCAGGGGTAGACCACCTCTTCCTCCTACCGTCCAAAGACGGGGACGAGTAGGAAGACCTCCAGGCACGAGAGGGCGGGGACGTATTCCCATTGCGGACCCACCAGTTGTGGATCCGCCAGCACCTGAGGATCCCGTAGAGGACGTCGCTGAGAGCATCATTCCCGAGGTTAGGGATAGGACCGTCGCGAGGTCCGGGGCTCAGAGTTCTCCATCTGCTAGGACTGGGGGAGCATCTATTGGAGCTAGCGTGTTTGCAGACTATGTACGACGAGTTGAGGAGGCATTTAGGACAGGAGTACCACCACCCGCACCCCCAGGGCCAGCACCTGCACCGGCACCTACGAGATCAGCAGAGGTCACGCAGAGAGTTACTCCGATTAGGGTTGCGCCAGAGGCAGTTGCACCAGCAGTAGCTGCACCCGAGCCAGTTGTTGATGTTGTTAGGGCGAGAGATGAGCTGAGATTCCCGAGACCTGATTCCTGGTTGAAGGCTTTCAACCAGCAGCATGTACCCTACTTCGATGGGAAGGTAGGGTTAGAGGTGGAGCACTGGATTGGGCACGTGGAGTCGGCTTTAGAGGCGATCCGTTGCCCAGAGGAGAGACAGGTGGAGATAGTTCAGACTTTATTCAGGGAGCAGGCCCAGTATTGGTGGAGGACGGTTAGAGGAGGAGTGACCAGGATGGATCAGTTGTTTAGCCTCGTTAGAGAGAGTTTTTGTCCGGCTTCACTGAGGAGAGATAGAGTACAGGACTTCTTGGAGGCGGGATTTGAGGATGTCCCAGTTATCGAGGTGATTAGACGGTTCCGTGAGGAGTTAGCTTTGTTGGGTCCCGCCGCACCTCCGGCAGACCAACACGTCTACTTATTCTCTAGGAGATTGAGGGATTCCACACGTGCCTACCTTGCGGGATTCCGCTGTGATTCCTTAGCAGAGTACCAGGACCGAGCCGCAGCATACGAGAGAGACCGACCAGGGTCTAGGAGAGCACCACAGTCCGGAGGGCCGGACAAGAGACAGAGGATAGGATCATTTGGTTCAGGAGCAGGAGCCCCAGGACAGGGACGTGGCCCGACTCAGGGGCGTAGTCAGACTCAGGGACGTTCAGGACCCCAGCAGTCTAGGCAGGTATCAGATAGAGGACGACAGTGTTTCAACTGCAGCGGGTATGGGCATATGCGAGGTGACTGCCCGAGGACGACAGTGACTTGTTATCTTTGTGGCAGACCTGGACACCGAGCCACTTTTTGCCGACACGGCCCGGCACCGTCCCAGCAGGGTTCTTCACCTGTTGGCATCCCTAGAGGAGGACAGAGACCACCCCAGCGTCAGACACAGAGTCAGCACCAGCAGAGAGTCCCGGGATATTCACAGGGACAGACTTCAGCCCAGGGACAGGGCCGAGGCAGAGGCCGGGGTGGAGGTGCCCAGGATACTAGAGGCACACAGGCTAGGGTGTTCGAGTTGAGGAGTGCTACCGATCCAGCAGCGCCAGCAGCTACAGGTACTATTCAGATTCACGGCATTTCGGTCCGAGTTTTATTTGATACGGGTGCCACGCACTCTTTTATATCCGATGATTGTGTAGTTAGGTTGTCCTTAGTTCCGGTAGAGGGGAGACCCTTTGTTGTGGGGTTACCCGATGGGGGTAGGGTTAGTGGTACCCGAGAGGTACGCGGTTGTCCCATACGTTTGGGAAACCGAGACTGGTTAGCCGACTTCTATGTCATGCACTTAGTGCATGAAGAAGTCATTTTGGGCATGGACTGGAT
>BSUD01000007.1:82946301-82958464 GCA_033239045.1 Fagopyrum esculentum | reverse complement strand
CAGTGTTTCAACTGCAGCGGGTATGGGCATATGCGAGGTGACTGCCCGAGGACGACAGTGACTTGTTATCTTTGTGGCAGACCTGGACACCGAGCCACTTTTTGCCGACACGGCCCGGCACCGTCCCAGCAGGGTTCTTCACCTGTTGGCATCCCTAGAGGAGGACAGAGACCACCCCAGCGTCAGACACAGAGTCAGCACCAGCAGAGAGTCCCGGGATATTCACAGGGACAGACTTCAGCCCAGGGACAGGGCCGAGGCAGAGGCCGGGGTGGAGGTGCCCAGGATACTAGAGGCACACAGGCTAGGGTGTTCGAGTTGAGGAGTGCTACCGATCCAGCAGCGCCAGCAGCTACAGGTACTATTCAGATTCACGGCATTTCGGTCCGAGTTTTATTTGATACGGGTGCCACGCACTCTTTTATATCCGATGATTGTGTAGTTAGGTTGTCCTTAGTTCCGGTAGAGGGGAGACCCTTTGTTGTGGGGTTACCCGATGGGGGTAGGGTTAGTGGTACCCGAGAGGTACGCGGTTGTCCCATACGTTTGGGAAACCGAGACTGGTTAGCCGACTTCTATGTCATGCACTTAGTGCATGAAGAAGTCATTTTGGGCATGGACTGGATAGACCGCCACCGAGCAGTCTTAGACATCAGTTAGAGGACCGTGACAGTTACCACAGAGTCGGGACATGAGGTGATTTTCCGAGGTTGGGACCTCGGAAAGACCGGTACAGTCATTAGTGCGGTTCGAGCCGCAAGACTTATCGGACAGGGATGCGAGGCCTTCTGGTGTTATGCCATGAAGGAGGAGACGGGACCATCACTGGAGGAGATTCCCGTGGCATGTGAGTTCGAGGATGTATTTGGAGAGCCACCCGGATTACCACCGCAGAGGAGTATTGATTTTGCTATTGAGTTGGAGCCCGGCACGAGGCCGATCTCCAAGGCCCCATACCGCATGGCGCCGATCGAGTTGCTAGAGCTGAAGAAGCAGCTCGAGGAGTTGGCAGAGAGGGGTTTCATACGCCCGAGCGTGTCCCCGTGGGGTGCACCGGTCCTCTTCGTCAGGAAGAAGGACGGATCTTTGAGACTTTGTATCGATTACCGGGAATTGAACAAAGTCACCATCAAGAACAAGTACCCCCTTCCGCGCATTGATGATTTGCTAGACCAGTTGCAGGGAGCCTCCGTGTTTTCACGTATCGACTTGAGGTCGGGATATCACCAGCTGAGGGTGAGAGAGGAGGACGTGCCGAAGACGGCATTCAGGACGAGATACGGCCACTATGAGTTTGTCGTGATGCCATTCGGGCTCACGAATGCACCTGCCGTCTTCATGGAGTTGATGAACGGAATATTCATCGATTTCTTGGACCAGTTTGTGGTGGTGTTTATAGATGACATCTTAGTCTACTCCCGGAGTAGGGAGGAGCATGAGGGACACCTGAGGACGGTTCTTCGAGTCCTTCAGGATAGAGAGCTTTATGCAAAGCTCTCTAAGTGCGAGTTTTGGATGCCCGAGGTGGCATTTCTGGGTCACATAGTTTCCGCCGAGGGTGTCATGGTTGACCCGGCGAAGATAGAGTCCGTTTCTTCATGGCCGCCTCCTCGGACGGTCAAGGAGGTGCGCAGTTTCTTGGGCTTAGCGGGATATTACCGCCGTTTTGTTGAGGGTTTCTCCGTGATTGCACGACCCCTTACTTCCTTGCTAAGGAAGTCTACCAGGTTCGTCTGGTCTGAGCCTTGTCAGCGCAGCTTTGAGGAGCTGAAGAGGAGGTTGACCTCCGCTCCTGTATTAGCCCAGCCTGAGGGCGTGGAGGACTTTGTTGTATATAGTGACGCCTCCAAGCTAGGCTTGGGGTGCGTTTTGATGCAGAGGGGTAGGGTTATTGCGTACGCTTCACGGCAGCTGAAGCCGTACGAGGAGAATTATCCCACCCATGATCTTGAGCTAGCAGCGGTGATTCATGCCCTGAAGATCTGGCGACACTACTTGTATGGGGCCACGTGTCAGATCTTCACAGACCATAAGAGTCTGAAGTACATATTCACTCAGCGGGAGTTGAATAACCGCCAGAGGAGATGGTTAGAGCTGATTAAGGACTTTGATTTGGAGATTTTATATCATCCGGGGAAGGCGAATGTAGTCGCCGACGCCTTGAGTAGGAGGACACCTCGAGAGGAGGCGATAGCTCGACTTACGGTTCAGCCTCAGTTGCAGAGGGATTTGATGGAGTTAGAGATGGATATCCAGTTCCCGGATACTGGTTGTCACTTGACCGAGTTAGAGATACTACCTGACCTGTCCGGAGAGATCCGACAGAAGCAGGAGAGATGTCCCATCTTGACTAGGATTCGGGACAGGATGGCCAGAGGGGAGGCACCGCAGTTTATCACAGGGGCAGACGGATTGTTGAGGCGTCAGGGACGTATTTGTGTACCGTCAGACCCAGAGCTGAGAGAGCGGATCTTGCAGGAGGCGCATTCTACTCCTTACTCAGTGCATCCAGGCACGAGTAAGATGTACCAGGATATCAGGAGATCTTATTGGTGGGGCGGGCTTAAGCCCGATGTAGCTAGATATGTAGCCAGATGCGCGACCTGCCAGCAGGTCAAGATCGAGCACCAGAGACCGGGGGGAGAGCTTCACCCACTGCCCGTGCCGCAGTGGAAGTGGGAGGACATATCCATGGATTTTGTCACCGGTTTGAGGCAGAGTAGGAGCTTTGATGCGATTTGGGTGGTAGTGGATCGGCTGACGAAGACCGCACGTTTCATCCCTATTCGAGAGACGTGGCCGGTGAGTCGTCTAGCTGAGGAGTTTACTCGTCAGATTGTGAGATTGCATGGAGTCCCGAGGACTATCATCTCGGATAGGGATGGACGTTTTACTTCGAGGTTCTGGCAGCAGGTACACGCCGCCCTAGGCTCGAGTCTGCATTTCACCACCGCATATCATCCACAGACCGACGGTCAGTCCGAGCGGACTATTCAGACCTTAGAGGACATGTTACGGGCATGTGTGTTGGACTGGGGGCATGTATGGCCAGATCACCTTCCATTGGTGGAGTTCTCGTATAATAACAGTTGGCACGCATCGATTGGGATGTCACCGTATGAGGCCTTGTATGGACGGAGATGTCGTACTCCCTTGTGTTGGGATGAGCCGGGCAGTTCTAGTGTTGTAGCTCCCGCCCAGATACAGGATGACATGGCTAGGGTTGCTTTGATTCGGGAGAGGATGTTGGCTGCGCAGAGCCGTCAGAGATCATATGCGGATAGGAGGCGTAGGCCCCTAGAGTTCAGAGTAGGAGCTCAGGTCTGGTTGAGGGTATCACCGACACGGGGCGTCAGGAGATTTGGCATTAAGGGGAAGTTGAGCCCCCGATATGTCGGTCCCTTTGAGATTTTGGAGAGAGTCGGAGAGGTGGCATATAGGTTAGCGTTACCACCGAGGTTGGAGGGTATTCACCCGGTGTTTCATGTATCTCAGCTGAGAGAGTACATACATGACCCGAGGCACGTCATTAGCCACGAGGACCTGGTAGTCGAGCCGGACCATACTTTCGCGGAGCATCCGATTGCGGTTTTGGAGCGTAGCACGAGACGACTTCGGTCGAAGGAGATACCGATGCTGAGAGTGCAGTGGTCGAGGCGAGGAGCCGACGAGGCCACTTGGGAGACGGAGGATAGTATCCGTAGGAGCTATCCCGAGTTTTACGCAGGATTAGCCACATCTATAGGACCGTCGGGTTAGTCCTGAGATCTATCCTTGATTATTCTTATGTGATTTGTGACGTGATGTGTTATGTGTGTTCCTATGTGCATATTTTGCGAGTCTAGGCGAGTAGACTTAGGATGTGAGGGCCGTAGTTACTCCGATATGGTTTCTGAGCGGTTATCGGGACTAAGTCGTTGAGAGTTTCGCGTTAGCAAGTTTCGGGACGAAACTTTTCATTAGGAGGACCTGATGTAACGCCCCGTTTATTCGGGTGCGCTCCGATTGTGCTTTCCCCCTCCACCCGTTTCATTCTAGCTCGAATTCTTTTTTTTAAGAAATATATCTTTAATGAATTAAATAATTTTTCCGAGTATTATATTAAAGTGGGATACATGAATGTACTTCCGTATTCTTATTTATTTTTTTTTCTTTCTTTCGGAAAGTCGAGATTTACCGGACCGGGAAATCCCGTTCCGATCATTTATTTGAGTTGGACCCTTATCTTTCTTTTTTTTTTCTTTTTCCCTTCTTTCTTTTCTCCTTTTCTTTCTTCTTTTCCTTTCCTTCTTTCCCGCTGGCGTGCGTGCCTCTGCGCTGCGCTCCCGCTGCCTTGCCCACTGGTGAGAGGATAGGAGCCGCCTAGGGCTAGGCCTAGCCGGCCTCCTCGATCCGCCCGACCCTGCAGGCCTGCAACCGGCCCCTCGACACCCCCCCCTTCATGACTACCCCAACCGCAGGCTTCACACCACTCTCCCTCATCTCTCTCTGTCATCTCTCTCTCTCGCTGAACTCTCGCAGAAACCTTCTCTCTCGCACCCTCTTGCTCTGCGGAGACCGACGGTGCAACGGAACCACCAGGGAGAAGCCCTCACTGCCGCCTCAGCCCGCCGGAGTGCGACGCCTCTCCTCGCTGGTGAGCTATGCCTCCCTCCCCTCTCCTTCTCGTTATTCCTCTTCTTCTGTTTGTATGACCTTCGGCCGGTTGTGACAGCCGCCAGACCACGCTTCGTCGGAGGCGACGCCTCGCCGGAAGCCGCCGCCGGACCTCGTCCTCCCCTGCGCCACGCCGCCACGCCGTACGCCGCCACGCCGTAAGCCGCCACCAGCCCCCTTCTCCCTCTCCTCTGCAGCGTGCGGCTAGGGTTACATTACAGGAGCTGCTGCTGTTTCCTTTTTCTGTAAAATACAGATTTTGCCCCCAGTTTCTGTATAATTGCAATAATAACCCTATTTTCTGGATAACTGCAGTTTGCACCCAAAATTTATTAATAACCACCATTCTAGCCATGTGAAGTTTATTACGAGATTTAACCAACTATGGATCTTTAAAAAGAATAAAATAAATAACCAAGTTGTTGGGTTTTTCATCCGAACGGAAAGAAATAATGAAGTGGGGAGTTTTGGTTTAATCATGTTACTCACCTTGAAGATGTTTTACGGGTTTGACCGTGTTTTGAAAACGAGTTTCTCGAATTATGTCTAAACCGTTATGCAATCAATGTAGCCTATGAGCTAAATTCTTGTAGCTTTGTTGTATAGGTCCGGAAGCACCCGTTAAGTCCACCCAATCCGTTCTCGACATCCATAACCCCCGCACCCCTTTGGAACACGCGTGAGTACCCTCTCCGTCTCTTTATGATTAATGGCGGTAGCGTATCATACTAGGTGAATCTAGTATAACGTAGAGCAAATGCCATGTAGTGGCCGTGACCTTAGGTATTAAGAATAGTTTATAGATTTTGGTGTGCTTCGGCAAGCTTACTTAGAGAATCAAAATATGGGAACTAGCATGCTAATGATTATCTTACAAGTTGGACATATAGAAATACGGGGGTGGTTACCTTGACGGATAGTTGATGATAGTATGCCTCGTTGTGTTCAGGCATTGAGTGTTTTCTGCAAGAAGCCTAGAGGATTTATTCGTGTACCTTGAGTGAGGTAAGTCTACGGACTTACTTAACTAGCTTTTCGCATATGAGTTGTGACGTGTGGGTGGTGTGTGTTATTCTTATTAATTGCTATGGAATAACTTATAAATCGGACTAGGATGTGGACGTGTTATTATTTATTCGGCCCAAGTGTATGACAACGGGCGGTGACCACTATGTCCGGCCCAAAATGGGGATGGCCGGGAGGTGCCTTGCGACCAGTCCAACAGGTGATGCTGATCCGCATCTGGCCCAAACCTGTTTGGTGAAAGGGGACAAGGGCGGGATCCTTGTGATTTCCGTGCCACAACTAAATGGAACTTAGTAATGGAATAACCTAATTAAAGATAATAACCGGACTTCTTTGCAAGCATGATTGTGTGTTTACTTTATCCTTATATGTGTTTGTGCCTTATCGTTCTTCTTATATTCGAATTGCTAGCTAACGGTTTAAAAACCGGTTGTATAGATGCCTTGCAGGTTAGGGATGCCGCCGAGTGAGGTGGAGGAGTGGACAGCCGGGGGTCTCCGTACATTATAGGACGGGGGCGTTTTTGAGTTTATTCTTGTTATGTGTGACTCATGGTTTTCGGATACATGTTTTGAGTTATGACGTTTTGAGGACTCGGCTGAGTTTCCACTTTGTACTTTTACTTTCCGTTCTCGCATACATTATAAACGATTTGAGTTTTTGCCTTTATTTGTGCCATGTTGGAAAGGTCCGGTGAAATTGTTGTCAAGCTAAGGGTCGGGACCCATTGTGAGGTCTCGCCCGTAGCATCCCGATATCCCGCGGATTCGGGGTGTTACAAAACTATCAAACATTTCAGACTTCATTTGATAAAAAGACAAGCCAAAGAACAAAGTTACAAAGATGAAGAACATTGATTTGAAAGGAATATTCATATATGCAAAAAAAATGATGAAAATCATGCTTGAGGAATGTTGCGGATGACAGTTGTGATACTTTTACAATCATACCATACTCTTCATCTAGTTCTCAAAGTCAACAATTTCCTGCAAATTCAAACAATTATACTGGAGTTTTAGTAATCTAATTTTGGACCAAAATATTCCATCCAAACAACTATAAAACTGAACAAAAAAACATATGCACTTAAAGAGATCGGAGTTGAGACGAGCCTTAACAACAATGTTAATAGATCGGGAGACGGTGAGCCATTGATCGGTTTACTTCTTATAGCGAGCAACGGTGGCAGAGAGCGATCTGATTTCGAGTTCGATCCGCTTCTCGTTGACGAAGGATTCGTGTACTCCTCCAATAACCGAATCAACTAGAAGCTCAGATACCTTACTAGCTCCATAAGGCCTGCCTTTTGGCTTTCTCTATTGGCAAAGTTTTTGTTGATTTAATCTTCAATATTTGTCAAATTCAATCTGATTCTAATATTGGTAGTTTGCATCACTGAATAATTATCGATCATGAAAAAAAAAATTACATAAGGATATAAAAGAAGAACATACCCTTTTTTTTTTAACCTATAACCTAAAATCTATAATAGGGTTAGTGAGAATTGACTGAACAGGGCGAATTTCCCAAAAAATAAGAAAGAAATGTAACGCAATCGGAATTCCATCCTCTGAGTCTGATTCCTGGACATCTCTATTCCTCCCTCGCCCTTCCTTGTTCCTAATTCCCAATTTCCATTCCCGCTCCCGAATCCTGACCCTTTCTGCTTCTCTTCCTCGACACTTGGAGTTTTTACACAGTCGATCTTGGTCTCTGCTCAATGCTTCTCTTGTTCTAAACTCGAAATTTCCGGTGTTTGCAACGACAACTGGCTCGGTTCCTCTCAATTTTATGTCTCCGGTCCCTCTGTCTCAATTCCAACCGAAGGCCATCGTATATCTCAGCTTTTTGTTTCTCTATCTCACCAGGTGCGCTGGCGGCAACGAACGCAAGGACCCAGCCTAATTTAATTCTCCATGGCTTGCGTCAGTTTCTGCACCCTCTGCAATCCCCACTCTTTCCATCCCTCACTCTACTCCAAAACCTCTCCATTCAACCAATATCGATCCCTGAAACCGACGGCTTCAAATTCACGTAAACTAATCGTCGCCACCACTTTAGCAAATGCTGAGCCGCTGGTGGATGGAAGGCCCAAGTTCAGGTGGGTGGAGATTCGGCCAAACAGTGAACAACTCTCCCAAGACCAGAAATTTTCCATTTCGAAGCTTCCCAAGAACATGACCAAGCGGTGCAAGGCGTTCATGAGACAGATTATCTGCTACTCTCCTGAAAAGGGCACATTATGGGATTTGGTAGCTTCTTGGGTTAGTATTATGAAGCCCGTTAGAGCTGATTGGCTTGCTGTTCTCAAGGAATTGAGTGATGTGGATCATCCTCTGTTTCTTCAGGTATTATCTTCTGATGCAATTTAATCTTTTAATAATTATGTTGACTCATTGCTTGAATTCACCTGCTATTGTTGTCTATGTATGCCTGTGCAATTCCATTTTGGGTTTGTCATGGTTCTTAGTTTTCCAACTTAAAGGGGGTTAGCAAGTTTATCTGCCTTTTTTAGATTCTTTGTTTTAATTCTAGTAGATGAGATGAATAATGTTTTGGTTGTTATTCCATGAAAATTCAGAGCCCAATGTGGTCACTGGTCATTACTCATTATGCAAGTGGGAGTTAGTAATTGCAAACAGTGAGCTTGCTGACGAGTTTGGTTCCTCCAATGTCCTGATTATCGTTGCTTGAGAGATCAGTTGTTGTTGTAACTCGTAATGTTTTCGCTTTGATCAGAGTATTAGGTATATGCTTCTGAATTTTTATACTATTGCTCATCTATTCTAGGTGTTTGAATGTGCTCTTAGTGAAGACTCTTTTGAGCCCAATGTTCGGGATTATACGAAGATGATTCATTTTTATGCCAAGAAAAATTACCTGCAAGATGCAGAAAATACTGTTTTAGCCATGACTCAGAAAGGCATGGTTTGTGATCAAGTGACATTGACTACCATGATCCACATGTACAGCAAAGCTGGTAATATTGACAAGGCTGAGGAAATTTTTGATGAAATGAAACTTCTAGGTCAGCCATTAGATAAAAGATCCTATGGTTCAATGATCATGGCATACATAAGAGCAGGAATGCTTGACAAAGGGGAAGCTTTAGTTCTAGAAATGGAAGCGGAGGAGATATATGCAGGTAAAGAAGTACATAAGGCTTTGTTGAGAGCTTACTCTATGAAGGGTGATTGTGAAGGAGCACAGAGAGTGTTCAGCGCAATTCAACTATCAGGCACTTTCCCTGACGTTAAGCAATGTGCACTCGTCATAAATGCTTATGTGGTAGCTGGTAAAAGCCAAAAAGCACGTATTGCTTTTGAAAATATGAGAATTGCTGGAGTAGAACCTAGTGATAAATGTGTGGCTCTATTGTTAGAAGCATACGAGAAGGAGAATAATCTTAATGCGGCCTTGGACTTACTAATAAATCTTGAGAAAGATGGTATCATGGTCGGGAAAGAAGCATCCAAATTATTGACTGAATGGTTCCGAAGAATAGGAGTGGTAGAAGAGGTAGCACTCATCTTGAGAGATTATGCTTCTAAATAAGTCATGTCTGTTGGAGGAGCTAGCTGTACCTCAGACCCATTTGGTATCCTGTCTTGTAGTTGATTGTTGTTATTCATTTATTAGCTGGTTAATTGCAAGACATTGGAATTGGATGCATGTGAGTGTTTTTGTGCAGTAACTTGTTCTGTTTGTGGCTGTGTTAATGGGTTTGATTCATCTAACCAAATTATATGACAAGGAGTCCGAGTATACCTTATTGTACCCGTTTATACGTAGGAGATATTGCTTGCTTCTCACTAGTTTTTTCCCTGGCACAGCCAAGAATAAAATTTACTTGGAGTTCATCTTTGTATGTGTGCAAATTTTATGCAAGGTTTCTCTAGAACTGCAGATCTGTAAAGTCCAACTTGTCAGATAACTGTACCGTAGAACGTAGCCAAAAACAGAGGGCATGGTTGGGAATATAAACTCTAGCAGCAGCCGAGGACTGAAGCCAGATCATGTCTGACTGACAAACTTATTCAAGAAAGCAAAGCCCAACCTGAACCAACCTCTATTTTGGAAGAGAATGTTGTAGTCAAGATAGCAATCTGCTGCTTATAGTGTTTTGTTTATCTCAGGAAGCAGCATCAGTCCGATGAGCCTTTATATACAGCAAATGACTAGGTCCTTCTACTCCCAACACATACATCATCCTTACAAATAGAGAAGTGTACAACTTAAATTGAATAGTACCTGTCCAGGTGTATTCTTCATTCATTGCTCTCAACATGTCATTTTCAGAATAAGAAGCTCGTACATGTAGGAGAGGACGAAATATCCGGCATCTTGGTGTTCTGTGAATGAACATATCTGGTAGAGCCGGAAAGCTCTCCCCTTCCCCCAATTTATTTTCTCTTTTGGATATCTCTGACTGATTTGCGATCTTGATTTTCTTTTCCATCCCCCTCTGTATCTCCCTTAGATTAGCCGTAGATGTCGTCGTGTCGATGGCCACCAAGCAAACCACCACTACCGGCATATCTCTTTTGTTTCCCTAAGGCCTGACCCGATAACCTCTCTTATGGCACACCAAATGAAAGAAATCTTCTCAAAATTGTCTGGGGCTAAAGCCAACTCTGTACACTAACTGTAAGTAATTTACTCAGTATTTCTTAATTCAGGTACTGTTTGTTACAAGAGGAGCTCCCTTGCCCAGCTTTCTCATTTGGGTCTTGATTTAATGAGCAAGTTGTTGACTAATGATCCAGAGAAGTACATCTCTTTTCCTATGTACTTCAGTTGGTCAACATAATTACATATCTATGGATTTTAACATTGTGGTACCTTTTGTTTTTTGAGAATTCAGTACGGAGATTCTTGTACTTGACCTTACAAGTACAGGAAGTAACTTGGGTTTGGATAGGGCGTCTCACAAGTTCGGTTGACATGACACCTGCATAAATCTGCTGAGTGTGACATAAATTTTCGGTTTTTGTTTTCAGTTCTCCCTTTCATTGGTTCTTGAGTGCTTCATAGATTCTTGTATATAATGAAATACTCTATGATCTTTGATACTGTTCTGAATTTATATATCATTCGACCACGCAGGCCTTTTTATTGTGTTAGATATTGCTTCCTTTGCTTTTCATGCTGCTGGCACAAAGGAAAGTGGAAAGGTTTTTTCATAGTTCCCGAAGGGAGGAGGATTCTCAGTTATTTTGCTGGTTTGATGTACATTCCTATGGATGGTAGACCTTCTCATATGTATAATTTTTTGTATGTCATTTGGTTCTCATGTATTGGAAAACATTTGTACAACTTTGACTGATATTGTCAAAGGAAGTGTTGTATGAACAGGTTTCTCAACGGGAATGTAGATATTTTGGGCTACAAAATCAGACACCGGATATACGGTCTACGGAAGGAACTAAAGGCAATTAAGGGCCCGTTTGGTTTTAACTCCGGAATCGGAAACGGAATGGAAACGAATCTAGTTCATACGTATACCCTTATTCATGAAAGTTTTTGGAATCATTCATTGTGGTTTGAAGTAATTGGAGGAGAGTTTGATTACTTTTGATACCCTATAGGGTAACAAAATGTGGGGGAGCAAGTACATTTTGCATTAAACCACAAGGAATGATTCCAAAAACTTTCATGAATAAGGGTATACGTATGAACTAGATTCGTTTCCATTCCGTTTCTGTTCCGGAGTTGGAACTAAACGGGCCCTAAGGATCTACACAACATCACCGGAACCTTCCAGGAGCATTTAACATAAAAATCCATTCCCTCCTTTAATTCAAAAGGTCTTAAAATATCCCACAAAAAAAAAAAAAGGCAATTTTGGTAACTTGACCTTTTTGAAAAACTATAGTAGTAACTAGGCTTTTTAATGTTTCAATTAAGTAAATATACCCAACCTTTTGTATTTATTCTTAAACTTTACATACTCTTCTCTCAAGGGTACATTTACTAAACATAAAACTAGAAAAAACTTAGTAAACCAAATCAATATATACTACTAAAGTAGAGTTCTAACCTGTTGACGTGGCGTTCCTGGTGTGAGTATTTTAAAATCTAACTCTCTCGTTAAAAGCTACAAAAACCTTTTTTAAATTACCTATTTAAATTTTTTAAAATTAATCACCTACAATATCGCTTTAACAAATCGCTTCTTCTTTTTTTTCAAGTTTTTATATTTTTTTATTTATTCAATGTATTTCGAATAAAATTATAAATATTTTCAATTTAAAAAACAAAAATATAGAAAAAAAATACATAAATATTAAATGAAAATAAAATTATAATTATTTTCAATTAAAAAATATTAAAAAAATATCTCGAAATAAATTATAACTATTTTCACAACTTTTTTTTTTAACTATTTTACATTACAATTAACTTTTTAAAATAATTTTTTATATATTTTATTTGCATTATATAAGTTTCCTATTTCGAATAAAAAATTTGTAACTTATTT
>BSUD01000007.1:82834220-82946203 GCA_033239045.1 Fagopyrum esculentum | reverse complement strand
TTTTATTTATTTATTTTATAAATTTAATCATCTTAATATATCATATTTTATGTTTTACGTTTTTTTATATATATTATTTGCATTATATTTTCATATTTCGAATATAAATCTTTTACGAAATTTGATTTAAAAATTGTGATTTTCTTTTCATCTTATTTCGATTATCTTATTTCGATTATGTATTGTTTAAAAAATAATCATCATAATAAATCATATTGTATACTATTTCACCCTTATAATTTTTTTAACTTATTCCGATTATTTATAACAACTATAATAATCTCAACCGAATTTAAACCAAATTTATCCTTTTTTTTCTTTTACAAGTATAACAAATCAAAATATTTTTTTAAGAAAGTTTTTTTTGTTTTTTTCTTAATTTATTTTTGAAGGATTATAAGCTCAATCTATTTACGTTAAATATTTTCAAAATTTTGCTATCCTACATCGATTATCAAGTAAGACTGATATTTTGATAACTTATATAAATATAGGGTTTGAAGATTAAACAAATCACACATTTCTTGACCTTTTTGGCTAAGTTGAAGTATAATTTTTATTCATAATGGATTAAAATCTATTTTTTTTATCGTTGACCTACCACTTTGTTGGTCGTTAACCTAATATTTTGTGGTTGTTAATATTTTTAATCTCACGTCGATTATCAAGTAAGACTGATAGTTTGATAACTTGTACAAATATAGGGTTTGAAAATTAAACAAATCAAACATTTTTTTTTACCTTCTCGCTAAGTTGAAGTATAATTTCGGATTAATATATGCTTTGTGGGTTGTTGACCAACTGTTTTATGGGTCGCTGATCAACTATTTTGTAGATCTTTGACCTTGTGGGTTGCTAAATATTTTCAATCACACATTGATTATCAAGTAAAGCTGATAGTTTTATAACTTGTATAAATATAATGTTTGAAGATTAAAAAATCAAAAATTTCTGACCTTATAGCTAAGTTGAAGTAAAATTTTTATTCATAACGGATTAATATCTACTTTGTTGATCGTTGACCTATTGTTTTGTGGGTCGTTAACCTAATGTTTTGTGGGTTGCTAAATATTTTCAATCTCACATCGATTATCAAGTAATGTTAATAGTTTGATAACTTGTATAAATAAAGGTTAGAAGATTATACAAATCATACATTTTTTTGACTTTTCGACTAATTTGAAGTATAATTTTTATTCATAACGGATTAATATTTTTTTTGTGGGCCGTTGACCTAATGTTTGTGGGTTGCTAAATATTTTCAACCCCACATCGATTATCAAGTAAGGTTGATAGTTTGATAACTTGTATAAATAGAGGGTTTGAAGATTAAACAAATCATACATTTTTTGGTCTTTTGACTAACTTGAAGTATAACTTTTATTTATAATATGTATTTGTGAGTTGTTGACTTACAACTTTGTGAGCCGTTGACCTATTGTTTTATGGGTTGATAAATATTAAACAAATCAAACATTTCTTGACCTTCTAGGTAAGTTGAAGTACAATTTTTACTCATAACGAATTAATATCAGCTTTGTGGGTCGTTGTCCTACTACTTTGTGGGTCGTTGACCTAATGTTTTGGGGATTGCTAAATATTTTCAATCCCACATCGATTATCAAGTAAGACTGATAGTTTGATAACTTGTATAAATAGAGAGTTTGAAGATTAAATAAATCAAATATTTCTTAGCCTTCTCGCTAAGTTAAAGTATAATTTTTATTCATAACGAATTAATATCAGTTTTGTAGGTCGTTGGCCTAATGTTTTGTGGGTTGTTAAATATTTTCAATCTCACATCGATTATCAAGTAAAGCTGATAGTTTGATAACATTTCTTGCTCTTTTGGTTAAATTGAAGTATACTTTTTATTCATAATTGATTAATATATACTTTCTTGGTCGTTGACCTACTAATTTATGGGTCGTTGACAAAATGTTTTGTGGGTTTATTGGTTGTTCACTTAATGTTTTGTGGGTTGTTAAATATTTTCAATCCCATATCGATTATCAAGTAAGACTGATAGTTTGATAAATTGTATAAATAGAGGGTTTGAAGATTGAACAAAAAATACATTTTTTGGCCTTATTTTCAATCCACATCGATTATCAAGTAAGAATGATAGTTTGATAACTTGTATAAATAGAGGGTTTGAAGATTAATCAAATCAACATTTATTGGTCTTCTGACTAAGTTGAAGTATAATTTTATTCATAACTGATTTTTTTTTCCTGCTTTGTGAGTCGTTGACTGTTGTTTTGTGGGTTATTGACCTAATGGTTTGTGAGTTGCTAAATATTTTTAATCCACATCGATTATCAAGTATGAATGATAGTTTGATAACTTATATAAATAGAGGGTTTGAAAATTAAACAAATTATACATTTTTTAGTCTTTTAACTAAGTTGAAGTATACTATTTAGCTTGATGAATTAGGTTCCGTGTCTCTTTTGAAATCAACCCGATCATAATTTTTTCAATATATCCGTTCTATTTTAACTAACGGTTTCAATTTTTATCAATTGTTGAATGAATTTTGTTTATTTTTAAATTTAAACTCGGTTAAAAATAAATCTCTTTCTCTCTCTTTATATTTCTTATAAAGTCCGTATATTCTTTTTTTTTCTTATGGAAAATAATAAAAGTTTTTAATCTAAATTGATGACTACTATTTTTATGAAAATTAAATTGGTAATTTTTTTTTTCAAAACCATATCGGTAGAAGATAAGAATGTAATCAAATTAATTTTAATCTTCTCAAATCTCTCCGGGTGATTATGAACGTTGAGTATATAATTGGATACGAGTCAACCACTTAATTATTGTCTTTATATTATACATTAAATAATTATATGGTAATTAATACTCAACGTATATTGACGTATATTATCAATGCACTTAAAATTAGTATATATTTTTAAATACCCGTGCAAGGTACGGGTCCTAAACTAGTTGTTTTAAAAAAAAAAAGGTCTTAAAAGAGTTGGGCTAAAAATGCATATACATTCATTTCCTCTCTAGATAAAGAAAGCCTACATCCAAGTCTAGAAGGTCACCAGAAGGACACCCCAACCGTCCAACACATGCTCTACACGTCTTAATAATAACTTGCTCATCAAGGATACTTTCGGCTGAAGATAATGTTATAGTTAGTCGTTTGTTAGTTGCTATAGATTGTTTTCCAAATTTATTTTTATGTTTTTTTATTTCTAGGTTAAGTTAGATCTATATTTCCCTATAAATAAAGATCTAGCTTAGAAGTGAATAATATTGTGCATGTGTTGCCAATATTATTCGGTTAATGCCAACACTCTTAATAAATTCAACATTTTTATTCAAGAAATTTCAGTGTTCTCTCTCTTGTCCAATCGTGGTTCTCTCCAAGTATCTAAGCTCTTGATTCAATTCTTTGTTCATCATTCTAGATTGAATACGGCGTTGAAACTCTTTATTGTGGCGCCGAAACGATTAGAGGGTAATGAAGAGCCTTAATTTTTGAAGTCGTGTATACGCTTCGAGTGAAACAATTGAGTAGGAAAATCAACCGTTAAATTTCTTGTATTGCATCAACATATATTGTACAATTAGTAATCTAATAGTAAACAATTATGAATTCTTTATTGTGGGTGCTACATTGTGTTTACAAGTGTCATTCGTGAGGGTCAGATATGCGTCTCGTTCAGGTCCAAGTCACTTTCGGTTGTTTATTTTCAATATGATCGCATGTTCAAATTGTGTAGCTTGTGTCGGGTCAAACTGGGTTCATGAATGTTTCGGCTCATGGGTCAATGCGGATCAGTCATATCGGGTCGATTCGGGTTTCGGGTTAGCACTAATGGTGTCACTTTATAGGGTCGATCAGGTACGGGTTTTGTTGTTCGGGTCACTTCAGTCAGGTCACTTACAAGATGATCCCACTTCGTTGGGGTAGGTAGAATTGGGTCAAATTAGGTTCAAACATGTTTTGGTTTATAGGTCAAAAGTGGGTCATTTCGATTTGGTTGGTTCGTGTTGACACTAATCGGGTTAGAAGTGATCTAGGATGGTTGGGTGTGGCTCATCCAATCACTTTCGGACGGATAATATTATTAACCGTGCACATGAGCGGAAAAAGAGGTGAGCGTTACTAGACATTGATCACCTGACAAAAAAAAAGAGAAGCTTTGTGTAATGGTTTTTTTCCCTCTTGGTGCCCTCAAGGTTTGGACTTTTCCTCTTGTTGCAAGATCCTAGTAATATTGTTGTCAAACTGAGGTCGGGACCCATTGTGAGGTCCTAACGAGTAATATCCCGGGTTCCGAGAATCCGGGGTGTTACAACATGGTATCAGAGCTCTAGGTTGGCAACAATGGCACTTGAAATCTTCTGAAAGACCGAATAAGTACTTAAGAAAAACTCGAAAAGAGATCTGAGTTTTAAAAAGAACTTTTGGTTTTCAAATGCATGTGTTAGCATGAAATATTGTGATATTTTAGGCACGTTTTCTAAACGTATTTGATTCATATTGATAGTCTTTGATTGAGCTTTGTTGCATATGTGAGCTAGTATTACCTATATTATCGATATGGATGTCTACACTAGCTTTATGTTGATTATAGGTACTTAAGAGTTATTTCCGAACGGAATCGGGCAAAGAAGAGTTGATTAAGTATGTCCATGGATTAAGGGCATTCTTAGGAGCAAATTGGAGTTTAGCTTGAGGAATGCACGAGGCTAGGGAAGAATCACGTTCTTGCCCTAAATCATGCTCTAAAATACGGCCGTACTACAAACCACGTTCAGTTCCACGGCCGTGGAAGTATGCAAGAGAGGCGTGATGCATTCCAGTAACTATTACGGTCGTGGAATACATGGTTCAAACCGTGACACTTTCCACGCTCTAAATTACGGTCGTGGAAACTTCCACGACCGTGATCTTGGCGATCTTTTTCGCCACACTTTGAAGCCACGATCTTTTGAAGATTGGGCCGGGCCGACATTTTGCCCTACGCTATAAAAAGACGGACAAAGGGAGATTCCGTCATCGACGCATAGGCCGGCTTACACCTTGCTTTGCATTACCGCTAATCGCCGCTTGAAGGATTTTGGCAACTCTAGCTTAGAGGATTTGGACATCTCATTGGAGATCGAAGTTCGTGTTGGGATTTGCCCTAATCTCGCACTTTTGGCGGAGATTGCTGTTGAGATCTTCGGATTGGCAGAAGATCGAAGTTATTGGAAGATTGTTGCAAGAAGATTACTCTTCTTGTTTAGGTTTGATTTAGAAGACGGTTTGACATCCCGTTCTTCTCTCTTTCCTAAAGTTGTGATTTTTTGCTTTATTCTGAATCTTGTGACGATATTTGTTCTCGATTGCGACTTTGAGATTAGTTTGAAGTTTATTGAAAGTTTTCGGAAGTTTTCATCTTTCTATCTTTTAATTCTTGAATTGATATCAACATGACTGTTATTGGCTAAAAACCCTAGACAATTCTAAGGTGAAAGGTTGATAGTTGTGGCTTAGATGATGATAGATCGATCGTAAACAGATTAGATCCTGAGAGTTTGAGAGAATCGTCGACGAACCCTAAATTACGGGCTGTTCTTGAGTTCCACGACCGTGGAATCTCAAGATCCAACCGTAATTTCCCTTAAGTTTACGAACTTGCTTTTACTTTAATCCAAAGTTAAAGATTTGCTTTAACTTAGTTTAGACTTGTCTTTTCTAGGTGGTAGTGAAGCCTCAACAACCTCTACCTCGATTGTGAGTGTCACAACCGTGATCGGTTAAGTTAGTCTTGATCCTTGGATTACAAGTTTGGGTATTTGACACTAATCCTCACCTTTAGAACTTTTCTATATTACAAGTCGTATAAGGTATTGCATTTTCGTTTTTGTTTTCGATTCATAGTTTAGCTTAGAATAGACGTTTTTGCTTTGTTTTTGCCTTCGATTTCTTCCGGTATGTTCGTGTTTTTGGTTGCAGGATCGATGGAAAAGGAATAAGGAAGAATAATGTCGAAGAAAAGTGACGAAATTTGGACTTTGGAGCTTTACAGAGTGTTCCACGGTCTAAATTACGGTCATCATAGCTACAGTGGCCGTAATTTCCAAAAGCCTTTGAAAAATCACCAAAACCACGGTTCCGTACATTTCCACGGCCGTGGAACACCCCGACAGACCGTGATTTTCAAAATTTTGCCTGCAACTATATAAGCCACATTCTTCACAAATTCATCCCAAAAATCCCTCTTTCCACGACCTAAGTGCCGAAACCCCACGACCCCCTCTCAAATCTTCGTTTCCTAATCGTTTTCAACGATTCTTCTTCCCAAACTGCAGCAAATTCAACCACAAACAAGATCCAAGCGACGAATCGAACGGAAATTCACCAACAAACGCGCATTTCGGATTTTTCAATCCGAAAAAAAGGTTTTCTTTTCCCTTCTTGATTCTTGTTGATTTGGTTGTTTTTGTTAGAGATTTTTAGGAAGAACTGATTGAGATTTGAGGAAATTAGACTAGGACTGCCTGTTGTGGAGATTGATTGTGAATTTGCTGGGATTTGTGATTTTCTGAGACGAATCACGGTCTCTGGGTAAATTACGGCCGTGGTTTGCTGAAGAACAGACCATAACTTTGAGCAGAATGGATTTTGTAAGGAGAGTTTCGGGAAGGATAAAAGAGAAGAAGGGTAACCAGAATAAGAAAAGGAAGGGTAATCCCCCCTCCTCCTCATCCTCTAGGGCACCACCATCCTCACCTTCGCCTCCATCCTCACCTTCACCTCCATCCTCACCTCCTCACCCTAGAATCCCGACCATACACGACGACCATCTTGATGCACTTGATAGGATCAAGGAGAGGCCAGTGATTGGCCCTAGATATTTTTTGTTGGAGGATCTAGCTCCTCTCAACATAATTGATGACCTTACTTGGCTCTTGGATAGAGCCGGATTAGTTGTCTTCTCGGCTATCCGAGAAGACGCATATGAGGAGATTACACGGGAGGTTGTGACGTCCTTTGAGCACAGCCACGTCGATAGGACCGTCTCTTTCCGCCTTATGGAGAGAGATTATCAGTTGAGTATCCGTGAGTTTGGGACGATTTTTGGGTTCCATGAGACCTTCAATGGTCGATTTCCGAGTGGTGTTTACCCCAAGGACTTTTGGAAGGAAGTTGCAATAATTTACGCCGACGAGGACCGTTGGCAACCCGCTGATACCAAGGCTAGATTGATGTACCATCTAGCCTTGAAGATAGCTCACCGTGTTCTTTCGGAGTGCCTCTTTCCTAGGACGGAGACGCCCCAAAAGATCAAGACGGATGAGCTATTCTTGCTCTATTGCATGCTTTATGGACGCCGTGCAAATTGTGCTACTCTCTTGGCTGCTACGATGAGCAAGCTCAAGAACAAGAAGAAGGGAAACATCGGATATGGTGGGATTATCACCCACATTGCTCGGAGTTTTGGTGTTGATTTTTCTACTTGCACCCACATACCGGCCGTTCCTTTAGGGCTACATGCTTTCATGGTTAGGGGTCTCATTTTCCCCACACATAGAGGTCCGCCTTATGCGGGCATGCCTTGGGAGAGTAGGACGGGCAGGGGTATAGAGTGGCTGCCGGAGTATTCCATTATGACGGGACTCCATAATTGGAAGGAGACGTTCGCTGCTATGCATGCGAACAGGATAGTAGCTCCCCCTTATGTCCCACGACCGGTTGTCGAGGAGGAGGATATGGGAGATCAGTTTGAGAGTGGAGGAGGAGCGGAGCAGGAGTTTGGCACGTTTCCGGACCAGCCGGAGGCGGCCCCAGATGTACCTAGACGCTCTCCACGTCCAGCTAGTGCCTCAGGCTCGTCATCTCGCCGCGCTAGCGTGAGTGAGAGGCCTATGTGGATGACCACACCTCCCACATGGTATGGCGTTCCCCATCCTTGGTCCACAAAGCAGCCAGCACCACCACCACCAGCACCATCCGACGCCTCAACATGGTACAGTCAGGCCTCGGGATGGTACGAGCAGATGACGGATTGGGCTACCGGACTTTCAGAGAGAGTAGGAGCGCTAGAGATCCGGGCCGATGCTAGAGACGGACGCTTAGACGACCTTGACCACATGATGAGGGACGTCTACCGCCAGCAGTTTTGGCGGTCCTATGATCCGAGTTTCTCTCCATTCCCGCCTCCGCCAGCACCGTAGTGATTTGATGCATGACCGTTCGTTTTAGATATTCCCGCCACCACTTTCTGAGTTTCTTTTTCTTTTCTCTTTTTTCTTTCTTTATTTTGAACATTAGGGACAATGTTCGTCCTAAGTATGGGGTGGGATGTACTAAAAGTCTGTAATAACTCTACTTACTATGTTTGCTTTCATTTGAGACTATCATTGCATGTTCATTATATGCTTCACGTTTCATTACTGCATTGCATGAAAAAAACTTGAAAAATCCATAAAAATTGAAAAATTTTGAAAATTTTGTGCTTCTAATGAATTGAGATGATTTCTATGATAATCACTACTTGTGAATTGAGTTTGATGACAATTGCATGCTTAAGAGAATTGTGAATTGAAAAGAAGCTTGAATGAATGAATTATACCTCTTTTGCAAGTTTCATAATGTGATGAATGTTACCTAAATCATGTTGAGAAATTGAAGTTGGAATCACACTATGAGTTCTTATACTTCTTGTTGAGATGATTAAGGCAATTTGATTTTTCTTTCTTCTTCCTTTGATCATTTAGCTCTTCATTGAAATATTAGCCTCCTTTACCTATCCGGGAATTTGGAGAAGTGAATGAGAAAAAGGCATGTTTGATGTGGGAGGGCCATGAGAGCAATTATTTGCAATCAAAAGAATAGAAAGAAATTCTAGGTTTGGGGAAGTCAATCATGATGATGAGTAACTCGGCACCATTCACATAGCCGGGTGTTTGTGTCTTGCCAAAGTCGGATTGAGCGATATTCCTAGCGGATTATGGTATGTGCGCTAAGGGTTTGAGGCATCTCATAAAAATTGAGAAACGCCAATCTCCTAGGCTTCGGTTTTTGTGCACCTCTATCCATAACTCCAAAAGTAAAGTCGAAAAAATGAAGAGAAGAGAGCGAAGCTCTAAGCTGAAGTGTTGCGGAAACCGCAAAAGAAGAAGAAGGTAGTTGTCCACTTTTCCGGATTCAAGCACCACATTCCCTAAAGGTTTCCTTCCCTTCCACATTCTAGACCTTTTCTTTGAAAGTCCTTAAGAGCAAAAGAATGTTATATGACATGGTGATCTAAATTGAAGTTTCTTATGATTGATTTTGATAATGTTTGAAGGTTATGATGCTTGTATAGAAGTTTGATTTATTCATGAATTTTCTTTACTTTTTACTCTTTAATTGAGTGTGTGAAAGTTTGATGAACAATTGAAGCAAGGTTTGAGGATGATCTATTCTTTAAAAGTCACGTTCATCCAAAAGAAGGTACACATATTTCATCCTAACTTTTGTTTAAAGCTTTTTGAAAGACCTTGCTTAGGGACAAGCAAGTGTTAAGTATGGGGTTATTTGTTAGCATGAAATATTGTGATATTTTAGGCACGTTTTCTAAACGTATTTGATTCATGTTGATAGTCTTTGATTGAGCTTTGTTGCATATGTGAGCTAGTATTACCTATATTATCGATATGGATGTCTACACTAGCTTTATGTTGATTATAGGTACTTAAGAGTTATTTCCGAACGGAATCGGGCAAAGAAGAGTTGATTAAGTATGTCCATGGATTAAGGGCATTCTTAGGAGCAAATTGGAGTTTAGCTTGAGGAATGCACGAGGCTAGGGAAGAATCACGTTCTTGCCCTAAATCACGCTCTAAAATACGGCCGTACTACAAACCACGTTCAGTTCCACGGCCGTGGAAGTATGCAAGAGAGGCGTGATGCATTCCAGTAACTATTACGGTCGTGGAATACATGGTTTAAACCGTGACACTTTCCACGCCCTAAATTACAGTCGTGGAAACTTCCACGACCGTGATCTTGGCGATCTTTTTCGCCACACTTTGAAGCCACGATCTTTTGAAGATTGGGCCGGGCCGACATTTTGCCCTACGCTATAAAAATACGGATAAAGGGAGATTCCGTCATCGACGCATAGGCCGGCTTACACTTTGCTTTGCATTACCGCTGATCGCCGCTTGAAGGATTTTGGCAACTCTAGCTTAGAGGATTTGGACATCTCATTGGAGATCGAAGTTCGTGTTGGGATTTGCCCTAATCTCGCACTTTTGGCGGAGATTGCTGTTGAGATCTTCGGATTGGAAGAAGATCGAAGTTATTGGAAGATTGTTTCAAGAAGATTACTCTTCTTGTTTAGGTTTGATTTAGAAGACGGATTGACATCCCGTTCTTCTCTCTTTCCTAAAGTTGTGATTTTTTGCTTTATTCTGAATCTTGTGACGATATTTGTTCTCGTTTGTGACTTTGAGATTAGTTTGAAATTATTGAAAGTTTTCGGAAGTTTTCATCTTTCTATCTTTTAATTCTTGAATTGATATCAACATGACTGTTATTGGCTAAAAACCCTTGACAATTCTAAGGTGAAAGGTTGATAGTTGTGGCTTAGATGATGATAGATCGATCGTAAACAGATTAGATCCTGAGAGTTTGAGAGTCGTCGACGAACCCTAAATTACGGGCTGTTCTTGAGTTCCACGACCGTGGAATCTCAAGATCCAACCGTAATTTCCCTTAAGTTTACGAACTTGCTTTTACTTTAATCCAAAGTTAAAGATTTGCTTTAACTTAGTTTAGACTTGTCTTTTCTAGGTGGTAGTGAAGCCTCAACAACCTCTACCTCGATTGTGAGTGTCACAACCGTGATCGGTTAAGTTAATCTTGATCCTTGGATTACAAGTTTGAGTATTTGACACTAATCCTCACCTTTAGAACTTTTGTATATTGAGCCTCAACAACCTGTATAGAGAGTGTCTTGTAGGCGAGTCGTATAAGGTTTTTGGAACTTCACCGTACGATTACCTTACATTAGCATACCTTTGCATATCTCAACCCTGTCTTTATATCATTAGTATATCTTGAATCGATTGCCACAGCTGGATACTTGGATGTTTAGGATTGTTGTTTTTCCAATATTTGCAAAACTCTCATATTTACTCGCTTGATAATCTGCAATTGAATTTGTTCCCACCCAAATCCCTGTGTTCGATACTCTAGAACTCTTGCTTAGCTACGTCGATCTGTACACTGCGGGTTCGCTGCTTGATTCTAGTTTTATAAATTTAAAGCTTATTTGCACACACCTTTAGGGGCGAACAAGTTTTTGGCGCCGTTGCCGGGGATTTGGTTTCGGCCGAATTCGGTAGCCGGTTGTCAAGCTTGGGAGCTTGCTCTCGTTGTTTGATATCTTTTTAAGTGCATGCGCAGGTCTAGGAACACCGAAGATCTCTTACCTCTTGATCAAGAGCTAGAGAAAACTTTAAGGCAAAAGCGTAAGGAAAAGAAGATGGCTGAAGAACACGAACGTGTTCTTCAAGCGGAGTTGGCGGAGAAGGAAGCTCAACTCCAATGGAAAAAGAATCTCCGCCGGGATGAAATGGATCGTCATCAATCCGAAATTAGCAGATTACAGGATACGATGTTCCAAATGAGGATAGAGTTAAGCGACTTTAAGAATAAAGGAAGCAAGAAATCCTCAAGGAGGGGATCAAGAACTAGAAGAAGAAGTCACTCATCCGCTGATGATAGTGATTCTTCCATGCCACCGTTAGAGGAGATTGATCCCACGATCAATATGAATCCTTTCCACCCACAAGGAGCTGCTAATCACCGCATTCCACCTAGGAATGTGAGGGTCGAACGTGTGGATAATGAGCCAAGAACTCTTGGCCAGCGGATGGACCCAACACAACAACCACGCCGTTTGGGCGTGAATTTTGATGCTGAAGATGTGCAAGGGTTTAGCTTCAACCCTCAAGTTATTACTCTTGTTCGCCAAAACCAATTTGGCGGTACAAGCGCTGAATCTCCACACCAACACTTGCAAAACTTTGAGTGTATGATGGAGACGATGAGACCGAAGAATGCTACTACCAACAGCTATAAGCTCAAGCCTTTCTTCTTCTCCTTGAAGGGGAAAGCGTTATCTTGGTACCAAGCTCTTCCTAGTGGGAAACTAGACACGTGGGAAGACCTTTCCGCGGAGTTCCTCACCAAATTCTTTCCGCCTTCCAAAACGGCGGAACTTAGAGGTAAGATTAATGCTTTTTCCATGAAACCTAACGAAAGTTTGTTTCAATCTTGGGAGAGGTTTCAGGATTTGCTCTTGGATTGCCCTCATCATGGCATATCCAAACTTGCCTTGTTGGAGATTTACTACAAGGGGCTGGATGCGGGAACGCAATTCAACCTCCAATCCCTCTCATGCGAAACGTTCATGGACATGAGAGAAGATGACGCTTGGGACTTCATCGAGAAGCAAGCAAGAGTCATAGAGAAGTATTCCCACCGGAAAGTGGAGGGAAATCATGTGGAGCAAGGAGCAAAGCTCACACATGAAGCTCAAAATCAGATTTTCTCCCTCAACAATGAGCTCAAAATCACTGTAGCTATGACGACCGTAATTTTCAAAATTTTGCCTGCAACTATATAAGCCACATTCTTCACAAATTCATCCCAAAAATCCCTCTTTCCACGACCTAAGTGCCAAAACCCCACGACCCCCTCTCAAATCTTCGTTTCCTAATCGTTTTCAACGATTCTTCTTCCCAAACTGCAGCAAATTCAACCACAAACAAGATCCAAGCGACGAATCGAACGGAAATTCACCAACAAACGCGCATTTCGGATTTTTCAATCCGAAAAAGAGGTTTTCTTTTCCCTTCTTGATTCTTGTTGATTTGGTTGTTTTTGTTAGAGATTTTTAGGAAGAACTGATTGAGATTTGAGGAAATTAGACTAGGACTGCCTGTTGTGGAGATTGATTGTGAATTTGCTGGGATTTGTGATTTTCTGAGACGAATCACGGTCTCTGGGTAAATTACGGCCGTGGTTTGCTGAAGAACAGACCGTAATTTTGAGCAGAATGGATTTTGTAAGGAGAGTTTCGGGAAGGATAAAAGAGAAGAAGGGTAACCAGAATAAGAAGAGGAAGGGTAATCCCCCCTCCTCATCATCCTCTAGGGCACCACCATCCTCACCTTCGCCTCCATCCTCACCTTCACCTCCATCCTCACCTCCTCACCCTAGAATCCCGACCATACACGACGACCATCTTGATGCACTTGATAGGATCAAGGAGAGGCCAGTGATTGGCCCTAGATATTTGTTGTTGGAGGATCTAGCTCCTCTCAACATAATTGATGACCTTACTTGGCTCTTGGATAGAGTCGGATTAGTTGTCTTCTCGGCTATCCGAGAAGACGCATATGAGGAGATTACACGGATATGGTGGGATAATCGGATATGGTGGGATAATCAAGACGGATGAGCTATTCTTGCTCTATTGCATGCTTTATGGACGCCGTGCAGATTGTGCTACTCTCTTGGCTGCTACGATGAGCAAGCTCAAGAACAAGAAGAAGGGAAACATCGGATATGGTGGGATAATCACCCACATTGCTCGGAGTTTTGGTGTTGATTTTTCTGCTTGCACCCGCATACCGGCCGTTCCTTTAGGGCTACATGCTTTCATGGTTAGGGGTCTCATTTTCCCCACACATAGAGGTCCGCCTTATGCGGGCATGCCTTGGGAGAGTAGGACGGGCAGGGGTATAGAGTGGCTGCCGGAGTATTCCATTATGGCGAGACGCCATAATTGGAAGGAGACGTTCGCTGCTATGCATGCGAACAGGATAGTAGCTCCCCCTTATGTCCCACCACCGGTTGTCGAGGAGGAGGATATGGGAGATAAGTTTGAGAGTGGAGGAGGAGCGGAGCAGAAGTTTGGCACGTTTCCGGACCAGCTGGAGGCGGCCCCGGATGTACCTAGACGCTCTCCACGTACAGCTAGAGCCTCAGGCTTGTCATCTCGCCGCGCTAGCGTGAGTGAGAGGCCTACGTGGATGACCACACCTCCCACATGGTATGGCGTTCTCCCTCCTTGGTCCACAGAGCAGCCAGCAGCACCACCACCAGCACCATCCGACGCCCCAGCATGGTACAGTCAGGCCCCGGGATGGTACGAGCAGATGCCGGATTGGGCTACCGGACTTTCAGAGAGAGTAGGAGCGCTAGAGATCCGGGCCGATGCTAGAGACGGACGCTTAGACGACCTTGACCACATGATGAGGGACGTCTACCCCCAGCAGTTTTGGCGGTCCTATGATCCGAGTTTCTCTCCATTCCCGCCTCCGCCAGCACCGTAGTGATTTGATGCATGACCGTTCGTTTTAGATATTCCCGCCACCACTTTCTGAGTTTCTTTTTCTTTTCTCTCTTTTCTTTCTTTATTTTGAACATTATGGACAATGTTCGTCCTAAGTATGGGGTGGGATGTACTAAAAGTCTGTAATAACTCTACTTACTATGTTTGCTTTCATTTGAGACTATCATTGCATGTTCATTATATGCTTCACGTTTCATTACTGCATTGCATGAAAAAGAACTTGAAAAACCCATAAAAATTGAAAAATTTTGAAAATTTTGTGCTTCTAATGAATTGAGATGATTTCTATGATAATCACTACTTGTGAATTGAGTTTGATGACAATTGCATGCTTTAAAGAATTGTGAATTGAAAAGAAGCTTGAATGAATGAATTATACCTCTTTTGCAAGTTTCATAATGTGATGAATGTTACCTAAATCATGTTGAGAAATTGAAGTTGGAATCACACTATGAGTTCTTATACTTCTTGTTGAGATGATTAAGGCAATTCGATTTTTCTTTCTTCTTCCTTTGACCATTTAGCTCTTCATTGAAATATTAGCCTCCTTTACCTATCCGGGAATTTGGAGAAGTGAATGAGAAAAAGGCATGTTTGATGTGGGAGGGCCATGAGAGCAATTATTTGCAATCAAAAGAATAGAAAGAAATTCTAGGTTTGGGGAAGTCAATCATGATGATGAGTAACTCGGCACCATTCACATAGCCGGATGTTTGTTTCTTGCCAAAGTCGGATTGAGCGATATTCCTAGCGGATTATGGTATGTGCGCTAAGGGTTTGAGGCATCTCATAAAAATTGAGAAACGCCAATCTCCTAGGCTTCGGTTTTTGTGCACCTCTATCCATAACTCCAAAAGTAAAGTCGAAAAAATGAAGAGAAGAGAGCGAAGCTCTAAGCTGAAGTGTTGCGGAAACCGCAAAAGAAGAAGAAGGTAGTTGTCCACTTTTCCGGATTCAAGCACCACATTCCCTAAAGGTTTCCTTCCCTTCCACATTCTAGACCTTTTCTTTGAAAGTCCTTAAGAGCAAAAGAATGTTATATGACATGGTGATCTAAATTGAAGTTTCTTATGATTGATTTTGATAATGTTTGAAGGTTATGATGCTTGTATAGAAGTTTGATTTATTCATGAATTTTCTTTGCTTTTTACTCTTTAATTGAGTGTGTGAAAGTTTGATGAACAATTGAAGCAATGTTTGAGGATGATCTATTCTTTAAAAGTCACATTCATCCAAAAGAAGGTACACATATTTCATCCTAACTTTTGTTTAAAGCTTTTTGAAAGACCTTGCTTAGGGACAAGCAAGTGTTAAGTATGGGGTTATTTGTTAGCATGAAATATTGTGATATTTTAGGCACGTTTTCTAAACGTATTTGATTCATGTTGATAGTCTTTGATTGAGCTTTGTTGCATATGTGAGCTAGTATTACCTATATTATCGATATGGATGTCTACACTAGCTTTATGTTGATTATAGGTACTTAAGAGTTATTTCCGAACGGAATCGGGCAAAGAAGAGTTGATTAAGTATGTCCATGGATTAAGGGCATTCTTAGGAGCAAATTGGAGTTTAGCTTGAGGAATGCACGAGGCTAGGGAAGAATCACGTTCTTGCCCTAAATCACGCTCTAAAATACGGCCGTACTACAAACCACGTTCAGTTCCACGGCCGTGGAAGTATGCAAGAGAGGCGTGATGCATTCCAGTAACTATTACGGTCGTGGAATACATGGTTCAAACCGTGACACTTTCCACGCTCTAAATTACGGTCGTGGAAACTTCCACGACCGTGATCTTGGCGATCTTTTTCGCCACACTTTGAAGCCACGATCTTTTGAAGATTGGGCCGGGCCGACTATTTGCCCTACGCTATAAAAAGACGGACAAAGGGAGATTCCGTCATCGACGCATAGGCCGGCTTACACCTTGCTTTGCATTACCGCTAATCGCCGCTTGAAGGATTTTGGCCACTCTAGCTTAGAGGATTTGGACATCTCATTGGAGATCGAAGTTCGTGTTGGGATTTGCCCTAATCTCGCACTTTTGGCGGAGATTGCTGTTGAGATCTTCGGATTGGCAGAAGATCGAAGTTATTGGAAGATTGTTGCAAGAAGATTACTCTTCTTGTTTAGGTTTGATTTAGAAGACGGATTGACATCCCGTTCTTCTCTCTTTCCTAAAGTTGTGATTTTTTGCTTTATTCTGAATCTTGTGACGATATTTGTTCTCGATTGTGACTTTGAGATTAGTTTGAAGTTTATTGAAAGTTTTCGGAAGTTTTCATCTTTCTATCTTTTAATTCTTGAATTGATATCAACATGACTGTTATTGGCTAAAAACCCTAGACAATTCTAAGGTGAAAGGTTGATAGTTGTGGCTTAGATGATGATAGATCGATCGTAAACAGATTAGATCCTGAGAGTTTGAGAGAATCGTCGACGAACCCTAAATTACGGGCTGTTCTTGAGTTCCACGACCGTGGAATCTCAAGATCCAACCGTAATTTCCCTTAAGTTTACGAACTTGCTTTTACTTTAATCCAAAGTTAAAGATTTGCTTTAACTTAGTTTAGACTTGTCTTTTCTAGGTGGTAGTGAAGCCTCAACAACCTCTTCCTCGGTTGTGAGTGTCACAACCGTGATCGGTTAAGTTAATCTTGATCCTTGGATTACAAGTTTGGGTATTTGACACTAATCCTCACCTTTAGAACTTTTCTATATTGAGCCTCAACAACCTGTATAGAGAGTGTCTTGTAGGCAAGTCGTATAAGGTTTTTGGAACTTCACCGTACGATTACCTTACATTAGCATACCTTTGCATATCTCAACTCTGTCTTTATATCATTAGTATATCTTGAATCGATTGCCACAACTGGATACTTGGATCTTTAGGATTGTTGTTTTTCCAATATTTGCAAAACTCTCATATTTACTCGCTTGATAATCTGCAATTGAATTTGTTCCCACCCAAATCCCTGTGTTCGATACTCTGGAATTCTTGCTTAGCTACGTCGATCCGTACACTGCGGGTTCGCTGCTTGATTCTAGTTTTATAAATTTAAAGCTTATTTGCACACACCTTTAGGGGCGAACATCATGCATAGACTGGTTGGGGATAAAAAAAGTACGGATGACCACCACTACTACCACGGATCTCAGTATGCTTACTATGGACTTTAGGTTTTACTTTAGTTGGACTTATTAGGTTGATTATAAAGATATGTAGTATAGATAAATATATGCCGAAGATTAGTAGAAATTGTAGTTATGTTATGTCCTTAACGGAGATAACATAATGAGTTTCTCACCCCTTTGACACATCTAAGTATATTTTGAAGGGTGTCAACGTGAGGATTAGTATGCACACCTTATGTGCATTAGGGTAGACGAACGGCGGACAACTCCTTCGAGCTTGTTGAGGAACGTCGAGACAGAAAAGTGAAGACTAAAAGACAACACCAACTACAATGACAAGAAGGGAATTCCGAGTCAACTCAAAAGGATCAAATGAAGAATATACATGAGGGTAGTTCCGGCAACGTGTTGGATGACCGGCAAGTATACAAATTGGAAGAGACAACCCATAGGTTCTTTCAAGATGGTGTAAAGAAACGTTACAAATAAAGGGGATGCCTTCAGAAACACAAATAGGCATGAAGGTCAAGGTGAAAGATAGTAGCGATCCAGACAAAAGATATTGAATCTAAGCTTACTGATGGACCAGAAGGTGAAAGTTTGAGGCTAGTAGCAGAGCGGAATATGATCACTCTCGACAAGCTATTTTCCACTACAATCAAGATGGGAAACCGAGACAATCATAAGAGTAGGAGTCAAGATAAGATACATTGCCCATCCCGATACGAAGAATTAAAGAGCCAAAAAACGAAAGCTTACAAGTTGCTAGAAAGGGGAAGGCCGATTTCACCAACATGGAAGTGGTGTGACCCCCTATAACACACAAGAATTACAACAAGGATCGGGATACAACAAAGACCGAATTTCTATAAAGGCGGAAGTACAAGCAACACTCCAAGAAGGAGGGTGTAGGAGAATAGTCTTGGGGAAAAAGAGGGTCTCTAATAACTTCTCACTCACGAAGGGATTTAAGTTAATAACACTAGCGGGTCATAACAGAGAACCGCAAGTGGACAATAACTCGGGTAAAAAGAATCATGGAGAAATGCCTACAAGTTATCGTAGAAGAATTTATAACTCTGTTGACGGAAGACGAAGATACAACTAGACTCGTAAGAGTATAGTACTCTTATAAGAGTGTAATTTGTAGAAGGATCTAAGGGAGTATAAATGGAAGAGATATTTTTCCAGCTTGTTTATCAAACCTCAAAAGAGATAGAAGCAAAGTAACTCTACGATCTTATAGAAGGTCAACTACAGACTAATTGGTATCAATAGAGAATTTACATGTAGTAGCTAACTAGCGATGGTTGGTTGACAGATAAGAAGAATAACCACAAGGTTATACGGGAATTTTACCGACATCTGGTGAATTTCTTCCAGAGATCAACGATGACAAGGGTGAAGTTAAATCAATACAAGTACTAGTAGCCTTGATGGTAACATTGAATGAGTCCAATATGATAACTCTAATAAATAAATTTAAGAGCAGCTCTTGACGGTCGGTAATGACCATTGATGATAGTAATGGTGTAAAGGGAATTGTTGGGAGTAGTTACTTACTACTGACTAAGAAAGATACATATCAAAGTTAGTATGAAGGGATGCTTGTAAGAAGAACTAGAAGACTAAGAAGAAGTAGAAGATTGTGAACATGTCCTATATCTTAGCATTCCACACAAGTAGGACTGATGGTGCTCCTCCGAGAAAAGGTGGGGTCAAACTGTCTAGATTGACAGGAGAAACTCTTGTGATTAAAGATGTGACACAAAATAATTGGAATTTCAGAGGCGGCACAAACATAGAGAGTATGATTTAAAGCATTGGTGAAATGTGTGGTCGAGTTGTGAGGTGATTGTAGATGGAATCTACAGGTTGGCTAGAACAGGCATGAGAAGGAGTAAAGTTGAAGGACTAAAGATTGTTATATGGAGCCGGTATTACCCCAATAAGATGATTGCCAAAAGGTGTATATATAAAAGTTTAATGAGAAATGGAGGTACTCCATTGAAAATTCAAGCTGGACTAAAGACATAAGAGTTGATGAAAGTAATAAGACCAACCAACGTGGTTCGTAAAGCGAGTACAAGAAAACTCAAAGGGGTAACTATCCTACTGGGAGGGTAAAGATTTAAAGAAGGTAAAGCGACACAAGCATAAGGACGACATAATAAATGCGAGTCAAGAACTTTGATTTTTGAGAAAATCATATACAACTGAGGTTTCTTATGCAAATGGTACCGATAGGTGTTTAATAAAAGTCATACATATCGGACCGATAACGCTAGGATGGATAAAGTGTAAACTAAAAGAATAACTTAACTAGTAAGAAGGAAAGTCATGTATCAAAAGGCAAGTCTTGCTAAATTGGGATAAAGTGTTGAGATGAGGATGCCTTTGTAGAATCTATGCAAGAGTACTACGTAACTGAGGTTCCAACATGAAATGGGCAATAATGATCAACTGAAAGTTGAGACCGATTCAGGGTCGGAAATTGTTATGAGGCGAGTCACCTAGTAGAAGAGTTCACAAGACAAGCTTGAGAGACCAAAAGAGATAAAATGTCGACCCGGATATGAGGGTCTGAGGTGCATGGAAGGGATACCTATAATGGAGTGTAGAAACAAAATGTAGATTTTACAAGTGTGGAGAAGTTTTGACCTCCTCAAAGATATAGGAATTTGAAAGAAATCGCAATGCCGGTATCAAAGAGTTGGAGCCCTATAGCGGAAACAATGGAGTTTCATGAAGGCCATATTGCCGGTAACACCATCGAAGAAATGTATATATGAGAACGGCCTTGGTGGACTCGAAAGTCCAAGGTAACCCCAATTATCACAGGACCTAAGTCATCAACACCGACGGTCCATGCAAAGGGAACTGCAAGGGGATGATAACTAAAGTCATCAGAACTACAAATACACTTACCAACTATCATTGAAGACTTATAATGACTATTTATGTCAAGATGAATGACCCAGTTGGGCTCGAGAAGTAGAGTTAGCCTAAGGAAACAGAAGTGTGGAAGATAAAACGAATTAGCGAAGCATGAAAGGACTAATTGAGCAGATGATGCTCACCAAGAATTTAACGCCAGTATAGATATGAGAAGAGTAAGAGGGATATTGAGATAAGTCAATTATAGACTGACCGACGTCAACTGAGGACGTGTAAGTGTTGGGTGGTATTGACGAGTAGGTACCTTTAAGAAGACACATTAGTGACTACGGATTTAAGAGGTAACTTTACCGATGCCTTGGAGGTTTGCCCAAGTAGGGAACGACAACCTTCTGGGATGATCTAAGGATATGGAGAGAATCGGGTTAGAGGTTGCTTACTGGTTGGTTAAGAACAAACTACGGTTGAGTAAGAGAGTAAGGGTCTGTTTGAAGAGGATCTTGCTAGTATTAGAAGGGAAGTATAGGCGGGAGTTGGGTAAATCATGTTGACCCTCAAAAAGACGCCATTGTGACTAATGGGTGTTACAACAGAAGCGTGGTAGGCCCATAACCCACACATGAAGAAAATCAATGTTAGGTTAACTATGATTTCAAGTTAAAGGATTTGAGATCTATATGAAAAGGTCCACTTGGGTGTGCGATTTGTTTTGAGTTATATAAATTTGAAAGCTTGACAAGAAGTAGGTGAAAACCCATTAATTAAGGAACGATCCGATTAGGTCACATTGAGGAAACCGGCCAAGCGGTTTGTAATACAAAGAGCATTAGACACTTAGTAAAGTGCCGACAGAAGTTTAAGATCATTATTTCAGAATCGATAGTCGGGAACTTTCAAAAAAAAAAGAAAAAAAGAAAAGGGCCCAGTGGAAGGAAAACCAAACCGTTGAGAGAGCTGGAAGTAAGTTTAGAAAACCAAACCGTTGAGAGAGTACCTACCGGACCCGAGACACGTCATCAACCATGAGGATCTGATAGTTGAGCCCGACCATACATCTGCGGAGTACCCAGTAGCTGTCCTGGAGCGTAGTACTAGATGTCTGCGGTCCAAGGAGATGTCGATGTTGAGGATCTAGTGGTCTAGACGAGGAGCTGATGAGGCCACTTGGGAGACCGAGGAGAGTATTAGACGTAATTATCCCGAGTTCTCTGCGGGGTTAGATGTTACTTCTATGTCGACGAGTTAGTACTCGGATGTTGTGTTGTTTGACCATTCATGTTTTTATATTGGATTGAGTGATTATGTTTATGTGATGTGTGTCCGAGTATGATGATTGAGTAGTTGCATGGTAAGAGACAAAAATTTTATGAAAACTAAGAGTTACTAAGAAAGTCGAACAATTAGTTACATTATTCTAAGTTTCGGGACGAAACTTATTTTAAGGGGGCACTGATGTAATACCCGAAAAAATAAACTCCGTTTAATACTGAATTCAACCAGATTCCGATCCGCCAACTTTTATCCTTTTAAATAAAATAAAACGAGATTTAATTTCTATCATTTTATATGGCCTTGATTCACATAAAATGATAAATTATGTAACCGGAAATAATTCCGTATCTTTAAAATAAAATGATAACTTATATAATGAAGTGAATAATTTCGTAAGTAATCCCGTAATTAAGTTCCGTATTTTTACGGTTCCGGGTGAATAACGAACCTTCCTTCAGCCTTTTATTTTAATGATAGAGCAAGCCAGTTTTGGCCCAACACCATGCCCAATGACCACCCAGCTAGCCCACCTCTTTAAACCTAAACCTAAACTTAAGCTAATCCTAATCTTAACCTAATTTCTCCCTAATCCTACTGCTGCGTATCTCGAGAAACCATCCTCCCTACCGCACAACATTGCACGCTTTCGATAAACAGCACCACCCACCTCCCTTCTGCTCCGCCGCCAGCACCACGAGTCGGGGATGCAAGGGCACGCTTCGCCTCGCCTTCGCTTCGATCCGGGAGAGTCAAGCCGCTTGGTGTGTCACGCCGAGTTACTCTCAGCCTTCTGCAGCCCACGAACAACCGGGACGTCTACTGCTCGCGAGTCGGACCCTCTTCCCGGACGCCGGAGACTGCGCAGACCGGCGGTAGAAACCTCACTCGGCCTCCTGTAGACGGACCCCGGACGACGTCCTTCTCGCAACCCAGACAACACCGCATCCTAGCACCGCTTGCCGACGTTTCGAGTTGTCATCGCTGAAGATTGGATCGTACTCTAATCGGGACTACTGCGATCGACCCGCCACCGTCTGCTCCTCTGCGAAGACGCGACTAGAGTGCTGTACTGGTGAGCCTCCTTCGTCACTGCAGTGTAGTTATACCTATACCTTTGTATAAATTGTAGTATATATATTAGTATATATAAGTATATGTATGTATAAGTATTAGTGCATTGTAGGTAGGTATAAAATACGTGTATATGTATAGGTAGATTTATGAAATGGGATTAGAGGATGTGAGTATATATATATATATATATATATATATATATATATATATATGCATAGGGAGTGTACGTGTATATATACATAGATGAAGGAAATGGAAGTTCTGAGAATGTATATATAAGCATTAGTACAGTACGTATTTATATATATATATATGTATATATATATATATATATATTAAAGTATAGAAGGGGGATATATATAGGTATAAATATAGCTACTAGAGTAATGTATACATATAAGTATATAAAGAGGTATATGAGTAAAGTGGTGATGATAGGAACCAAGGAGACGGGTGGTAAAATCAGAACCGGGAAGGATAAGAGTAATGTGATCGGATAGGGAACTAGAGAAGAAGGTTGCGATGGTTCCGAGGAGTAGTCAAGGGCTGCCGGTTAACGAGTACTACTTATGAAAATTTTTTAAGGGCTCGTGATGTATCATAAGCTAGGCTTGTTTAGGATTTGATCTTAGACCTAGTAGCTAAGTGTAAAAATCGGACCTTAGCAACCCCTTGATTTTCTAAACCTTGATAACTTTAAAATCTCTAGTAAACTATGTAATACCCGAAAATTTTAATTTTCGGTAAATCACGAGTCAACTTAAATCTTGTCATTTTATGTGAAGAGATAATCACATAAAATATCATTTTCCCAACTTCTATGATTTTATGTGAAATTTAATCATACAAAATCATTCTTAAAACACTCTTGCAAGCCTTATAGTAATTGACCCACTTGACAAGCCCATGACTAAGTCATGACAAGGCCATCCGGGCCCATTTTTGACAAGATCATCGCAGCCCATGACGAAGCCAACCTGCTCCACGTACAGCTCCAGCCGCTACTCCTCTCATCTCCTCAGCCTTAGGGTTTCCGCCTTCCAGCCGCTACTCCTCTCATCTCCTCAGCCCTAGGGTTTCCGCCTTCCAGCCGCTACTCCTCTCGCAGCCCATGACAAGGCCATTGGTGAGAAGCCCCAATCGACCATACTGTCGGGCTCGTCCACGCCTTCCATGCCGGATGAAGATGGTAGCAGTGTAGAGGTCTTCTTCACAAAACTTCAGCAACCGCAAACATCGTTGGTGGCGCGCCTCAGACCGCCACTCCGCCCTCTTCCGCACAGACGACGCCAAGCCACCACAGCCAGTCGGTCTCCTCGTGCCACCGTCTTCGCACCAACCGCAAGGGAGACATAGACAGTGTCGATGCTCCATTACCTCACCTTTGCCTGTCACGCCAGCAGAGGACAACAACCAGAGGAGGAACGCCAGCCCTACCTTCTTCAAACGCAGGAGAAACAACAGCCAAGGGCTCCTTCCCCTGTACGTCCCTAATCGCTCTTCTTCGGTGAGTTGTGTGCCCAGGGAGAGCCTGCCTACCTTCAGTTCCTGGAGAGCATAGCCAGCCCTAGAGTGTGTATCCTCCTCGCTGTTGATACGCCCCAGTGACAGCAAGCAGCAACCACCTTCGGGCCATTTTCCTTCATGCCCTTGAGTCTTGGAATCGGGTAAGGTTGATACCCTTCTCTTCCATGCACTTCCGTCCATGTAATTCATGCCTAATGAGTGATGTTATGTCTCCTAAAGCTACCCAGAATAGCCATAGAGGAGCAGTGAAGAGTCATGCTGTTTCCGAGTTTTCATGAAGTGACAAGCAGTCATTTTTGAGTCCAAATTTGGGTATGTTAGACACCTCCTTTCTTGCTGATTTTCGGGTATGTTGTAGTCAGTGTTGCATAGTATATCATACTAAAATTTGGGAACTATCGGAGTTACGGTGTGAGAGTTATAGTATCCCGAAGTTGGCTATTCATGCAGTTTTTCTTTAGTGTGCTGAGTTTGAGGAAATTTGCTTGAGATGCAGTTTTGTGGAATAAATTTGGAAGGTTTATAGACTTCTGTTCAACTTGAATTTCTGACAAGTTATAGTTGATATAGTATAGTAGATCATACTAAAATTTTAGAAGAATCCATGCTACGGTTTGAGAGTTATGGTGTCTCAAAGTTGACTCCTCACACAGTTTTTATAACTGTGCTGAGTGTTGGGAAAAACAGCATGTGATGCTGTTTTGAGAGATAGTTTTGAATAAGAGTTTGATCTCTGTTTGACTTGAATTTTGGATATGATATAGTTGGCATATTGTGGTGGAACATATTAAAATTTGGGATGAATCCAGCTAGTGGTTTAGGAGTTATGAATTTTTGAAGTTGAGACCTTAAACAGTTTTCTCGATGTTGCTGAAATTGTTAAGTGCTGGAATTTTCTGGGTTGTGCAGTCATGTTTGAGCTTAGGTTTGGATATCTTAGAAACATAATCCACCGTTCATTTTTTAGTATGTTATAGAGTGTCATACATAGTTCAACATATCAAAAGTTGAGACCGATCCAACGGTCGGATCTGGATCCATAGGAGCTCAAAGTAGGCTAGTTGAGCTGTTTGAGAAAGAACTCAGAAATTGGCTAAGTATAAATTTCTGGTTTTGGAACCGACTTTGAGAAATTGTGTAGAAGTGATTATTATGTATTTTTGGAAAATTCTGGATACTATGGATAGAGTGCATAGCATAAAAGACTTAGAGATTTTTGTTAGACTTTTTATATTTTTATTCGGTTCTCATATCTTAAGCCAAAGTCGGACCTTGACGACTTTTCATGAAAGTCTAGAATGTAGTTAACTCTTCTAAATCTTTAGCAAACTTTCCTTTGAGAGTTTGAGTGTGGTTTTGAGTTCCAAAGAATAGTTTGGAACTTTGTTATGAAATTTTATAAAGTTTCGGGACCAGGGGTAAAACAGTCATTTATCGGTATAAGGGTATTTTGGTAATTTAGCTGATGATAGAGTAAAATATTTTAGAAGTCAGAGATTTCTAATTAAGTGGAATATATTATTGATCCACTTGCCTTTTATAACAGGCGGTTGAGTTCCTGCGGTTACAGACCGAGTCGAGATAACGAGATTATGTTTGAATTCAGGTAAGTCCTTTGGGCTTACTTAGCCGACTTCTGAATATGAGCATGAATGATGATAGTGGTGTGTGATTGAAATGTTTAGAGTTATAGGTTGTGATAATTAATTACCGACCTATACTTGGCCTAAGAGTAACGGGCGGTGGCATTCTGCTCAGTTAGCTTGAGGGCGCTGAGGGTTTCTTTAGGGACTAGTCCACACTCGGTTTGTAGTGATGCTACCGGCGGAGGTAAACTAGACCTACACCCAGTTGGATAAGGAACGGAGGCGAGAACTCGTAAGAGTTCTCGTGCCACAACTGTAAAATTGAATAAGATGAATCACCTAAATAATAGATAATAAACGGTTGGGTGCCAGCATGATGTTTGTTTATTTTTTTTTCTTTTTCTGCGTGTATTTGTGCTATTGTTATTCTACTTATATTTGGATAGTTATGTAACACCCCAAATTTTGGCGCGTTCGCGTTTTGTATTTTCTCGGATTTTATCGATACTTTAAATGGCTTAAATTTTTTTTTTCGAGTATTATCACGCCGTAAATTAAATTTATGAGTTTATATATTCTATGTTTATATATGTTCCATATTTTATTTTACGGAAAGTTCGGAAGTTTTCCGATTCGAAAATCTCATTCCGATTAGTTGTGATCTAGATTATTCTATTACTCTTTTTCCTTTTTATTTTATTTTATTTTTTTTCTCTCTCTCTCTCCGCGTTGCTTCAGAAGAGACCTCTGATTCATTTTGTTCCAAAGTGTGACACGATAGTCTTATAATTCACGCATTTGTCCCCGTGTAACCAACAGGAGTGTGGTGGAGCTCAACCCGTATACCATGTGGAGTGGCGAAGAAGCCCGCCCATATACCATGTATGGTCTGGTCGTAGAGAACCTCCCAGTCTCTCTCGGGAGCTGGGCAGTGATGTCACCGCCCGATAATAATAAACGATGGGCCAAATATCCTAATCCGGATTCATGATTATAAACAAAGATAAAGCACACACCACCATCACATATCCAAATAATGCGTAAAAGCGAGCTAAGTAAGTCCGTAGACTTACCTCGTCTCGAAGCTAAACGAAACCGATATCACTCTCCAAAGGAATATAACCAAAGCCTGTTCAAGATAAGGCACGATAATCAACAACCAATCACACCTATATGACCTTATTGGGTCATACACTTTCATAATCTAGGATACACCTCTAGCCCTCATAAACTCACGAGATCTCAACTATAACAACATGCTAGGATACTTCCATCCTAACTCAACTATCTCAATCAAACACATACTCACAACCTCAAAAAAGCTCACATGATAACTTGCGCACCTCAACCCTTATAACGTTCAAATCATCCTCAAATCCTCACCTAAAGTTCAAAGCCACTACTTGGCATTTGCCCTAAGTTATGCTAGATCCAACTTAGCATGATTCTACCACTAAACATAACTAGATAGAGAAATAAGGTACTCACACACGATCCAAGGTTGAAGATGATCTACGGACGTCGAGATTGGATTCGATGGCCTTTATCGGGGCGCTTCCGAACCTAAATCCAAAGCTAAACAAATTTAGCTCATACACTAAATTTGATAGATATATATACGATATATTAATTTGAGGTAAAACTCGTTTTCAAAAGCCAACATTAAAAACCCACAATACATCTTCCGGGCAATTTATACGAACATAGGAACTTGGTCATAAACCACAAATAAAATCTTTAGGGTCATAATCAGTATTTAATCCAACAAGGGCATAATTGATAATTTGTAAAACCGGGTCAATATATATAATTAATTTTCTACAGAGGGCATAAATGCAAGTTCTAAAAATTAGGGTCATTACTACAAATTCAAAGCAGTGGCCACAATATGTATTTATACCAAAATCAAGGGGGCCCGGTTATAATTAAATCCAAGGGTTTTTAAACCAGTTCAATGTAACACCCCGAATCCGCGGGACTCGGACTGCTACATTGGGCTAGAATCTCACAATGGATCCTGACCCTAGCCTGACAACAAGTTCACTGGATCTTACAACAAGGCCCAAGTAGAATAAAACCAAATACATAAAAGTTGTATATGATACATCAAAAGAGTTTACAAAATCAAAGCCGAGTACAAAAATCAAACATAACATCTGATACAAAAGATCCCAACCCACACATCCTAATGTACAGAAGTCCTCGGCTGGTCACACCATCTGGCTCACTTTGCAGTATTCCTAACGTGCAGATCATCTACAACACGGTATACACCGTTAGCTACAACAATAGATAAGCATGAAGGTAACAACACAAACACACATCAACATCTCATACATGCAATGTCACACACATTCATTTATTATCTTTTATTACGTTATTCCATTACTAATTCAACTTCTTTTGTAACACGAGGAACCTAAAGAACCCTGTCTCTTCCCCCTTTAACCCTGGTGTTGCATGGGGATCTACCTTCCCCCTGAGCTACTGGCTTCCGAGCACCTCCTTCCACTCTTGGCGAGCTTCTAGCAAGTGGTTACCGCCCGTTATAATACACTTGGGCCATTTAAATGTAATATATGGTCGTCCTAGTCCGGTTTAGGTTATAAATGGACAATCATATGAACACACACAACCATCACAATCACACAAATCCATAACTGAATGCTAAGTAAGTCATATGGACTTACCTGTCACACTCGTATTGAATACCACGTCACAACTTCCCCTTGGGGAAGGAACCAACGCCTGCAAGAGCAAGGCACACAATATCATAACCTGAAAGGGTTAGGAGACTCGTCTCCATAACCAGAACCAGCCTACAACCTTAATCTAAACCTCAAGATCATAACAAACTCACATATGCCTATGGCATAACCTCAACATCAACACAAGTGCCTAAGGCACATCTCTATCATACAACTCATCCTAGTCATCCTAACGTAGCTATCAACTAAGCCAAGGCCAAAGGAAAGGAAGGAATCATACCAACAAGGTATGCCCTAGACGCACCAGCGGAAACAAGGGATGCAAGGGCGTTGAACCAGTCGAGCGCAAGGGCGGATGGCTTAGGGCGCAAGGGCGGCTCACACACCAGGTGCAGGTGCGGCTGTCTATGTAGAAAGTTGGTCCCGAATTCTCTTCGACCCCTTTCTCGACTCTCTTCACGTCTTCAACATACCACAACAACATATACACATATATACACATATATGATCATCAAAAGGATAGGAAAGGGTCCACACAAGCTCAGCTTGTGATCCTAAGCTAGAAAGAAGAAGAAAGAAGCAAGAAAGAAGGAATGAAGAAAGATGAAGAAGAAGAGCTTACCACACAAGCCCTAAGCTGCAACTATGGAGCATCAGCACGTCTATCACCTCAACACAACATCAACAACCTTCAGCAGCATCCTCAAGAGCATCCAAAGCTCAAGTCACACTCAAACTCACAAGATCCCACTCACACAAGATCAAGAGAAGCAAAGAAGATCAAGGAAAAAGAGAGGAGAAGATGGAGAACGTAGAGAGTGTGAAGAAGCTAGAATGAGGTGAAGAAGCTAGAATCTGAAGTATAAGGAAGCTTATAGGAGAAGCCAGCCGCAAAGCACAAGTCAAGAGTCAACGAAAGCGGCTGCACACATACAGAGCCGCAGGGGCGGCTAGCCTAAGGCACAGGGGCGCCTAGCCGCTGGGCGGCCCAGGTGGTGCTTAGGGGCGTCCATCAGAGTCAAGACAAGGCACACTCTAGCTCAACTAGGCTCTTGATAGGTGATGGAATCACTATCATTTAGGATAGTTTTTAGAGTCTTTTTATTGCAATTGTGTCGGTTTATGCTACTAACTCCTTGGTCCAGAAGAAGAAGACTAAAAGAAGCTAAGGAAGGAGTTATAAGCACTTAGGAGTGAAGATTGTTCACGAAGCAAAGCTTCTGTTGCCTCACCGCCCCAGCGGAGCCTTGTCACCGCCCCTGCGGGTTACACTTTACTTCGGAGCACTCCTTGCGTCTTCGCCAACGCCAGCCATAAAGGCTGTCACCGCCCCTGTGTCAACCCCTGACGCCCCTACGGTGACTTTCCCTGAAGAAAGCAAAGACCAGTACCCCTACGCCTCCCCTGCATCTCTGCCGGCACCTCAACCTGAGAGTTGGAAGATGAAGAGGCTGTGTCACCGCCCCTACGTTAGCATAGGGACGCCCCGGCGGCTTCGCATCAGAAACGGTAGGAAGTTGAAGGGTCAGACGTTTGAAGAGCATTAAAGATCCGCCCCTGTGGGATTGCCTAGCCGCCCCTGCGGCCATGAAGAAGATCAAGCATTTTTGCCTTCACCGCCCTTGCGGAGCTGAAGGCCGCCCCTGCGGTTTAACATGAAAAGCTTTACTCCGGCTATTTACACCACCTTTATGGCATTAAAGATGGCTGTTTTGGGCCGGCCATTTACTCCTATTTATTGTCTTTTGTAGTATAAATAGTCCTTGGTTGGTTGTTAGAATTATCCATCTTATTTAGCCAATAAATTATCCACTTTTCCCATTTAGATTATCTTGCTACCTTTGTAATGAGTTGCTAACTCCCTTGCTACATTGGGTTGGTTTGAAGCTGCGTTGTTACTTTGGTTGAAAGTTTTCTTTACTGTAAGTTTTCATTCAGTAATGCTTTGTGTTTCCTTGATCTCCATTGTCTAATTGCATGTTTTTACTATTACTTGAGATTGATCACCTTAGGTTCTAAAGTGCATGCAAATAACTAGGATTAATAGGTTCCGGGTTCGGGTCTTTAATCTAGTAGTAAACTTTAAATAATAACGGGTTGTAATTACTTAAAGAAAAGGAACACAAATATAAAGATAAGCTTAACGGTTTTAATCTTCTCTTTATATCCCTTAGTCTTTGTTTGAAAGCTAACTTGTTATTTTGTTCTTGTAGGTTTACGGAACATTAACCTGTTAAGTTGTGTTAATGCCGGTTGGCTCAACACATATATATGATCGAGACGGGAGATTACTTGAAAACTTGTAAAAGGAACTCACCAAAGTAGCAATTGCATGCTTAGAATCAACCTAGTGTAGATCCACCCATTATTGTCTTACTTGTTGCGTTATTCGTTTTCATAAGTTTTTGTGCATCAATTTAACCAAACCCCCCCCTTTGTTACTTGTTCTATAATCAATAATTGCATCTAATAAAACACCTTAACTCTCTTGGGTTCGAACCTTACTTAACTACTATACTTGTTTTAGTGTTAAGTCAGGATTCACTTTTGATTGGGTATAGACGACCACAGAAATACCTTCAGTCAAATTTTGGCACCGTTTCCGGGGAGTTTAGTGTTTTATTGTTATTATTGATTATTGGTTTGAACCATTTTCATGGTTCAAACCCGTGCTACTAACCCCGATCTTGCTACCTTTGATCCAGAAATTGAGAGGACGCACATCCGGCAACGAAGACAACAACAACTTCAACAAGAGATGGCTGACTGATAGCATGAATTATAGTCTATATTTTGGGGTTTGTTTGGACGTTTTATCTTCAATAATCTGCCTGTTTGTATGTATAATATGTGATTATATTACCATTTCATCTACCTTTGCGGGAATCGAGGTCTACACCTAGTTTTGTTGTAATCGTAGGTAAAATGGCACGTTTTGCATCAAAAAGGAGCAAAAGGAGCTATGGAGTCATTGGAGCTACATTCAGGAACATAAGGAACCATCCAGGAAGCATAGCCATGGATTAGAGATTTACTTTGGACCAGATTTGAGAGATTTCACATTCAGTTGTGACTCACCTCAGTTGACCACAGAGTCACCTCGACCGAGGTGATCCAGAGAAGTCGACTCGACCGAGGCGAACACCTGGGACGCGGCGAGAATATTTTATTCTTGGGTGAGATCTTTTATCTTTGGAAAGAGATTTTATATTTTTGGGCTTGGCTCCTGGAAGGAAGAAGATATACTAGATCATATATTTTACCTAGTTTTATGGGAAGAGATCTTTCTAAGATATCTTATCTTTAGAGAGTATTTTTCCTATAAAAAGGGTTGGATTTCCCACAAATCGAGAGGGTGCTATACCATCGATCAGGGTTTTTACACCGCTGCAGCCATACTCCAGCTGGGAGATTTGAAGAACCTTTTTGAAGGTTGAAGAAGGAAGATTGTAGCTTTTATAGCTTTTGAAGGGTTTTGTAAGATCATCTTAGATTCCCTTCCTTGTTGTCTTGCCTTGTTGGATTTCTATCCAAGGAACGCTTTGTTGTGATATTTGATTCAGTTATTGAAGTCTTTTCATTAAATTCTTCTTGTTCAAATATTCACCTTCTTCCCATATATTTGATTAATACTTTCATGATGATGAGTGGCAAATTTCCTTGTGTGATTCTAGGGTGATTGGCTTAAGGTTGTGGGAAAAACAATGATAGAATTATCTTAATCACAGTAGGACCCTGAAAGTTCGAGTCTTTAACCTTAACCCTAAGCATCTCGTTCAGTCGATGAACATCTCGGCCGGGGTGGAATTCGTCTGACCGAGGTGACTTATCTGATCCGAAACTGAGAGTTAAGTGTTAGAGTTTGCCAAATCCTATTCTTATTACACCTTTCCTGGTTCAATGCAAGCGTAGGATGAGACTTACCCGGTAATTCCTTAGTTTGTTTACCTAAGATCATAAGTGTAGGTAATAAAGGTTTATCCTTTATTGGGGTTTGAGTGTGCTTCCATCCCATCTTTGTGAGTTAGCCTGAGACTTACCCGGTAAAGGTTGATTCTATTCCCTTATATGGTGTATTAGTTTGAGGTTATAGTTCTTTATCTTAATTCCTTGAGACTTACCCTGTAATAGGAGTTACGGTTTAGGATTAGTGAGTAGTGAGACTTACCCGGTGATCTATTCCACTTTAGTAACACCTTCCCTATGCAAAAATCTCAGCTTTGTCCGCTTATCTTTAGATCTTGAGTTGGAACCACAACTAGATGCTTTAATCCCTAGAATTGCATATTTCCTTTATTGACTTGTATATCATCTTCGATTGTTTTAATTGCTTTGTGGTTAGTAATTACTGAAGCTTACCGTAATTGGACTTTGTTTCACTAAGTCCTTGTGATCGACCCCTGGAATTCCTTGCTTTTTACTACGATTGACCCGTACACTGCGGGTTTGCATCCTTGTTTTAAGCTTACATCTAGGGTTATAAATTTAAAGCTTGCACACACCTTTTGGAGCGAACACTGACCGTACACTTCGTCAACTCGCAGCCCACCTTGGCTCAAAACCCCCTTGCGGTCACTATACCGGCTTAGGGGAAGGAGTCAATTTTGAGTTCAAGCCGGGTCTCATTCACTTGCTTCCATCATTCCATGGGCTAAGTGGAGAAGACCCCATCAAACACCTTTGGAAGTTCCATACCGTGTGTATGAGCATGAAGCCGGCCAACATTACCGAAGAACAAATCAAGATGAGGGCATTCGGCTTCACATTCAAAGATTCAGCGGATGATTGGTATTACCACTTTCCATCCGGGAGCATCGACACTTGGGAGAACCTTCACAGGGCATTTTTGGAGAAATACTTCCCAGCCAAGAAGGCCAATAGCTTGAAGAAAGCTATAAGCAACATCGAGCAAGAGGCGAACGAAACTCTCTACGAGTACTTCAAAAGGTTTGCACGCCTCCGATCCAGCTGTCCTTTTCACGGATATTCAACTCAAGATCTAGTCTTGTACTTGTACAATGACTTACTAGACAATGAAAGGAGGATCGTCGATGCGGCTTGCGGAGGTAATATTCTTAACTCTACTCCTGACGTTGCTTTGGAAAAGATACAAGAACTAGCGGAAAGAACTCGGAACATTGGAAGAACCCCGTCCAAGAAAGGAGTTCATAATGTGAATACCGGGAAGAGTGAGATCTCCACTGAGCTGTGGAGCTGAAGGAAATGGTGAAGAGGCTAACACTTATGGGAACCCCACAACAGCTCAAAGCTTGTGGAGTGTGTGCTGACCCATATCATCCAATAGACATGTGTCCACAAGTCCAAGATGACGATGCTGAGGTGAACGCAATGGGTTATGGACAACCACAACAACAAAGGCCTAGGAATGATCCCTATGCACAAAATTTCATGCCAAACTGGCGTGACCAACAACACTTTCGTTGGAGGGATCAACAAAACCAACAACAGCAGCCCCGTCAAGGTAAGTATCAAACAACTGAAGATATGTTGTAGGTTTTGACTAAACACTTTGCTACTCATGTCCAAACAACAGAATCCAACATCAAGAACCTTGAAAAACAGGTTGCTCAAATGGCAGAAGCCATTACAAGGATTGAAACTAGGTCCTCCGGAGGATTACCTTCACAGACGGTTATAAACTCAAAGGTGATGCTGGAGGAGGCTCAATCATAGAGGTAAAGTCCTTACGTTGAGCCAACGACGTAAAACCAAGGCGCTGCTCAGGAGGCAACCCGAAGGAATAAGAAGAGGAGCCTCTGTCAAGAAAACCGCCCTTGCGGCTTAGTGTCCCCGCCCATGCGGTGACACTCATGCCCAGCGCCTGCAATATGCAAGTCACCACCCCCGCGGTGACTCCCCTAAGCCCCTACGGCGGCCATCCTTGACATGCATCCTCGGCGGCGCCCCCGGCGCTGAGACTGCGTACCCCCCTCTTCCTTGTCACCGCCCCCGCGTTGACAAACGCCGCCTCTACGGTTTTATTAAGGAAAGAAAAAAAATACACTACCCAAAAATAACCTACAACTACCACCCTTTTCCTTTCCTCTCCATTCACTCTTCGAACCCTAGTCCACCTCGCCTCCCACGCCCCTGCGCCCTCCGGAAGCCCTCACACCGCCCTGTGCAAACGCTCTCACTCACCTCCGGCAACTTAGCCTCAACCGCCCCCTTGCGACACCAGCCCTCACCACCACCACATACAAAACCTCTCACTCACCAACACCCTCGCCCCTCCATTGCCCCACCTCCGACGAATCCTACACCAACAAAGAAGACGCCGGAACAGCCCCAGTACCACAACCTTCGTCGATTCCCAGAATCGCCCTATGCTCTTCTCCCGCCCCTGTGCCTGCAAGCTCCCGTACCTGCGCCTTGCCGCCCCTGCGCTTGCTTCAGCCGCCCCTGCAGAAAACACAACAGAGGGTTCGTTTCTTTCTCAATTTTATGAAATTTCTAATTCCTTTGCTTATTCAACTGCAAGTGATGGAAGACCAAAGGAAATATAAGTTGTCAGAAGCTGAGAAGGAATGGTATAGGATCGTTCAAGGTCGGAATGTGTATGCAACCCGATTTCTAGACGTTCCTACTTTGGAAAATTTGGGCATGCTGGAGAGCATGCAGGAATTCCTCAACATTGCTGGGCTCGGTGATTTTCTGATAAGGAATGCTCCAACACACCCCGAGCTCAACCGCCAATTCATCGCCACATTCAAAATGGAAACGGTGGACCACAATTGTGTTGGACTTTCATTCAAGTTCAACAAACGGAAATATACATTGGACTACACCGAGCTGCAGGAGGCATTAGGGGTGACCATTGCCGCCTCCGATGACTGGTGGAAAACCAGATCTGAGTTCCATGTAGGGGGTGAGTATTCCAACAAGTTCACTCACCCCTGTTTGAGGCTCATCTCGAAGATCTTCATGAGTGTCTTCTGTGGACACAAGGAGGAGAATAAGGTCGCTCTCAAGGACCTTCCACTGCTATACGTCTGCCTCCCCACGAACGACTAGGTACTAGATTGGCCATACCTCTTCCTTACCGCTTTGAAGCGGATAAGGAAGAATGAGCCACGAGACATTGTGGGAGGTGGGATCATCTCCTTGTTAGCTGCACAGGTGATGGATATCCCTGCCTTGGAGGACGGACTAAAGGCCCCACTATATACGGAGGGTATGTTGAGGAGGTGTAGGCTCCTCAGGAGAGACGGAGAGAACCTCTTTTGGCTCTCTTTAGCAGATGGAAGTCACATTACATACCTCCCCCGACGACTTCCACTGGGAGACGAGCTCTCCGAATTGTACGTACCAGCTGACCCCGTTCCTCTGAGACGACCTCAAGAGGACATTGTTGGGCGATATGCTACGGGCTCCAGCCGGGCCCATGTTACAAATGAGGAGATGCCTACTGCAGCACGGGACGACAGTCAGGTCATGGAGAGTCTTTAGGCTCAGATGGCAACCTTGACCACACAGCATTAGGCATGGCAGACCGAGTACCAACGGTCCATGCTTGACCAACAATAGGCGTGGCAGTCCAGCTTCGCCTCCTCCATGACCACTCACTTCGACCGCCGACAAGATGCTTGGCAGGCGGCTCATCAGCAGCAGTTGGAGACTCAACATCTGGCTTGGCAAGCTAGCTACGAGACTTCATTTAGAGAGAGGATGGAGGCTCAGGAAGGCCGCATTGACACGCTCTACCGCCGGCAGGAGCACTTCTTCCGCCATTTTCCTTACCCACCGGAGGAGGGTCCAGGTGGTCCATCCGGACCATCCCACTGAGGGGTACATTTCTTTTCCCTTTTCCCACATTTATCTTTGCCTCATTTCCACTTTGAGGAAAAAGTGTATTTCAAGTATGGGGGAGGGACATATCATTGCTTGTACAGTTTCATTTGAGTTGTTTTTGAGTTATTTTGCTTTTGAATTCAGTTTGAAATTCACAAAAAAAAAGGGCATGAAAATCCTTGGATAAACCGAAAATCCGAAAGGGCGGTTTAGGAAAAAGAAGGTAGTTCGACCAACCTTAGGTTGGTGCAAAAATTGGACTTGAGGGATGTGACTTAAAGTGAGATCATCAAAAGAAGAAGAGTGGCAAGGTGAAAACCCGAAAGGGCGCCTTGGCAAAATGAGCGATACCGAGTGTAGGTTTCCCTTCCGACGTTTGGCGACATAAGAAGGGGAGTCATGAGAAGGTTGTCCGGGTAGGCCACTCTTGGAGCAATAAGGATGGTAGTTTCTAACCTTTTTCTCACATTTCCTCTCTTTTCCTTCTTTCTTTCTTGGCTTTTCTTTTGTTTTCATTGTCTTTTCTACTTGCCCATGCTTCTTGAGGCCTTCGAGTCTAGTTGTTGTCATTTGTTTTACTCGGGACGAGTAAAAGGTCTAAGTATGAGGGAGTTTGATAGGTGATGAAATCACTATCATTTAGGATAGTTTTTAGAGTCTTTTTATTGCAATTGTGTCGGTTTATGCTACTAACTCCTTGGTCCAGAAGAAGAAGACTAAAAGAAGCTAAAGAAGGAGTTATAAGCACTTAGGAGTTAAGATCGTTCACGAAGCAAAGCTTCTGTTGCCTCACCGCCCCAACGGAGCCTTGTCACCGCCCCTGCGGGTGACACTTTACTCTAGAGTGCTCCATGCGTCTTCGCCAGCCCCAGTCATGAAGGTTGTCACCGCCTCTGCGTCAACCCCTGACGCCCCTACGGTGACTTGCCCTAAAGAAAGCAAAGACCATCGCCCCTACGCCTCCCCTGCGTCTCTGCCGGCACCTCATCCTAGGAGCTGGAAGATGAAGGGGATGTGTCACCGCCCCTACGTTGACATAGGGACGCCCCGGCGGCTTGGCATCAGAAATGGCAGGAAGTTGAAGGGTTAGACGTTTGAAGAGCATTAAAGATCCGCCCCTGCGGGATTACCTAGCCGCCCCTGCGGCCATGAACAAGATCAGGCATTTTTTCCTTCATCGCCCCTGCGGAGTTGAAGGCCGCCCCTGCGGTTTAACATCAGAAGCTTTACTCCGGCTGTTTACACCACCTTTATGGCATTAAAGGTGATTGTTTTGGGCCGGCCATTTACTCCTATTTAGTGTCTTTTGTAGCATAAATAGTCCTTGGTTGGTTGTTAGAATCATCCATCTTATTTAGCCAACAAATTGTCCACTTTTCCCATTTAGATTATCTTGCTTCCTTTGTAATGAGTTGCTAACTCCCTTGCTACATTGGGTTGGTTTGAAGCTGCGTTGTTACTTTGGTTGTAAGTTTTCTTTACTGTAAGTTTTCATTCAGTAATGCTTTGTGTTTCCTTGATCTCCATTGTCTAATTGCATGTTTTTACTATTAATTGAGATTGATCACCTTAGGTTCTAAAGTTCATGCAAATAACTAGGATTAATAGGTTCCGGGTTCGGGTCTTTAATCTAGTAGTAAACTTTAAGTAATAACGGTTTGTAATTACTTAAAGAAAAGGAACACAAATATAAAGATAAGCTTAACGGTTTTAATCTTCTCTTTATATCCCTTAGTCTTTGTTTGAAAGCTAACTTGTTATTTTGTTCTTGTAGGTTTACGGAACATTAACCTGTTAAGTTGTGTTGATGCCGGTTGGATCAACACATATATATGATCGAGACGGGAGATTACTTGAAAACTTGTAAAAGGAACTCACCAAAGTAGCAATTGCATGCTTAGAATCAACCTAGTATAGATTCACCCATTATTGTCTTACTTGTTGCGTTATTCGTTTTCATAAGTTTTTATGCATCAATTTAACCAAAAAACCCCCCTTTGTTACTTGTTCTATAATCAATAATTGCATCTAATAAAACACCTTAACTCTCTTGGGTTCGACCCTCACTTAACTACTATACTTGTTTTAGTGCTAAGTCAGGATTTACTTTTGATTGGGTATAGACGACCACAGAAATACCTTCAGTCAGCTCCAAAGACTAAGGCTCTTACATTCAAGGCTCACTGGGGAAGGGGAAGGCAGCGGCGGCGGCAGGCACACGGCGGGCCCCTTGGCGGCGTTCTAGAGCTCCGGAAGACGGAGACAACATCTGTTGGTGTTCCGGCAGGCTAGGGCTGCAACACAGGGCGAGTCTTTTAACGTTTTTTGCTCCAACTTAGTGGCTGCCGAGAAGAGATGAAAGGAAGGAGGAGCAGGGGCTGTCCGGTTGACTTCGACGGTGGCTCAACAGGCAGAGGGAGGAGTAGCGGCACCAGGGCGCTCCGCATGGCTGCTTCCAGGCAGCTGCGGTCGTCGCCCCTCACAGTAGAAAAGGCAAAGAGGAGGGGAAAGGAGAGGGGTAGCGGCGGCTCTGCTGTTGGCGGCCCCGATCGATCGAGGCGGCAACGGGGGCGGCTCTCCTTCGATCCGACATTCCTTGGTGTGCAACTCCCTTCAATTTCTGGTGGTGCAGCCTCCAACCTATTATCAACAGCTATCAAAGAGAGGGAAGAGAAACAGAGAAAAGAAGAGTGCAAATGGTAGAGTGCAGGAGGGAGGTATGAGGGGCTGGTTGTTGATGCATAATGAGACAAAGGGAAGGCAATGTCACTACAGGCTAGGGCTCGGTAGGCTGCAGACGGAGGGGGAAACGAGGGGTGACTCTTCGCTGCTCTCCAAGGCGGGAGTCTCCAGCTCATTAGCATCCAAGAGAAAAGATGAATAGAAAGAAAGGTAAATAAATAAAAGAAAATGAATAAAAGGGAATAGGGTCATTTAACTCGATTAAACGATCCTAACGGGATTTTTGAATCGGGAATTCCTACTTTTTCCGGAAAAAAAATAAAATACGGACTATATTTTATGTATCAAATATATTCAAACATACTTGCAAAATACAAATCCTTCTCGTAAAATTTTCTCGATAATAATACAATAACTTAGATTGCGACGTAGAAATACTTGCAAAAAATATATTAAGCTATTTAAAATATCGATAAAATCTGAGAAAATACAAAACGCAAACGCGCCAAAATTTGTGGCGTTACAATGCAAAAGGTCCATATTGAGAAGATAAGGATATCATGGGGACAATCTCAATTGTCCCACGGGTTTGCATCTTCTTCCTCTCAATCTCTTTTATTTATGTATAATCATAGTGAAGAAAATTTAGGATTAGCCAGCATTATATGTTCTCATGCATTTCCATTTTCTTATGTAGAATATCAAGATTTACGAGAATATAACACTACATATCTTCAACCTTCTTTTAAACCAACTTCTCGCAAAACCGTTTCCAAATTAATTTCTAAATCTTACGAACAAAAGAAACAATTTTTTTTTTTTACGATTTTGTCATCTTTTTCGCATCAAGTTTCTATTTGTAGTGATAATTGGAGTACATTATCACAAAGACATTTTTACAAGGGCGTTACTTTACATTTTATTGATAATGATATGTTTTGAATAAATTTGTTATTGCATTTTTCTATTTCAACGAAACATATAATGTCACGAACATTTCAAACTTGATAAAAACGGTTTTACAAGAATATAATCTACAAGGTCGAGTTTTTTCATATTCTTTTGATAATGCATCCGCTAAAACCGCCGCCGTAAACGATTTGGTGGAGGATGCGGGACAATATTTGCGAACTCCTTTTACTCACAAAAAATGTGCATGTCGTATTTTAAACTTATGGGCTCAAGATGGAATTAAAATTTTATCTTGTAAGTTAACCCCCATCTCTAACATAATTGAACATATTTGACACTAAACCAATTTGAAAAAAAAAGGGAGAACATGTTTACAAAATAATGCTCATCCAACTACATTTTCAAAAGATATTGAAACTCGTTAAACTCCACTTACAAACTACTTAGTCAAGCCCTTAGTTACAAAGAGCTTTTACAAGCGTTTTCCGGACAAAACATCCCTTCATCAATTTTAGATAATGAAACTATTTGACAAACTTGTTATGATATTTGGAATGTTTTAAAGGTTTTTAGTGACTCAATTAATATGATGAGTTATGTTTACACTCCCACTTCTTGTAGCTTTATTGAAATAGCCGTAAACATTGTCGAGGCTTTACAAACCGGTTTATCTTATTTCCGCCGTTTTTTATCCTAGAATTTAAGTTGAAGGTATTATCGAATTGTTGGGTGTTTATTATGATTGTTTGAGTTTAGGTTCTTGTTCGCTCCAAAAGGTGTGTGCGCAAATAAGGTTTAAATTTATATCCAAGAATTAAGCCTAACCACAGTGAACCCGCAGTGTACGGATCAATCGTAGAATGGGTTGATATTCCGGAGTCGATCTCAGGGAATCCGTGAGAACAAAGCAACAAAAGCAATCTAACTTGTGTAGCAAGCAAATCAACGATCAATATAAGAATAAGATGTAAGAATAATTGGAGAATGCAGATTCTAAAGATCCAAGTATCCGGTTATGGAGTTCGATTCAAGATGTCTAAGAATGTAAAGGGCAGAGCTGGATTGCAAAGGTATATGTTCAAATGTAGGATATCGTACGGTAAAGTTCTAACACCCTTTTGTAAGAGCCTTAGTCCTGAGGAGCTGAGAGAGGTTGTTGAGTGTGCTGAAGTTAGCCTAGACCGTGCCTGCGTGTGGCAGAGGCCGCCCCTGCGGCTTGCCTGGTCCGCCCCCGCGGCCATCTGGTCCGCCCCTGCGGAATAAGGTGTGTTGCAGCCGGTTTTGTTGACTCTTGACTCGTGCTTTACCTCTTTCCTTCCTTTATAAGCTTCCTTCTCTCTCTCCTGATGAGGGTTACCTTTCTTACAGCTTCATCTCCTACCTCACGTTCTTCTTCTCTTCTTCTTCCATCTTTGGATCTTCATATTGATTTCCATGCTCTTTTTGAGAGTTTTGAAGAGTGGTTGTTGTTGATTTGTTGATGATGATGCTTGAGGACGTTGTTGTGCTTGTGTTGAGCCAGCCTTGAGGTTGTTGTGTTGTTCTGCCTCTGATTAGGTTACAGCTTGGTGAGTTATTCACCCCTTGCTTCCTATCTTTCTTCTTTCTTCCTTCTTTCCTTCTTTTCTTCATTCCTAGCTTAGTTCCACAAGATTGATCTTGTGGCAGCCTTTATAGGCTTTGTTTGATGTATATATGTATGTATGGGGCTACTGGATGAAGAAGGTGTGAAGAGGATCAAGTGAAGAAGCAAAGAGGAGCCGAAAGTGTGCATTTTGCACACCAGCCGCCCTTGCGCCACCTTGGAGTCGCCCCAACGCCGGCCAGTCACCACTCCTATGCCACTTCAGGGCCGCCCCTGTGCCTCCCTGCACCCGCCTTGCTTTGTCCTTGGTTTGCAGGTGAGTCTTGCTGTTTGTTAGCATGAAATATTGTGATATTTTAGGCACGTTTTCTAAACGTATTTGATTCATATTGATAGTCTTTGATTGAACTTTGTGCATATGTGAGCTAGTATTACCTATATTGTCGATATGGATGTCTACACTAGTTCTATGTTGATTATAGGTGATTTGGAGCTATTTCTGAACGGAATCGAGCAAAAGAGGAGTTGATTGAGTGTGTCCATAGATTGAGGACATTCTTTGGAAGCAAATTGGAGTTTTAGCTTGAGGAATGCACGAGGCTAGGGAAGAATCACGTTCTTGCCCTAAACCACGCTCTAAAATACGGCCGTACTACGAACCACGTTCAGTTCCACGGCCGTGGAACCTTGCAAGAGAAGCGTGATGCATTCCAGTAACTATTACGGCCGTGGAATATATGGTACAAACCGTGACCTGATCCACGCCCTAAATTACGGTCGTGGAAACTTCCACGACCGTGATCTTGGCGAATCTTTTCGCCACACTTTGAAGCCACGATCTTTTGAAGATTGGGCCGGACCGATATTTTATCTTGCCCTATAAAAAGACGGACGAAGCAAGAATCCGTCATGACCGCTTATCCCCGTTTACCCCCGTTTATCGACGCTTAGGATTGTTTACGCCGCTACCTCATTTTACACCATCGCTTGGAAGTATTGATCATCTCATTGGAGATTGAAGTTCGCATCGGGGAATTGCCCTAATATCGCACTTTTGGTGGAGATTGCTGTTGAGATCTCCGGATTGGTGGAAGATCGAAGCTTTTGGAAGATTTTGCAAGAAGATCTCTCTTCTTGTTTAGGTTTGATTCGGAAAACGGATTGACATCCCGTTTTCCCTTCTTTCCTAAGGTTGTGATTGTTTACTTTACTGTGAATCTTTTGACAACACTTGTTCTTGATTGTGACTTTGAGATTGGTTTGAAGATTATTGAAAGTTTTTGAAAGTTTTCATCTTTTTATCTTTTAATTCTTGAATTGGTATCAACATGACTGTTATTGGCTAAAAACCCTTAACAATTCTAAGGTGAAGGGTTGATAGTTGTGGCTTAGATGATGATAGATCGATCGCAAACAGATTAGACCCTGAGAGTTAGAGAGAATCGCCGATAGATCATAAATTACGGTCTGTTCTTGAGTCCACGGCCGTGGAACACCAAGAACTAACCGTAATTTCTCCTAAATCTACGAGCCTGCTTTTACTTTAATCCAAAGTTAAAGATTTGCTTTAACTTAGTTTAGGTTTGCCTTTTCTAGGTGGTAGTGAAGCCTCAACAACCTCTACCTCGATTTTGAGTGTCACAACCTTAATCGGTTAAGTTAGTCTTGATCCTTGGGTTACAAGTTTGGGTATTTGACACTAATTCTCACCTTTAGAATCTTTCTATATTGAGCCTCAACAACCTGTATATAGAGTGCCTTGTAGGTGAGTTACATAAGGTTTTTGGAATTTCACCGTACGATTACCTTACATTAGTATACCTTTGCATATCTCAACTCTGTCTTTATATCATTAAGTATATCTTGAATCGATAGCCACAGCTGGATACTTGGATCTTTAGGATTGTTGTTTTCCCAACATTTGCAAAACTCTCAAATTTACTCGTTTGATAATCCGCAATCGAATTTGTTCCCACCCAAATCCCTGTGTTCGATACTCTGGAATTCTTGCTTAGCTACGTCGATCCGTACACTGCGGGTTCGCTGCTTGATTCTAGTTCTATAAATTTAAAGCTTATTTGCACACACCTTTAGGGGCGAACAAGTTTTTGGCGCCGTTGCCGGGGATTTGGTTTCGGCCGAATTCGGTAACCGGTTGTCAAGCTTGGGAGCTTGCTCTCGTTATTTGATATTACTTTGAGTGCATGCGCAGGTCTAGGAACACCGAAGATCTCTTACCTCTTGATCAAGAGCTAGAGAAAACCTTGAGGCAAAAACGCAAGGAAAAGAAGATGGCCGAAGAACACGAACGTGATCTTCAAACGGAGTTGGCGGAGAAGGAAGCTCAACTCCAATGGAACGAGAACCTCCGCCGGGATGAAATGGATCGTCATCAATCCGAAGTTAGCAAACTGCAGGATGCGATGTTCCAAATGAGGATGGAGTTAAGCGACCTTAAGAATAAAGGAAGCAAGAAATCCTCAAGGAGGGGATCAAGAACTAGAAGAAGAAGCCACTCGTCCACTGATGATAGTGACTCTTCCATGCCACCGTTAGAGGAGATTGATCCTACGATCAATATGAATCCTTTCCATCCACAAGGAGCTCCGTATTCCACCTAGGAATGTGAGGATCGAACGTGTGGATCATGAGCCAAGAACTCTTGGCCAGCGGATGGATCCAACACAACAACCACGCCGCTTGGGCGTGAAATTTGATGCTGAAGATGTGCAAGGGTTTAGCTTTGTCCCTCAAGTTATTACTCTTGTTCGCCAAACCCAATTTGGCGGTACAAGCGCTGAATCTCCACACCAACACTTGCAAAACTTTGAGTGTATGATGGAGACGATGAGACCGAAGAACGCTACTACCAACAGCTATAAGCTCAAGCCTTTCTTTTTCTCTTTGAAAGGGAAAGCGTTGTCTTGGTACCAAGCTCTTCCTAATGGGAAACTAGACACGTGGGAAGACCTTTCCGCGGAGTTTCTCACCAAATTCTTTCCGCCTTCCAAAACAGCGGAACTTAGAGGTAAGATTAATGCTTTTTCCATGAGACCTAACGAAAGTTTGTTTCAATCTTGGGAAAGGTTTCAGGACTTGCTCTTGGATTGCCCTCATCATGGCATATCCAAACTTGCCTTGCTGGAGATCTATTACAAGGGGTTGGATGCGGGAACGCAATTCAAACTCCAATCCCTCTCATGTGGAACGTTCATGGACATGAGAGAAGATGACGCTTGGGACTTCATCGAGAAGCAAGCAAGAGTCATAGAGAAGTATTCCCACCGGAAAGTGGAGGGAAATCGTGTGGAGCAGGGAGCAAAGCTCACACAGGAAGCTCAAAATCAGATTTTCTCCCTCAACAATGAGATCAAAGAGTTGAAGGAGACTATCAAGACCAACTTCCCAAAGCAACAAGGGAAGGATGTTGGTTATTTGGGCAACAACAATGGCAGCAACAACAATAACCGGAACAACAACCGGAATAATAACTAGAATGGAAACAACAACAACCGGAACAACGATTGGAACAACAATAGGGGTTCAAACAACAACAATTGGCGCTCCAATCAACAAAATTTCGGTAACTCTTATCCTTCCAATTCTAATTCACTAACTCCACCTTCCTCTTCCTCTACTCCTTTGAAAAGCCAGGGGCAATCATCTAATGGAGGAAACACTTCGGGGAAGGAGAAGCCCGATCCCATGTTGGAAACGATCTTGGGAAAGCTTCAAGGGTTGGAGAACCGCCTCATCAAAGTTGATGATCAAGTCTCTAAGGTTGACAAAGCTCAAAAGGTTTTGGAAAACCAAATGTTCAACCACGCGGAGGAAGTTCCTAGAAATCAAGGGAAACTTCCAGGAAAGACGGAGGACAACCCTAAGGGAAGGGTGATGACGATTACAACTAGGAGCGGAGTGACTACCACCGATCCGCAGCCTACGTTCGTTGAAGTCCCCGTAGAAAAGGACAAGGAAAAGGGGAAGGAGAAGGAAGATGTCTATGTTCCTCCTCCAGCTTACAAACCTTCCCTACCATTCCCTCAATCTAGAGCGCGAGCGCGCCTAGACAAACAATTCGGTAAGTTCATAGAACTCATGAGTAAGATGCATATTAATATACCCTTCATTGATGCTATTGTAGGTATGCCGGCTTATGGTAAGTTCTTGAAGGAGCTTCTCTCTAACAAGAGGAAGCTAGAAGATTTCGGAGAGGTCAAGATGAGTTCGGATTCTTCGGATCTCATCAAGACCATGAAGGAGAAAATGCCCCCAAAGTTGAAAGATCCGGGGTCATTTTGCATTCCCATTGGAGTGGGAGATGTCACATATGACGCTTTATGTGACTTAGGAGCAAGTGTGAGCATCATACCACTTGCATTATGTAGGAAGATCGGTTTAGGCGACCCTAAACCGGTGAAGATGACGTTATACATGGCGGATCGATCCATCACTCGCCCCGTCGGTATTGTAGAAGACGTCCCCGTCAAGCTAGGTAAATTCTTTGTCCCCATTGATTTTGTCGTGCTTGACATTCCTGCAGATAGTCCGGTCCCGATCATACTCGGAAGACCGTTTCTTGCAACTTCCGGCTGCATGGTCGATTGCAAGAATGGAAGACTCGCTTTTGATATTGGAGAAGAGAAAGTAGAGTTCGTTCTTTCCACTCTAGTGAAGGAGCCGATCTTTGACGAGGATATTTACGATGTCCAAGATGAAGAAGGTTTATCTAGGGAAGAGGTAAGTGCGATCTCTTTAACGATCCTTTACAAAAAGTCATTACCATGAGTCTAACAGATGTAGGGGAAGAAGAAAATGCAAAGAGGAAATTAAAGCCTTAGAAGCACAAGAAGAGATGCATGAAGTGGAGTTTGAGAAACTCCACGATGAGGCTGAGAATGTTAGAATCCACGGTCATACCCTATATTCCACGACCGTGGATTTCACAACCAAAATCGACCTCCATTCCAGTGGATTACACGGCCGTGGAATATATGGAGAACCCGTAATTCTGACCGTGGAAGAGGGTGATCGGCATACTTCTTCAACTTCTTTTGATTCTTCTCCAACTCACTCAACACCCTTAGAAACTTCTAAGGAAACGTCGGATGCTCCTCAAGGATCATTGGAAGCTCCGAAAGTGATGGAACTCAAACCACTTCCTACTCATCTAACGTACGCTTTTCTTGGATCTAATTCTACCTTTCCGGTTATTGTTAGCTCCGAATTAAGCATAGATGAACATGAGCAGCTCATGATTGTCCTTAGGAAACATAGAAAAGCCATAGGCTATACTATTGAGGACTTAGTAGGAATTAAACCCTCCCTATGTATGCATAAGATACTAATGGAGGAGGACTGTAGAACTTCAAGACAACCTCAAAGGCGGTTGAATCCGACCATGAAGGAGGTTGTCAAGAAGGAAATTCTTAAACTTCTTGATGCAGGTATCATCTATCCTATCTCCGATAGCAAGTGGGTGAGTCCAGTTCAAGTAGTTCCGAAGAAGGGAGGAATGACTGTCATCACCAATAAGAACAACGAACTCATTCCTACCCGAACCGTGACTGGATGTCGAATGTGCATAGACTACCGCAAGCTCAACAACGCAACGCGGAAGGATCACTTTCCATTGCCATTCATCGATCAAATGCTTGAAAGGTTAGCACAACATTCACATTTTTGCTACCTTGACGGTTATAGTGGTTTCTTTCAGATTCCGATACATCCGGATGATCAAGAGAAGACCACATTCACGTGCCCTTGGGGTACGTTCGCCTATAGGAGAATGCCGTTCGGGCTTTGCAACGCCCCAGCCACCTTCCAACGGTGCATGATGGCCATCTTCTCCGAATACGTAGAGGAAATAATGGAAGTCTTCATGGACGACTTCTCGGTATACGGTTCCTCTTTTAACGACTGCCTTTCTAACCTTTCTCTTGTTTTGCAAAGATGTGAAGACACTAACCTAGTTCTTAATTGGGAGAAGTGTCAATTCATGGTTAAGGAAGGAATTGTATTAGGTCACTTAGTCTCTAGTAGAGGGATAGAGGTAGACAAGGCTAAGATAGAGACCATAGAGAAACTTCCTCCCCCAATTTCGGTGAAAGGGATAAGAAGTTTCCTAGGACATGCTGGATTCTATAGACGTTTCATTAAGGATTTTTCTAAGATATCAAAACCTCTCACTAATCTATTGATGAAGGATGCGGTTTTTGAGTTTTCGCAGGAATGTTTGGATGCGTTTAACACCATTCGGCAAGCTCTAATTTCAGCACCTATTATCCAACCTCCGGATTGGACCCTCCCCTTCGAGATTATGTGCGATGCTAGTGACGTAGCTATTGGAGCTGTTCTTGGACAACGAAAGGAAGGGCGAACCCATGCCATATACTATGCTAGCAAGACGCTAGACGAAGCGCAGCTCAACTACGCCACTACAGAGAAAGAGTTTCTAGCCATCGTCTACGCTATTGACAAGTTTCGCTCATATCTTGTAGGTGCAAAGGTGATTGTCTACACGGATCATGCTGCGATCCGGTGCCTCCTTGCGAAGAAAGACGCGAAGCCAAGGCTAATTAGATGGATTCTTCTCCTACAAGAATTCGATCTTGAGATCCGCGACAAGAAAGGTTCATAAAATTCTGTTGCGGATCATTTGAGTCGTTTAACACATCTAGGGGACGACCATCTACCCATTGATGACTCCTTTCCGGACGAACACTTACACATCATAGAGGAGTGCATCAACGTGATCTCCAAAGGTAACGAACCGTGGTTTGCTGATTTTGTTAACTATTTAGTTTGCCAGGAGATACCGCCCGGACTATCCTACGCACAAAGGAAGAAGTTCTTTAAGGACGTCCGAGAATACTATTGGAACGAGCCTCTCCTCTTTAAGAGAGGTCCGGATGGCATCATTCGGCGATGTGTGCCGGAAGATGAGATGCAAAGTGTCATCCGCCATTGTCATTCACTACCTTGTGGAGGACACGCTAGTTCAAACAAGACTAGCGCAAAGGTATTGCAATCTGGATTCTATTGGCCTACTTTATTTAGAGATGTGCAATCCTTTGTTTCTTGCTGCGATGCTTGTCAAAGAACAGACAATATTTATAGAAGAAACGAGATGCCCCTCAACAACATCCAAGAGGTGGAGATTTTCGACGTTTGGGGAGTCGATTTCATGGGACCATTCCCATCTTCTTGTGGAAACCAATACATACTATTGGCGGTAGATTACGTTTCTAGATGGGTGGAAGCAATTGCCTCTCCCACTAATGATGCCATGGTGGTGGTTAAGTTCTTCAACAAGACCATCTTCCCGCGATTTGGGACACCAAGGACTATCATTAGTGATGGAGGTTCTCACTTCATAGCCCGTCGCTTTGAAGCTCTTCTAGCTAAGTATGGGGTTACTCACAAGATCGCTACCCCTTACCATCCACAAACGAGTGGACAAGTTGAGATCTCAAATAGGGAGATCAAAGGGATTCTAGAGAAGACGGTTTCAAGGACTAGGAAGGATTGGTCCTTGAAGCTAGATGATGCATTATGGGCGTACCGGACTGCGTACAAGACTCCCATAGGAACCACACCATACAACCTTGTGTATGGGAAGTCTTGTCACTTGCCGGTGGAGCTGGAGCACAAAGCGTTGTGGGCTATCAAGTGGCTGAATTTCGGCATGAAGGAAGCGGGAGAGAAGCGTCTCCTAGACATCAATAAGCTGGATGAACTTCGCTTGAACGCCTATGAAAACGCCAAGATCTACAAGGAAAGAGCAAAGCGTTGGCATGATAAGCATATCATTCCAAAAGACCTCAAAGAAGGAGATCAAGTTCTCCTCTTCAATTCAAGACTTCGCCTCTTTCCAGGTAAGCTTAAATCCCGTTGGACCGGACCTTTTCTAATTAAGCGTATTTTTCCCCATGGTGCAGTTGAAGTATGGGGTGAAGCTAGCGGAAGTTTTAAGGTGAACGGCCAACGACTCAAGAAGTATACGCCGGAACTCCAAGCCGAGGAGTTTGCGCCTACCGCACTCGAATAAGTGCGAGATTGGTCTAGCTACCGACCTTAAACAAAGCGCTTCTTGGGAGGCAACCCAAGGTATTGCATTTTCGTTTTTGTTTTCGATTTATAGTTTAGCTTAGAATAGACGTTTTCGCTTTATTTTGCCTCGATTTCTCCCGGTATGTTCGTGTTTTTGGTTGCAGGATCGATGGAAAAGGAAAAGAGGAGATGATGTCGAAGAGGAGTGACGAAATTTGAACTTTGAAGCTTTACAGAAGGTTCCACGGTCTAAATTACGGTCGTCATAGCTATAGTGGCCGTAATTCTCAAAAGCCTTTGAAAAATCACGAAAACCACGGTTCCGTACACTTCCACGGCCGTGGAACACCCCGAAAGACCGTGATTTTCAAAATTTTGCCTGCAACTATATAAGCCACGTTCTTCACAAACTCATACCAAAAACCCCTCTTTCCACGACCTAATTGCCGGAAATCCACGACCTCCTCAAAATCTTCGTTTCTTAATCGTTTCTAACGATTCTTCTTCCCAAACTGCAGCAAATTCAACCATAAACAAGATCCAAGCGACAAACCGAGCGGAAATCCATCAACAAACGCGCATTTCGGATTTTTCAATCCGAAAAAGAGGTTTATTCTTTCTTCTCGATTCTCGCCAATTTGAGTCGTTTTTGCTATAGATTTTTAGGAAGAACTGACAAAGACTGGAAGGAATTAGGCTAGGACTGCTTGTTGTGGTGATTGCCTGTGAATTTGCTGAGATTTGTGAAATTCTGAGACGAACCACGGTCACTAGGTAAATTACGGCCGTGGTTTTGGACGAACAGACCGTAATTTTTGTGCAGAATGGATTTCGTAAGGAGAGTGTCGGGAAGGATAAAAGAGAAGAAGGGTGAGCAGAATAAGAAAAGGAAAGGCAATCCCTCCACCTCCTCATCCTCTAGGGCACCAACACCCTCATCTCCTTCACTACCATCTTCACCTTCACCTCCATCCTCACCTCCTCACCCTAGAATCCCGACCATACATGAGAACCATCTCGCTGCTTTTGAGAAGATCACGAAGAGGCCAGTGATTGGCCCTAGATATTTGTTGTTGGAGGATCTATATCCTCTTAACATTGTTGAGGACCTCACTTGGCTCTTGGATAGAGCCGGATTAGTTATCTTCTCGGCTATCCGAGAAGACGCCTATGAGGAGATCACCTGGGAGGTTGTGACGTCTTTCGAGCACAACCACGTAGATAGGACCGTCTCTTTCCGCCTCATGGAGCGAGACTATCATTTGAGTATCGTTGAGTTTGGGACTATTTTTGGGTTTCATGAGACCTTTAATGGTCGATTTCCGAGTGGCGTTTCCGCCAAGGACTTTTGGGTGGAAATTACAATGATCTACGCCGACGAGGACCGTTGGCAACCCGTAGATACCAAGGCTAAATTGATGTACCATTTAGCCTTGAAGATAGCTCACCGGGTTCTTTCGGAGTGTCTCTTTCCTAGGACGGAGACTCCCCAAAAGATCAAGACGGATGAGCTATTCTTGCTCTATTGCATGCTTTATGGACGCCGTGCAGATTGTGCTACTCTCTTGGCTGCTACTATGAGCAAGCTCAAGAACAAGTCGAAGGGAAACATCGGATATGGTGGGATAGTTACCCACATTGCTAGGAGTTTAGGTGTGGATTTTACTACTTGCACCCGCATACCGGCCGTTCCTTTAGGGTTACATGCTTTCATGGTTAGGGGTCTCATCTTCCCTACACATAGAGGTCCGCCTTATGCGGGCATGCCTTGGGAGAGCAGGACAGGCAGGGGTATAGAGTGGCTGCCGGAGTACTCCATTGTGGCGGGACGCCACAATTGGAAGGAGACGTTCGCTGCGATGCATGCGAACAGGATAGTAGCTCCCCCTTACGTCCCACCACCGGTTGTGGAGGAGGAGGACATGGGAGACCAGTTCGAGAGTGGAGGAGGAGCGGAGCAGGAGTTTGGCACGTTTCCGGACCAGCCGGAGGCGGCCCCAGATGTACCTAGACGCTCTCCACGTCCAGCTAGAGCCTCAGGCTCGTCATCTCGCCGCGCTAGCGTGAGTGAGAGGCCCACGTGGATGACCACACCTCCCACTTGGTATGCCGCCCCACCTCCTTGGTCCACGGAGCAGCCAGCAGCACCACCACCAGTACCAGCACCATCCGACGCCCCAGCATGGTACGATCACGCCCCGGGATGGTACGAGCAGATGCCGGATTGGGCTACCGGACTTTTAGAGAGAGTTGGAGCGTTGGAGATCCGAGCCGACGCTAGAGACGGACGCCTCGACGACCTCGACCACATGATGAGGGACGTCTACCGCCAGCAGTTTGGGCGGCCCTACGACTCCAGCTTCTCCCCATTCCCACCTCCGCCGGCGCCGCAGTGATTCGATGCATGACCGTTCGTTTTAGACATTCCCGCCACCACTTTGTGAGTTTCTTTTTCTTTTCTTTCTTTTCTTTCTTTCTTTTGAACATTAGGGACATTGTTCTTCCTAAGTATGGGGTGGGATGTACTAAAAAGTTTGTAATAACTCTACTTACTATGTTCGCTTTCATTTGAGACTATCGTTGCATGTTCATTATGTGTTGCACGTTTCCTTATTCCATTGCATGAAAAATAACTTGAAAAACCCATAAAAATTTAAAAATTTTGAAAATTTTGTGCTCCTAATGAATTGAGATGATTTCCATGATAATCACTACTTGTGAATTGAGTTTGATGACAATTGCATGCTTAAAAGGATTGTGAATTGAAAAGAATTTGAATTAATAAATTTTACCTCTTTTGCAAGTTTTATAATGTGAAAATGTTACCTAAATCATGCTAGGAAATTGAAGTTGAAATCACGTTATAAGTTCCTATACTTCTTGTTGAAATGATTAAGGCAATTCGATACTTTCTTTCTTCTTTCTTTGATCATCTAGCTCATTGAAATATTAACCTCTTTTACCTATCCGGGAATTTGGAGAAGTGAATGAAAAAGGCATGTTTGATGTGGGAGGGCCATGAGAGCAATTATTTGCAATCAAATGAATAGAAGGAAATTATAGGTTTGGGGAAGTCAATCATGACGATGAATAACTCGGCACCATTCACATAGCCGGGTGTTTGTGTCTTGCCAAAGTCGGATTGAGCGATATTCCTAGCGGATTGTGGTATGTGCGCTAAGGGCTTGAGGCATCTCTTGAAAAATTGAGAAACGCCGATCTCATAGGCTTCGGTTTTTGTGCACCTTTGTCCATAACTCCAAAAGTAAAGTCGAAAAATGAAAAGAAGAGAGCGAAGCTCTAAGTTGAAGTGTTACGGGAACCGCATAAGAAGAAGAAGGTAGTTGTCCACTTTTCCGGATTTATGCACCACTTTCCCTTAAAGTTTTCCCTTCCCTTCCGTATTCTAGACCTTTTCTTTGAAAGTCCTTAAGATCAAAAGAATGTTATATGACTTGGTGATCTAAATTGAAGTTTCTTGTGATTGATTTTGATAATGTTTGAAAGTTATAATGCTTGTTTAGAAGTTAAATTAGTTCATGAATTTTCTTTGCTTTTTACTCTTTGATTGGGTGTGTGAAAGTTTGATGAACGATTAAAGCAAGGTTTGAGAATGATCTATTCTTTAGAAGTCACATTCACCCAAAAAGAAGGTACACATATTTCATCCTAACTCTTGTTTAAAGCTTTTTGAAAGACCTTGCTTAGGGACAAGCAAGTGTTAAGTATGGGGTTATTTGTTAGCATGAAATATTGTGATATTTTAGGCACGTTTTCTAAACGTATTTGATTCATATTGATAGTCTTTGATTGAACTTTGTGCATATGTGAGCTAGTATTACCTATATTGTCGATATGGATGTCTACACTAGTTCTATGTTGATTATAGGTGATTTGGAGCTATTTCCGAACGGAATCGAGCAAAAGAGGAGTTGATTGAGTGTGTCCATAGATTGAGGACAGTCTTTGGAAGCAAATTGGAGTTTTAGCTTGAGGAATGCACGAGGCTAGGGAAGAATCACGTTCTTGCCCTAAACCACGCTCTAAAATACGGCCGTACTACGAACCACGTTCAGTTCCACGGCCGTGGAACCTTGCAAGAGAAGCGTGATGCATTCCAGTAACTATTACGGCCGTGGAATATATGGTACAAACCGTGACCTGATCCACGCCCTAAATTACGGTCGAGGAAACTTCCACGACCGTGATCTTGGCGAATCTTTTCGCCACACTTTGAAGCCACGATCTTTTGAAGATTGGGCCGGACCGATATTTTATCTTGCCCTATAAAAAGACGGACGAAGCAAGAATCCGTCATGACCGCTTATCCCCGTTTACCCCCGTTTATCGACGCTTAGGATTGTTTACGCCGCTACCTCATTTTACACCATCGCTTGGAAGTATTGATCATCTCATTGGAGATTGAAGTTCGCATCGGGGAATTGCCCTAATCTCGCACTTTTGGTGGAGATTGCTGTTGAGATCTCCGGATTGGTGGAAGATCGAAGCTTTTGGAAGATTTTGCAAGAAGATCTCTCTTCTTGTTTAGGTTTGATTCGGAAAACGGATTGACATCCCGTTTTCCCTTCTTTCCTAAGGTTGTGATTGTTTACTTTACTGTGAATCTTTTGACAACACTTGTTCTTGATTGTGACTTTGAGATTGGTTTGAAGATTATTGAAAGTTCTTGAAAGTTTTCATCTTTTTATCTTTTAATTCTTGAATTGGTATCAACATGACTGTTATTGGCTAAAAACCCTTAACAATTCTAAGGTGAAGGGTTGATAGTTGTGGCTTAGATGATGATAGATCGATCGCAAACAGATTAGACCCTGAGAGTTAGAGAGAATCGCCGATAGATCATAAATTACGGTCTGTTCTTGAGTCCACGGCCGTGGAACACCAAGAACTAACCGTAATTTCTCCTAAATCTACGAGCCTGCTTTTACTTTAATCCAAAGTTAAAGATTTGCTTTAACTTAGTTTAGGTTTGCCTTTTCTAGGTGGTAGTGAAGCCTCAACAACCTCTACCTCGATTGTGAGTGTCACAACCTCAATCGGTTAAGTTAGTCTTGATCCTTGGGTTACAAGTTTGGGTATTTGACACTAATTCTCACCTTTAGAATCTTTCTATATTGAGCCTCAACAACCTGTATATAGAGTGCCTTGTAGGTGAGTTACATAAGGTTTTTGGAATTTCACCGTACGATTACCTTACATTAGTATACCTTTGCATATCTCAACTCTGTCTTTATATCATTAAGTATATCTTGAATCGATAGCCACAGCTGGATACTTGGATCTTTAGGATTGTTGTTTTCCCAACATTTGCAAAACTCTCATATTTACTCGTTTGATAATCCGCAATCGAATTTGTTCCCACCCAAATCCCTGTGTTCGATACTCTGGAATTCTTGCTTAGCTACGTCGATCCGTACACTGCGGGTTCGCTGCTTGATTCTAGTTCTATAAATTTAAAGCTTATTTGCACACACCTTTAGGGGCGAACAAGTTTTTGGCGCCGTTGCCGGGGATTTGGTTTCGGCCGAATTCGGTAACCGGTTGTCAAGCTTGGGAGCTTGCTCTCGTTATTTGATATTACTTTGAGTGCATGCGCAGGTCTAGGAACACCGAAGATCTCTTACCTCTTGATCAAGAGCTAGAGAAAACCTTGAGGCAAAAACGCAAGGAAAAGAAGATGGCCGAAGAACACGAACGTGATCTTCAAACGGAGTTGGCGGAGAAGGAAGCTCAACTCCAATGGAACGAGAACCTCCGCCGGGATGAAATGGATCGTCATCAATCCGAAGTTAGCAAACTGCAGGATGCGATGTTCCAAATGAGGATGGAGTTAAGCGACCTTAAGAATAAAGGAAGCAAGAAATCCTCAAGGAGGGGATCAAGAACTAGAAGAAGAAGCCACTCGTCCACTGATGATAGTGACTCTTCCATGCCACCGTTAGAGGAGATTGATCCTACGATCAATATGAATCCTTTCCATCCACAAGGAGCTCCGCATTCCACCTAGGAATGTGAGGATCGAACGTGTGGATCATGAGCCAAGAACTCTTGGCCAGCGGATGGATCCAACACAACAACCACGCCGCTTGGGCGTGAAATTTGATGCTGAAGATGTGCAAGGGTTTAGCTTTAACCCTCAAGTTATTACTCTTGTTCGCCAAAACCAATTTGGCGGTACAAGCGCTGAATCTCCACACCAACACTTGCAAAACTTTTAGTGTATGATGGAGACGATGAGACCGAAGAACGCTACTACCAACAGCTATAAGCTCAAGCCTTTCTTTTTCTCTTTGAAAGGGAAAGCGTTGTCTTGGTACCAAGCTCTTCCTAATGGGAAACTAGACACGTGGGAAGACCTTTCCGCGGAGTTTCTCACCAAATTCTTTCCGCCTTCCAAAACAGCGGAACTTAGAGGTAAGATTAATGCTTTTTCCATGAGACCTAACGAAAGTTTGTTTCAATCTTGGGAAAGGTTTCAGGACTTGCTCTTGGATTGCCCTCATCATGGCATATCCAAACTTGCCTTGCTGGAGATCTATTACAAGGGGTTGGATGCGGGAACGCAATTCAAACTCCAATCCCTCTCATGTGGAACGTTCATGGACATGAGAGAAGATGACGCTTGGGACTTCATCGAGAAGCAAGCAAGAGTCATAGAGAAGTATTCCCACCGGAAAGTGGAGGGAAATCGTGTGGAGCAGGGAGCAAAGCTCACACAGGAAGCTCAAAATCACATTTTCTCCCTCAACAATGAGATCAAAGAGTTGAAGGAGACTATCAAGACCAACTTCCCAAAGCAACAAGGGAAGGATGTTGGTTATTTGGGCAACAAACAGCAACAACAATAACCGGAACAACAACCGGAATAATAACTAGAATGGAAACAACAACAACCGGAACAACGATTGGAACAACAATAGGGGTTCAAACAACAACAATTGGCGCTCCAATCAACAAAATTCCGGTAACTCTTATCCTTCCAATTCTAATTCACTAACTCCACCTTCCTCTTCCTCTACTCCTTTGAAAAGCCAGGGGCAATCATCTAATGGAGGAAACACTTCGGGGAAGGAGAAGCCCGATCCCATGTTGGAAACGATCTTGGGAAAGCTTCAAGGGTTGGAGAACCGCCTCATCAAAGTTGATGATCAAGTCTCTAAGGTTGACAAAGCTCAAAAGGTTTTGGAAAACCAAATGTTCAACCACGCGGAGGAAGTTCCTAGAAATCAAGGGAAACTTCCAGGAAAGACGGAGGACAACCCTAAGGGAAGGGTGATGGCGATTACAACTAGGAGCGGAGTGACTACCACCGATCCGCAGCCTACGTTCGTTGAAGTCCCCGTAGAAAAGGACAAGGAAAAGGGGAAGGAGAAGGAAGATGTCTATGTTCCTCCTCCAGCTTACAAACCTCCCCTACCATTCCCTCAATCTAGAGCGCGAGCGCGCCTAGACAAACAATTCGGTAAGTTCATAGAGCTCATGAGTAAGCTGCATATTAATATACCCTTCATTGATGCTATTGTAGGTATGCCGGCTTATGGTAAGTTCTTGAAGGAGCTTCTCTCTAACAAGAGGAAGCTAGAAGATTTCGGAGAGGTCAAGATGAGTTCGGATTCTTCGGATCTCATCAAGACCATGAAGGAGAAAATGCCCCCAAAGTTGAAAGATCCGGGGTCATTTTGCATTCCCATTGGAGTGGGAGATGTCACATATGACGCTTTATGTGACTTAGGAGCAAGTGTGAGCATCATACCACTTGCATTATGTAGGAAGATCGGTTTAGGCGACCCTAAACCGGTGAAGATGACGTTATACATGGCGGATCGATCCATCACTCGCCCCGTCGGTATTGTAGAAGACGTCCCCGTCAAGCTAGGTAAATTCTTTGTCCGCATTGATTTTGTCGTGCTTGACATTCCTGCAGATAGTCCGGTCCCGATCATACTCGGAAGACCGTTTCTTGCAACTTCCGGCTGCATGGTCGATTGCAAGAATGGAAGACTCGCTTTTGATATTGGAGAAGAGAAAGTAGAGTTCGTTCTTTCCACTCTAGTGAAGGAGCCGATCTTTGACGAGGATATTTACGATGTCCAAGATGAAGAAGGTTTATCTAGGGAAGAGGTAAGTGCGATTCTCTTTAACGATCCTTTACAAAAAGTCATTACCATGAGTCTAACAGATGTAGGGGAAGAAGAAGAGTGCAAAGAGGAAATTAAAGCCTTAGAAGCACAAGAAGAGATGCATGAAGTGGAGTTTGAGAAACTCCACGATGAGGCTGAGAATGTTAGAATCCACGGTCATACCCTATATTCCACGACCGTGGATTTCACAACCAAAATCGACCTCCATTCCAGTGGATTACACGGCCGTGGAATATATGGAGAACCCGTAATTCTGACCGTGGAAGAGGGTGATCGGCATACTTCTTCAACTTCTTTTGATTCTTCTCCAACTCACTCAACACCCTTAGAAACTTCTAAGGAAACGTCGGATGCTCCTCAAGGATCATTGGAAGCTCCGAAAGTGATGGAACTCAAACCACTTCCTACTCATCTAACGTACGCTTTTCTTGGATCTAATTCTACCTTTCCGGTTATTGTTAGCTCCGAATTAAGCATAGATGAACATGAGCAGCTCATGATTGTCCTTAGGAAACATAGAAAAGCCATAGGCTATACTATTGAGGACTTAGTAGGAATTAAACCCTCCCTATGTATGCATAAGATACTAATGGAGGAGGACTTTAGAACTTCAAGACAACCTCAAAGGCGGTTCAATCCGACCATGAAGGAGGTTGTCAAGAAGGAAATTCTTAAACTTCTTGATGCAGGTATCATCTATCCTATCTCCGATAGCAAGTGGGTGAGTCCAGTTCAAGTAGTTCCGAAGAAGGGAGGAATGACTGTCATCACCAATAAGAACAACGAACTCATTCCTACCCGAACCGTGACTGGATGTCGAATGTGCATAGACTACCGCAAGCTCAACAACGCAACGCGGAAGGATCACTTTCCATTGCCATTCATCGATCAAATGCTTGAAAGGTTAGCACAACATTCACATTTTTGCTACCTTGACGGTTATAGTGGTTTCTTTCAGATTCCGATACATCCGGATGATCAAGAGAAGACCACATTCACGTGCCCTTGGGGTACGTTCGCCTATAGGAGAATGCCGTTCGGGCTTTGCAACGCCCCAGCCACCTTCCAACGGTGCATGATGGCCATCTTCTCCGAATACGTAGAAGAAATAATGGAAGTCTTCATGGACGACTTCTCCGTATACGGTTCCTCTTTTAACGACTGCCTTTCTAACCTTTCTCTTGTTTTGCAAAGATGTGAAGACACTAACCTAGTTCTTAATTGGGAGAAGTGTCAATTCATGGTTAAGGAAGGAATTGTACTAGGTCACTTAGTCTCTAGTAGAGGGATAGAGGTAGACAAGGCTAAGGTAGAGACCATAGAGAAACTTCCTCCCCCAATTTCGGTGAAAGGGATAAGAAGTTTCCTAGGACATGCTGGATTCTATAGACGTTTCATTAAGGATTTTTCTAAGATATCAAAACCTCTCACTAATCTATTGATGAAGGATGCGGTTTTTGAGTTTTCGCAGGAATGTTTGGATGCGTTTAACACCATTCGGCAAGCTCTAATTTCAGCACCTATTATCCAACCTCCGGATTGGACCCTCCCCTTCGAGATTATGTGCGATGCTAGTGACGTAGCTATTGGAGCTGTTCTTGGACAACGAAAGGAAGGGCGAACCCATGCCATATACTATGCTAGCAAGACGCTAGACGAAGCGCAACTCAACTACGCCACTACAGAGAAAGAGTTTCTAGCCATCGTCTACGCTATTGACAAGTTTCGCTCTTATCTTGTAGGTGCAAAGGTGATTGTCTACACGGATCATGCTGCGATCCGGTGCCTCCTTGCGAAGAAAGACGCGAAGCCAAGGCTAATTAGATGGATTCTTCTCCTACAAGAATTCGATCTTGAGATCCGCGACAAGAAAGGTTCAGAAAATTCTGTTGCGGATCATTTGAGTCGTTTAACACATCTAGGGGACGACCATCTAGCCATTGATGACTCCTTTCCGGACGAACACTTACACATCATAGAGGAGTGCATCAACGTGATCTCCAAAGGTAACGAACCGTGGTTTGCTGATTTTGTTAACTATTTAGTTTGCCAGGAGATACCGCCCGGACTATCCTACGCACAAAGGAAGAAGTTCTTTAAGGACGTCCGAGAATACTATTGGAACGAGCCTCTCCTCTTTAAGAGAGGTCCGGATGGCATCATTCGGCGATGTGTGCCGGAAGATGAGATGCAAAGTGTCATCCGCCATTGTCATTCACTACCTTGTGGAGGACACGCTAGTTCAAACAAGACTAGCGCAAAGGTATTGCAATCTGGATTCTATTGGCCTACTTTATTTAGAGATGTGCAATCCTTTGTTTCTTGCTGCGATGCTTGTCAAAGAACAGACAATATTTATAGAAGAAACGAGATGCCCCTCAACAACATCCAAGAGGTGGAGATTTTCGACGTTTGGGGAGTCGATTTCATGGGACCATTCCCATCTTCTTGTGGAAACCAATACATACTATTGGCGGTAGATTACGTTTCTAGATGGGTGGAAGCAATTGCCTCTCCCACTAATGATGCCATGGTGGTGGTTAAGTTCTTCAACAAGACCATCTTCCCGCGATTTGGGACACCAAGGACTATCATTAGTGATGGAGGTTCTCACTTCATAGCCCGTCGCTTTGAAGCTCTTCTAGCTAAGTATGGGGTTACTCACAAGATCGCTACCCCTTACCATCCACAAACGAGTGGACAAGTTGAGATCTCAAATAGGGAGATCAAAGGGATTCTAGAGAAGACGGTTTCAAGGACTAGGAAGGATTGGTCCTTGAAGCTAGATGATGCATTATGGGCGTACCGGACTGCGTACAAGACTCCCATAGGAACCACACTATACAACCTTGTGTATGGGAAGTCTTGTCACTTGCCGGTGGAGCTGGAGCACAAAGCGTTGTGGGCTATCAAGTGGCTGAATTTCGGCATGAAGGAAGCGGGAGAGAAGCGTCTCCTAGACATCAATAAGCTGGATGAACTTCGCTTGAACGCCTATGAAAACGCCAAGATCTACAAGGAAAGAGCAAAGCGTTGGCATGATAAGCATATCATTCCAAAAGACCTCAAAGAAGGAGATCAAGTTCTCCTCTTCAATTCAAGACTTCGCCTCTTTCCAGGTAAGCTTAAATCCCGTTGGACCGGACCTTTTCTAATTAAGCGTATTTTTCCCCATGGTGCAGTTGAAGTATGGGGTGAAGCTAGCGGAAGTTTTAAGGTGAACGGCCAACGACTCAAGAAGTATACGCCGGAACTCCAAGCCGAGGAGTTTGCGCCTACCGCACTCGAATAAGTGCGAGATTGGTCTAGCTACCGACCTTAAACAAAGCGCTTCTTGGGAGGCAACCCAAGGTATTGCATTTTCGTTTTTGTTTTCGATTCATAGTTTAGCTTAGAATAGACGTTTTCGCTTTATTTTGCCTCGATTTCTCCCGGTATGTTCGTGTTTTTGGTTGCAGGATCGATGGAAAAGGAAAAGAGGAGATGATGTCGAAGAGGAGTGACGAAATTTGAACTTTGAAGCTTTACAAAAGGTTCCACGGTCTAAATTACGGTCGTCATAGCTATAGTGGCCGTAATTCTCAAAAGCCTTTGAAAAATCACGAAAACCACGGTTCCGTACACTTCCACGGCCGTGGAACACCCCGACAGACCGTGATTTTCAAAATTTTGCCTGCAACTATATAAGCCACGTTCTTCAAAAACTCATCCCAAAAACCCCTCTTTCCACAACCTAATTGCCGGAAATCCACGACCTCCTCAAAATCTTCGTTTCTTAATCGTTTCTAACGATTCTTCTTCCCAAACTGCAGCAAATTCAACCACAAACAAGATCCAAGCGACAAACCGAGCGGAAATCCATCAACAAACGCGCATTTCGGATTTTTCAATCCGAAAAAGAGGTTTATTCTTTCTTCTCGATTCTCGCCAATTTGAGTCGTTTTTGCTATAGATTTTTAGGAAGAACTGACAAAGACTGGAAGGAATTAGGCTAGGACTGCTTGTTGTGGTGATTGCCTGTGAATTTGCTGAGATTTGTGAAATTCTGAGACGAACCACGGTCACTGGGTAAATTACGGCCGTGGTTTTGGATGAACAGACCGTAATTTTTGTGCAGAATGGATTTCGTAAGGAGAGTGTCGGGAAGGATAAAAGAGAAGAAGGGTGAGCAGAATAAGAAAAGGAAAGGCAATCCATCCACCTCCTCATCCTCTAGGGCACCAACACCCTCATCTCCTTCACTACCATCTTCACCTTCACCTCCATCCTCACCTCCTCACCCTAGAATCCCGACCATACATGAGAACCATCTCGCTGCTTTTGAGAAGATCACGAAGTGGCCAGTGATTGGCCCTAGATATTTGTTGTTGGAGGATCTATATCCTCTTAACATTGTTGAGGACCTCACTTGGCTCTTGGATAGAGCCGGATTAGTTATCTTCTCGGCTATCCGAGAAGACGCCTATGAGGAGATCACCTGGGAGGTTGTGACGTCTTTCGAGCACAGCCACGTAGATAGGACCGTCTCTTTCCGCCTCATGGAACGAGACTATCATTTGAGTATCGTTGAGTTTGGGACTATTTTTGGGTTTCATGAGACCTTTAATGGTCGATTTCCGAGTGGCGTTTCCGCCAAGGACTTTTGGGCGGAAATTACAATGATCTACGCCGACGAGGACCGTTGGCAACCCGCAGATACCAAGGCTAAATTGATGTACCATTTAGCCTTGAAGATAGCTCACCGGGTTCTTTCGGAGTGTCTCTTTCCTAGGACGGAGACTCCCCAAAAGATCAAGACGGATGAGCTATTCTTGCTCTATTGCATGCTTTATAGACGCCGTGTAGATTGTGTTACTCTCTTGGCTGCTACTATGAGCAAGCTCAAGAACAAGTCGAAGGGAAACATCGGATATGGTGGGATAGTTACCCACATTGCTAGGAGTTTAGATGTGGATTTTACTGCTTGCACCCGCATACCGGCCGTTCCTTTAGGGTTACATGCTTTCATGGTTAGGGGTCTCATCTTCCCTACACATAGAGGTCCGCCTTATGCGGGCATGCCTTGGGAGAGCAGGACAGGCAGGGGTATAGAGTGGCTGCCGGAGTACTCCATTGTGGCGGGACGCCACAATTGGAAGGAGACGTTCGCTGCGATGCATGCGAACAGGATAGTAGCTCCCCCTTACGTCCCACCACCGGTTGTGGAGGAGGAGGACATGGAAGACCAGTTCAAGAGTGGAGGAGGAGCGGAGCAGGATTTTGGCACGTTTCCGGACCAGCCGGAGGCGGCCCCAGATGTACCTAGACGCTCTCCACGTCCAGCTAGAGCCTCAGGCTCGTCATCTCGCCGCGCTAGCGTGAGTGAGAGGCCCACGTGGATGACCACACCTCCCACTTGGTATGCCGCCCCACCTCCTTGGTCCACGGAGCAGCCAGCAGCACCACCACCAGTACCAGCACCATCCGACGCCCCAGCATGGTACGATCACGCCCCGGGATGGTACGAGCAGATGCCGGATTGGGCTACCGGACTTTTAGAGAGAGTTGGAGCGTTGGAGATCCGAGCCGACGCTAGAGACGGACGCCTCGACGACCTCGACCACATGATGAGGGACGTCTACCGCCAGCAGTTTGGGCGGCCCTACGACTCCAGCTTCTCCCTATTCCCACCTCCGCCGGCGCCGCAGTGATTCGATGCATGACCGTTCGTTTTAGACATTCCCGCCACCACTTTGTGAGTTTCTTTTTCTTTTCTTTCTTTTCTTTCTTTCTTTTGAACATTAGGGACAATGTTCTTCCTAAGTATGGGGTGGGATGTACTAAAAAGTTTGTAATAACTCTACTTACTATGTTCGCTTTCATTTGAGACTATCGTTGCATGTTCATTATGTGTTGCACGTTTCCTTATTGCCAGGTGTTTGTGTCTTGCCAAAGTCGGATTGAGCGATATTCCTAGCGGATTGTGGTATGTGCGCTAAGGGCTTGAGGCATCTCTTGAAAAATTGAGAAACGCCGATCTCTTAGGCTTTGGTTTTTGTGCACCTTTGTCCATAACTCCAAAAGTAAAGTCGAAAAATGAAAAGAAGAGAGCGAAGCTCTAAGTTGAAGTGTTACGGGAACCGCATAAGAAGAAGAAGGTAGTTGTCCACTTTTCCGGATTTATGCACCACTTTCCCTTAAAGTTTTCCCTTCCCTTCCGTATTCTAGACCTTTTCTTTGAAAGTCCTTAAGATCAAAAGAATGTTATATGACTTGGTGATCTAAATTGAAGTTTCTTGTGATTGATTTTGATAATGTTTGAAAGTTATAATGCTTGTTTAGAAGTTAAATTGGTTCATGAATTTTCTTTGCTTTTTACTCTTTGATTGGGTGTGTGAAAGTTTGATGAACGATTAAAGCAAGGTTTGAGAATGATCTATTCTTTAGAAGTCACATTCACCCAAAAAGAAGGTACACATATTTCATCCTAACTCTTGTTTAAATCTTTTTGAAAGACCTTGCTTAGGGACAAGCAAGTGTTAAGTATGGGGTTATTTGTTAGCATGAAATATTGTGATATTTTAGGCACGTTTTCTAAACGTATTTGATTCATATTGATAGTCTTTGATTGAACTTTGTGCATATGTGAGCTAGTATTACCTATATTGTCGATATGGATGTCTACACTAGTTCTATGTTGATTATAGGTGATTTGGAGCTATTTCCGAACGGAATCGAGCAAAAGAGGAGTTGATTGAGTGTGTCCATAGATTGAGGACATTCTTTGGAAGCAAATTGGAGTTTTAGCTTGAGGAATGCACGAGGCTAGGGAAGAATCACGTTCTTGCCCTAAACCACGCTCTAAAATACGGCCGTACTACGAACCACGTTCAGTTCCACGGCCGTGGAACCTTGCAAGAGAAGCGTGATGCATTCCAGTAACTATTACGTCCGTGGAATATATGGTACAAACCGTGACCTGATCCACGCCCTAAATTACGGTCGAGGAAACTTCCACGACCGTGATCTTGGCGAATCTTTTCGCCACACTTTGAAGCCACGATCTTTTGAAGATTGGGCCGGGCCGATATTTTATCTTGCCCTATAAAAAGACGGACGAAGCAAGAATCCGTCATGACCGCTTATCCCCGTTTACCACCGTTTGTCGACGCTTAGGATTGTTTACGCCGCTACCTCATTTTACACCATCGCTTGGAAGTATTGATCATCTCATTGGAGATTGAAGTTCGCATCGGGGAATTGCCCTAATCTCGCACTTTTGGTGGAGATTGCTGTTGAGATCTCCGGATTGGTAGAAGATCGAAGCTTTTGGAAGATTTTGCAAGAAGATCTCTCTTCTTGTTTAGGTTTGATTCGGAAAACGGATTAACATCCCGTTTTCCCTTCTTTCCTAAGGTTGTGATTGTTTACTTTACTGTGAATCTTTTGACAACACTTGTTCTTGATTGTGACTTTGAGATTGGTTTGAAGATTATTGAAAGTTCTTGAAAGTTTTCATCTTTTTATCTTTTAATTCTTGAATTGGTATCAACATGACTGTTATTGGCTAAAAACCCTTAACAATTCTAAGGTGAAGGGTTGATAGTTGTGGCTTAGATGATGATAGATCGATCGCAAATAGATTAGACCCTGAGAGTTAGAGAGAATCGCCGATAGATCATAAATTACGGTCTGTTCTTGAGTCCACGGCCGTGGAACACCAAGAACTAACCGTAATTTCTCCTAAATATACGAGCCTGCTTTTACTTTAATCCAAAGTTAAAGATTTGCTTTAACTTAGTTTAGGTTTGCCTTTTCTAGGTGGTAGTGAAGCCTCAACAACCTCTACCTCGATTGTGAGTGTCACAACCTCAATCGGTTAAGTTAGTCTTGATCCTTGGGTTACAAGTTTGGGTATTTGACACTAATTCTCACCTTTAGAATCTTTCTATATTGAGCCTCAACAACCTGTATATAGAGTGCCTTGTAGGTGAGTTACATAAGGTTTTTGGAATTTCACCGTACGATTACCTTACATTAGTATACCTTTGCATATCTCAACTCTGTCTTTATATCATTAAGTATATCTTGAATCGATAGCCACAGCTGGATACTTGGATCTTTAGTATTGTTGTTTTCCCAACATTTGCAAAACTCTCATATTTACTCGTTTGATAATCCGCAATCGAATTTGTTCCCACCCAAATCCCTGTGTTCGATACTTTGGAATTCTTGCTTAGCTACGTCGATCCGTACACTGCGGGTTCGCTGCTTGATTCTAGTTCTATAAATTTAAAGCTTATTTGCACACACCTTTAGGGGCGAACAAGTTTTTGGCGCCGTTGCGTGGGATTTGGTTTCGGCCGAATTCGGTAACCGGTTGTCAAGCTTGGGAGCTTGCTCTCGTTATTTGATATTACTTTGAGTGCATGCGCAGGTCTAGGAACACCGAAGATCTCTTACCTCTTGATCAAGAGCTAGAGAAAACCTTGAGGCAAAAACGCAAGGAAAAGAAGATGGCCGAAGAACACGAACGTGATCTTCAAACGATGTTGGCGGAGAAGGAAGCGCAACTCCAATGGAACGAGAACCTCCGCCGGGATGAAATGGATCGTCATCAATCCGAAGTTAGCAAACTGCAGGATGCGATGTTCCAAATGAGGATGGAGTTAAGCGACCTTAAGAATAAAGGAAGCAAGAAATCCTCAAGGAGGGGATCAAGAACTAGAAGAAGAAGCCACTCGTCCACTAATGATAGTGACTCTTCCATGCCACCGTTAGAGGAGATTGATCCTACGATCAATATGAATCCTTTCCATCCACAAGGAGCTCCGCATTCCACCTAGGAATGTGAGGATCGAACGTGTGGATCATGAGCCAAGAACTCTTGGCCAGCGGATGGATCCAACACAACAACCACGCCGCTTGGGCGTGAAATTTGATGCTGAAGATGTGCAAGGGTTTAGCTTTAACCCTCAAGTTATTACTCTTGTTCGCCAAAACCAATTTGGCGGTACAAGCGCTGAATCTCCACACCAACACTTGCAAAACTTTGAGTGTATGATGGAGACGATGAGACCGAAGAACGCTACTACCAACAGCTATAAGCTCAAGCCTTTCTTTTTCTCTTTGAAAGGGAAAGCGTTGTCTTGGTACCAAGCTCTTCCTAATGGGAAACTAGACACGTGGGAAGACCTTTCCGCGGAGTTTCTCACCAAATTCTTTCCGCCTTCCAAAACAGCGGAACTTAGAGGTAAGATTAATGCTTTTTCTATGAGACCTAACGAAAGTTTGTTTCAATCTTGGGAAAGGTTTCAGGACATGCTCTTGGATTGCCCTCATCATGGCATATCCAAACTTGCCTTGCTGGAGATCTATTACAAGGGGTTGGATGCGGGAACGCAATTCAAACTCCAATTCCTCTCATGTGGAACGTTCATGGACATGAGAGAAGATGACGCTTGGAACTTTATCGAGAAGCAAGCAAGAGTCATAGAGAAGTATTCCCACCGGAAAGTGGAGGGTAATCGTGTGGAGCAGGGAGCAAAGCTCACACAGGAAGCTCAAAATCACATTTTCTCCCTCAACAATGAGATCAAAGAGTTGAAGGAGACTATCAAGACCAACTTCCCAAAGCAACAAGGGAAGAATGTTGGTTATTTGGGCAACAACAATGGCAGCAACAACAATAACCGGAACAACAACCGGAATAATAACTAGAATGGAAACAACAACAACCGGAACAACGATTGGAACAACAATAGGGGTTCAAACAATAACAATTGGCGCTCCAATCAACAAAATTCCGGTAACTCTTATCCTTCCAATTCTAATTCACTAACTCCACCTTCCTCTTCCTCTACTCCTTTGAAAAGCCAGGGGCAATCATCTAATGGAGGAAACACTTCGGGGAAGGAGAAGCCCGATCCCATGTTGGAAACGATCTTGGGAAAGCTTCAAGGGTTGGAGAACCGCCTCATCAAAGTTGATGATCAAGTCTCTAAGGTTGACAAAGCTCAAAAGGTTTTGGAAAACCAAATGTTCAACCGCGCGGAGGAAGTTCCTAGAAATCAAGGGAAACTTCCAGGAAAGACGGAGGACAACCCTAAGGGAAGGGTGATGGCGATTACAACTAGGAGCGGAGTGACTACCACCGATCCGCAGCCTACGTTCGTTGAAGTCCCCGTAGAAAAGGACAAGGAAAAGGGGAAGGAGAAGGAAGATGTCTATGTTCCTCCTCCAGCTTACAAACCTCCCCTACCATTCCCTCAATCTAGAGCGCGAGCGCGCCTAGACAAACAATTCGGTAAGTTCATAGAACTCATGAGTAAGCTGCATATTAATATACCCTTCATTGATGCTATTGTAGGTATGCCGGCTTATGGTAAGTTCTTGAAGGAGCTTCTCTCTAACAAGAGGAAGCTAGAAGATTTCGGAGAGGTCAAGATGAGTTTGGATTCTTCGGATCTCATCAAGACCATGAAGGAGAAAATGCCCCCAAAGTTGAAAGATCCGGGGTCATTTTGCATTCCCATTGGAGTGGGAGATGTCACATATGACGCTTTATGTGACTTAGGAGCAAGTGTGAGCATCATACCACTTGCATTATGTAGGAAGATCGGTTTAGGCGACCCTAAACCGGTGAAGATGACGTTATACATGGCGGATCGATCCATCACTCGCCCCGTCGGTATTGTAGAAGACGTCCCCGTCAAGCTAGGTAAATTCTTTGTCCCCATTGATTTTGTCGTGCTTGACATTCCTGCAGATAGTCCGGTCCCGATCATACTCGGAAGACCGTTTCTTGCAACTTCCGGCTGCATGGTCGATTGCAAGAATGGAAGACTCGCTTTTGATATTGGAGAAGAGAAAGTAGAGTTCGTTCTTTCCACTCTAGTGAAGGAGCCGATCTTTGACGAGGATATTTACGATGTCCAAGATGAAGAAGGTTTATCTAGGGAAGAGGTAAGTGCAATTCTCTTTAACGATCCTTTACAAAAAGTCATTACCATGAGTCTAACAGATGTAGGGGAAGAAGAAGAGTGCAAAGAGGAAATTAAAGCCTTAGAAGCACAAGAAGAGATCCATGAAGTGGAGTTTGAGAAACTCCACGATGAGGCTGAGAATGTTAGAATCCACGGTCATACCCTATATTCCACGACCGTGGATTTCACAACCAAAATCGACCTCCATTCCAGTGGATTACACGGCCGTGGAATATATGGAGAACCCGTAATTCTGACCGTGGAAGAGGGTGATCGGCATACTTCTTCAACTTCTTTTGATTCTTCTCCAACTCACTCAACACCCTTAGAAACTTCTAAGGAAACGTCGGATGCTCCTCAAGGATCATTGGAAGCTCCGAAAGTGATGGAACTCAAACCACTTCCTACTCATCTAACGTACGCTTTTCTTGGATCTAATTCTACCTTTCCGGTTATTGTTAGCTCCGAATTAAGCATAGATGAACATGAGCAGCTCATGATTGTCCTTAGGAAACATAGAAAAGCCATAGGCTATACTATTGAGGACTTAGTAGGAATTAAACCCTCCCTATGTATGCATAAGATACTAATGGAGGAGGACTTTAGAACTTCAAGACAACCTCAAAGGCGGTTGAATCCGACCATGAAGGAGGTTGTCAAGAAGGAAATTCTTAAACTTCTTGATGCAGGTATCATCTATCCTATCTCCGATAGCAAGTGGGTGAGTCCAGTTCAAGTAGTTCCGAAGAAGGGAGGAATGACTGTCATCACCAATAAGAACAACGAACTCATTCCTACCCGAACCGTGACTGGATGTCGAATGTGCATAGACTACCGCAAGCTCAACAACGCAACGCGGAAGGATCACTTTCCATTGCCATTCATCGATCAAATGCTTGAAAGGTTAGCACAGCATTCACATTTTTGCTACCTTGACGGTTATAGTGGTTTCTTTCAGATTCCGATACATCCGGATGATCAAGAGAAGACCACATTCACGTGCCCTTGGGGTACGTTCGCCTATAGGAGAATGCCGTTCGGGCTTTGCAACGCCCCAGCCACCTTCCAACGGTGCATGATGGCCATCTTCTCCGAATACGTAGAGGAAATAATGGAAGTCTTCATGGACGACTTCTCCGTATACGGTTCCTCTTTTAACGACTGCCTTTCTAACCTTTCTCTTGTTTTGCAAAGATGTGAAGACACTAACATAGTTCTCAATTGGGAGAAGTGTCAATTCATGGTTAAGGAAGGAATTGTACTAGGTCACTTAGTCTCTAGTAGAGGGATAGAGGTAGACAAGGCTAAGATAGAGACCATAGAGAAACTTCCTCCCCCAATTTCGGTGAAAGGGATAAGAAGTTTCCTAGGACATGCTGGATTCTATAGACGTTTCATTAAGGATTTTTCTAAGATATCAAAACCTCTCACTAATCTATTGATGAAGGATGCGGTTTTTGAGTTTTCGCAGGAATGTTTGGATGCGTTTAACACCATTCGGCAAGCTCTAATTTCAGCACCTATTATCCAACCTCCGGATTGGACCCTCCCCTTCGAGATTATGTGCGATGCTAGTGACGTAGCTATTGGAGCTGTTCTTGGACAACGAAAGGAAGGGCGAACCCATGCCATATACTATGCTAGCAAGACGCTAGACGAAGCGCAACTCAACTACGCCACTACAGAGAAAGAGTTTCTAGCCATCGTCTACGCTATTGACAAGTTTCGCTCTTATCTTGTAGGTGCAAAGGTGATTGTCTACACGGATCATGCTGCGATCCGGTGCCTCCTTGCGAAGAAAGACGCGAAGCCAAGGCTAATTAGATGGATTCTTCTCCTACAAGAATTCGATCTTGAGATCCGCGACAAGAAAGGTTCAGAAAATTCTGTTGCGGATCATTTGAGTCGTTTAACACATCTAGGGGACGACCATCTAGCCATTGATGACTCCTTTCCGGACGAACACTTACACATCATAGAGGAGTGCATCAACGTGATCTCCAAAGGTAACGAACCGTGGTTTGCTGATTTTGTAAACTATTTAGTTTGCCAGGAGATACCGCCCGGACTATCCTACGCACAAAGGAAGAAGTTCTTTAAGGACGTCCGGGAATACTATTGGAACGAGCCTCTCCTCTTTAAGAGAGGTCCGGATGGCATCATTCGGCGATGTGTGCCGGAAGATGAGATGCAAAGTGTCATCCGCCATTGTCATTCACTACCTTGTGGAGGACACGCTAGTTCAAACAAGACTAGCGCAAAGGTATTGCAATCTGGATTCTATTGGCCTACTTTATTTAGAGATGTGCAATCCTTTGTTTCTTGCTGCGATGCTTGTCAAAGAACAGACAATATTTCTAGAAGAAACGAGATGCCCCTCAACAACATCCAAGAGGTGGAGATTTTCGACGTTTGGGGAGTCGATTTCATGGGACCATTCCCATCTTCTTGTGGAAACCAATACATACTATTGGCGGTAGATTACGTTTCTAGATGGGTGGAAGCAATTGCCTCTCCCACTAATGATGCCATGGTGGTGGTTAAGTTCTTCAACAAGACCATCTTCCCGCGATTTGGGACACCAAGGACTATCATTAGTGATGGAGGTTCTCACGTCATAGCCCGTCGCTTTGAAGCTCTTCTAGCTAAGTATGGGGTTACTCACAAGATCGCTACCCCTTACCATCCACAAACGAGTGGACAAGTTGAGATCTCAAATAGGGAGATCAAAGGGATTCTAGAGAAGACGGTTTCAAGGACTAGGAAGGATTGGTCCTTGAAGCTAGATGATGCATTATGGGCGTACCGGACTGCGTACAAGACTCCCATAGGAACCACACCATACAACCTTGTGTATGGGAAGTCTTGTCACTTGCCGGTGGAGCTGGAGCACAAAGCGTTGTGGGCTATCAAGTGGCTGAATTTCGGCATGAAGGAAGCGGGAGAGAAGCGTCTCCTAGACATCAATAAGCTGGATGAACTTCGCTTGAACGCCTATGAAAACGCCAAGATCTACAAGGAAAGAGCAAAGCGTTGGCATGATAAGCATATCATTCCAAAAGACCTCAAAGAAGGAGATCAAGTTCTCCTCTTCAATTCAAGACTTCGCCTCTTTCCAGGTAAGCTTAAATCCCGTTGGACCGGACCTTTTCTAATTAAGCGTATTTTTCCCCATGGTGCAGTTGAAGTATGGGGTGAAGCTAGCGGAAGTTTTAAGGTGAACGGCCAACGACTCAAGAAGTATACGCCGGAACTCCAAGCCGAGGAGTTTGCGCCTACCGCACTCGAATAAGTGCGAGATTGGTCTAGCTACCGACCTTAAACAAAGCGCTTCTTGGGAGGCAACCCAAGGTATTGCATTTTCGTTTTTGTTTTCGATTCATAGTTTAGCTTAGAATAGACGTTTTCGCTTTATTTTGCCTCGATTTCTCCCGGTATGTTCGTGTTTTTGGTTGCAGGATCGATGGAAAAGGAAAAGAGGAGATGATGTCGAAGAGGAGTGACGAAATTTGAACTTTGAAGCTTTACAAAAGGTTCCACGGTCTAAATTACGGTCGTCATAGCTATAGTGGCCGTAATTCTCAAAAGCCTTTGAAAAATCACGAAAACCACGGTTCCGTACACTTCCACGGCCGTGGAACACCCCGACAGACCGTGATTTTCAAAATTTTGCCTGCAACTATATAAGCCACGTTCTTCACAAACTCATCCCAAAAACCCCTCTTTCCACAACCTAATTGCCGGAAATCCACGACCTCCTCAAAATCTTCGTTTCTTAATCGTTTCTAACGATTCTTCTTCCCAAACTGCAGCAAATTCAACCACAAACAAGATCCAAGCGACAAACCGAGCGGAAATCCATCAACAAACGCGCATTTCGGATTTTTCAATCCGAAAAAGAGGTTTATTCTTTCTTCTCGATTCTCGCCAATTTGAGTCGTTTTTGCTATAGATTTTTAGGAAGAACTGACAAAGACTGGAAGGAATTAGGCTAGGACTGCTTGTTGTGGTGATTGCCTGTGAATTTGCTGAGATTTGTGAAATTCTGAGACGAACCACGGTCACTGGGTAAATTACGGCCGTGGTTTTGGACGAACAGACCGTAATTTTTGTGCAGAATGGATTTCGTAAGGAGAGTGTCGGGAAGGATAAAAGAGAAGAAGGGTGAGCAGAATAAGAAAAGGAAAGGCAATCCATCCACCTCCTCATCCTCTAGGGCACCAACACCCTCATCTCCTTCACTACCATCTTCACCTTCACCTCCATCCTCACCTCCTCACCCTAGAATCCCGACCATACATGAGAACCATCTCGCTGCTTTTGAGAAGATCACGAAGTGGCCAGTGATTGGCCCTAGATATTTGTTGTTGGAGGATCTATATCCTCTTAACATTGTTGAGGACCTCACTTGGCTCTTGGATAGAGCCGGATTAGTTATCTTCTCGGCTATCCGAGAAGACGCCTATGAGGAGATCACCTGGGAGGTTGTGACGTCTTTCGAGCACAGCCACGTAGATAGGACCGTCTCTTTCCGCCTCATGGAACGAGACTATCATTTGAGTATCGTTGAGTTTGGGACTATTTTTGGGTTTCATGAGACCTTTAATGGTCGATTTCCGAGTGGCGTTTCCGCCAAGGACTCTTGGGCGGTAATTACAATGATCTACGCCGACGAGGACCGTTGGCAACCCGCAGATACCAAGGCTAAATTGATGTACCATTTAGCCTTGAAGATAGCTCACCGGGTTCTTTCGGAGTGTCTCTTTCCTAGGACGGAGACTCCCCAAAAGATCAAGACGGATGAGCTATTCTTGCTCTATTGCATGCTTTATAGACGCCGTGTAGATTGTGCTACTCTCTTGGCTGCTACTATGAGCAAGCTCAAGAACAAGTCGAAGGGAAACATCGGATATGGTGGGATAGTTACCCACATTGCTAGGAGTTTAGATGTGGATTTTACTGCTTGCACCCGCATACCGGCCGTTCCTTTAGGGTTACATGCTTTCATGGTTAGGGGTCTCATCTTCCCTACACATAGAGGTCCGCCTTATGCGGGCATGCCTTGGGAGAGCAGGACAGGCAGGGGTATAGAGTGGCTGCCGGAGTACTCCATTGTGGCGGGACGCCACAATTGGAAGGAGACGTTCGCTGCGATGCATGCGAACATGATAGTAGCTCCCCCTTACGTCCCACCACCGGTTGTGGAGGAGGAGGACATGGAAGACCAGTTCGAGAGTGGAGGAGGAGCGGAGCAGGATTTTGGCACGTTTCCGGACCAGCCGGAGGCAACCCCAGATGTACCTAGACGCTCTCCACGTCCAGCTAGAGCCTCAGGCTCGTCATCTCGCCGCGCTAGCGTGAGTGAGAGGCCCACGTGGATGACCACACCTCCCACTTGGTATGCCGCCCCACCTCCTTGGTCCACGGAGCAGCCAGCAACACCACCACCAGTACCAGCACCATCCGACGCCCCAGCATGGTACGATCACGCCCCGGGATGGTACGAGCAGATGCCGGATTGGGCTACCGGACTTTTAGAGAGAGTTGGAGCGTTGGAGATCCGAGCCGACGCTAGAGACGGACGCCTCGACGACCTCGACCACATGATGAGGGACGTCTACCGCCAGCAGTTTGGGCGGCCCTACGACTCCAGCTTCTCCCTATTCCCACCTCCGCCGGCGCCGCAGTGATTCGATGCATGACCGTTCGTTTTAGACATTCCCGCCACCACTTTGTGAGTTTCTTTTTCTTTTCTTTCTTTTCTTTCTTTCTTTTGAACATTAGGGACAATGTTCTTCCTAAGTATGGGGTGGGATGTACTAAAAAGTTTGTAATAACTCTACTTACTATGTTCGCTTTCATTTGAGACTATCGTTGCATGTTCATTATGTGTTGCACGTTTTCTTATTGCCAGGTGTTTGTGTCTTGCCAAAGTCGGATTGAGCGATATTCCTAGCGGATTGTGGTATGTGCGCTAAGGGCTTGAGGCATCTCTTGAAAAATTGAGAAACGCCGATCTCTTAGGCTTCGGTTTTTGTGCACCTTTGTCCATAACTCCAAAAGTAAAGTCGAAAAATGAAAAGAAGAGAGCGAAGCTCTAAGTTGAAGTGTTACGGGAACCGCATAAGAAGAAGAAGGTAGTTGTCCACTTTTCCGGATTTATGCACCACTTTCCCTTAAAGTTTTCCCTTCCCTTCCGTATTCTAGACCTTTTCTTTGAAAGTCCTTAAGATCAAAAGAATGTTATATGACTTGGTGATCTAAATTGAAGTTTCTTGTGATTGATTTTGATAATGTTTGAAAGTTATAATGCTTGTTTAGAAGTTAAATTGGTTCATGAATTTTCTTTGCTTTTTACTCTTTGATTGGGTGTGTGAAAGTTTGATGAACGATTAAAGCAAGGTTTGAGAATGATCTATTCTTTAGATGTCACATTCACCCAAAAAGAAGGTACACATATTTCATCCTAACTCTTGTTTAAAGCTTTTTGAAAGACCTTGCTTAGGGACAAGCAAGTGTTAAGTATGGGGTTATTTGTTAGCATGAAATATTGTGATATTTTAGGCACGTTTTCTAAACGTATTTGATTCATATTGATAGTCTTTGATTGAACTTTGTGCATATGTGAGCTAGTATTACCTATATTGTCGATATGGATGTCTACACTAGTTCTATGTTGATTATAGGTGATTTGGAGCTATTTCCGAACGGAATCGAGCAAAAGAGGAGTTGATTGAGTGTGTCCATAGATTGAGGACATTCTTTGGAAGCAAATTGGAGTTTTAGCTTGAGGAATGCACGAGGCTAGGGAAGAATCACGTTCTTGCCCTAAACCACGCTCTAAAATACGGCCGTACTACGAACCACGTTCAGTTCCACGGCCGTGGAACCTTGCAAGAGAAGCGTGATGCATTCCAGTAACTATTACGTCCGTGGAATATATGGTACAAACCGTGACCTGATCCACGCCCTAAATTACGGTCGAGGAAACTTCCACGACCGTGATCTTGGCGAATCTTTTCGCCACACTTTGAAGCCACGATCTTTTGAAGATTGGGCCGGGCCGATATTTTATCTTGCCCTATAAAAAGACGGACGAAGCAAGAATCCGTCATGACCGCTTATCCCCGTTTACCACCGTTTATCGACGCTTAGGATTGTTTACGCCGCTACCTCATTTTACACCATCGCTTGGAAGTATTGATCATCTCATTGGAGATTGAAGTTCGCATCGGGGAATTGCCCTAATCTCGCACTTTTGGTGGAGATTGCTGTTGAGATCTCCGGATTGGTAGAAGATCGAAGCTTTTGCAAGATTTTGCAAGAAGATCTCTCTTCTTGTTTAGGTTTGATTTGGAAAACGGATTGACATCCCGTTTTCCCTTCTTTCCTAAGGTTGTGATTGTTTACTTTACTGTGAATCTTTTGACAACACTTGTTCTTGATTGTGACTTTGAGATTGGTTTGAAGATTATTGAAAGTTCTTGAAAGTTTTCATCTTTTTATCTTTTAATTCTTGAATTGGTATCAACATGACTGTTATTGGCTAAAAACCCTTAACAGTTCTAAGGTGAAGGGTTGATAGTTGTGGCTTAGATGATGATAGATCGATCGCAAATAGATTAGACCCTGAGAGTTAGAGAGAATCGCCGATAGATCATAAATTACGGTCTGTTCTTGAGTCCACGGCCGTGGAACACCAAGAACTAACCGTAATTTCTCCTAAATCTACGAGCCTGCTTTTACTTTAATCCAAAGTTAAAGATTTGCTTTAACTTAGTTTAGGTTTGCCTTTTCTAGGTGGTAGTGAAGCCTCAACAACCTCTACCTCGATTGTGAGTGTCACAACCTCAATAGGTTAAGTTAGTCTTGATCCTTGGGTTACAAGTTTGGGTATTTGACACTAATTCTCACCTTTAGAATCTTTCTATATTGAGCCTCAACAACCTGTATATAGAGTGCCTTGTAGGTGAGTTACATAAGGTTTTTGGAATTTCACCGTACGATTACCTTACATTAGTATACCTTTGCATATCTCAACTCTGTCTTTATATCATTAAGTATATCTTGAATCGATAGCCACAGCTGGATACTTGGATCTTTAGGATTGTTGTTTTCCCAACATTTGCAAAACTCTCATATTTACTCGTTTGATAATCCGCAATCGAATTTGTTCCCACCCAAATCCCAGTGTTCGATACTCTGGAATTCTTGCTTAGCTACGTCGATCCGTACACTGCGGGTTCGCTGCTTGATTCTAGTTCTATAAATTTAAAGCTTATTTGCACACACCTTTAGGGGCGAACAAGTTTTTGGCGCCGTTGCCGTGGATTTGGTTTCGGCCGAATTCGGTAACCGGTTGTCAAGCTTGGGAGCTTGCTCTCGTTATTTGATATTACTTTGAGTGCATGCGATGTTCCAAATGAGGATGGAGTTAAGCGACCTTAAGAATAAAGGAAGCAAGAAACCCTCAAGGAGGGGATCAAGAACTAGAAGAAGAAGCCACTCGTCCACTGATGATAGTGACTCTTCCATGCCACCGTTAGAGGAGATTGATCCTACGATCAATATGAATCCTTTCCATCCACAAGGAGCTCCGCATTCCACCTAGGAATGTGAGGATCGAACGTGTGGATCATGAGCCAAGAACTCTTGGCCAGCGGATGGATCCAACACAACAACCACGCCGCTTGGGCGTGAAATTTGATGCTGAAGATGTGCAAGGGTTTAGCTTTAACCCTCAAGTTATTACTCTTGTTCGCCAAAACCAATTTGGCGGTACAAGCGCTGAATCTCCACACCAACACTTGCAAAACTTTGAGTGTATGATGGAGACGATGAGACCGAAGAACGCTACTACCAACAGCTATAAGCTCAAGCCTTTCTTTTTCTCTTTGAAAGGGAAAGCGTTGTCTTGGTACCAAGCTCTTCCTAATGGGAAACTAGACACGTGGGAAGACCTTTCCGCGGAGTTTCTCACCAAATTCTTTCCGCCTTCCAAAACAGCGGAACTTAGAGGTAAGATTAATGCTTTTTCCATGAGACCTAACGAAAGTTTGTTTCAATCTTGGGAAAGGTTTCAGGACTTGCTCTTGGATTGCCCTCATCATGGCATATCCAAACTTGCCTTGCTGGAGATCTATTACAAGGGGTTGGATGCGGGAACGCAATTCAAACTCCAATCCCTCTCATGTGGAACGATCATGGACATGAGAGAAGATGACGTTTGGGACTTCATCGAGAAGCAAGCAAGAGTCATAGAGAAGTATTCCCACCGGAAAGTGGAGGGAAATCGTGTGGAGCAGGGAGCAAAGCTCACACAGGAAGCTCAAAATCACATTTTCTCCCTCAACAATGAGATCAAAGAGTTGAAGGAGACTATCAAGACCAACTTCCCAAAGCAACAAAGGGAAGGATGTTGGTTATTTGGGCAACAACAATGGCAGCAACAACAATAACCGGAACAACAACCGGAATAATAACTAGAATGGAAACAACAACAACCGGAACAACGATTGGAACAACAATAGGGGTTCAAACAATAACAATTGGCGCTCCAATCAACAAAATTCCGGTAACTCTTATCCTTCCAATTCTAATTCACTAACTCCACCTTCCTCTTCCTCTATTCCTTTGAAAAGCCAGGGGCAATCATCTAATGGAGGAAACACTTCGGGGAAGGAGAAGCCCGATCCCATGTTGGAAACGATCTTGGGAAAGCTTCAAGGGTTGGAGAACCGCCTCATCAAAGTTGATGATCAAGTCTCTAAGGTTGACAAAGCTCAAAAGGTTTTGGAAAACCAAATGTTCAACCGCGCGGAGGAAGTTCCTAGAAATCAAGGGAAACTTCCAGGAAAGACGGAGGACAACCCTAAGGGAAGGGTGATGGCGATTACAACTAGGAGCAGAGTGACTACCACCGATCCGCAGCCTACGTTCGTTGAAGTCCCCGTAGAAAAGGACAAGGAAAAGGGGAAGGAGAAGGAAGATGTCTATGTTCCTCCTCCATCTTACAAACCTCCCCTACCATTCCCTCAATCTAGAGCGCGAGCGCGCCTAGACAAACAATTCGGTAAGTTCATAGAACTCATGAGTAAGCTGCATATTAATATACCCTTCATTGATGCTATTGTAGGTATGCCGGCTTATGGTAAGTTCTTGAAGGAGCTTCTCTCTAACAAGAGGAAGCTGCATATTAATATACCCTTCATTGATGTCACATATGCCCCCAAAGTTGAAAGATCCGGGGTCATTTTGCATTCCCATTGGAGTGGGAGATGTCACATATGACGCTTTATGTGACTTAGGAGCAAGTGTGAGCATCATACCACTTGCATTATGTAGGAAGATCGATTTAGGCGACCCTAAACCGGTGAAGATGACGTTATACATGGCGGATCGATCCATCACTCGCCCCGTCGGTATTGTAGAAGACGTCCCCGTCAAGCTAGGTAAATTCTTTGTCCCCATTGATTTTATCGTGCTTGACATTCCTGCAGATAGTCCGGTCCCGATCATACTCGGAAGACCGTTTCTTGCAACTTCCGGCTGCATGGTCGATTGCAAGAATGGAAGACTCGCTTTTGATATTGGAGAAGAGAAAGTAGAGTTCGTTATTTCCACTCTAGTGAAGGAGCCGATCTTTGACGAGGATATTTACGATGTCCAAGATGAAGAAGGTTTATCTAGGGAAGAGGTAAGTGCGATTCTCTTTAACGATCCTTTACAAAAAGTCATTACCATGAGTCTAACAGATGTAGGGGAAGAAGAAGAGTGCAAAGAGGAAATTAAAGCCTTAGAAGCACAAGAAGAGATGCATGAAGTGGAGTTTGAGAAACTCCACGATGAGGCTGAGAATGTTAGAATCCACGGTCATACCCTATATTCCACGACCGTGGATTTCACAACCAAAATCGACCTCCATTCCAGTGGATTACACGGCCGTGGAATATATGGAGAACCCGTAATTCTGACCGTGGAAGAGGGTGATCGGCATACTTCTTCAACTTCTTTTGATTCTTCTCCAACTCACTCAACACCCTTAGAAACTTCTAAGGAAACGTCGGATGCTCCTCAAGGATCATTGGAAGCTCCGAAAGTGATGGAACTCAAACCACTTCCTACTCATCTAAGGTACGCTTTTCTTGGATCTAATTCTACCTTTCCGGTTATTGTTAGCTCCGAATTAAGCATAGATGAACATGAGCAGCTCATGATTGTCCTTAGGAAACATAGAAAAGCCATAGGCTATACTATTGAGGACTTAGTAGGAATTAAACCCTCCCTATGTATGCATAAGATACTAATGGAGGAGGACTTTAGAACTTCAAGACAACCTCAAAGGCGGTTGAATCCGACCATGAAGGAGGTTGTCAAGAAGGAAATTCTTAAACTTCTTGATGTAGGTATCATCTATCCTATCTTCGATAGCAAGTGGGTGAGTCCAGTTCAAGTAGTTCCGAAGAAGGGAGGAATGACTGTCATCACCAATAAGAACAACGAACTCATTCCTACCCGAACCGTGACTGGATGTCGAATGTGCATAGACTACCGCAAGCTCAACAACGCAACGCGGAAGGATCACTTTCCATTGCCATTCATCGATCAAATGCTTGAAAGGTTAGCACAACATTCACATTTTTGCTACCTTGACGGTTATAGTGGTTTCTTTCAGATTCCGATACATCCGGATGATCAAGAGAAGACCACATTCACGTGCCCTTGGGGTACGTTCGCCTATAGGAGAATGCCGTTCGGGCTTTGCAACGCCCCAGCCACCTTCCAACGGTGCATGATGGCCATCTTCTCCGAATACGTAGAGGAAATAATGGAAGTCTTCATGGACGACTTCTCCGTATACGGTTCCTCTTTTAACGACTGCCTTTCTAACCTTTCTCTTGTTTTGCAAAGATGTGAAGACACTAACCTAGTTCTTAATTGGGAGAAGTGTCAATTCATGGTTAAGGAAGGAATTGTATTAGGTCACTTAGTCTCTAGTAGAGGGATAGAGGTAGACAAGGCTAAGATAGAGACCATAGAGAAACTTCCTCCCCCAATTTCGGTGAAAGGGATAAGAAGTTTCCTAGGACATGCTGGATTCTATAGACGTTTCATTAAGGATTTTTCTAAGATATCAAAACCTCTCACTAATCTATTGATGAAGGATGCGGTTTTTGAGTTTTCGCAGGAATGTTTGGATGCGTTTAACACCATTCGGCAAGCTCTAATTTCAGCACCTATTATCCAACCTCCGGATTGGACCCTCCCCTTCGAGATTATGTGCGATGCTAGTGACGTAGCTATTGGAGCTGTTCTTGGACAATGAAAGGAAGGGCGAACCCATGCCATATACTATGCTAGCAAGACGCTAGACGAAGCGCAGCTCAACTACGCCACTACAGAGAAAGAGTTTCTAGCCATCGTCTACGCTATTGACAAGTTTCGCTCTTATCTTGTAGGTGCAAAGGTGATTGTCTACACGGATCATGCTGCGATCCGGTACCTCCTTGCGAAGAAAGACGCGAAGCCAAGGCTAATTAGATGGATTCTTCTCCTACAAGAATTCGATCTTGAGATCCGCGACAAGAAAGGTTCAGAAAATTCTGTTGCGGATTATTTGAGTCGTTTAACACATCTAGGGGACGACCATCTACCCATTGATGACTCCTTTCCGGACGAACACTTACACATCATAGAGGAGTGCATCAACGTGATCTCCAAAGGTAACGAACCGTGGTTTGCTGATTTTTTTAACTATTTAGTTTGCCAGGAGATACCGCCCGGACTATCCTACGCACAAAGGAAGAAGTTCTTTAAGGACGTCCGGGAATACTATTGGAACGAGCCTCTCCTCTTTAAGAGAGGTCCGGATGGCATCATTCGGCGATGTGTGCCGGAAGATGAGATGCAAAGTGTCATCCGCCATTGTCATTCACTACCTTGTGGAGGACACGCTAGTTCAAACAAGACTAGCGCAAAGGTATTGCAATCTGGATTCTATTGGCCTACTTTATTTAGAGATGTGCAATCCTTTGTTTCTTGCTGCGATGCTTATCAAAGAACAGACAATATTTCTAGAAGAAACGAGATGCCCCTCAACAACATCCAAGAGGTGGAGATTTTCGACGTTTGGGGAGTCGATTTCATGGGACCATTCCCATCTTCTTGTGGAAACCAATACATACTATTGGCGGTAGATTACGTTTCTAGATGGGTGGAAGCAATTGCCTCTCCCACTAATGATGCCATGGTGGTGGTTAAGTTCTTCAACAAGACCATCTTCCCGCGATTTGGGACACCAAGGACTATCATTAGTGATGGAGGTTCTCACTTCATAGCCCGTCGCTTTGAAGCTCTTCTAGCTAAGTATGGGGTTACTCACAAGATCGCTACCCCTTACCATCCACAAATGAGTGGACAAGTTGAGATCTCAAATAGGGAGATCAAAGGGATTCTAGAGAAGACGGTTTCAAGGACTAGGAAGGATTGGTCCTTGAAGCTAGATGATGCATTATGGGCGTATCGGAATGCGTACAAGACTCCCATAGGAACCACACCATACAACCTTGTGTATGGGAAGTCTTGTCACTTGCCGGTGGAGCTGGAGCACAAAGCGTTGTGGGCTATCAAGTGGCTGAATTTCGGCATGAAGGAAGCGGGAGAGAAGCGTCTCCTAGACATCAATAAGCTGGATGAACTTCGCTTGAACGCCTATGAAAACGCCAAGATCTACAAGGAAAGAGCAAAGCGTTGGCATGATAAGCATATCATTCCAAAAGACCTCAAAGAAGGAGATCAAGTTCTCCTCTTCAATTCAAGACTTCGCCTCTTTCCAGGTAAGCTTAAATCCCGTTGGACCGGACCTTTTCTAATTAAGCGTATTTTCCCCCATGGTGCAGTTGAAGTATGGGGTGAAGCTAGCGGAAGTTTTAAGGTGAACGGCCAACGACTCAAGAAGTATACGCCGGAACAAGCCGAGGAGTTTGCGCCTACCGCACTCGAATAAGTGCGAGATTGGTCTAGCTACGGACCTTAAACAAAGCGCTTCTTGGGAGGCAACCCAAGGTATTGCATTTTCGTTTTTGTTTTCGATTCATAGTGTAGCTTAGAATAGACGTTTTCGCTTTATTTTGCCTCGATTTCTCCCGGTATGTTCGTGTTTTTGGTTGCAGGATCGATGGAAAAGGAAAAGAGGAGATGATGTCGAAGAGGAGTGACGAAATTTGAACTTTGAAGCTTTACAGAAGGTTCCACGGTCTAAATTACGGTCGGCATAGCTACAGTGGCCGTAATTCTCAAAAGCCTTTGAAAAATCACGAAAACCACGGTTCCGTACACTTCCACGGCCGTGGAACACCCCGACAGACCGTGACTTTCAAAATTTTGCCTGCAACTATATAAGCCACGTTCTTCCTAAACTCATCCCAAAAACCCCTCTTTCCACGACCTCCTCAAAATCTTCGTTTCTTAATCGTTTCTAACGATTCTTCTTCCCAAACTGCAGCAAATTCAACCACAAACAAGATCCAAGCGACAAACCGAGCGGAAATCCATCAACAAACGCGCATTTCGGATTTTTCAATCCGAAAAAGAGGTTTATTCTTTCTTCTCGATTCTCGCCAATTTGAGTCGTTTTTGCTATAGATTTTTAGGAAGAACTGACAAAGACTGGAAGGAATTAGGCTAGGACTGCTTGTTGTGGTGATTGTCTGTGAATTTGCTGAGATTTGTGAAATTCTGAGACGAACCACGGTCACTAGGTAAATTACGGCCGTGGTTTTGGACGAACAGACCGTAATTTTTGTGCAGAATGGATTTCGTAAGGAGAGTGTCGGGAAGGATAAAAGAGAAGAAGGGTGAGCAGAATAAGAAAAGGAAATGCAATCCCTCCACCTCCTCATCCTCTAGGGCACCAACACCCTCATCTCCTTCACTACCATCTTCACCTTCACCTCCATCCTCACCTCCTCACCCTAGAATCCCGACCATACATGAGAACCATCTCGCTGCTTTTGAGAAGATCACGAAGAGGCCAGTGATTGGCCCTAGATATTTGTTGTTGGAGGATCTATATCCTCTTAACATTGTTGAGGACCTCACTTGGCTCTTGGATAGAGCCGGATTAGTTATCTTCTCGCCTATCCGAGAAGACGCCTATGAGGAGATCACCTGGGAGGTTGTGACGTCTTTCGAGCACAGCCACGTAGATAGGACCGTCTCTTTCCGCCTCATGGAACGAGAGTATCATTTGAGTATCGTTGAGTTTAGGACTATTTTTGGGTTTCATGAGACCTTTAATGGTCGATTTCCGAGTGGCGTTTCCGCCAAGGACTTTTGGGCGGAAATTACAATGATCTACGCCGACGAGGACCTTTGGCAACCCGCAGATACCAAGGCTAAATTGATGTACCATTTAGCCTTGAAGATAGCTCACCGGGTTCTTTCGGAGTGTCTCTTTCCTAGGACGGAGACGCCCCAAAAGATCAAGACGGATGAGCTATTCTTGCTCTATTGCATGCTTTATGGACGCCGTGCAGATTGTGCTACTCTCTTGGCTGCTACTATGAGCAAGCTCAAGAACAAGTCGAAGGGAAACATCGGATATGGTGGGATAGTTACCCACATTGCTAGGAGTTTAGGTGTGGATTTTACTGCTTGCACCCGCATACCGGCCGTTCCTTTAGGGTTACATGCTTTCATGGTTACGGGTCTCATCTTCCCTACACATAGAGGTCCGCCTTATGCGGGCATGCGTTGGGAGAGCAGGACAGGCAGGGGTATAGAGTGGCTGCCAGAATACTCCATTGTGGCGGGACGCCACAATTGGAAGGAGACGTTCGCTGCGATGCATGCGAACAGGATAGTAGCTCCCCCTTACGTCCCACCACCGGTTGTGGAGGAGGAGGACATGGGAGACCAGTTCGAGAGTGGAGGAGGAGCGGAGCAGGAGTTTGGTACGTTTCCGGACCAGCCGGAGGCGGCCCCAGATGTACCTAGACGCTCTCCACATCCAGCTAGAGCCTCAGGCTCGTCATCTCGCCGCGCTAGCGTGAGTGAGAGGCCCACGTGGATGACCACACCTCCCACTTGGTATGCCGCCCCACCTCCTTGGTCCACGGAGCAGCCAGCAGCACTACCACCAGCACCAGCACCATCCGACGCCCCAGCATGGTACGATCACGCCCCGGGATGGTACGAGCAGATGCCGGATTGGGCTACCGGACTTTTAGAGAGAGTTGGAGCGTTGGAGATCCGAGCCGACGCTAGAGACGGACGCCTCGACGACCTCGACCACATGATGAGGGACGTCTACCGCCAGCAGTTTGGGCGGCCCTACGACTCCAGCTTCTCCCCATTCCCACCTCCGCCGGCGCCGCAGTGATTCGATGCATGACCGTTCGTTTTAGACATTCCCGCCACCACTTTGTGAGTTTCTTTTTCTTTTCTTTCTTTTCTTTCTTTCTTTTGAACATTAGGGACAATGTTCTTCCTAAGTATGGGGTGGGATGTACTAAAAAGTTTGTAATAACTCTACTTACTATGTTCGCTTTCATTTGAGACTATCGTTGCATGTTCATTATGTGTTGCACGTTTCCTTATTGCATTGCATGAAAAATAACTTGAAAAACCCATAAAAATTTAAAAATTTTGAAAATTTTGTGCTCCTAATGAATTGAGATGATTTCCATGATAATCACTACTTGTGAATTGAGTTTGATGACAATTGCATGCTTAAAAGGATTGTGAATTGAAAAGAATTTGAATGAATAAATTTTACCTCTTTTGCAAGTTTTATAATGTGAAAATGTTACCTAAATCATGCTAGAAAATTGAAGTTGAAATCACGTTATAAGTTCCTATACTTCTTGTTGAAATGATTAAGGCAATTTGATACTTTCTTTCTTCTTTCTTTGATCATCTAGCTCCTCATTGAAATATTAACCTCTTTTACCTATCCGGGAATTTGGAGAAGTGAATGAAAAAGGCATGTTTGATGTGGGAGGGCCATGAGAGCAATTATTTGCAATCAAATGAATAGATGGAAATTATAGGTTTGGGGAAGTCAATCATGACGATGAATAACTCGGCACCATTCACATAGCCGGGTGTTTGTGTCTTGCCAAAGTCGGATTGAGCGATATTCCTAGCGGATTGTGGTATGTGCGCTAAGGGCTTGAGGCATCTCTTGAAAAATTGAGAAACGCCGATCTCCTAGGCTTCGGTTTTTGTGCACCTTTGTCCATAACTCCAAAAGTAAAGCCGAAAAATGAAAAGAAGAGAGCGAAGCTCTAAGTTGAAGTGTTGCGGGAAGCGCATAAGAAGAAGAAGGTAGTTGTCCACTTTTCCGGATTTATGCACCACTTTCCCTTAAAGTTTTCCCTTTCCTTCCATATTCTAGACCTTTTCTTTGAAAGTCCTTAAGATCAAAAGAATGTTATATGACTTGGTGATCTAAATTGAAGTTTCTTGTGATTGATTTTGATAATGTTTGAAAGTTATAATGCTTGTTTAGAAGTTAAATTGGTTCATGAATTTTCTTTGTTTTTTACTCTTTGATTGGGTGTGTGAAAGTTTGATGAACGATTAAAGCAAGGTTTGAGAATGATCTATTCTTTAGAAGTCACATTCACCCAAAAAGAAGGTACACATATTTCATCCTAACTCTTGTTTAAAGCTTTTTGAAAGACCTTGCTTAGGGACAAGCAAGTGTTAAGTATGGGGTTATTTGTTAGCATGAAATATTGTGATATTTTAGGCACGTTTTCTAAACGTATTTGATTCATATTGATAGTCTTTGATTGAACTTTGTGCATATGTGAGCTAGTATTACCTATATTGTCGATATGGATGTCTACACTAGTTCTATGTTGATTATAGGTGATTTGGAGCTATTTCCGAACGGAATCGAGCAAAAGAGGAGTTGATTGAGTGTGTCCATAGATTGAGGACATTCTTTGGAAGCAAATTGGAGTTTTAGCTTGAGGAATGCACGAGGCTAGGGAAGAATCACGTTCTTGCCCTAAACCACGCTCTAAAATACGGCCGTACTACGAACCACGTTCAGTTCCACGGCCGTGGAACCTTGCAAGAGAAGTGTGATGCATTCCAGTAACTATTACGGCCGTGGAATATATGGTACAAACCGTGACCTGATCCACGCCCTAAATTACGGTCGTGGAAACTTCCACGACCGTGATCTTGGCGAATCTTTTCGCCACACTTTGAAGCCACGATCTTTTGAAGATTGGGCCGGGCCGATATTTTATCTTGCCCTATAAAAAGACGGACGAAGCAAGAATCCGTCATGACCGCTTATCCCCGTTTACCCCCCTTTATCAACGCTTAGGATTGTTTACGCCGCTACCTCATTTTACACCATCGCTTGGAAGTATTGATCATCTCATTGGAGATTGAAGTTCGCATCGGGGAATTGCCCTAATCTCGCACTTTTGGTGGAGATTGCTGTTGAGATCTCCGGATTGGTGGAAGATCGAAGCTTTTGGAAGATTTTGCAAGAAGATCTCTCTTCTTGTTTAGGTTTGATTCGGAAAACGGATTGACATCCCGTTTTCCCTTCTTTCCTAAGGTTGTTATTGTTTACTTTACTGTGAATCTTTTGACAACACTTGTTCTTGATTGTGACTTTGAGATTGGTTTGAAGATTATTGAAAGTTCTTGAAAGTTTTCATCTTTTTATCTTTTAATTATTGAATTGGTATCAACATGACTGTTATTGGCTAAAAACCCTTAACAATTCTAAGGTGAAGGGTTGATAGTTGTGGCTTAGATGATGATAGATCGATCGCAAACAGATTAGACCCTGAGAGTTAGAGAGAATCGCCGATAGATCATAAATTACGGTCTGTTCTTGAGTCCACGGCCGTGGAACACCAAGAACTAACCGTAATTTCTCCTAAATCTACGAGCCTGCTTTTACTTTAATCCAAAGTTAAAGATTTGCTTTAACTTAGTTTAGGTTTGCCTTTTCTAGGTGGTAGTGAAGCCTCAACAACCTCTACCTCGATTGTGAGTGTCACAACCTCAATCGGTTAAGTTAGTCTTGATCCTTGGGTTACAAGTTTGGGTATTTGACACTAATTCTCACCTTAAGAATCTTTCTATATTGAGCCTCAACAACCTGTATATAGAGTGCCTTGTAGGTGAGTTACATAAGGTTTTTGGAACTTCACCGTACGATTACCTTACATTAGTATACCTTTGCATATCTCAACTCTGTCTTTATATCATTAAGTATATCTTGAATCGATAGCCACAGCTGGATACTTGGATCTTTAGGATTGTTGTTTTCCCAATATTTGCAAAACTCTCATATTTTCTCGTTTGATAATCCGCAATCGAATTTGTTCCCACCCAAATCCCTGTGTTCGATACTCTGGAATTCTTGCTTAGCTACGTCGATCCGTACACTACGGGTTCGCTGCTTGATTCTAGTTTTATAAATTTAAAGCTTATTTGCACACACCTTTAGGGGCGAACACTGTTGGACTTGCCTAAGGATGCATATTCCCTTCCTTTCCTAGTATGAGTGTGTAGTGTCATGCTAGGTATAGTTGAGAGTGTTTTGATGATGTTATGATCATGTTATGCCGACTATAACTTTGAGGATTAGTAGTTTGTGAGGCTTAGTTTGAGGATGATCCTATGAATCCCTTGGGTCTAGGTGTGATCCCTTTGATTAATAGGAGATTGATATATCTCTTGCCTTGTTATTAGGCATTAGGATTGAAGGTTGATCGTGGTTGTGATTGTGCGAGGTTGAGGTAAGTCCGTAGGACTTACTTAGCTACCATCCTTATATTGGGTGTTTGCATGAGTGGTGTGTGTATTATATGCTTGATATGATAGCATACGATGTCCAGTATTACCGACCTATGTTTTATTGATAACCCTGTATGTGTTGCAGTGATTCCCTTCCCTTCATCCTGTAAGGAGCTGGGGGGGGTTCTCTATGCTCATGCCATTTGGTATACCAGAAGGGCCCGATCCACTCTCATAGGGTACACGGGTTGTGTGACCGACACTACTTCCAGATGGACGTCAGACCCAAAGGCGAGGATGATACGGTCCTCGTGTCACATAGTTTCATCTATCTATATATATACAATTTGAGTGAATGACTACTATATAAAGATGATAAAATAGGTAAATGTGTGACAACATGATTATGTGTTTATCTTTCATGACTTGTGCTTGTGCTTATGCATTACCTTATATATGTATGGTTAGCTAATGGTTTCATACCATGTTGTAGATGCCTTGCAGGATAGGAGAGCTGCTGAGTGATCTGGAAGGGTGACAGGTCGAGGACTCTCGTACATTAGGGGGTTATGGTTTTGGGGATGTTTATGTTTCCCTCTTGTGTGAGGATGATGTTTTGTTTACCTCCTGTGTGAGGGTGTTGCCTTATACTCGGCTATGATCTTGTATACCTTTTGGTTGTACAGTTTATACAATTTTATGTATTTGTTTATATATGTTAGTGTCATGTTGTAAGATCCAGTGAATTTGTTGTTAGGCTAGGGTCAGGATCCATTGTGAGATCCTAGCCCAATGTGCATCCCGAGTCCCACGGATTTGGGGTGTTACAGAGTTAGTATCAGAGCCTTAGGTTGACAACAATGGCACTTGCTACCTACAATGAGGTCAGATGGATAAAATAAACAAAAACCGAAAGGGGCCTAATGTTTTCAAAAGATTTTTGGTTTTAAAGGTTGTTGTTTTGGGATAGAATGTACGAGGAGTCGTCACCCCTGCCATGGATCTCTGCAGTATATATATGTATATATAGGTGTTATGGACTATGTGTATATATGTTTTATGTATATATATCTATACATATGACCTATATAGAGCCTTATAAGTTAGGAGTGCATACCCCGCAGATGGCTCGGACTAGAGTTGCTTCTGTTGTAGGCCGGGGTAGAGGTAGACCACCTCTTCCTCCGGACGTGATAGGACAAGGACCAGTTCCCATTGTTGATCCACCAGTGGTGGAGAAGGTTCATGAGGAGATTGCTGAGAGTGTCATCCTAGAGATGAGGAGTGGTGGATCTAGGAGACAATGGTCACACCGAGTCTAGTCAAATGACTCGGATCGTGTCTCCATGAGGGGGGAAGAGTTTCGTGATTATATTCGACGGGTAGAGGAGGCTGCCAGAGCAGGCAGATGGGCCCTAGATCTACCAATGCATGAGGGATCTTCTGAGTTGTCCCAAGAAGCCACTCAGGTGCCAGCTATGCCGGCACGTTCTGCTGAGACTGTTAGAGCTCCAAAGGAGTATAGAGGGCCTCGACCAGATACCTGGTTGAAGGCATTCCATCAGTTGGGTGTACAACCTTTCTCTAGGAAGGTGGGGTTAGAGACAAAGGTCTAGATAGGGCATGTGGATTTTGCCTTAGAGGTCATCAGATGTCCAAAGGACAGACGGATAAAGTTAGTTTAGACTCTATTCCGTGATCTCGCTCATCAGTGGTGGAGGACCGTACGAGCCCGAGCCACTAGCTACGATAAGATGAGGAGTATGATTAGTTCTGACCAGTCTCACTGAGGAGGGAGAAGCTGCAGGACTTCGTGGAGACAGGCTTTGAGGATGTGCCGATTGCAGATGCCATCAACCACTTCTAGTCAGAGTTGGCATTGCTAGGTCCAGCCGCACCTTCTCAGGACCAGCATGTGTACCTGTTCTCCCGTTGACTGAGGAAGAGTACACGTTCGTATATGGAGGGATTCCATTGTGAGTCCTTGACCGACTATCAGGACCGGGCCTTTGCTTATGAGCGTGAGCGGGCCAGTTTGAGGAGGGCTTCTCAGACAGGATGGTCTGAGAAGAGTCCGCATATGGGACAAACCAGTGGCGTTAGAGTAGATTCTATTTCTAGACGGGGCCAAAGACGTCAGGGTTACCCCTCATCTGCATTGACTACAAAGAAGGGATGACAGTGCTTCAATTGTGGTAACCTTGGACATTTGAGACAAGAGTGTACGAGGCCAGTTGTGACTTGTTATACTTATAGTAGACCAGGCTATAGAGCTGCCTTCTGTAGACATGGTGGAGTTGCATCCCAGCAGGATTCTTCTCCTACCAGTGTGATGAGAGGTGGTCAAAGGAAACCTCAACAGTAGACACAGGGACAGTAGAGAGTCCTAGATCGTCCTTCTACTCAAGGATCTGCTTCCGGTCCGAGTAGAGGTAGAGGTCGTGGTGAGAGTACCACTGATACCATAGGAGCTCAGGGTAGAGTCATTGAGCTGAGGAGTGTAGAGGAGCTGCCTGCACCGGCTGCTACAGGTACCATTCTGCTTCATGGTTTACCTGTTAGAGTTTTATTTGATACGGGTGCTACACATTCCTTTATTTCTGAGTTCGTTGTTCTTGTTAGCCGCAACGGTCATTCCTCCTTTCTTTGGGACTACTTGAACTAGGCTCACCCACTTGCTATCAAAAATCGGAAATATGATACCTGCATCAAGCAATTTAAGGATTTCCTTCTTCACGACCTCTTTCATGATCGGATTTAACCGTCGTTGAGGTTGACGTGAACACTTATAATCCTATTCCATTAGTATCTTGTGCATACATAGTGATGGTTTAATCCCTACAATATCCTCTATAGTGTAACCTAAGGCTTTCTTATGTTTTTTCAAGACAATCATAAGCCTATCATGTTCATCTTCACTTAAACTAGAACTAACTATAACGGGAAACATAGAGTTAGATCAGAGAAAAGCGTACCTTAGATATGCGGAAAGAGGTTTCAATTCCAAAGTTGTTGATGCTTTTGGTGTGTTGTGAGGGCTATCCGGAGTCTCCACGGATGTCTCCAAGGGTGTGAAAGTGGTAGAAGAAGGAACACGAACATCTGTAGAAAGAACGGAACCTTCCTCAGAATTTTCAGGAACCACGACCCCTCTGATACTTCCATGGCCATGGTCTTTCAAGTTTTGGCCGTGGCTGCTCTCGTCATAGATTTCCACGGGTGAAATTAATGAAACCACGCTCGTGGAAAACACCGATGACCCGTGGTTTCGGGTATTTTCCGAGCTATCGTGCAATTCTTTAAAATTTTCAATTTGCACCTCTTCTAACTCTTCCAAAGCCCCAACTTCAATGTTACAATCCTCTTCCACTCCCCGTTCCATGATGCTCATGGTTATAACCTTTTGTAAAGGATATTTGAATAAGATCGAACTTACTTCCTCTCTAGAATCCTCTTCATCATATATGTTGAAAGAGTCCTCTCCAAGTGATGGTTCTTTTGTCAAAGCTGAGTGTACAAATTCAACTTTCTCTTCTCTAATGTCAAAGGTCAATCTAGCGTTCTTGCAATTAACCATGCAGCCGGAAGTTGCAAGAAAAGGTCTCCCAAGTATGATTGGAACCAGCAGGAATATCAAGCACAACAAAGTCTATATGAATATAGAAATTACCAAGCTTAACCAGGACGTCTTCAATGATACCAACGGGTCGAGTAATGGATTGATCCGCCATATGCAACGTCATCTTCACCGGTTTAGGTTTACCTAAACCAACCTTCTCACACAAAGCAAGTGGAATGATGCTCACACTAGCTCCCAACTCACAAAGTGCATCATATGTGACTTCTCCCACTCCTATTGGTATGCAAAATGACCCCGGATCTCGCAGCTTTGGGGGCATCTTTTCCGTCATTGTTTTGATGAGTTCCAAAGACTCCGAACTCATCTTAACTTCTCGAAAATCTTCAAGCTTCCTCTTGTTAGAGTTGATCTCCTTCAAGAACTTCCAATAATCCGGCATACCTAAAATTGCATCAAGAAAAGGTATGTTAATATGCAGTTTGCTCATGAGATCAATGAACTTACCAAAGTGTTTGTCTAGACGCGCTCTCGCTCTAGATTGCGGGAATGGCAAAGGAGGTTTATAAGCTGAAGAAGGTACGTAGACATCCTCTTTCTCTTTCTCAACGGGAACCTCAACGAATGTGGGTTGTGGATCGGTGGTTGTTACACCACTTCTTGTAGTAATTGCCATCACCCTCCCTTTCGTATTGTCCTCCGTTTTTCCGGGAAGCTTCCCTTGATCTCTAGTAACTTCTCCGGCTTTGATAAATACTTGATTCTCTAAAGCTTTTTGTGCTTTAGAAATTGAGGTGATGGAATTCTCTATTCTTTGCATCTTCCCCAAGATTGTTTCCATCATCGCTTCAAGCTTGTTCTTCTCCGGCTGGCTTGAATTCGATGAAGCTTGTCCCTGACTTTTCAAAGGTGTAAAAGAAGAAGAAGGAGGGGTTAGTGAATTTTCAGCATGGGAATAAGGATTATCGGGATTATGCTATTTGGATCTCCAATTGCCGTTAAAGTTCTTGTTGTTGTTGTTGTTGTTCCAATTGTTGTTCCGGTTGTTATTCCTATTTCCTTGATTGTTCTCTCTTCCTAATTAACCAACGTCTTGCTCCTTCTTTGATTGAATGCTGGACTTAAAAAATTCTTTCAACTCCTTAAACTCATTGTTAAGAGACAAAATTTGAGCTTGACTCGTTTGATTTAACCTCGCTCCCGGATCTCCGGAATCTCGATTCCCACCTTCAGTTTTCCTATGGGAATACTTCTCAATCACTAGAGCTTGCTTTTCAATAAAGTCCCAAGCATCATCTTCTCTCATTTCCATAAAAGTTCCGCATGAAAGAGATTGAAGTTTGAATTGAGTCTCTCCATCCTATCCCTTGTAGTAGATCTCCAACAACTCAAGCTTTGAAATGCCATGGTGAGGGCAATCCAATAGAAGGTCCTTGAACCTTTCCCAAGACTTAAACAAACTTTTGTTAGATTTCATAGCAAAGGCATTGATTTTACCTCTCAATGCCGCCGTCTTGGAAAGTGGAAAGAACTTGGTGAGGAATTCCGTAGTTATTTCCTCCCATGTGTTAACTCTTCTAGTTGGAAGAGATTGATACCAAGCTAAGGCCTTGTCTTTCAAAGAGAAAAAGAAAGGTCTCAACTTAGAATTGTTGTTTGTTGCTCTTGGAGGCTTCAAAGTATCCATAAGAATCTCATAGTTCTGCAAATGTTGATGTGGAGATTCAGCTTCCATTCCACCAAACTAACTTTGGCGGATCATAGTAATGACTTGAGGGCAAAACCCATAGTCATGCTCATCTGGATCTCCAAGATTCACGCCCAAACGACGCGGCTGCTGATTCGGATCCATTCATTGCCCAAGAGTGCGTGGTTCAGCCACAACATGAGCAACTCTCGCATCTCTAACTGGAATACAAGGATTAGGTGGTGGGTTATGTATTATTTCTTCCAGATCAGGCATATCATCATCGGATGATTCATCTTTCTTAGTTTTGGCAGTTTTATCCAAATTTGCTTGTCATACCATTGCCTGGATTTCATCCATTTCAGCTTGAAATCGCTCTCTATCAGCACGAGCTACAACTTTCTCCTTAAGAAGTCTCCTTTCACTTGCATTAAGGAGAGCTCGAGTTTCATCCAACTCAGCTTGAAGGTTATTTTCATTTTGTTCAGCCATTTTTGCTTCCCTTGACCGTTTCTTGAGAGTCTTCTCAAGTTTAGGGTCAACAGGAACGAGGTCTTTCTCAGATCGAGACCTTCGCATATACCTAAAGAGAAATCTGCAAAATCACTAAGGGAGATAGATTAAATAACAAGAGCAAAAACTTCCAAGCCAAACAATCGAAAACGAATTTGATCTAAACCAAATCCCCGGCAACGGCGCCAAAAACTTGTTCGCTCAAAAGTGTGCGTGCAAAGTCTTAAATTTATATCCAAAATCAAGCAAAGAAGCGAACCCGTAGTGTACGGATCGGTATAGTAAAGCAAGAATTCCATAGTCGAACTCAGGGATTTGGGGGATCAAATTCAGTTTGTAAAATCGTTTGGCAAGTAAATAAGCTTTTGTAAAGATTAATGGGAAAACAACGATTCTAAAGATTCAGGTATCCAATTATGGCAATCGATTCAAGATGTTCTAAAGATGTAAGGACAGAGTTAGGATTGCAAAGATATAGATCTAAGGTAGGGTGTTGTACGGTGAAGTTCCAAACCCATATATCTTTCCCAAAAGCTCTCTCAATAAAGGATGTTGAGTCTCATTATAAAGAGGATCTAAGGACAAGATTAAACTCTCAAATACCCATGCCCAAACCCAAGGGAATCAAAGATAAGCCAAACAGGTTAAGGTTGTGACACTCGTAACCTAAGTAGAGGGTGTTGAGTCTCACTACTACCTAGAAAAGGTAAGCCAAGGCTAGGTTAGGGTCAATCTTTAACTTTGGATCAAAGCAAAAGCAAAACACGTCAAACAGGGAAAACCATGGTCATTTCTTGAGGAACCACGGCCGTGGAACTCAAGAACAGGCCGTGGAAAGGTTCGACGGCGAAGGTTTCTTGCAACTCTCAGGGTCCAATCTGTTTTGGTTCAATCTATCATCATCTATGCCACAACTATCAACCCTTCACCTTAGAATCGCTTAAGGTTTTAGCCAACAATCATTGTCATCAATTCAATAATCTAGATTAAAAGAAAGAAAAGATAGAACCTTGAAAACTCAATAATGAACGCAAAACTAATCTCAATAACTCAAAACCGTGCTTGTGTTCAATGAATACAGAATAGAGTCAGAAATCTCTCACAAATCTTAAAGAACAAGAAGAACGGGATGTCAATCCGCCTTCAAAGTGAAACCCTAAGATCTTCCAATTCTGAAATAGGAAAGTGCGTCTTTCTCCAAATCTTCCTTCAAAATCTCCTTTACAATGTGTAAATGAAAATCCAAATGCGTAATCTTGTGAATGATCTTGCCTCTAGCGTGGTGTGTTTTTCTCTCTTTCTTTAGTCTTCTTATAGGAAAAGCTAGGGTTACGAAAAGCCCGTAACGAATGTTGACATGGCAAAAATGCCACGTGGCAGTCGTTACAAAAACCACGGTCATGCTTAAACTTCCACGGACGTGGTTTAGGCCGTGGCTTCTCACGACATGGTCTTCCACGCCCTTAATTAAAATAATTCCCAAAACCACGGCCGTGGTTTCATGTACTTTGCCGTGGAACTCCCAAAATTGGCGTGCAATCCTTTGTTCTCCAAAGCTTTCCGATCATGCTTCCTTAGCTACTCCAATGTTTCCCCTCGCTGTCTAGCATGATCAATCACTCCTATATATTTCATTTATGCTCCAATCCAAGTCTTTATTCATCTAAAATCACAACAAAACTTGTGTAGATCTCTATACCAACATAATAGGTGAATATGCTCATATATGCTTCAAACTCATATCCATGTACACAAAAGAAGGGAAAAACTACCTAAATATGTGCCTAAACTAATGTCATATATTATGCTATCAAAATACCCCATACTTGTCTCTTGCTTGTCCCCAAGCAAGGTTTTCAAAATCTAGAACACAAGGTAGGATGAAATATGAACGCAAAGCAAGGGAAAAACAAATCTTTTTGGTATTGTGCTTCTATTCAATAGATCACTCTCAAATCTTGTTTCATGTTTCCTTGAAAACCTCTACGCACACAAAATGAATCATGTCAAGCAAAAGAAATATCATATAGTGTAAGAGTTCCAAGACCAACATCATAACCCAAAATAATGTCAAAATCAATCACGTGGAAATCCGATTTAGATCACTTAGTCAAACAACAACCCAAAGATCTTAAGGACTTTCAAGCAAAGGTCAAGAAACGTGAATGGGTAGGACATTTGTAAGGTAATGTGGTACGATATCCGGGAAAAGGAACTACACAACACAAGCAAGAAGAACATTGCTTCCCAAACATGCTTTGCATGCAAACTTTCTTTTACTTTACTTTTTGAGAGTATGGACAGCGTTGCACAAAAATCAAAGCCTAGGAGATCGACGATTCTCATTTCCAAGATGCCTCAAACCCTTTATGTACATACCATATCCCATTAGGACTGTCGTCCATTCGGACTTTGGCAAGACGCAAACACCCGGCTATGTGAATGGTGCTGAGTTACTCATCCTCATGTTCAACGTCCCCAAACTTATTTTCTATACTTTGAATGAACACTTTCCATGGCCCTCCCACATCAATTATGCCATACATTACACATTTCCTAATTCTCGGATAGGTAAAGGAGGCAAAAATTTATTGAGGAGCTAAATGGATTAAGAAGAAACAAGAAAAAAATGATGTGCCTTAATCATTTCAAAAAGGAGTGCAAGAACTTGTAATGCGATTTCAACTTTCATTCCTCAACATGATTTAGACAAGAATCTTTACATTATAAAACTTGCAAGAAGATCAAACAATATACTCAATTTCTCCATAATTCACAACTCATCTCAAGCACATAAATGTCATAAAAATTCAATCCACAAGAAAATTTTTCATTGAGGTCTTTTCCAATCCTAGAAGCACAATATTTTTCAAAATTTTTATGGGTTTTTTAAAGCTTAAAAATGCAAGACAAATAAGAAACGTGTGACAAGAAAATAAAAGGTGCAAATGTTCATGAATAAGAACGAAGCATAATGTCAAGTTATTACATCACAATGAGAATCATACTCCACCCCATACTTGAATTACACATTGTCCCTAATATGCGATAAAAGAAAAAGGAAAAGAACAAAGAAACTCACATAGTCAAGAAGCAACTCATACAATCCAACTCATCACATAGGTGGCGGTGGTGGGAACGGAAAGAAGTTCGGGTCAAATGGACGCCCAAACTGCTGCCTGTAAACATCTCAGAGGATCCTTGCGTCGTCACGGTGCTGCTCCTCAGCTGCATCAAAGTGGGTCTCAATTGAACTCATCCGTTCTGTAAGTCCGGTGACCCATTCAGGCTGTTGATCCATCCATGCCGGCCTCTGTACCATCCACTCCGGCGGTGCTCCCATCCAAGCTGGTGGAGCATCCATCCATGTTGGCGGTGCGTCCATCCATGTCGGTCTCTCACTAGCACTCGTGTGCCAGAAAGGAGAGGAAGCAGAATGTCGCTGCTGATAAGTAGACCTCCAAGGTGGCTCCTAGAAGTCCGCCGGCTGATCCAGAAAACCTCCAAAAGACTGCTCAACAGCTGCATCATCTTGATACTCACCTCCACCCATCTTTTGGTCATCCTCCTCCTCAGCTGTTGCAGGCTCATCCTCGGGATAATAGTCAAGAGCTCCAAGGAGGATAGTATTCATCGGGATAAAGGTTGCTTTCCAATTATGCCGGTCCCGGAAGGTGTAATCTGCGCTCCAAGGAATGCCCCGTCCTCCCTTGCCTTCCCAAGGCATGGAGACGTATGGAGGACCTCAGTGGCGGGGAATCAAGAGTCCCCGAGCCATGAAACCTTGAAGCCCTAGAGGCCTCGCAGATGCCGCTAACTCACAAGCCGAATAATCAATCCCCAACTGCCGTGCAATGTGTGTAACAATCCCTCCATATCCGATATTCCCTTTAGCTTTGTTCTTGATCTTACTAAGGATAGCAGCAAGCATGGTGGCGTAATCCGGAGTGATACCGACCGCCATACAATAGAGGATATAAAGCTCGTCAGCCTTGATCTTTTGTGGGATTTCAGATCTAGTGATTAAGCATTCCGATAGGATTTTATGGGCAATCTTAAAAGATAGGTTATAAATCAACTTGGCCTTTGAGTCTGCTGGTTGCCAATGGTCCTCGGAACCCACCATCATAGCAATCTCTTCCGAAAACTCGTGAGCTCGAGTGCTCCTAGGGAATGTCCCATTATAGGTCTCACCAAAACCAAACAAAGTTCCAAACTGAACTATGGATAAGTGGTGAGTGTGGTTGATCAAATGAACTCAACTCCATAGTTATCTCCTCATAAGGATCCTCCCTAATGTCCACGAAAGTGGAAAGTCCAACCCTAGCAATCATCATCCTAAAATCGTCGACAACATGCAGATCCTCAAATTCCTCAAGGACAATGTATCTAGGGGCTATAACATTGCGTTTTTGTATTCTAAGGTAGTCTTTCTTGTGGTCCTCATGGACTGTAGGGATCCTAGGGACTGGTTGAGGAGTGGGAGGGGGTTGGGAAGAGGATCTAGCACCTCTTGTATTTTTCTTTCGGCTTGGTTTACGAGTTCCAAACATTTTCACAAAAACCACGGCCTATACTTGGCAACCACGCCCGTGGAATTGTACGACAGGCCGTGGAATCTCACGATCTTTCATAAATCACCAAAAATTTCACATCAATCACAACATCAACAACCCTAGACTATTTCTATGTTCAATGCCGTCCAGTTCTCTTATATATCCTTGAAGAAATCAAAAGAAATCAACAAAGATAGAGTTGAGAGAAAAACCTAGGTCTTGGATTTGAGAAATCCAAAATCTCGCTTGATTGTTGATTGTCTGCGTTGCTTGTATTCACAATCTTCAATAGGATGATGTTTTCTTCAATTTGGAACAAAGAATCGTGCGAAACGGTCACCGAATGAAGATTTGGGGTTTGAGGGGTCAAGGGCGTGGAAGAGAGGAAGTGTGTTGGTTTTGTGAAGAAGAAGACCTTATATACCCTCAACGAAATTCTGAAAACCACGGTCCTCTATTACTTCCACGGCCGTGGTTTTGGCCGTGGCTGCTCTCGACATGGGTCTCCACAGCCAAAATTAGAAAAACCACGCCCGTGGTTTCCTATTTAAACCCGTGAAAACTTGAATTCTTGCCAAAAATCTAAATTCGTCGTTCCTTTGGCTTTCTTCATTTCTCTTGGTTGTTTTTCAAGTCTTGGGTTGCCTCCCAAGTAGCGTTGTGTTTTAGGTCCGTACCTAGACCAATCCTTTGTGCTTAAGTGAGGAGAATCGACGCTATCTCCTCATTTCAGAGTTCTGGCGAGTATCTCTTGAGTCGTTGGCCATTCACCTTGAACTTCCGCACTTCTCAGCCCCCTTCAACTACACCATGGGGAAAACGTGTTTAATAACATAAGGTCATGTTCAATGAGATTTAAGCTTATATGGAAAGAGTCGAAGTCTTGAATTGAAAAGAAGAACGACGTCTCCTTCTTTGAAGTCTTTCGGAATGATGTGCTTATCATGCCAACGCTTCGCTCTCTCCTTGTAAATCTTGGTGTTCTCATATGCATTCAAGCGGAGTTCTTCTAACTCATTGAATTCCAAGAGATGTTTCTCTCCCGCTTCCTTCATGACAAAGTTTAACCACTTGACAGCCCAATACGCCTTCTGTTCCAACTCCACCGGAATGATGACAAGACTTCCCATACACAAGATTGTAACACCCCAAATCCGCGGGACTCGGAATGCCACATTGGGTTAGGATCTCACAATGGATCCCGACCCTAGCCTGACAACAAGTTCACTGAACCTTACAACATGACACTGACAGATATGAAAACAAATACATAAAACTGTATAAAACTGTACAACCTAAAAGATAAGACATCATAGCCAAGTAAGAAACATAACACCCTCACACAGGAGGTAACAAAAGACCATCCTCACGCAAGAGGGAAAGATAACTGACTCAAAAGCCCACACATCCTAATGTACGAGACGTCCTCGGCCTGCCACTCTACTGGCTTTCACTCTTTTACACATTTATTCATCTCAATATAATGGTCATTCACTCAAATCGTATAGATATAATATATATAAAACTAGGTGACACGAGGACCGATACATCCTCGCCTATGAGCCTGCTAGCCAGCCGTACTAGTATCGGTCACACAATCCGTGTACCCTATGGGAGTGGATTGCACCCTTCCTGTAAAACGGTCTGGCCTGACATCAGAGAACCTCCCAGACTCCACGACGGGATGAAAGGGAAAGGTTATCACAGCCACGCAGTGGGGCAATCAATAAAACATAGGTCGGTAAATACGACATCACATGCTATCATAGCAAACATATAAGGCACACACCACTCATACAAACACCCAATATAAGGATGGTAGCTAAGTAAGTCCTACGGACTTACCTCAACCTCATATAAAGCTCAACCACAACTGGATTACCTCAACACTAGAGGAACAACACAACCTATAGACAAGGCATAAAGAGATGTCACATCTCTTATTAAGCAAAGGGTCACACCTAGACCCAAAGGGATCCATTGGGATCATATACATCCTATAACCTCGAATAATATGCTAAACCTTAAAGCCACATCAGGGCACATATCCAACTCATGATATCATCATCAAACTAAAATCCCATAATTACGAGAATAATGTAACGAGCATAATGGAAATTCCAATTATCCATTTTAACCAACTTAAGGTTAATTTATACTAACCCACAATACGGAAAACGAATAAATTCATAACCTATTCGTTATTAACCCTATATACGAACCGGAAGAAGATCCAGACTCGCGATACGGGGAGTAAGAGCGCGGTATGCACCCTTATATTTGATGACTTGTGGTGGCCGTCGGTGCTCTGATAGCGGTAAACGGAAGCTTTACCAAAAAGCTAATAAATGGGAAATAGATTTGTACCACGATGTAGAGGACAAGATAAGGAACTCGATGGTACAAACGATTTAAAAATGGATCGAAGACGAAGGATTTGTGATGGATTGAAAGATGAATTGTATGAACGTATTTATTGTGGATCTTCTTCTCTGTAAATTGTATTTAGAAAATCAGAGCAAAGTGAAGGAGAGGTGTAAGCCGCCTTAGTCTCCTCTTTACATGTGTACATATATTAAAGCACTTACTATTAATATATTATAACTTCCTCTGTAATCTAGAATTTGCAATTACATATGTAATTGTGAAGCTCTGTACAGCCGCCTCTTCTTATGATATATATATATATATATATATATATATATATATATATATATATATATATATAGTATGGATCCATTTAATTGAAACGTGGTTATAATTTCCGGTCTCCAAACTTTACCAAATTGGAATATCAACTGCGGAATATCATTGGGATAATTAATCCATAACTATCTCATAAAATGGGCATTCCTAAGCCACATTTCTTAACCGCTAAGAATCAGAGTAGCAACTCTTTTATCCGTTTCGTCTTTTTATATTATTTCATATCTAAGACATATCCGATGTCCCGATCATTTCTCTCAACTGCAACTTTATTTATTGGAGTTCTCAAATTCTCCAAATAACACCGGTTGTTACATCATATCCCCCTAAAACAAGTTTTGCCCGAAATTTGAACAAACTCAAATCCTCTCGGACCCATATGCCGAGGTATAACACTCACTCTATCAGAGGTATGACATCTCCGTTCAAAAAGGTCACAACCTATAACAAATCTATAACCTCAAACATCAACATGGAGGAATCATCCACTCCAGAAAATAGGGTCATAACGCTACCCAAGGCAGAGAGGAATCACATCTTTCGCTATATCACATCACAGGGCATAGAGGAAGCACATCTCTAGCCCTAAACATAATCATAAACATCGCATGGAGGAATAACATCTCCACTGAAACTATGTCCATCAAGGTAGCATGGAGGAAAGAACCATCTCCAGCTGAATCCTAATCACATTCAGATAGCATGGAAGGAGAACCATCTCCAGCTATAGACATACATCATACTAGCACAACAAGATCTAAAAAGATCATAAAACATATCATAGCTAACATGGAATAAACATATCAAGGCATATAAGCACATAATCACATATTCACCAAGATAGCACTAAGATCTACTCATCGACCCTAGGTGCATCTATCTCAGTATAAAACTCTGGATAGTTCCTCTGGATACTATCCTCAGTCTCCCATGTAGCCCCCTCAGGTCCACGTCTTGAAAACTGTATCCTCATCATAGGAATGTCCTTCGAACGCAGGCGTCTCACACCTCGTTCTAGGACTGCAATAGGATGCTCAACAAAAGTGTGGTCTGGCTCCACCACCAAATCATCATAACTCACAATGTGCCTCGGATTTGATATGTACTCTCTTAGCTGAGACACATGGAACACAGGGTGAACACCCTCTAATCTCGGAGGCAATGCTAATCTGTAGGCTGCCCTCCCAACTCTATCTAGTATCTCGAAAGGACCGACATATCGGGGACTCAGCTTCCCCTTTATGTCAAAGCGTCTGACGCCTCGCGTCGGAGATACTCTTAACCAGACATGAGCTCCTACCCTGAACTCTAGAGGCTGATGCCTCTTGTCTGCATATGACTTCTGGCGACTTTGTGTAGTTAACATCTCCTCTCTTATCAGCACTACTCAAGCCATATCATCCTGAATCTGCTCTGGCACTATCCCACTGATACTGCTAGGCTCATCCCAGCATAAAGGTGTACGGCACCTACGTCCATACAGTGCCTCATAAGGAGCCATCCCAATAGATGCATGCCAGTTGTTGTTGTATAAGAACTCAGCTAGTGGGAGGTAATCAGACCATCCCTGTCCCTAATCCAACACATAAGATCGCAACATATCCTCCAGGGTCTGGATGGTCCTCTCTGACTGACCATCTGTCTGGGGGTGAAACGCAGTCGTGAAGTGTAGACTCGTTCCCAAAGCAGTCTGAATCTGCTGCCAAAACCTCGAGGTAATTCGTCCATATCGATCAAAGACGATCGTCCTCGGTGCACCATGGAGTCTCACTATCTGTCTAGTATACTCCTCAGCCAACCTACTCACTGGCCACGTCTCTCTGATAGGGATGAAACGTGCCGTCTTCGTCAGTCTATCAACAACAACCCAAATGGCATCAAAACTCCTACTGGGTTTCAACCCAGTCACAAAATCCATGGAGACGTCCTCCCACTTCCACTGCGGCACTGGAAGTGGATGGAGCTCACCTCCAGGTCTGCAATGCTCTATCTTGACCTGCTGACAGGTCGCACACTAAGCCACAAATCTGGCTACTTTGGGCTTCAGCCCTCTCCACCAATATGAATGTCTCACATCATGGAACATCTTACTCGTACTTGGATGTACAGAGTGATGTGCCCTTGACCCCTATGTCCCAACATGAGGAAGACGAGGCACTCTAGGTTCGCTCCGATGGACCGCTCACCCGTTCACGTGCTAAGGCAATCGCCCAAGCTACCGGCTCCATCATTAGCCGGACCGTTGCTTGTCACGGACCCATTGGTTGCAAACCGTGCCTCTACACCACTATGACATGAAGCTTGTCAAGCCAGCACCGTTCCGGCGCATTTTCCGCATTTTCCGTAATTTAGCGTTTTGTAATAATAAGTCTTTGAATATTAATTTCCGGGACTTTATTTGCGGGTATTAATTTTCCAAATTTAAGATTAGACTTTTGGTTTCGAAATTTAATTCGGAAACTTAATTCCGAACTTAAATTCTCAACCTTTCATATTTCTAGGTGTTTTATTTTTGGAACTTAAATTCCGTCTTTATTTTCGTCATTTAATTTCCGACCCTTTGTATGGCCTTCATCCACTATATAAGGGGATGCTTGACTCATTTGTAAAGCATGTTCAATTTGATTAAGTATTGAGAAGTATTTTCCTCCTACTTACTTGAGCATCAATTCCTCTTCCAATCCTCTCAAAGTTTTTCTTTTGGATCGTCGATCCAAACTCAACCACATTCGAGGGTTCTTCAAGAACCAACTCAACCGACCCACTTCAAGGCTTGATCGATCAATCTAGATCGACTCATCCATTCAACTTCCGCATCCATCTCTAAGCTTCCGCAACCCATCTTCAATCGCATTCGCACTTCAACTAAGGAGTAGTTGAGCTTCAGCTTGATCTAGATCCGGAATATTTCATTGACGTGTCCAAGGACGCATCAAATTGGCATCAGAGCAAAGGGATCTAAGCTAAGTTATCTTTACTCTTGTTTTTGTGCGTTATCATATTCATCCTTTTTGCCTTTTGTTCATCATCATCTTCATCATGTTCTTCGCATCTTCATCCAAGTTCTTGAAAAAAAAATTTTCTCGATCCATTTTGCATAGCAAATTTAGGAGATTTTTGGTTTACCATTAATCAAAAAACGTTTTTTTCCTCACCCAATCCGACATTTTTGTTAATCAATTTCACCATTTTCTTGGGATTTTTTGTTGACAAAATTGGATATCACGCCTTTTGATATTCCAAAAACCAAAAACAAAGCAAAAACTCTTCAAAAAACGGATTTGTTACAAAGAAAAGTGGATTCAGCTCTTGCATTCCAAAGGTTGCATTCAAAAGTTTCAAAAAGAAACAATTCCACAAAAACCAAAGTAAAAGACGTCCGGCAAACCGGTCCATCCGAAAAATCGGATTTTTGAAAAAGGTCAAACACCAAAGCAAGTAAAACTTGCCGATAAACAATCCATCCATTTCCTATCTCTCCATTTTCTTACAAGTTGCAAATTTTCTCTTGATTTTGTGTGCATTTTGGTTCAAATTTGTTGGATTTGCCTTCCTTGCCTAACCGCCACACGGCCTTCCCAAAGGTAGAACCTTAACACACTTAAACTGTGGTAACGTTGACTTAACTTGTCACCTTGCTCATTTGATTGCTTGCAGATTTGTGTCTAATTTTGGAGTTATGACTAACGTCGAAATGGAAAATTCTCAGGACTCTCATGAAAGGCAAGAGCTTACTACTTTGACCGAAGAAAATGCCTCACTTCGGCAAGAAATTGAAGCTTTGAAGGCCCAAATGCTTACCCTTACGACCGCCCCACCGAATCCAAATGGAACCTTGGTCGATGCTTCCACATCCGATGGACGTCGCAAAGGCAAAGGTATATTGGGAGTTGAACCATCTAACGGTCGACGGCTTGCCTCTGTCATTGAAAATCAAAGGCCCTTACAAGATGACGGTCATGAGTCCCACAATGAAGGTGACATAAACCTTGACCCTTCTCCAAATGATTTGCTATATGTTGACACGGGGAATCGGCACAAGCGCTATGAGCACAACCAACGTAAGTATGGCAATTCCCCTCCTCCATCTAGTGTCCAACGCACCAACCGTCCCTCCCGGGTTGATGACCGGTACCATCATCAATCAAATGATCGCTCTCAACGTCCCGAGAATGATCGGTCCAGACAAAGCCGCCAACAGCCTAGCCGACAACCGATGTATCATGATTATGAAGAGTATGACGAGAGAGATGACTTTGACGAGTTCTCCGATGATGAGTCGGACTTGGAATGGGTGGCACATGTCCGTCCATGGCACCCACCCATCCGAGAGCCTTTTGATAACCAAGATCGAGATGAAGAATGGATGTCTCCTCCTAACCCACCAAGGCATGCACAACCTAATCATGGGCGCCAACAGCGTAACGATGGCCACCGGCGAGCCCATCACGAAAAGGCATACATGGCACCACCCCGACCGGATCCCTACCGAGCTCGTAGGGAAGGTAAGGTTAAATTTCCGATATTTTATGGTGAATATGATCCTTGTGCTTTTCTTGATTGGGCACAGGATATGAAAAGAGCTCTAAAGCATTGCCATTATGAGGAATATGAGAAAATCGAAGCGGAGACCCTTTACTTTGAGGGTGATGCAAAATCTTGGTGGATGATAACGTGATTTATGACGTTAATATAGGCATACATTTAGATAGTTTTTCCCATTATTCATGCACGGTTTGGCATTAGTTCACGACGTTTACACTCATTTCATGCATATTTCTAGAAAAGACGTCTACACGAGCTTTTGTCGGTTTTGTAGGTGTTTCGGGGATCTTTTGGACATTAATCGATACATTCGAGGGTCAAGCCTCATGGTGGTACACATCCAAGGCTTTGAAGGAACATAATTGGAGCAATGAAGGACACAAGGACCCTTATTGGTGCAAGCAATGGAGCAACTCATGGCTAGATGATCATAACAAGTCTCTGTTGAAGAAAATCGACCTACACTCAGGAAAATCGGCCGATTTATTTGACTGGGTCGATTTTTTGGCCTTTGACAGCTTAAGCCACGTGTCCCACGATCTCTTTGTCCGGCCTTGCTCTTGGTGGAGAATATAAGTGAGCCTGCAAGTTGTTGCTGGGATCGATCTCCCATTCTCTCCCTCTCCCACATCCTCTAGCATCTTCCCAAAGACTCTTCCAATTGGGAGCTCTCTTCAAGACACCCTTGTGGGTGTTCTTGAGAGAGATTAGTGTAGATTTCAATTTTGTAGTGAGATTTGAGTGATTTTTGTGAAAAAACTTGTTGAAGGTTGTAAGATCTGACTTGGAGCTACATTTGGTGTGTTGAAAGACTTGTTTTGAGCTCAAATCCAGCTAAGTTTCATTGCCTTCATTTCCTTACTTCATCTTCTTGCTATGGATTCCATGTATGCTTGTATGATGATTTTAGATCTTGAAATGCATGTTGTTGGCTAGTTTAATGTGATTCTGGAGTGATGGATTGATGGTTATAGCTTGGGTGATGATAGAATGGACTTATATGTTAGTTTAGGATGATTCGTATGCACAAAACCTAACTCATACATAAAAATCGACCTGTTCTTCATAGTAAATCGGCCGATTTTTACTATGATCCACCCGATTTTTCCTTCTGTTGCTCTTTAGTTGATGAATCTGTATGTTAGGATGTTAGATTGTTGAAATCCTAGTGTTTGTTGAACATAATATAGCTTAGGGTGACCTAATGCTAGCAAACTAAGTGAGGAAAGAGACCTACCCGGTGATTTCCGATCATAGATACCTAAGATGATGAATTCTAGGTAGTAGTGAGCCTCACAAGCGGCTATTGGATTGAGTGTGCTAGGATTATTGCTTGAGACTTACCTTTTCCGAGACTTACCCGGTAAGGAGAGGTTTGCCCTTTAAGTGGTGTCCGGTTTGTGTAGAATTCCCAACTTTACCTCCTTGAGACTTACCCGGTAATAGGAGTTTGGTGCGGGATTAGTGAAGCATGAGACTTACCCGGTAATTGCTTCCATTAGAGAAACACCCTTTCTCAACACCACAGCTTTGTCCTTAGAATCTTTAGAAGCTTGAGTCCAATGCCATAACCGGAAATCTTGACCCCTAGAATCCACTTTTCTCTCTTTGATTACATATCTTGTGTTTGTGTTGCTTGTTCATTTTGCTGGCTTGAGTTGTTAGTTTGATTCATTATCTTACTTGATTTGTGATCTTGCTTGATTACCACAAAAACCCAACCAAAAATATCGTGATTTTCATTTCTTTATTTCTTTGTCTTTTCTTAGACTAGATTCACACTATCTTTGATCATTGAATGACTTGATTTCGCCTTAGTCCTTGTGTTCGACCTCAGAATACTTTCCTTTCTACATAACGATCCGTACACTGCGGGTTTCGCTAGGTAGTTTAGGAGATTAGATCGAGTTTATAAATGTAAAGCTTTTTGTGCTACACGTTTCTAGCGTAACAAGTTTTTGGCGCCGTTGCCGGGGACTAGGTCTAGATTGAGTCATTTGCTTTTGGTCGTTTTTAGTGTTTATCTTTCTTGTTACTTTTGATCTTGTGTTGTTTTTGTCTTTGCCTTTTCATGTTTGCCATGGACGGATTGTACTTCCAAGACGACCTTGACGACATGGAGTATGAGGAGTGGATGGAAAGCCAAGATCTAGGACCTCTTCATGATGAGTTTGAGTATTGGGAGGAGTTTAATGCCTATCATGAGCCCCATGATCAAGCTCACATGACTACATTGCCTTATGTGGAACCTCACCATCAACCTCACAATGATCAATTGGAGTCAATGCTAGAAGAAATGTTGAGGAAGATGGATGATCTAGAGAGCAACCTTGCTTCCATTTCGAGTACCCACATGGTGCTTGAAGCGGAAGTATTTCAAGAAGAGGAGGTTCACCATGAGGAGATCCAAGAATTGCCCGAATCAACCATGATCATTAAGGAACTTCAAGAAGAGTTGGATGAAGCTTGGGAGCAAGTGAAGCTAAGGGATTTGGCCCTGAAGGATGAAAGAAGACTGAATTTCGAGAGAGAAGAACAAATGAGGAGGGAGATTGAGGAGATTAGGCATGCTCTTATCCTAGGAGATCCTACCATCCTTCAAGGCTTACCTCCACCTCCTTCACCTTTGGAGGAGTGAAATGAAGTATTCTCACCCCCGGACATCCTTGCCATCAACCCCGGAACCACACTTGAAGAGCTCACGAGGGAGAGCCCTATGTTAACTTCAACTCCTTCCAATCCTTTCTTGCTTGCCCGGAGTACACACGAAGATTGGAGTCCCTTTCCTAAGGAGTCTCCAATGTTTAATGATGGAGGCAAGCATGATGGATCCATGATGGTTATGGAGCACCTCAATGAAGAATTTTTTCCAAGAATCGGCTTTCTTCGGATTATGGAGGATGAGGATGGCAAGCATCTCACCGGTGTAACCGCGGAGTACCAAATGTCTAAGTATGGGGTGGCACCTATGGTTGCAACACCATACTATCATCAAGGGAGCGGTGATGAAGGAGTCTACTACTCACCGGTGAAGAGAGAACTTAAAGCTTATTTGGGCATCAAGTGGCCCTTGCTTGTCATCATGGATGCCGGAAAGCGATGGTTGCTTGGACTCCTCAAGCAAACCATGGTATTTGAGGTGGATTGACACATCCTCGGAGTTTGGTTAAGCTAATGACCTTAAAGAAGCGCTTAATGGGAGGCAACCCATTGGTACATGTCTTTCCCTTTTATTTTTCTTGTTTTTGTTTGATTTTGCTTTTGGTGTGCTTTGTTTTTCTTTTGTGTTTTTGGGTGCTAGATCTTGTTAGTTGTCATGTGTGATGAGATGTTGGAGGTCATGTGAAAACCTCATGGAACTGCTGAAGGTACAAGATCCGAGCACATGGACGAGGAAGAAAACACCCAGAAAATCGGACTGTTCTTCAACAGAAATCGGCCGATTTTCTGGGCAGTTGGTCCGATTTTTCCTTCTGTCAAGGAAAGTGATGATCTCCAATCAAGCATGGGTGGAGCGGACGTGGAACTTGGACGGCTTGCGATGCCAAGCGCGGGTTCCGACACCATAATGAACATCAAGAGCTCTCTACCATCCTTGATCGATCATCCACCATCATTCGATGTGAACCGAAATACCAAAGCATCACCAATTTTACATTGTGAGGACTCTCTTTCACTTCTTTATTTAGTTTGCACATTGGGGACAATGTGTTTCTAAGTATGGGGTGGGGTTTTCATGATCACTTGCATGATTAGCATCTAGGATAGTTTAATATTGTCACATGTTTCATTATGTCTTGCATTGTACATACATATTTCGAAAAATCCAAAAAAAAAAATCAGAAAATTTTAAAAATTTTAGTGCTTCTAAGCTTGGGAATGACCCTTATGATGAAAGTGTTTTGTGAATTGGCTATGGATGGCCTTATGTGTTGAATTGATGTATGCATATGTGGGCTTGAAGTACTTATCTTGAATCCTATGAATGATTTGTGATCATGAATGTTTGTCTTGATTGAATTGAGGATTGAAAGTCGAAAATTACATGATAGTTCTTGCACATCATTTAGGAGTGATTAAGGCAATTCATCTTTCTCTACTTCTCATCTTGATCATGTTGTTTGAGCACCTCAATTGATGAAAAATTTTACCTCTTTTGACCCATCCGGGAATAGGAGCATGCTAGTGTGTTGTGTGTAAAAAGCAAGTGTGGGGTGAAGTTGTTGATGAATGAATGATGTGAATGAAGTGCTGAATTTGTTGTGAAAAGTGTAGAAAAAAATATAGGTTTGGGGACGTTGGTTTAAATGACGAGTAACTCGGCACCATCCACATAATCGGGTGTTTGTGCCTTGCCAAAGTCAAATAAACCGATAGTCCTAACGAGCTTTGGTATGTGTGCCCGGTGTGGATGCACCTCGAAAAATAAAAAAGCCCGAGGACGGCTAATCACCAAGGTTTCAGCTTTTGTACACCAATGCCATTGTCTCAAAAATAAAAGAAAGAAAAGAAAAGATGGAGAAAATCATACACTTGTAGGGAAGTTGAGCAAAAACGAGATTGTGGAGTTAGTTCCTTTCCCGGATTAGTATCACATGACCTAAAAATTCCCACCTAATCACAACGTTTCTTAGCCTCTTCTTTTCTAAGTCCTTGTGACCTAAATGCATGTGTGTAAGACTTAGTGATCTAGATTGGACATACTCATGATCATCTTGACTTCTTCATTTTTACCTCTCATGCATGTTTTCTAGTTAAGTATAATTGTCTTTCCATGCCTTCATTCATTTTATGCATGATTGCTTGTCCATTGCTATGAAACATGACTTTGAAGGTGATCCAATATTAGAAGCACGATTCCAAAAAGATTTTGTTGTTTTTCTGCATGCATAAATCATGTCATCTCTTAGTCTATAGTTAGATCTTGCTCGGGGACGAGCCAATCTTAAGTATTGGGTATTTTGATAACGTGATTTATGACGTTAATATAGGCATACATTTAGATAGTTTTTCCCATTATTCATGCACGGTTTGGCATTAGTTCACGACGTTTACACTCATTTCATGCATATTTCTAGAAAAGACGTCTACACGAGCTTTTGTCGGTTTTGTAGGTGTTTCGGGGATCTTTTGGACATTAATCGATACATTCGAGGGTCAAGCCTCATGGTGGTACACATCCAAGGCTTTGAAGGAACATAATTGGAGCAATGAAGGACACAAGGACCCTTATTGGTGCAAGCAATGGAGCAACTCATGGCTAGATGATCATAACAAGTCTCTGTTGAAGAAAATCGACCTACACTCAGGAAAATCGGCCGATTTATTTGACTGGGTCGATTTTTTGGCCTTTGACAGCTTAAGCCACGTGTCCCACGATCTCTTTGTCCGGCCTTGCTCTTGGTGGAGAATATAAGTGAGCCTGCAAGTTGTTGCTGGGATCGATCTCCCATTCTCTCCCTCTCCCACATCCTCTAGCATCTTCCCAAAGACTCTTCCAATTGGGAGCTCTCTTCAAGACACCCTTGTGGGTGTTCTTGAGAGAGATTAGTGTAGATTTCAATTTTGTAGTGAGATTTGAGTGATTTTTGTGAAAAAACTTGTTGAAGGTTGTAAGATCTGACTTGGAGCTACATTTGGTGTGTTGAAAGACTTGTTTTGAGCTCAAATCCAGCTAAGTTTCATTGCTTTCATTTCCTTACTTCATCTTCTTGCTATGGATTCCATGTATGCTTGTATGATGATTTTAGATCTTGAAATGCATGTTGTTGGCTAGTTTAATGTGATTCTGGAGTGATGGATTGATGGTTATAGCTTGGGTGATGATAGAATGGACTTATATGTTAGTTTAGGATGATTCGTATGCACAAAACCTAACTCA
>BSUD01000007.1:82705320-82832904 GCA_033239045.1 Fagopyrum esculentum | reverse complement strand
GTCCCTTTCCTAAGGAGTCTCCAATGTTTAATGATGGAGGCAAGCATGATGGATCCATGATGGTTATGGAGCACCTCAATGAAGAATTTTTTCCAAGAATCGGCTTTCTTCGGATTATGGAGGATGAGGATGGCAAGCATCTCACCGGTGTAACCGCGGAGTACCAAATGTCTAAGTATGGGGTGGCACCTATGGTTGCAACACCATACTATCATCAAGGGAGCGGTGATGAAGGAGTCTACTACTCACCGGTGAAGAGAGAACTTAAAGCTTATTTGGGCATCAAGTGGCCCTTGCTTGTCATCATGGATGCCGGAAAGCGATGGTTGCTTGGACTCCTCAAGCAAACCATGGTATTTGAGGTGGATTGACACATCCTCGGAGTTTGGTTAAGCTAATGACCTTAAAGAAGCGCTTAATGGGAGGCAACCCATTGGTACATGTCTTTCCCTTTTATTTTTCTTGTTTTTGTTTGATTTTGCTTTTGGTGTGCTTTGTTTTTCTTTTGTGTTTTTGGGTGCTAGATCTTGTTAATTGTCATGTGTGATGAGATGTTGGAGGTCATGTGAAAACCTCATGGAACTGCTGAAGGTACAAGATCCGAGCACATGGACGAGGAAGAAAACACCCAGAAAATCGGACTGTTCTTCAACAGAAATCGGCCGATTTTCTGGGCAGTTGGTCCGATTTTTCCTTCTGTCAAGGAAAGTGATGATCTCCAATCAAGCATGGGTGGAGCGGACGTGGAACTTGGACGGCTTGCGATGCCAAGCGCGGGTTCCGACACCATAATGAACATCAAGAGCTCTCTACCATCCTTGATCGATCATCCACCATCATTCGATGTGAACCGAAATACCAAAGCATCACCAATTTTACATTGTGAGGACTCTCTTTCACTTCTTTATTTAGTTTGCACATTGGGGACAATGTGTTTCTAAGTATGGGGTGGGGTTTTCATGATCACTTGCATGATTAGCATCTAGGATAGTTTAATATTGTCACATGTTTCATTATGTCTTGCATTGTACATACATATTTCGAAAAATCCAAAAAAAAAAATCAGAAAATTTTAAAAATTTTAGTGCTTCTAAGCTTGGGAATGACCCTTATGATGAAAGTGTTTTGTGAATTGGCTATGGATGGCCTTATGTGTTGAATTGATGTATGCATATGTGGGCTTGAAGTACTTATCTTGAATCCTATGAATGATTTGTGATCATGAATGTTTGTCTTGATTGAATTGAGGATTGAAAGTCGAAAATTACATGATAGTTCTTGCACATCATTTAGGAGTGATTAAGGCAATTCATCTTTCTCTACTTCTCATCTTGATCATGTTGTTTGAGCACCTCAATTGATGAAAAATTTTACCTCTTTTGACCCATCCGGGAATAGGAGCATGCTAGTGTGTTGTGTGTAAAAAGCAAGTGTGGGGTGAAGTTGTTGATGAATGAATGATGTGAATGAAGTGCTGAATTTGTTGTGAAAAGTGTAGAAAAAAATATAGGTTTGGGGACGTTGGTTTAAATGACGAGTAACTCGGCACCATCCACATAATCGGGTGTTTGTGCCTTGCCAAAGTCAAATAAACCGATAGTCCTAACGAGCTTTGGTATGTGTGCCCGGTGTGGATGCACCTCGAAAAATAAAAAAGCCCGAGGACGGCTAATCACCAAGGTTTCAGCTTTTGTACACCAATGCCATTGTCTCAAAAATAAGTGAAAAAAGAAAAGAAAACAAAGAAAAGATGGAGAAAATCATACACTTGTTGGGAAGTTGAGCAAAAACGAGATTGTGGAGTTAGTTCCTTTCCCGGATTAGTATCACATGACCTAAAAATTCCCACCTAATCACAACGTTTCTTAGCCTCTTCTTTTCTAAGTCCTTGTGACCTAAATGCATGTGTGTAAGACTTAGTGATCTAGATTGGACATACTCATGATCATCTTGACTTCTTCATTTTTACCTCTCATGCATGTTTTCTAGTTAAGTATAATTGTCTTTCCATGCCTTCATTCATTTTATGCATGATTGCTTGTCCATTGCTATGAAACATGACTTTGAAGGTGATCCAATATTAGAAGCACGATTCCAAAAAGATTTTGTTGTTTTTCTGCATGCATAAATCATGTCATCTCTTAGTCTATAGTTAGATCTTGCTCGGGGACGAGCCAATCTTAAGTATTGGGTATTTTGATAACGTGATTTATGACGTTAATATAGGCATACATTTAGATAGTTTTTCCCATTATTCATGCACGGTTTGGCATTAGTTCACGACGTTTACACTCATTTCATGCATATTTCTAGAAAAGACGTCTACACGAGCTTTTGTCGGTTTTGTAGGTGTTTCGGGGATCTTTTGGACATTAATCGATACATTCGAGGGTCAAGCCTCATGGTGGTACACATCCAAGGCTTTGAAGGAACATAATTGGAGCAATGAAGGACACAAGGACCCTTATTGGTGCAAGCAATGGAGCAACTCATGGCTAGATGATCATAACAAGTCTCTGTTGAAGAAAATTGACCTACACTCAGGAAAATCGGCCGATTTATTTGACTGGGTCGATTTTTTGGCCTTTGACAGCTTAAGCCACGTGTCCCACGATCTCTTTGTCCGGCCTTGCTCTTGGTGGAGAATATAAGTGAGCCTGCAAGTTGTTGCTGGGATCGATCTCCCATTCTCTCCCTCTCCCACATCCTCTAGCATCTTCCCAAAGACTCTTCCAATTGGGAGCTCTCTTCAAGACACCCTTGTGGGTGTTCTTGAGAGAGATTAGTGTAGATTTCAATTTTGTAGTGAGATTTGAGTGATTTTTGTGAAAAAACTTGTTGAAGGTTGTAAGATCTGACTTGGAGCTACATTTGGTGTGTTGAAAGACTTGTTTTGAGCTCAAATCCAGCTAAGTTTCATTGCTTTCATTTCCTTACTTCATCTTCTTGCTATGGATTCCATGTATGCTTGTATGATGATTTTAGATCTTGAAATGCATGTTGTTGGCTAGTTTAATGTGATTCTGGAGTGATGGATTGATGGTTATAGCTTGGGTGATGATAGAATGGACTTATATGTTAGTTTAGGATGATTCGTATGCACAAAACCTAACTCAGACATAAAAATCCACCTGTTCTTCATAGTAAATCGGCCGATTCTTACTATGATCCACCCGATTTTTCCTTCTGTTGCTCTTTAATTGATGAATCTGTATGTTAGGATGTTAGATTGTTGAAATCCTAGTATTTGTTGAACATAATATAGCTTAGGGTGACCTAATGCTAGCAAACTAAGTGAGGAAAGAGACCTACCCGGTGATTTCCGATCTTAGATACCTAAGATGATGAATTCTAGGTAGTAGTGAGCCTCACAAGCCGCTATTGGATTGAGTGTGCTAGGATTATTGCTTGAGACTTACCTTTTCCGAAACTTACCCGGTAAGGAGAGGTTTGCCCCTTAAGTGGTGTCCAGTTTGTGTAGAATTCCCAACTTTACCTCCTTGAGACTTACCCGGTAATAGGAGTTTGGTGCGGGATTAGTGAAGCATGAGACTTACCCGGTAATTGCTTCCATTAGAGAAACACCCTTTCCCAACACCGCAGCTTTGTCCTTAAAATCTTTAGAAGCTTGAGTCCAATGCCATAACCGGAAATCTTGACCTCTAGAATCCACTTTTCTCTCTTTGATCACATATCTTGTGTTTGTGTTGCTTGTTCATTTTGCTGGCTTGAGTTGTTAGTTTGATTCATTATCTTACTTGATTTGTGATCTTGCTTGATCACCACAAAAACCCAACCAAAAATATCGTGATTTTCATTTCTTTATTTCTTTCTCTTTTCTTAGACTAGATTCACACTATCTTTGATCATTGAATAACTTGATTTCGCCTCAGTCCTTGTGTTCGACCTCGGAATACTTTCCTTTATACATAACGATCCGTACACTACGGGTTTCGCTAGGTAGTTTAGGAGATTAGATCGAGTTTATAAATGTAAAGCTTTTTGTGCTACACGTTTCTAGCGTAACAGTGGAACCGGTACGAGACCAACCGTGAGAACCGAGGATGGGCACCGGTTGCGATATTTGATCAATTGATCTATGTCATGACTAAGAAGTACGTGCCCGATGACTTCAAAAACGACATGCAGTTGCAAATTGCCGAATTCCAACAAGGAAGTCTTACTCCGGTGGCTTACTTAGCCAAGCTTGAGGATATGCATATGAAGGTCAGCATCTCGGCCTCCGCCTCCGCCCTTCGAACAAAATTCATGAGCGGCCTTAATCCGTCAATCCGGCACCCCCTCGAGATTGTCCCATACAAGGACTTGGGAGTCTTATGTCATGCCGCCATGAACTTCACAAGCAACAACTCGAAACGCCTCAATATTCAAGGTATAATTCTTCATCTAGTCAATATGCTTATACCTCTAATCCCCGTTCTCGAGATGTTTCTAGTTCTCAAAATTCCGGAGCCGCTAAAGGATCCCCACGGATGAGTTAACCCACCCGGCAAGCGGCTACCGAGAAAACACCATATCGTGGCACTGTTGCTCCACCACAAACGCCTCCGGGCCGACCCCAACAAGGATCTCAAACGGTGGCCCGCCCAAGAGAACCCGTGTGTTTCAAATGTAGCAGGTTTGGTCATGTCCAACGCGATTGCCCGAACACCAAGCGGGTGATGTTTGCCAACCCATCATATGACGATGGCGAAGAGGAATATAATGGTGATATCCTCTTGGAAGATGACCAAGATGTCGACCCCTACTATGGCATGGAGCCATGCGACGACCAACTTTCTTGCGGTCCGGCACAACCAGGTAAGTTTGCTCTTGTCTCTCGTCGCATTTTGGCTATTAAAGAGCATCTCCCTATTGACCAACGCGAGAATCTCTTCCACTCTCGTTGCTTGGTCAATGACACTAGTCTCTCTCTCTCTCTCTCTCTCTCTCTCTCTCTCTCTCTCTCTCTCTCTCTCTCTCTCTCTCTCTCTTATCATCGATGGGGGTTCGTGTTGTAATATTGTTAACGAAAAAGTGGTGAAACACTTTAAGTTGCCTACAACCCCCACCCACAACCTTACGGACTCCAATGAATTTCCGATAAGGCGCGCAAGTGACACCGTCACACAACAAGCGTGGGTGACGTTTTCTATTGGCGTCTATGTTGATAAGGTCCTTTGTGATGTTATCAAAATGGACGCCACACATGTATTGTTGGAACGACCATGGCAAATTGACTGTAAAACTTTTCATGATGGTTATCTCAACCGGTACATGTTTCAATAAAGTGGAAAACGGATCACACTTTTGCCTATAACTCCGCAATAAATTTTAGTTGACTATGCAGAACAAAAGAGGCAACAAGTTATCGATGACACAACTAAGGTGTCGGCAACATCGGACTCTCCTCGAACCTCTCCCGATGTTGTGAATGCTCATACTTCCGGATCCCGTTCCTCCGGCCCTAAGGTTCATGCTACCGAAGCAAGAGGTAGTAAGAGTATTGTCCCTCCACATGCACCTCCCACTCCTACCATTCAAGGGCAATGTGAGCCACGAATCCTTTTGGCTCGACGGCATGATTTGACACCGGTCATGGAAGGTACGTTTCGTTGTTTCTTACTTGTCCCATTTTGTTTATTCATTTCTCATGACTCGAGTAACGTGCCACACGAGGTGTCTTTGTTGTTGTCCGAATTTCAGGACATTTTGACCGACAAACTACCACCCGGCTTGCCACCAATCCGAGGAATTGAGCAACAAATTAACTTGGTGCCCGGCGCGTCTTTTCCCAACCGTGCCGCATACCGTGCAAGTCCGGAAGAGACCAAGGAGCTAGAACGCCAAGTCCAAGAGCTCCTAGACCGGGGATATGTTCGTGAGTCTTTGTCTCCATGTGCCGTGCCGGTCATACTTGTGCCCAAGAAAGACGGATCTTGGCGGATGTGCGTAGATTGCCGAGCCATCAATCAAATAACCGTCAAGTACCGTCATCCGATCCCGTGCTTAGATGACATGTTGGAAGAGCTCCATGGTGCCACCATCTTTTCAAAGAATGACCTCCGAATCGGGTATCATCAAATCCGCATGGCCGAATGTGACGAATGGAAAACGGCTTTCAAGACGAAGCACGGCCTCTATGAGTGGCTTGTCATGCCATTTGGACTCTCCAACGCACCATAACCTTCATGCGCCTCATGAATCACGTCTTGCGCAAATTTTTGGGTATTTTCGTAGTTGTCTATTTTGATGATATATTAGTTATTAGCAAGTCTTTGGATGCACACGTCGGGCACCTTCGCCAAGTGCTCGAGTGCCTTAGACTAGAGCAATTATATGTCAATTTGGAGAAATGTGTCTTTTGCTCGGACACCACAATTTTTATTGGCTATGTCGTGTCTAAGGATGGACTACGAGTGGATGAATCAAAAGTTCGCGCCATTCGGGAGTGGCCTACTCCTACTACGGCCACCATGGTCCGAGCCTTTCTCGGCTTAGCGGGCTTCTATCGACGCTTTGTCAAGGACTTTAGCTCGATAGCGGCACCGTTACATGAGCTTACTAATAAAGGTGTCACATTTGAGTGGCGTGACACCCATGCTCGAGCATTTGAGTCGCTCAAAGACCGTCTTTGTAACGCGTCACTACTCTAACTCCCCAACTTTTCGAAAACCTTCGAGGTGGAGTGACGCATCTAATGTGGGCATTGGGGGGTTCTCCTACAAGAGAATCGGCCCATTGCCTACTTTAGCGAAAAACTTTCCGGTCCCTCACTCAACTATCCAACCTACAACAAGGAACTATATGCTTTAGTTCGTTGTCTTAAAACATGGCAACATTATTTATGGCCGAAGGAGTTCATGATTCATTCGGATCATGCGGCTCTTTCGTATCTCAAGGGTCAAACTACTTTGAGTCGACGCCATACTATTTGGGTAGGATTTCTTGAGACCTTTCCTTATGCCATTCGACATAAGAAAGGTAAAGAAAATATGGTAGCCGACACACTTTCTCGACGATATATCCTTCTTGTGCATATGGACGCCAAGATCCATGGCTTTGCTCTTATCAAAGAGTTATATGTCACGGATCTTGACTTCAAGGATATATTTGCTCAATGCCTTGACCTCCGAGAGTATGAGTCTTTCTTTATTAACGATGGCTACTTATTCCGTGCGGGCAAGCTTTGTATCCCGCGCTCGAGTATTCGTTATTTGTTGATAAAGGAGGCCCATGAGGGTCGTGGTCACTTCGGTGCTACCAAGACTCTCGCCGCTCTACAAGAGCACTTCTTTTGGCCCCGGATGTGCAAGCATGTGATACGGTTTTGCACAAGTTGCATCACATGTCACCATGCAAAATCGCGCCAAGGTCCGGATGGATTGTATTCTCCTTTGTCTATACCAATGGGACCTTGGGAGGATCTTTCTATGGACTTTGTGGTTGGCCTACCCATGTCAAAACAAGGCAAAGACTCCATCTTTGTGGTAGTCGATCGTTTTTCAAAAAAGGCACATTTTATTGCATGTAAGAGCACACAAAATGCTAGCGAAGTAGCTACCCTTTTCTTTGACAATGTTGTGCGCTTACATGGAATACCGCATTCCATCCTTAGTGATCGGGACGTAAAGTTTGTGAGCCATTTTTTGGAGAACCTTATAGGGGAAACTTGGAACCAACTTGTTGTTTTCAAGTAGCTATCTTCCCTAAACCGATGGTCAAACGGAGGTGACCAATCGGACTCTCGGCGCTCTACTTAGAGCGACCCTTAGGAACAAACCGATGGTCAAACGGAGGTGGCCTTAATCCACACACCCCGATTGACTTCACTCCGCGTCCACACAAAGACGGAGAACACATCACCGGAGCAAGTCGTGCCGCTCACATTATTGAGCTTCATGAGCGGACTAGGTGATAGCATGAATTATAGTCTATATTTTGGGGTTTGTTTGGACGTTTTATCTTTCATAATCTGCATGTTTGTATGTGCATTATGCGATTTTACTACCATTTCACCTACCTTTGCGAGGATCGAGGTCTACACCTAGTTTTGTTGTAATTGCAGGTAATTTGGTACGTTTTGCATCAAAAAGGAGCAAAAGGAGTCATGAGTCATTTGGAGCTACATCCAGAGAGCATAGCCATGGATTAAAGATTTACTTTGGAGCAGATTCAAGAGATTTCACATTCTGTCGTGACTCACCTCGGTTGACCAGAGATTCATCTCGACCGAGGCGATCCAGAGACGCCGACTCGACCGAGGCGAACACCTAGGACGCGGCGAGAATATTTTATTCTTGGATGAGATCTTTTTAAATTTGGAAAGTGATCTTATATTTTTGGGCTTGGCTCCTGGAAGGAAGGAGATATGCAGAATCATATATTTTACCTATAAAAAGGGTTGGATTTCCACAATTCCGACATCACGCTATACAGTTGATCTTGCTTACGAGAAGATCCCGCATACGCAGTAGCAGCAGCAGCATACTCCAGTTGGGAGTTTTGAAGAACCTTTTTGAAGGTTGAAGGAAGATTGAAGTCCATAGCTTTTATAGCTTTATTGGAGGGTTTTGTAAGATTGTCTTTAATTCCCTCATTGGTTGTCTAGTCTTTTTGGAATGTTATCCAAGGAACGCTTTTGTTGTGATATTTGATCCAGTTATTGAAGTCTTTTTCTTAAATTCTTCTTTGTTCAAATATTCACCTTCTTCCCATATATTTAATACTTTCATAATGATGATGAGTGGCTAATTTCCTTGTGTGATTCTAGGGTGATTGGCAGAAGGTTGTGGGAAAAACAATGATAGAATAATCTTAGATTCCAGTAGGATCCTGAAAGTTCGAGTCTTTAACCTTAACCCTAAGCATCTCGTTCGGTTGATGAACATCTCGGCCGGGGTGGAATTCTTCTGACCGAGGTGACTTATCCGAATCTAAACAGAAAGTTAAGTGTTAGAGTTTGCTAAATCCTATTCTTATTACACCTTCCTGGTTCAATGCAAGCTTAGGATGAGACTTACCCGGTGATTCCTTAGTTTGTGTATTAACGATCATAAGTGTAGGTAATAAAGGTTTATCCTTTATTGGGGTTTGAGTGTGCTTCCATCCCATCTTTGTGAGTTAGCCTGAGACTTACCCGGTAAAGGTTGATTCTATTCCCTTAGATGGCATGTTAGTTTGAGGTTATAGTTCTTTATCTTGATTCCTTGAGACTTACCCGGTAATAGGAGTTACGGTTTAGGATTAGTGTGTAGTGAGACTTACCCGGTGATCTACTCCACTTTAGTAACACCTTCCCCACGCAAAAATCTCAGCTTTGTCCGCTTATCTATAGATCTTGAGTTGGAACCACAACTAGATGTTTTAATCCCTAGAATTGCATGTTTGCTTTATTGACTTCTTATTCATCTTTGATTGTGTTAATTGCTCTTGTGGTTAGTATTGACATAAGCATACCGTATTGACTTTGTTTCACCGAGTCCCTGTGATCGACCCCTGGAATTTTCTTGCTTTTACTACGATTGACCCGTACACTGCGGGTTCGCATCCTTGTTTTAAGCTTAAAGTCTAGGGTTATAAATTTAAAGCTTGCACACACCATTTGGAGCGAACAAGTTTTTGGCGCCGTTGCCGGGGACTTGGTCTAGACCGAGCCGGTACGGTTTGCTCTTGGGGCGCTTGCCCCGTTTCATCTAACCACTCTACTTGAGTGACTTTTGCAGGTTCTTTCTTAGGTATATGCGAAGAACCCGCACTGGGAAGGAAATCGTTCCTTACGATCCCGAACCAGAAAAGACATACAAGAGACGCTTAAGAGAAGCGAAGATGGCCCAACAAGACGATCGCGATCTTGCAGCCGAATTGAAAGAGACGCAAGAGCTGCTACGTCTCAGCAAGGAAGAACTAAGGCAAGAGAAGGAAGAGAATCGCACCAGGACTGCAGCTATCGAAGCAGAAATAGCAGTCATCCGAAATAAGATTCTACAGCGACCGAGGGAAGATCCTCCTGTTGATCCTCGACCGATGCAGGATCCAGTAGCTGATCTTCGACCGAGGCAGATTCCAGTACCTGACGCCCCGGCCGATGTACTTCCACCTCGGATGCCCGTCCGAGATGTTCTTCTCGCAGGAATCCCACAAACCCTAGGTCAAAGGATGGACCCTAATCAACAGCTGAGGCGTCCAGGGGTAAACCTAGGAGATCCAGCGGATCATGACTACGAACTTCGACCGCAAGTTCTATCCATGATTCGCCAATGCCAATTCGGAGGGCTAGAGAAGGAGTCGCCGCATCAACATCTTCAAAACTACGAGATCTTGATGGAAACCTTGCGACCTTCCAGAATTGAAAATAACAACTACAAGCTAAGACCTTTTTACTTTTCTTTAAAAGATAGAGCTCTTACTTGGTATCAATCTCTTCCTCCAGGAAAAATTAGCACATGGGAGGAGATGACTACGGAATTCTTAACCAAATTCTTTCCCCCCTCAAAGACCGCTGAAATGAGAGGGAAGATCAATGCTTTCATCATTAAGGACAAGGAGAGCTTGTCCAAATCTTGGGAGCGGTTCAAGGATATCCTTTTGGATTGCCCACATCATGGGATTCCAAAGATCGAGTTGTTGGAGATCTACTTCAAAGGGTTGGACGGAAGCACCCAGTTCAATCTCCAACTACTCTCTGCCGGTACCTTCATGGACATGGCGATTGATGAGGCTTGGGACTTCATTGAGAAGCAAGCCTTGCACATGGAGTTACCCACCAAGGAGCTGAAGGTGGAGTTAAAAGAGTCAACTTTCAAGAGACTCAATCCAACAACAATTAACTCACGTCTTTGAAGAATGACGTGAAGCAATTGAAGGAGCTCTTGATGGCTCAAACTAAGAAGGAAGAGCAAGGGCAAAGGAACAACAACAATAACGGGTACCGTAACAACAACAACGGTCCCCGAAACAACAACTACAACAACAACAACAATAGAGGATCCAATAGCAACAACTAGAGGGCGAATAACCAAAATCATGGTAACAATCATTCAAACTCCAACTCTAACAATTCCTCTAACCCTTTCCTCTCTTCCCCTTCTTCTTCTTCTACTCCATTAAAGAGCCAAGGGCAAGGATCAAGTTCGTCTCAGCCGGAAAAGAAAGACGCAGTTCTGGAGGCAATCTTGATCAAGCTTAGCGCTATGGAGAATTCTATGACTTCATTTTCGAGGGCCCAAAAGTCCCTCGAACAACAACTTGCTAATAGGGCGAATGAAGCGCCAAGAGATCCAGGGAAGCTTCCAGCAAAGACGGAAAGCAACCCTAAGGGCCAATGCATGGCCATAACGACGAGAAGTGGACTCAAAACTGCAGATCCAGTACCTCGCTCGACGCAGACCACCTCGGTCCAGATCCAGTCGAAGAACACCTCGACCAAGATGCCAACCGAGGCGGAGCAACAGAAAGCAGGAGGGACGACAGAAACTTATGTTCCACCTCCTGCATACAAACCACCACTTCCATTCCCTCAGTCCAGAGCCAGAGCACATCTAGACAAGCACTTTGGTAAGTTTCTTGACTTGATGAATAAGCTACATATTAATATTCCTTTCCTTGATGCTATTTTAGGTATGCCCGCCTATGGGAAGTTCTTAAAAGAAATCTTATCAAGGAGAGGAAGCTGGAGGATGTTGGTGAAGTTAGGATGACATCTAAATCTTCGGAGCATATCAAGATCATGAAGGAAAAGATGCCACCTAAGTTAAGAGATCCCGGTTCATTTTGCATTCCCATTCAAGTTGGGGATGTCACTTGTGAAGCCCTTTGTGATCTAGGAGCCAGCGTGAGCATCATCCTGCTGGAGCTATGCACGAAGATCGGTCTTGGAGAGCCCAAGCCGGTCAAGATTCGACTTTACATGGCAGATCGCTCCATTACCCATCCCGTGGGCATTTTGGAAGACGTTCCGGTCAAGTTAGGTAACTTCTATCTACCCATAGATTTTGTTGTACTTGACATTCCCGCAGATTATCCTGTTCCTATTATTCTCGGGAGGCTATTTCTAGCAAGTTCGGGTTGCAACGTGGATTGCAAGAATGCCAAGTTGAAATTCAACGTTGGTGGCGATGAGGTGGAGTTCGCACTACTTGCAGCCATGAAAGGGGAGCAACTAACTGATGATATCTTCAACATCTACGATGAAGAAGAATCAAGAGAATTGGTGAGCTCTATCCTTATTAACGATCCACTCGAAAGAGTTATTAGCTTCAGTTTAATGGAGGAAGGTATAGATGCTTCTTATGATGCAGATATACGGAGCTTAAAGGCACTGGAAGAGGATCCAGGAGCTACAACTGAAAAGCTAGTCCAGGAGACGAAGATCTCCAGTCTCGGATCCAGTAGCAGTACCTCGACCGAGGCACTTTTTGGACTGAGCGAGGTGACCGAAGAACATCTCGGTCAACGCCTATGTGCCTCGACCGACGTCGATGGCGAGATGATGTCAACTGAGATTGCTGAGAATGACAAACTTCTTACTCCCTTCTCTGACATTCACCCACTGTTGGTGGACCATTCCATCCACCAACTTTCTGATAATAAAGGTCCTTGGTATGCTGATATTGTGAATTATCTTGTTTGCCAGGAGATACCACCCGGATTGACGTACTCTCAAAAGAAGAGATTCTTCAAAGAAGTGCGACATTACTACTGGGATGAGCCGCTACTATTCAAGCGCGGACCAGATGGGATGCTTCGAAGGTGCATTCCGGAAGATGAAGTTAATAGCGTCATAAGGCATTGTCATTCACTTCCTTGCAGAGGGCATGCTAGCACCGATAAAACATGCGCTAAGGTATTGCATTCTGGTTTCTTTTGGCCTACAATATTTAAGGATGTGCAATCTTTCGTTGCCTCTTGTGATGCATGTCAAAGAACAGGGAACTTATCAAGGAGGAACGAGATGCCACTTAATAACATCCAAGAAGTGGAAATCTTTGATGTATGGGGGATTGACTTCATGGGACCTTTCCCATCCTCCGGAGGAAACCTCTACATTCTCCTTGCAGTTGATTACGTCTGTAGATGGGTTGAAGTCATTGCTTCTCCCACTAACGACGCCAAGGTGGTTGTGAAGTTCTTGAATAGAACTATCTTTCCACGATTTGGAACTCCACGCATCATCATTAGCGATGGAGGAACACATTTCATAAACCGGAAGTTCAAGGCACTTCTATCGAAGTATGGGGCAACCCACAAGGTATCAACCGCTTATCACCCTCAAACTAGCGGACAGGTCGAGATCTCGAATAGAGAAATCAAGGCAATTTTGGAGAAGACCGTCTCTAGAACGAGGAAGGATTGGTCCATGAAATTGGACGATGCTCTTTGGGCGTACAGGACCGCATTCAAGACTCCCATAGGTACCACTCCTTATAATTTGGTATATGGGAAGTCTTGCCATCTGCCCGTCGAATTGGAACATAAAGCATATTGGGCGATCAAATGGTTGAATTTCGACATCAAAGAGGCCGGCGAGAAGCGACTGTTGGAACTCAACGAGCTGGAAGAGCTGTGTTTGAACGCTTATGAGAATGCCAAAATCTACAAGGAAAGGACGAAGAGATGGCATGACAAGTGTATCGTCCCAAAGGACCTTAACGAAGGAGACTTAGTTCTACTCTTCAAATCCCGCCTCCGCCTTTTTCCAGGTAAGTTGAAATCTAGATGGACCGGACCTTATGTTGTGAAACATGTTTTCCCTCATGGTGCAGTTGAGATATGGGGCGAAACTAGCGGAAGCTTCAAGGTCAACGGTCATGGGCTTAAGAAATACCAACCGGAAACGCCGGTTGAGGAGGTTGCATCAATATACCTCGTTTGAGACGCATCATGGTCCAGCTAGCGACCTTAAATCAAGCGCTTCTTGGGAGGCAACCCAAGGTATTGTTTTCTTTTCCCGTTTTCTAGTCTAGCTTAGATAGTTTTTTGTTTTTGCTTTGCTTTGCCTTGTTTTTGGCGTTCTGGACAGACAACAGGGAATATCTAAGGAAGGAGCATAACTGGAAGGACAGAAGTTCGAGATTCTGAGAAGACAGAAGCACCTCGGTTACTGTCAGAGCACCTCGACCGAGTTGATTCTTGAGCAACCGAGGCAACTAGGGTTTTTGCAGAACCACCTCGGTCCATACCACCTCGGTCCAGTCGAGACCATCTCGACCGAGGTGACAGCAGATCCAGGAACAGTATAAAAAGAAAAAAAAATTACTTTTCACTTTTTATCTTCTTCACCTCGACCGCGGCGACAGTCCACTTTGCTCTCTCTCGTTCCTTGCTCGTTTTCGAAGATTTCCGCTTCCAAACTACGATTGAAGGATAGAGGAACCTTTTGCAACAACAGATCTGCAAAGAAATCGAACGAATCGACCGAAACGAGGTAAAATAAGTCGAAACCCTAACTCGTTCATTCGTTTCGATTTGGGCTTTGGTTGCCCCTGATTCTGCTGAGAAAAGGCATAAGTACCCCTTAGGAAGCAATTGTAGTGATTTTGGGGGGAAAAGAACTGAATTTCTGAGAATTGGAATCGTAACTGCTGCGCCTCGGTCCGGTCGAACTGCATCTCGACCGAGGTGATTCTTGAGTCTTGTCAGCAACCGAGGTGGTCTGACAGTGTCGAGTGAAAATAAGTTCCGATCGTCGCCTAGCCCTTAGAGACAGATCCTCACCCTCCCCTTCTTCCTCTTCTTCCCGTCCGTACCGCCCGGTTATCCACGAGAGATGCCGGGTAGACTATGAGCGGATAGCTAGCCGTCCAGTTATCGCACCACGTTTTCTGGACGTGTCGGCTTTTGATTGCCTAGGGTTAGATGCTGACCTTAGGAGGATGATTGCTACAGTAGGGCTGTATCATTTTACTGAGATCCGAGCCCCAGCTTACTTGGAGCCGACCCTAGAGTTTGTTAGCTCCTTCTCCTACCTTCCCACAGACCAGTCTGTGAAGTACCGGTTGATGAACCGGAACTTCATAGTTCCTTTAGAGATATGGAGAGAGATTTTCGGCTTTTCTGAGCTCACCGCCACCGATTTCCCCTCCGGATCCGTAGCTAGGGAGTTCTGGGGGCAGATTGCCCATATTACCGAGCATGCAGACAGATGGCGCCTTGGAGATTCCAGGGAGAAGGTCATCTTCCATCCAGCCTTCAGATTAGCCCACAGGATCTTCAGCGAGACACTTCTGGCGCGTACTGAGACGCTCCAGAAGATCCGGCAGGGCGAGCTCTTCAGCCTCTACTGCATGGTTACAGGAGGTTTCCCAGACTTTGGCTTGATCTTGGCAGAGGACCTGCACAAGATCAAGGCCAAGGCAAAGGGAGACATTTGCTGCGGAGGTCTGGTCACCCATATTGCTACCTATCACGGGATGGACCTCAGTGTATGCACGATGGTGGCGGCTCCGAAGCCGCTCGGATTATAGGAGATGATCACACAGAGGATTCTGGTTCCCCGTGGTTTGACCACTCCATATGTCGCTATGCCTTGGGAGCGGACTGCACCACAAGGGATCCGCTGGTCTGCTCAGTTCACAGTTTTTGATCCGCATTACTGGCAGACAGCTTGGGCTCCTCTGATGGAGGATCATAGAGAGGCAGCAGCTGCCCCGGTTGAGGAGGAGGAGGATGACGACGACGAGGAGACAGTGGATGAGAGAGATGGTGGAGTCCCGATGGATATAGGGACGGATACTGCAGGGATGAGCGCACCACCGATCATCGATTTGGATGATGAGGAGGAGACGGAGCCCGCACCAGCTGAGACTTCTCCAGTCAGACCTGCTAGACGCAGGAGGCGCGGAGTGAGGGATCGAGCTGCCCACCGACGGATCGATGACCTAACGGATCAGGTTATTGACTCGTATGCTGCATTATCGCTGGATATCCGCGAGATGCAGGAGCGGCAGCACTATCAGCACGTCATGGCCCAGCTGTAGTTCGAGCGTGTCATGGGTTATCCGTTCGACCCGACACAGTATCCGTACGTGCCACCACCACCACCACCGGATCAGGATTACTGAGGAGCTGCAGGATTTTCTTTATTTTTCTTTATGCAGTTCAGCTATTTATCCGGTGAGTACTCTCGTGTTCAGACTTTTATTTGACCCACTGGGACAGTGTGTCCCAAGTATGGGGTGTTTGTATTATTTGACTACCTTTTGATGTATGACGCACATTACTATTTATCGGATATTCTATTTTATGCTTCACTTCTGCATTTATATGATTATCTGATATTACATGCATACCTACAGGTTATTTGAGAAAAACGTCGAAACTGAAAAAAAAAAAAAAATTTGACCTCGACCGGGGAGATTCTGGCCAAACGAGGCATTTCACCTCGGTTGAACCAAGAACATCTCGACCGAGGTGCGTAACAGAAAGTTTTCGAAAACGATTTTTTGTGCTACTTATCTGGATATGATCTCGGTGAAGATTCTGTTTACCTACTGGTTTTAAATTATTTATGTGTTTGAAAGGTTTTATAATATGTTTAAGTTGCTAAATGCTTTGTTTGAAATTATTGGCATGTTTAATACTTTGTTTTTATCCAAATTATGTTGAATTTGAAGGTTGACACCGCAGGTTAAGTTCTCTCACTTTCTTCTTGGAAAGATCAAGGCAATTCATCTTCTTCTTCTTCTTCTTCTTGATCATGCTTAGCCCCTCATATACATTTTGCCTCCCTTTACCTATCCGGGAATTTGGAAGCAAGCGAAGTGGTGAAAGCAAGTTAAAGTTGAAAAGTGGGCTGGAAGTGAAAGTGTTAGAAAGCAATAATAGGTTTGGGGAAGTCAATCATGAAGATGAGTAACTCGGCACCATTCACATAGCCGGGTGTTTGTGTCTTGCCAAAGTCGGATTGAGCGATATTCCTAACGGGTCATGGTATGTGCATCAAGGGTTTGATGCATCTCGAGAAATTGATGATTGCAGATTTCCTAGGCTTCGGTTATTGTGCACCTCTGTCCATGCATCCCAAAAAGTAAAGTAAAAGAAAAAGTGTGAGATAAGCGAAGCTTATTGGTGGAAGATGTTACAAGTCAAAGTGAAAGTGAAGTTCATCCTTTTCCCGGATTCTAGCACCACATTACCTTACATACATCCCTACCCTACACGTTTCTTGACCTTTTCTTATGGGAAGCCCTTGAGACCCTGAGCTTGTTGATTGACTTAGTGGTTTAAATCGGATTATACATAATTAATTTTGATAATTATGATTTATTATGCATTCTATGATTTTATGCAAAGATGAACAACTTTCCTATATTTATAAAATGTTTTGATCATATTGAGTTTTTAAATTCCAGGAAGTACTCTCTTAGAGTGATCTATGGTAGTTGCACACCATAAAATGTTTTTGAAAGACTTTTTCATTGATTTTCTTGACTTATAATCCATTCTATCTTATCTTTTATATGAGGAACTTGCTTGGGGACAAGCAAGGGCTAAGTATGGGGTATTTTGATAGCATGAATTATAGTCTATATTTTGGGGTTTGTTTGGACGTTTTATCTTTCATAATCTGCATGTTTGTATGTGCATTATGCGATTTTACTACCATTTCACCTACCTTTGCGAGGATCGAGGTCTACACCTAGTTTTGTTGTAATTGCAGGTAATTTGATACGTTTTGCATCAAAAAGGAGCAAAAGGAGTCATGAGTTATTTGGAGCTACATCCAGAGAGCATAGCCATGGATTAAAGATTTACTTTGGAGCAGATTCAAGAGATTTCACATTCTGTCGTGACTCACCTCGGTTGACCAGAGATTCATCTCGACCGAGGCGATCCAGAGACGCCGACTCGACCGAGGCGAACACCTAGGACGCAGCGAGAATATTTTATTCTTGGATGAGATCTTTTTAAATTTGGAAAGTGATCTTATATTTTTGGGCTTGGCTCCTGGAAGGAAGGAGATATGCAGAATCATATATTTTACCTATATTTATGGGAAAATATCTTTCTAAGATTTATTATCTTTGGAGGGTTATTTTCCTATAAAAAGGGTTGGATTTCCACAATTCCGACATCACGCTATACAGTTGATCTTGCTTACGAGAAGATCCCGCATACGCAGCAGCAGCAGCAGCATACTCCAGTTGGGAGTTTTGAAGAACCTTTTTGAAGGTTGAAGGAAGATTGAAGTCCATAGCTTTTATAGCTTTATTGGAGGGTTTTGTAAGATTGTCTTTAATTCCCTCATTGGTTGTCTAGTCTTTTTGGAATGTTATCCAAGGAACGCTTTTGTTGTGATATTTGATCCAGTTATTGAAGTCTTTTTCTTAAATTCTTCTTTGTTCAAATATTCACCTTCTTCCCATATATTTAATACTTTCATAATGATGATGAGTGGCTAATTTCCTTGTGTGATTCTAGGCTGATTGGCAGAAGGTTGTGGGAAAAACAATGATAGAATAATCTTAGATTCTAGTAGGATCCTGAAAGTTCGAGTCTTTAACCTTAACCCTAAGCATCTCGTTCGGTTGATGAACATCTCGGCCGGGGTGGAATTCTTCTGACCGAGGTGACTTATCCGAATCTAAACAGAAAGTTAAGTGTTAGAGTTTGCTAAATCCTATTCTTATTACACCTTCCTGGTTCAATGCAAGCTTAGGATGAGACTTACCCGGTGATTCCTTAGTTTGTGTATTAACGATCATAAGTGTAGGTAATAAAGGTTTATCCTTTATTGGGGTTTGAGTGTGCTTCCATCCCATCTTTGTGAGTTAGCCTGAGACTTACCCGGTAAAGGTTGATTCTATTCCCTTAGATGGCATGTTAGTTTGAGGTTATAGTTCTTTATCTTGATTCCTTGAGACTTACCCGGTAATAGGAGTTACGGTTTAGGATTAGTGTGTAGTGAGACTTACCCGGTGATCTACTCCACTTTAGTAACACCTTCCCCACGCAAAAATCTCAGCTTTGTCCGCTTATCTATAGATCTTGAGTTGGAACCACAACTAGATGTTTTAATCCCTAGAATTGCATGTTTGCTTTATTGACTTCTTATTCATCTTTGATTGTGTTAATTGCTCTTGTGGTTAGTATTGACATAAGCATACCGTATTGACTTTGTTTCACCGAGTCCCTGTGATCGACCCCTGGAGTTTTCTTGCTTTTACTACGATTGACCCGTACACTGCGGGTTCGCATCCTTGTTTTAAGCTTAAAGTCTAGGGTTATAAATTTAAAGCTTGCACACACCGTTTGGAGCGAACACTAGGACACAACTCCAACGGCGTGCCGGTCAACTTGCCTCACAAGTCACAACGCAACAAAGGGCGCCGTCCACTCTCATTCGAGCCCGGTGATCTTGTTTGGCTCCACTTAAGGAATGAGCGTTTTCCATCTCGCCGCAAAGGCTAGCTCTCGGACCGCGGTGATGGACCATTCCGCATCTTATCCCGCCATGGCCCGAATGCATACAAGTTGGAGCTTCCGGACGACTATGGCGTGCACCCGACGTTCAATGTCAAGGATCTTGCACCATACATTGAGCCCCTATTTAACGATGGTGAAACGGGGACGTTTCACATCCAAGATGGGGGGACTGATGCGTCATGGAGTCTCACTATCTATCTAGTGTACTCCTCAGCCAACCTACTCACTGGTCACGTCTCTCTGATAGGGATGAAACGTGCCGTCTTTGTCAGTCTATCAACAACAACCCAGATGGCATCAAAACTCCTACTGGGTTTCAACCCAGTCACAAAATCCATGGAGACGTCCTCCCACTTTCACTGCGGCATTGGAAGTGGATGGAGCTCACCTCCAGGTCTGCAATGCTCTATCTTGACCTGCTGACAGGTCGCACACTAAGCCACAAATCTGGCTACTTTGGGCTTCAGCCCTTCCCACCAATATGAACGTCTCACATCATGGTACATCTTACTCGTACTTGGATGTACAGAGTGATGCGCCCTTGACCCCTATGTCCCAACATGAGGAAGACGAGGCACTCTGGGTTCGCTCCAATGGACCGCTCACCCGTTCACGTGCTAAGGCAATCGCCCAAGCTACCGGCTCCATCATTAGCCGGACCGTTGCTTGTCACGGACCCATTGGTTGCAAACCGTGCCTCTACGCCACTATGACATGAAGCTTGTCAAGCCGGCACCGTTCCGGCGCATTTTCTGCATTTTCCGTAATTAGCATTTTGTAATAATAAGTCTTTGAATATTAATTTCCGGGACTTTATTTGCGGGTATTAATTTTCCGAATTTAAGATTAGACTTTTGGTTTCGGAATTTAATTCGGAAACTTAATTCCGAACTTAAATTCTCAACCTTTCATATTTTTAGGTGTTTTATTTTCGGAACTTAAATTCCGTCTTTATTTCCGTCATTTAATTTCCGACCCTTTGTATGGCCTTCATCCACTATATAAGGGGATGCTTGACTCATTTGTAAAGCATGTTCAATTTGATTAAGTATTGAGAAGTATTTTCCTCCTACTTACTTGAGCATCAATCCCTCTTCCAATCCTCTCAAAGTTTTTCTTTTGGATCGTCGATCCAGACTCAACCACATTCGAGGGTTCTTCAAGAACCAACTCAACCGACCCACTTCAAGGCTTGATCGATCAATCTAGATCGACTCATTCATTCAACTTCCGCATCCATCTCTAAGCTTCCGCAACCCATCTTCAATCGCATTCGAACTTCAACTAAGGAGAAGTTGAGCTTTAGCTTGATCTAGATCCGGAATATTTCATTGACGTGTCCAAGGACGCATCACAGAGTAAGGTGTACAGTGAGCCTCCTATAAAATCCTTTGCCTCAAATCTGCATCAGCAGAAACACAAATACGATCATGTCGCCTCATCACTCCATCAGCTCCAATGGAAAACTGTGGTGCCTCTCCACGAGACATCCTCTCTTTGATCCTCATCAAGGTCGGGCAGGTTCTCTGCTTCTGTTGGATCTCATCCAACAGATCAGGTAAAACCTCTAAGGCATACAACTGGGCATCCTCATCAGGAAACTGGATGTCCATCTCTAGTCAAGCTAGATCCCTCTGAAGTTGAGGTTGTACAGTCAATCTCGCAATCGCCTTCTCTCGAGGCGTCTTCCTGCTCAAGGCGTCAGCAACCACATTCGCCTTTCCAGGATGATACAAAATCTCAAGGTCAAAGTCCTTGATCAACTCAAGCCATCGGCGCTGGCGGTTGTTCAACTCCCGCTGCATGAAAATACAGTTCAGACTCTTATAGTCTGTGAAGATCTGACATGTAGCACCATACAAGTAATGTCTCCAGATCTTCAAAGCATGCACTACCGCTGCTAACTCCAAATCATGAGTCGGGTAGTTTTTCTCATATGTCTTCAAATATCGAGACGCATATGCAATCACTCTACCTCTCTACATCAACACACATCCCAAGCCTAGCTTGGATGCATCACTATAGACCACAAAATCATCAGATCCCTCTGGCTGTGCCAGGACATGAGCAGAAGTCAAACGCCTCTTCAACTCCTCAAAGCTCTGAGCACACTGGTCGGTCCACGCAAACCGGGTAGTCTTCCTCAGAAGACTCGTCAATGGACGGGCAATCACAGAAAAACCCTCCACAAAGCGTCTATAGTAACCGGCTAAGCCAAGAAAGCTACGCACTTCCTTGACGTTCGTCGGTGTCGTCCATGCAACAATAGACTCGATCTTCGCCGGGTCAACCATAACCCCATCGGCGGAGACGATGTGCCCAAGGAAAGCAACCTCAGACATCCAAAACTCACACTTAGAGAGCTTAGCATACATCTCTCAATCCCTCAAAATCTGCAAAATCGTCCTCAGATGACCGGAATCCTCCTTTCTACTACGAGAGTACACTAAAATGTCATCAATGAAGACCACCACAAACTAATCAAGGAAGTCGATGAATATGTTGTTCATCAACTCCATAAAGACTGATGGGGCATTCGTCAGCCCGAATGGCATCACTACAAACTCGTAGTGTCCATAACGGGTATGAAATGTCGTCCTGTGTATGTCCTGCTCTCTCACCCTCAGCTGGTGATATCTTGAGCGTAAATCAATCCGGGAGAAAATTGTAGCTCCCTGAAGCTGATCAAGTAGATCATCAATACGAGGCAGTGGATACCTGTTCTTGATGGTCACCTTGTTCAGCTCTTTGTAATCTATGCATAACCTCAAAGATCCGTCCTTCTTCCGCACGAAGAGGACAAGTGCACCCCATGGTGAAACACTAGGGCGTATGAAGCCCTTCTCAGCCAACTCCTCGAGTTGCTTCTTCAGCTCCAACATCTCGACAGGTGCCATACGGTATGGGGCCTTCGAGATGGGTCGCGTGCCAGGCTCTAACTCTATGCTGAAGTCCACACTCCGCTGAGGCGGCAAACTCGATGGCTCAGCAAACACATCTGTAAACTCGCAGACTACTGGAATATCCTCCAAAGCTGGACTCTCTCCATCCTTCATGGCGTAGCACCAGAAGGCATCACAACCCTGTACAATCAACCTAGCTGCTCGGACGACACTAATAACCGAACCTATCTTCCCAAGGTCCCAACCCCGGAAGATCTCAATATGTCCAACCTCGGTAGAGACTGTAACAGTCCGCCTACCAACATCCAAAATTGCATGGTGTCTACGCATCCAGTCCATACCTAATATGACTTCTTCATGCATCAATGGCATGACTAAGAAGTCAACAAGTAAAACACGAGTCCTTAAACGAAGGGGACAACTACGTATCTCACGGGTACCTCTGACGTGACTACCATCAGGTAACCCTATAGTAAAGGGTATCCCCTCTATGGTAGCTAAACTCAGACGCTCAACACAAGTATCAGAAATAAAGGAATACGTAGCACCAGTATCAAACAAAACTCTAACAGGTAAACCATGAAGTAAAATGGTACCTGTAGCAGTCGGTGCAGGTGGATCCTCTACACTCCTCAACTCAAAAGCTCGCCCCCGGGCTCCTCTGGCATCATTGGTGCCAATATCTCTACCTCTACCTCTACTCGGTCTTGGAACAGATGCCTGAGTAGATGGACGCTTTGGGACCCTCTGCTGTCCTTGTATCTGTTGCTGAGGTGTCCTCTGATCACCTCCTACTACACTGGAAGGGGAAGAACCTTGTTGGGATGCTACTCCTCCCTGCCTACAAAAGGCAGCTCGATGTCCCTGTCGGCCACAGGTAAAACAAGTCACAACTGGTCTAGGATAAGCTGGCTTCAGATGACCAGGGTCTCCACAGTTATAACACTGACGTCCCTTATCTGTTGTCTGTGCAGATGAGGGGTAACTCTGATGCCTCTAATCTTGTCTAAATCCATATGATCCTCCAGCTCCACTGGTTTGCCCAGTGCACTGCCTCTTCTCAAACCGTCCCGTCTGAGAAGCTCTCCTCTGACTGGCTCGCTCTTAGTCAAAAGCTGAAGCCCGGTCCTGGTAATCAGCTAGGGACTCACAATGGAATCCTGCTATGAATGAACGGGTGCTCTCTCTCAGACGACGAGAGAACAGATACACATGCTGGTCCTCAGAAGGTGCAGCTGGACCCAACAAAGCTAACTCAGTCTGGAAACGGCGGATGGCGTCAGTAATAGGCACATCCTCAAAGCCGGCCTCCACAAAATCCTGCAGCTTCTCCCTCCTCAATGAGGCAGGGCAGAACTGCTCTCTAATCATGCGTCTCATGTGGTCATAACTGGTAGCTCTAGTTTGGACAGTCCTCCACCACGGGTGTGCGAGGTCACGGAATAGAGACTAAACTAGCTCTATCCGTCTATCCTCAAGACATCTAATAGACTCCAAGGCTGAGTCTACATGCCCAATCCACACCTCAATCTCTAACCCTATCTCTCCTGAGAAGTGTGGCACTCCCTGTTGGTGAAATGCCTTCAACTAGGCATCTGGTTGAGGCCCTCTGGTCTCCACTGGGGCTCAAACTGGATCCACCACATGTGTAGTGCAGTTGGTACCCAGGTCGCTCCTTGAGATCTCTCAAAAGATCCCTCAAGTACTGGTAAATCTGGGGCTCGCCTGCCAGCCCTAATATCCTCCTCAAAATGTCGGAGGTACTCTCTGAACTCCGGTCCTCCCATGGAGACACGGCCAGCGTCATCAGACTGAGCTCGATGTGAATGATGTCTCATAGATACACTGCTCCTCGTCTTTGGGACGACGCTCTCTGGAACCTCCTCATGTATCTCCTCCACCACTGGTGGGTCAGCAGCGGGAGCTGGTCCCTCACCTACCACACCCGGAGGACGGGGTGGTCTACCTCTACCTCTGCCCAAAGCGGCAGTAGCTCTAGTCCGAGCCATCTGCGGGGTATGCACACCTAACTTATAAGGCTCTATATAGGCCATAAGTACAAATATATATATATATATATATATATATATATATATATATATATATATATATATATATATATATATATATATATATTCAACACAACACATACATAATCCATCATACATATATACATATCATATCTACAGTGCAGAGATCCATAGCAGGAATGGCGACTTCTCGTACATCAAACCCCAAACCACTTTTAAAACCAAAACCTTTAAAACGTCACATCCCATGTGGGTTCTGTTTATTTTACCTATCAGATCTCATTGTAGGTAACAAGTGCCATTGTTGTCAACCTGGGCTCTAATACCAACTCTATAACACCCCGAATCCGTGGGACTCGAAATGCCACATTGGGTTAGGATCTCACAATGGATCCTGATCTTAGACTGACAACAAGTTCACTGAACCTTACAACATGGCATTGACAAATATGAAAACAAATACATAAAACTATATAAAACTGTACAACCTAAAAGATAAGACATCATAGCCGAGTAAGAAACATAACATCCTCACACAGGAGGTAACAAAAGACCATCCTCACGCAGAAGGAAAAGATAACTGACTCAAAAGCCCACACATCCTAATGTATGAGACGTTCTTGGCCTACCACTCTGCTAGATCACCCAGCAGCATGCCTATCCTGTAGGGCATCTACATCATGGTAATAAACCATTAGCTATCCATACACATATATAGAGTAATGCATAAGCACAATCACACATAGGGAAAGATAAACATATCAACATGCTTTCACTCATTTACCCATTTATTCATCTCAATATAATGGTCATTCACTCAAATCATATAGATATAATATATATGAAACTAGGTGACACGAGGACCGATACATCCTCGCCTCTAAGCCTGCTAGCCAGCCGTACTAGTATCGGTCACACAATCCGTGTATCCAATGGGAGTGGATTGCGCCCTTCCTGTAAACCGGTCTGGCCTGACATTAGAGAACCTCCCAGACTCCACGGCGGGATGAAAGGGGAAGGTTATCACAGCCACGCAGTGGGGCAATCAATAAAACATAGGTCGGTAAATATGACATCACATGCTATCATAGCAAACATATAAGGCACACACCACTCATACAAACACCCAATATAAGGATGGTAGCTAAGTAAGTCCTACGGACTTACCTCGACCTCGTATAAAGCTCAACCACAACTGGATCACCTCAACACTGGAGGAACAACACAACCTATATACAAGGCATAAAGAGATGTCACATCTCTTATTAAGCAAAGGGTCACACCTAGACCCAAAGGGATCCATAGGGATCATATACATCCTATAACCTCGAATAATATGTTAAACCTTAAAGCCACATCAGGGCACATATCCAACTCATGATATCATCATCAAACTAAAATCCCATATTTACCAGAATAATGTAACAAGCATAACGGAAATTCCAATTATCCATTTTAACCAACTTAAGGTTAATTTATACTAACCCGCAATACGGAAAACGAATAAATTCATAACTTATTCGTTACTAACCCGATATACGAACCGGAAGAAGATCCAGACTCCTAGCGATACGGGGAGTAAGAGTGCGGTATGCAACCTTACATTTGATGACTTGCGGTGGTCGTCGGTGCTCCGATAGCGGTAAACGGAAGCTTTACCAAAAAGCTAATAAACGGGAAATAGATTTGTACCACGATGTAGAGGACAAGATAAGGAACACGATGGTACAAACATATTTAAAAATGGATCGAAGACTAAGGATTTGTGATGGATTGAAAGATGAATTGTATGAACGTATTTATTGTGGATCTTCTTCTCTGTAAATTGTATTTAGAAAATCAGAGCAAAGTGAAGGAGAGGTGTAAGCCGCCTTAGTCTACTCTTTACATGTGTACATATATTAAAGCACTTACTATTAATATATTATAACTTCCTCTACAATCTAGAATTTGCAATTACATATGTAATTGTGAAGCTCTACACAGCTGCCTCTTCTTATGATATATATATATATAGTATGGATCCATTTAATTGAAACGTGGTTATAATTTCCGGTATTCAAACTTTACCAAATTGAAATATCAACTGCGGAATATCATCGGGATAAATAATCCATAACTATCTCGTAAAATGGGCATTCCTAAGCCATATTTCTTAACCGCTAAGAATCGGAGTAGCGACTCTTTTATCCGTTTCGTATTTTTATATTATTTCACATCTAAGACATGTTCGATGTCCCGATCATTTCTCTCAACTGCAACTTTATTTATTGGAGCTCTCAAATTCTCCAAATAACACCGGTTGTTACAAAGATTGTATGGTGTTGTGCCAATGGGGGTCTTGTATGCCGTTTTATACTCCCATAGTGTGTCATCTAGCTTTAACGTCCAATCCTTCCTTGTTCTAGACACCGTTTTCTTGATTTCTCTATTGGAAATCTCCACTTGACCACTTGTTTGTGGATGATAAGGGGTGGCGATCTTGTGAGTTACCCCATACTTAACTAGTAGAGCCTCAAATCGACGGGCAATGAAGTGTGATCCTCCGTCACTAATGATGGCTTGGGGCGTCCCAAACCTTGGGAAAATAGTTCGATTAAAGAACTTTACAACCACCATCGCTTCATTAGTTGGAGAAGCAATAGCTTTAACCTATCTTGAAACATAATCTATAGCTAGAAGTATGTATTGACAAGATGATGGGAATGATCCCATGAAGTCAACTCCCCACACGTCAAAGATCTCCACTTCTTGGATGTTGTTTAGAGGCATTTCATTCCTCCTAGAAATGTTCCCTGTTCTTTGACAAGCATCGCAACAAGCAACAAAGGTTTGCACATCTTTAAATAATGTAGGCCAAAAGAATCCGGATTGCAATATCTTAACACAAGTCTTGTGAGAACTAGCATGTCCTCAACAAGGAAGAGAATGGCAATGACGAATGACACTTTGCATTTCGTCTTCACGCACACATCTTCTAATGATGTCATCTGGACCTCTCTTGAAGAGTAGAGGTTCATTCCAATAGTATTGGTGGACATCCTTAAAGAACTTCTTCCTTTGAGCGTAGGATAGTCCAAGAGGTATTTCCTGACAAACCAAATAATTTACAAAATCAGCAAAACCAAGGTTCGTTACCTCTAGAAATATGATCAATACACTCTTCCATTAGATGCAATTGTTCGTCCGGGAAAGAAACATCAATAGGAAGATCATCATGGTTGACATGTGGTAGACGGCTCAAGTGATCCGCAACTAAATTTTCGGATCCTTTCTTGTCATGGATCTCAAGATCGAACTCTTGAAGGAGAAGAATCCATCTAATCAACCTTGGTTTTGCATCTTTCTTGGAAAGCAAATACCGAATGGCTGAATGATCCGTGTATACAATCACCTTCGCTCCTACAAGATAAGAACGAAACTTCTCAAATGCATACACAATAGCAAGAAATTCCTTCTCCGTTGTGGCATAGTTGAGCTGAGCTTCATCTAGCGTTTTACTAGTGTAATAGATGGCATGAGTGCGTCCATCTTTCTTTTGTCCAAGCACCGCTCCCATCGCTACGTCACTTGTATCGCACATGACCTCAAATGGAAGACTCCAATCTGGAGGTTGAATTATTGGGGCTGAGATTAAAGCTTCTCTGATCTTGTAGAAAGCATCTAAACACTCTTTTGAAAATTCAAAAACAACATCCTTCATCAATAGATTAGTCAACGGTTTAGAAATTATCGAAAAATCCTTAATGAACCTCCTATAGAATCTAACATGTCCTAGAAAACTTCTAATCTCCTTCACCGAAGATGGAGGAGAAAGCTTTTCTATTGTTTCAATCTTAGCTTTATCAACCTCAATTCCTCTATTAGAAATTAACTGTCAAAGTACTATGCCTTCCCTAACCATAAAATGACATTTCTCCTAATTTAAAACTAGGTTAAAGTCTTCACATCTTTGTAGAACTAGAGATAGATTAACAAGACAATTATCGAATGAGGAACCATAAATAGAAAAATCATTCATAAAAACCTCCATGATTTCCTCAATGTACTCCGAGAAAATGACCATCATACACCTTTGAAAGGTGGCTGAAGCTTTGCACAATCCGAATGGCATCCTCCTATAAGCGAACGTACCCCATGGACACGTGAATGTGGTCTTCTCTTGATCGTCCGGATGGATCGGAATCTAAAAGAAGCCACTATAACCATCAAGATAGCAAAAATAGGAATGTTGTGCTAACCTCTCAAGCATTTAATCAATGAAGGGCAGCGGGAAGTAATCCTTCCTCTTCGCGTTATTCAGCTTGCGATAGTCTATGCACATTCTTCACCCCGGTCACTGTTCTTGTAGGAATGAGTTTGTTGTTCTTGTTAGCCACAACGGTCATTCCTCCTTTATTTGGGACTACCTGAACTGGGTTCACCCACTTGCCATCAGAAATCAGAAATATGATACCTGCATCAAGCAATTTAAGGATTTCCTTCTTCACGACCTCTTTCATGATCGGATTTAACTGTCGTTGAGGTTGATGTGAAGGCTTATAATCCTCTTCCATTAGTATCTTGTGCATATATAGTGATGGCTTAATCCCTACAAGATCCTCTATAGTGCACACTAAGGCTTTCCTATGTTTCTTCTAGACAATCATAAGCCTATCATGTTCATCTTCACTTAAACTAGAACTAACTATAACGGGAAACGTAGAGTTAGATCCAAGAAAAGCGTACCTTAGATGTGCGGGAAGAGGTTTCAATTCCAAAGTTTTTGATGTTTTTGGTGTGTTGTGAGGGATGTGCGGAGTCTCCTTGGATGTCTCCAAGGGTGTGGAAGTGGTAGAAGAAGGAACAAGAACGTCTGTAGAAAGAACGGAACCTTCCTAAGAATTTTCAGGAACCACGACCCCTCTGATACTTCCACGGCCGTGGTCTTTCAAGTTTTGGTTGTGGTTGCTCTCGACATAGGTTTTCACGGGTGGAATTATGAAACCACGCCCGTGGAAAACACCGATGACCCGTGGTTTCGGGTATTTTCCGAGCTATTGTGCAATTCTTCGAATTTTTCAATTTGCACCTCTTCTAACTCTTCCAAAGCCTCAAATTCAATGTTACAATCCTCTTCCACTCCTCGTTCTATGATGCTCATGGTTATAATCTTTTGTAAAGGATCTTTGAACAAGATCGAACTTACTTCCTCTCTAGAATCCTCTTCATCATATATGTTGAAAGAGTCCTCTCCAAGTGATGGTTCTTTTGTCAAAGCTGAGAATACAAATTCAATTTTCTCTACTCCAATGTCAAAGGCCAATCTAACGTTCTTGCAATCAACCATGCAGCCGGAAGTTGCAATAAATGGTCTCCCAAGTATGATTGGAACTGGACAATCAGCAGGAATGTCAAGCACAACAAAGTCTATAGGAATATAGAAATTACCAAGCTTAACTGGAACATCTTCAATTATACCAACGGATCGAGTAATGGATTGATCCGCCATATGCAACGTCATCTTCACCGGTTTAGGTTTACCTAAACCAACCTTCTCACACAAAGCAAGTGGAATGATGCTCACACTAGCTCCCAACTCACAAAGTGCATCATATGTGACTTCTCCCACTCCTATTGGTATGCAAAATGACCCCGGATCTCGCAACTTTGGGGGCATCTTTTCCGTCATTGTTTTGATGAGTTCCAAAGACTCCGAACTCATCTTAACTTCTCGAAAATCTTCAAGCTTCCTCTTGTTAGAGATGATCTCCTTCAAGAACTTCTAATAATCCGGCATACCTAAAATTGCATCAAGAAAAGGTATGTTAATATGCAGTTTGCTCATGAGATCAATGAACTTACCAAAGTGTTTGTCTAGACGCGCTCTCGCTCTAGATTGCGGGAATGGCAAAGGAGGTTTATAAGCTGAAGAAGGTACGTAGACATCCTTTTTCTCTTTCTCAACGGGAACATCAACGAATGTGGGTTGTGGATCGGTGGTTGTTACACCACTTCTTGTAGTAATTGCCATCACCCTCCCTTTCGGATTGTCCTCCATTTTTCCGGGAAACTTCCCTTGATCTCTGAGAACTTATCTGGCTTTGCTAAATACTTAATTCTCCAAAGCTTTTTGTGCCTTAGAAATCGGGGTGATGGAATTCTCCATTCCTTGCATCTTCCCCAAGATTGTTTCCATTATCGCTTCAAGCTTGTCCTTCTCTGGCTGGCTTGAACTCAATGAAGCTTGTCCCTGACTTTTGAAAGGTGTAGAAGAAGAAGAAGAAGGAGGGGTTAGTAAATTTCCAGCATAGGAATAAGGATTACCGGGATTATGCTGATTGGATCTCCAATTGCCGTTGAAGTTTCTATTGTTGTTGTTCCAATGGTTGTTCCGGTTATTATTCCTATTCCCTTTATTGTTCTCTCTTCCTAGATAACCAACGTCTTGCTCCTTCTTAGATTGAATGCTGGACTTACAAAAATCTTTCAACTCCTTAATCTCATTGTTGAGAGAGAAAATTTGAGCTTGACTCGCTTGATTCAACCTCACTCCTAGATCTCTGGAATCTCGATTCCCACCTTCAATTTTCCTATGGGAATACTTCTCAATCACTAGAGCTTGCTTTTCAATAAAGTCCCAAGCATCATCTTCTCTCATTTCCATAAAAGTTCCGCATGAAAGAGATTGAAGTTTGAATTGAGTCTTTCCATCCAATCCCTTGTAGTAGATCTCCAACAACTAAAGCTTTGAAATGTCATGGTGAGGGTAATCCAATAGAAGGTCCTTGAACCTTTCCCAAGACTTAAAACAAACTTTTGTTAGGTTTAATAGCAAAGGCATTGATTTTACCTCTCAATTTTGCCGTCTTGGAAGGTGGAAAGAATTTGGTGAGGAATTCCGAAGTCATTTCCTCCCATGTGTTAACTCTTCTAGTTGGAAGAGATTGATACCAAGCTAAGGCCTTGTGTTTCAAAGAGAAAAAGAAAGGTCTCAACTTATAGTTATTGTTGGTTGCTCTTGGAAGCTTCAAAGTCTCCATTAGAATCTCATAGTTCTGCATATGTTGATGCGGAGATTCAACTTCCATTCAAACAAACTGACTTTGGCGGATCATAGTAATGACTTGAGCGTAAAACCCATAGTCATGCTCATCTGGATCTCCAAGATTCACGTCCAAACGGCGCGGCTGCTGATTCGGATCCATTCGTTGCCCAAGAGTTCGTGGTTCAACCACAACATGAGCAGCTCTCGCATCTCTAACTGGAATACGAGGATTAGGTGGTGGGTTATGTGTTATTTCTTCCAAATCAGGCATATCATCATCGGATGATTTATCTTTCTTAGCTTTGGAAGCTTTCTCCAAATTTGCTTGTCGTACCATCGCCCGGATTTCATCCAATTTCAGCTTGAAATCGCTCTCTATCAACACGAGCTACAACTTTCTCCTCAAGAAGCTCCTTTCAGCTTGAAATTGCTATTTACCATCGCCCGGATTTCGCATATACCTAAAAAGAAATCTGTAAAATCACTAAGGTAGATAGATCAAATAACAAGAGCAAAAGCTCCCAAGCTAGACAACCGAAAACCGAATTTGGCCTAAACCAAATCCCCCGTAACGGCGCCAAAAACTTGTTTGCTCAAAAGTGTGCGTGGAAAGTCTTAAATTCATATCCAGAATCAAGCAAAGAAGTGAACCCGCATTGTACAGATCGGTATAGTAAAGCAAGAATTCCATAGTCGAACTCAAGGATTTGGGAGAACAAATTCAGTTCGTAAAATCGTTTGGTGAGTAAATAAGCTTTTGTAAAGATTAATGGGAAAACAACGATTCTAAAGATTCAGGTATCCAATTATGGCAATCGATTCAAGATGTTCTAAAGATGTAAGCACAATGTTAGGATTGCAAAGATATAGATATAAGGTAGGGTGTTGTACGGTGAAGTTCCAAACCCATATATCTTACCCAAAGGCTCTCTCAATAAAGGATATTGAGTCTCGTTATAAAGAGGATCTAAGGACAAGATTAAACTCTCAAATACCCATGCCCAAACCCAAGGAAATCAAAGATAAGTCAAACAGGTTAAGGTTGTGACACTCGTAACCTAAGTAGAGGGTGTTGAGTCTCACTCCTACCTAGAAAAGGTAAGACAAGGCTAGGTTAGGGTAAATCTTTAACTTTGGATCAAAGCAAAAGAAAAACACATCAAACAAGGAAATCCACGGTCAGTTCTTTAGGAACCACGGCCGTGGAACTCAAGAACAAGCGGTGGAAAGGTTCGACGGCGAAGGTTTCTTGCAACTCTCAGGGTCCAATTTGTTTTGGTTCAATCTATCATCATCTATGCCACAACTATCAACCCTTCACCTTAGAATCGCTTAAAGGTTTTAGCCAACAATCATTGTCATCAATTCAATAATCAAGATTAAAAGAAAGAAAAGATAGAACCTTGAAAACTCAATAATGAACGCAAAACTAATCTCAATAACTCAAAACCGTGCTTGTGTTCAATGAATACAGAATAGAATCAGAAATCTCTCACAAATCTTAAAGAACAAGAAGAACGGGATGTCAATCCGCCTTCAAAAGTAAAACCCTAAGATCTTCCAATTCCGAAATAGGAAAGTGCATCTTTTTGCAAATCTTCCTTCAAAATCTCCTTTACAATGTGTAAATGAAAATCCAAATGTGTAATCTTGCGAATGATCTTGCCTCTAGCGTGGTGTGTTTTTCTCTCTTTCTTTAGCCTTCTTATAGGAAAAGCTAGGGTTAAGAAAAGCCCGTAACAAATGCTGACGTGGAAAAAATGCCATGTGGAAGTCGTTAGGGAAACCACGGTCATGCTTAGACTTCCACGGCCGTGGTTTTGGCCGTGGCTGCTCAAGACATGGTCTTCTACACCCTTAATTAAAATAATTCCCAAAACCACGGCCGTGGTTTCATGTACTTTGCCGTGGAACTCCCAAAATTGGCGTGCAATCCTTTGTTCTCTAAAGCTTTCCGATCATGCTCCTTCCTTAGCTACTCCAATGCTTTCCCTTGATGTCTAGCATGATCAATCGCTCCTGCATACTCCATTTATGCTCCAATCCAAGCCTTTATTCACCTAAAATGACAACAAAACTTGTGTAGATCTTTATACCAGCATAATAGGTGAATATGCTCATATATGCTTCAAACTCATATCCATGTACACAAAAGAAGGGGAAAAACTAACTAAATATGTGCCTAATCTAATGTCATATTTCATGCTATCAGGGACCTTGGGAAGACGGGTTCTGTCATCAGTGCCGTATGAGCAGCGAGGATGATAGCACATGGATGTGATGCCTTTTGGTGTTATGCCATGAAGGATGAAGAGAGTCCAGTAGTGGAGGATATTCCAGTGGTCTGTGAGTTTGTAGACGTGTTTGTTGAGCCGTCTAGCTTGTTGCCTCAAAGGAGTATGGACTTCAGCCTCGAGTTGGAGCCTAGTACGAGACTTATCTCGAAGGCCCCATATCGTATGGCGCCTGTCAAGATGTTGGAGCTGAAGAAGCACCTCGAGGAGTTAACTAAGAAGGGCTTCATCCGTCCTAGCGTATCCCCACGTGAAGCACATGTCCTCTTCGTACGGAAGAAGGACGGATCGTTGAGACTATGCATTGATTACAAAGAGTTGAACAAGGTGACCATCAAGAATAAGTATCCACTGTCTCGTATTGATGATCTGCTTGATCAGCTTCAGGGAGCGACCATATTCTCCCGGATCGACTTACGCTCAAGATATCACCAATTGAGGGTGAGGGAGAAGGATGTGCACAGGACGGCATTTCGTACCCGTTATGGACACTACGAGTTTGTAGTGATGCCATTTGGGCCTACATATGCCCCAGTAGTCTTCATGGAATTGATGAACAGTATCTTCATCGACTTCCTTGATCGGTTTGTGGTAGTCTTCATTGATGACATTCTGGTGTAGTCTCATAGTAGAGAGGAGCATGCCGGTCATCTTAGGACAGTATTACAGATTTTGAGGGATAGAGAGCTGTATGCCAAGCTCTCTAAGTGCGAGTTCTTGATGTCAGAGGTAGCCTTCCTAGGCCATACACCCTAAATCTCTTTCTACCAAATACCCCACCAAACAAGGAGGGACCCAAAAACCCCCACAAAAAGGAACGCACTATCACGCGCCCCTCTCATCTCTTTTCTGAATGGTAAACAAATCCCTAATTTGGCTCCCCAATCGACTAATCCTCTCATGCTTTACAAATAATAATGATGATCTTCTTTTCCAAAACCTAATCGACCAAATAACTATCAAAACCTTGCTTGTCTTTGTCTCTTTTGGCGGCTCTATGAAGATGAGCAATTATGAAGTCTATTGGAGGCAAAAAGAAGGACAAGAAACAATTAGAAGAGCCGATTACTTGCCAAATCAGGTGAGACAAGGCTGGAGAAGGAGAAGAAAGGAGAGAACAAAGAATGGGCAATTTGGGAAGTATATAGGTACCGATTCTCTACTGCTAATCTCTGGCTTCCAAGATCTTCTAGATCTGATGTGAGAAGGCACTCCATTAGTCTTGCTCTCGAACAAAGCTTAGTGATCCACGAACCTAGGTATGATTACAATGAACCTGATCTGTTTGCAACTAAGGGGAAAATAGGAAGATTGTTGGTGGCCAATACAGATAAAACGAAGGGGAGACTAATAATGAAAATCAGTGCACACATATGCAATAATCTGAACTTCGGCTATACCAGGTGTGCTCTTTTCCTTTTTCTGATTTCTTTTTGCTCATTGTGGATGATTCCTGCAAGTTTGTTGATCTGCATATAGCCGTGATAGATGCTTATCCCCATTATAACCTGAATATCTTCCACATTATCTGGCTTGTGAACCTATGCTTGATGATGAACAAATTGTGCTATAAAATGTCCCCCTATCCCACACCTAAAATTCAGACTAAACACATCTATATTGCTAAGCTTATAACTAAGATAAGCATGAGTGAAAGAAACAAGTCATACAAGGAGAAAGTGTGTGAGATATCTAAAATCCTAACTAAGGAAAACCAGGAGGGTTGCCTTCCTGTCAAGAATGTCAGCCCAGTGGAAACCAAAACAGTGGAAGCTAATGAGGAACAAAAGCCATCTAAGAACAAATCAAGGAAGGGAAAGGAGATCCTGGAGGACGAGGATGCCAAGCTTGAAGATTACCTCAAACTATTGTCTAAAGTGAAAACTGATTTCACAAAAATCAGGGAATCCTCCTTGATGGGAAGAATCTTTGGCAACCCCATAGAATTCAATAAGGTGAGAACAAAATTGTTGTCCGAGTGGAGAAACATTAAAGGTGAAGTCTAGTTCATTCCTAAGCTCAATCATTGGTTTGAAATCAACTTTTCTAATTCTTATGATAAAATTATGATTTGGGAGAAGAGGCCCTTCCACATTTTTTGCCACATTCTCATTCTTAGACCTCGGAAGCCTAATTTCAATGTTTTTACTGAAAATGTGTTTGTTGTTGATGTTTGGGTTAGAATCCCCATGATCCCTCTTGACTTCATCAATAAGGAAGCGATTAGAGCTATTATTGAGGTAAACAAAATTGGAAAATTTATCAGACTTGATCCTTTCTCTGAGAAAGGTATGGGAGTGAATTACGCTAGAATTTGCATCAACTATGATATTGAGCAGAATTACCATAAAGAAAAAAAAAAGTGCTCATTCCTGATAAAGATGGAAAGCCCAAGCTGTTTATAGTCTGGTTTGAGGACTTTTCCAAAGGATGTGGTTTCTGTGCTAAGAAAGACCATGGATTTGAACACTGCCCTATGAGAATGGTTAGTGCTAAGAAGACCAACTATTCATTCAGGAACGGGAAAAAATGGGAGGCGGGCGCAAGTAAGAAGGGAAAGGAAGATGAGAAAGATTCTGACTGGACACCAATGATGAACCACAAGAAGAAAAAAGAACTCCGGTGTTTGTCAGTGGAGTCAAGCCCTATCTCTCGGGAACCACTGGTATCACAGTTTCTTTCAATGACATCTCATCCCAAAGCTCGAAGAGTAGCTCTTTGGGCCTGGGCGAGACCAAGGAGCCTACTGCTAAATGTCCCAATGAGGAAGTGACAAAGGGACTACCCCTGATGATGAGAATAATGATATCTTTGGCAAGGCACTAGTGCAACCCGCTTTCCTGGAGCAAGAAAATGACATGCCTCTGCTTGAGGATGAGATCTTTGCAATGAATATGATCAGTGATCATGAATCTGATGAGAATCCGATCCTGACTGAGAATGGTTTGGTCCTGGCTGATTTACTGCAAAAGGTTCCGGCGCCAATTGATGAAGGTATGATGATCTCTGAAGGCTCTTTCCATTCTTTTCATACAAACAATACTATGCACAGACAACTGGAGGAGATGGAAGTCAAGACATAGGGGTCTAAGTCTACTTCGAGCAAAAGGAAAGTGAAAGGATGCACTAGTGACACAACCACCTCATCTCTGAAAGGGGCAAAGAAAGCCAAAATCTGATTCCCCGTATTATAGTTAAATGATAAATAAATGCTGCATTTTGTTAAGGGTGTGTGAACCTTCCTTTAGTATAATTGTCTCACTAGTTGTGACTAGAATAACTCTCTTTTAGAACAGGTCCTTAGGCCTGAAGGTTTCCTTTGAACTATTTGAATCTACTAGGAACATATGTACGGAAATAGACCCTTCATTGGCTCTATCTTCCTTGCCTATGTTAATATATGGTTTGTGAAATCATGGTGTTTGTTTTGTTTTTTTATTGCTTGCTGTTCGCCCCTAGAGGTGTGTGCAAATAAGCTTTAAATTTATAAAACTAGAATCAAGCAAGCGAACCCGCAGTGTACGGATCGACGTAGTTAAGCAAGAATTCCAGAGTATCGAACACAGGGATTTGGGTGGGAACAAATTCGATTTCAGGTTATCAAGCAATAAATATGAGAGTTTTGCAAATATTGGGAAAACAACAATCCTAAAGATCCGGGTATTCAGTTGTGGCAATAGATTCAAGATATACTAATGATGTAAAGACAGAGTTAAGATGTGCAAAGGTATACTAATGTAAGGTAATCGTACGGTTGAGGTTCCAAAAACCTTATGTAACTCACCTAAAAGATACTCCTTATACAGGTTGTTGAGGCTCAATATAAGAAGGAACTAAAGACAAGGATTAGTGTCAAATACCCAAACCTATAATCTAAAGGTCAAGACTAACTTATCCGATTGAGGTTGTTGAGGCTCACAATCGAGGTAGAGGTTGTTGAGGCTTCACTACCACCTAGAAAAGACAAGTCTAGACTAAGCTAAAGCAAATCTTTAACTTTGGATTAAGGTAAAAGCAAGCTCGTAAACTCAGGGAAATTACGGTTGGATCTTGAGATTCCACGGCCGTGGAACTCAAGAACAGCCCGTAATTTAGGGTTGTCGGCGACAATTCTCTAACTCTCAGGGTCTAATCTGTTTGCGATCGATCTATCATCATCTAAGCCACAACTATCAACCCTTCACCTTAGAATTGTTAAGGGTTTTTAGCCAATAACAGTCATTTGATATTAATTCAAGATTTAAAAGATAAAAGATGGGAACTTTCAAGAACTATCAATAATCTTCAAACGAATCTCAGAATCACAATCAAGAACAAGTGTTTATCAAAGGATTCAAATAGGAATAAGCAATCACAATCTTAGGAAAGAAAGGAAACGGGATGTCAATCCGATCCTAAATCAAACCTAAGCAAGAAGAGAATCCTTCTTGCAAAATCCTCCAAGAACTTTGATCTTGCACAAACGCAAAGATCGCTAGCAGCAATTCTTCAATTCCCCCCTTTGATCTTCAATGAGATCTCCAAAATCACCTCCAAGAATGAGGGTTTGTGTGTTGCTAAGCTTGCGTTGTTGCCGCTAAACTTAGGGTTGAAAGATCGTAAGCTAGGTAGCGAGGTGACGGAATCTTGCTTCATCCGTCCTTTTTATAATGCAGGGCAAAATGTCGGCCCGGCCCGATCTTCAAAAGATCATGGCTTCGAAACGTGGCGAAAGGATTCGCCAAGATCACGGTCGTGGAAGATTCCACGACCGTAATTTTGAGGCGTGGAAACAAACACGGGTAACTTCCACGGCCGTAATATCCCCTGGAATGAACATCGAATTCTGCATCACAATCCACGGCCGTAATTTAGGGTAAAACCGTGATTCTTGCCTTCATTCGTGCATTCCTCAATCTAGTACTCCAAATTGCTTCCAAAAGGTGTCCTTAATCTAGAGGTACATCAACTCAACTTCCCTTTGCTCGATTTCGTTCGGAAATAGCTCCAAATCACCTATAATCAACATAGAACTCGTGTAGACATCCATATCGACAATATAGGCAATACTAGCTCATATATGCACAAAGCTTAATCAAAGACTATCAGTATGAATCAAATACGCTTAGAAAACGTGCCTAGAATATCACAATATTTCATGCTAACAAATAACCCCATACTTAACACTTGCTTGTCCCTAAGCAAGGTCTTTCAAAAAAGCTTTAAACAAGAGTTAGGATGAAATATGTGTACCTTCTTTTGGATGAAAGTGACTTCTAAAGAATAGATCATTCTCAAACCTTGCTTCAATCGTTTTCAAACTTTCACACACTTAATTAGAGAGTAAGAGGTGAAGAAGCTCATGAAACAATTTAACTTCCAAACAAGCATTATAACCTTCAAACATTATCAAAATCAATCATAAGAACTTCAATTTAGATCACCAAGCCATATAACATTCTTTTGATCTTAAGGACTTTCAAAGAAAAAGGTCTAGAGTATGGAAGGGAAGGGAAACTTTAAGGGAGAGTGGTGCATAAATCCGGGAAAATGGACTACTACCTTCTTCTTCTTTTGCGATTTCCGCAACTCTTCACTTAGAGCTTCGCTCTTACTTTTCATTTTTCGACTTTACTTTTGGAGTTATGGATAGAGGTGCACAAAAACCGAAGCCTAGGAGATTGGCGTTTCTCATTTTTGCGAGATGCCTCAAACCCTTAGCGCACATACCATAATCCGCTAGGAATATCGCTCAATCCGACTTTGGCAAGACACAAACACCCGGCTATGTGAATGGTGCCGAGTTACTCATCGTCATGATTGACTTCCCCAAACTTATAAATTCTTTCTATTCAATTGATTGCAATTATATGCTCTCATGGCCCTCCCACATCAAACATGCCTTTTTCTCATTCACTTTCCAAGTTCCCGGATGGGTAAGGGAGGCTAATATTTCAATGAGGAGTTAGATGATCAAAGAAAAGAAGAAAGAAAGTATCGAATTGCCTTAATCATTTCAAAAAGAAGCATAAGAACTTATAATGTGATTTCAACTTCGATTTCTTACATGATTTAGGTAACATTTTCACATTATAAAACTTGCAAAAGAGGTAAAATTTATGCATTCAATTTCTTTTCGAATTACTATCCTTTCAAGCATGCAATTGTTATCAACTTAATTCACAAGTAGTGTTTATCATAGAATTCATCTCAATTCATTAGAAGCATCAAATTTTTCAAAAATTTTCAATTTTTATGGGTTTTTTAAAGTTCTTTTTCATGCAATGCAAGAATGAAACGTGTGACATATGATGAACATGCAATAATAGTCTCGGAATAGAAGCAACATATAGAGTAGAGTTATTACAAACATTTAGTACATCCCAATCAAGAATTACAAAAACTTGTTCGCCCCTAGAGGTGTGTGCAAGTAAGTTTTAAATTTATAAAACTAGAATCAAGCAGCGAGCCCGCAGTGTACGGATCGAGGTAGCTAAGCAAGAATTCCAGAGTATCGAACACAGGGATTTGGGTGGGAACAAATTCGATTTCAGGTTATCAAGCAATAAATATGAGAGTTTTGCAAATATTGGGAAAACAACAATCCTAAAGATCCGGGTATTCAGTTGTGGCAATAGATTCAAGATATACTAATGATGTAAAGACAGAGTTAAGATGTGCAAAGGTATACTAATGTAAGGTAATCGTACGGTTGAGGTTCCAAAAACCTTATGTAACTGACCTAAAAGATACTCCTTATACAGGTTGTTGAGGCTCAATATAAGAAGGAACTAAAGACAAGGATTAGTGTCAAATACCCAAACCTATAATCTAAAGGTCAAGACTAACTTATCCGATTGAGGTTGTTGAGGCTCACAATCGAGGTAGAGGTTGTTGAGGCTTCACTACCACCTAGAAAAGACAAGTCTAGACTAAGCTAAAGCAAATCTTTAACTTTGGATTAAGGTAAAAGCAAGCTCGTAAACTCAGGGAAATTACGGTTGGATCTTGAGATTCCACGGCCGTGGAACTCAAGAACAGCCCGTAATTTAGGGTTGTCGGCGACAATTCTCTAACTCTCAGGGTCTAATCTGTTTGCGATCGATCTATCATCATCTAAGCCACAACTATCAACCCTTCACCTTAGAATTGTTAAGGGTTTTTAGCCAATAACAGTCATTTGATATTAATTCAAGATTTAAAAGATAAAAGATGGGAACTTTCAAGAACTATCAATAATCTTCAAACGAATCTCAGAATCACAATCAAGAACAAGTGTTTATCAAAGGATTCAAATAGGAATAAGCAATCACAATCTTAGGAAAGAAAGGAAACGGGATGTCAATCCGATCCTAAATCAAACCTAAGCAAGAAGAGAATCCTTCTTGCAAAATCCTCCAAGAACTTTGATCTTGCACAAACGCAAAGATCGCTAGCAGCAATTCTTCAATTCCCCCCTTTGATCTTCAATGAGATCTCCAAAATCACCTCCAAGAATGAGGGTTTGTGTGTTGCTAAGCTTGCGTTGTTGCCGCTAAACTTAGGGTTGAAAGATCGTAAGCTAGGTAGCGAGGTGACGGAATCTTGCTTCATCCGTCCTTTTTATAATGCAGGGCAAAATGTCGGCCCGGCCCGATCTTCAAAAGATCATGGCTTCGAAACGTGGCGAAAGGATTCGCCAAGATCACGGTCGTGGAAGATTCCACGACCGTAATTTTGAGGCGTGGAAACAAACACGGGTAACTTCCACGGCCGTAATATCCCCTGGAATGAACATCGAATTCTGCATCACAATCCACGGCCGTAATTTAGGGTAAAACCGTGATTCTTGCCTTCATTCGTGCATTCCTCAATCTAGTACTCCAAATTGCTTCCAAAAGGTGTCCTTAATCTAGAGGTACATCAACTCAACTTCCCTTTGCTCGATTTCGTTCGGAAATAGCTCCAAATCACCTATAATCAACATAGAACTCGTGTAGACATCCATATCGACAATATAGGCAATACTAGCTCATATATGCACAAAGCTTAATCAAAGACTATCAGTATGAATCAAATACGCTTAGAAAACGTGCCTAGAATATCACAATATTTCATGCTAACAAATAACCCCATACTTAACACTTGCTTGTCCCTAAGCAAGGTCTTTCAAAAAAGCTTTAAACAAGAGTTAGGATGAAATATGTGTACCTTCTTTTGGATGAAAGTGACTTCTAAAGAATAGATCATTCTCAAACCTTGCTTCAATCGTTTTCAAACTTTCACACACTTAATTAGAGAGTAAGAGGTGAAGAAGCTCATGAAACAATTTAACTTCCAAACAAGCATTATAACCTTCAAACATTATCAAAATCAATCATAAGAACTTCAATTTAGATCACCAAGCCATATAACATTCTTTTGATCTTAAGGACTTTCAAAGAAAAAGGTCTAGAGTATGGAAGGGAAGGGAAACTTTAAGGGAGAGTGGTGCATAAATCCGGGAAAATGGACTACTACCTTCTTCTTCTTTTGCGATTTCCGCAACTCTTCACTTAGAGCTTCGCTCTTACTTTTCATTTTTCGACTTTACTTTTGGAGTTATGGATAGAGGTGCACAAAAACCGAAGCCTAGGAGATTGGCGTTTCTCATTTTTGCGAGATGCCTCAAACCCTTAGCGCACATACCATAATCCGCTAGGAATATCGCTCAATCCGACTTTGGCAAGACACAAACACCCGGCTATGTGAATGGTGCCGAGTTACTCATCGTCATGATTGACTTCCCCAAACTTATAAATTCTTTCTATTCAATTGATTGCAATTATATGCTCTCATGGCCCTCCCACATCAAACATGCCTTTTTCTCATTCACTTTCCAAGTTCCCGGATGGGTAAGGGAGGCTAATATTTCAATGAGGAGTTAGATGATCAAAGAAAAGAAGAAAGAAAGTATCGAATTGCCTTAATCATTTCAAAAAGAAGCATAAGAACTTATAATGTGATTTCAACTTCGATTTCTTACATGATTTAGGTAACATTTTCACATTATAAAACTTGCAAAAGAGGTAAAATTTATGCATTCAATTTCTTTTCGAATTACTATCCTTTCAAGCATGCAATTGTTATCAACTTAATTCACAAGTAGTGTTTATCATAGAATTCATCTCAATTCATTAGAAGCATCAAATTTTTCAAAAATTTTCAATTTTTATGGGTTTTTTAAAGTTCTTTTTCATGCAATGCAAGAATGAAACGTGTGACATATGATGAACATGCAATAATAGTCTCGGAATAGAAGCAACATATAGAGTAGAGTTATTACAAACATTTAGTACATCCCACCCCATACTTAGGACGAACATTGTCCCTAATGTTCACAAGAAAGAACAAAAGAAAGAAAGTAAAAAGAAACTCACAAATGGTGGCGGGGATGTCTAAAACGAGCAGTCCGGTCATCGATCACTGCGGTGCCGGTGGAGGTGGAAATGGAGAGAAACTCGGGTCATAGTACCGCCCAAACTGCTGGCGGTAGACGTCCCTCATCATGTGGTCGAGGTCGTCCAAACGTCCATCTCTCGCGTCTGCCCGGATCTCTAATGCTCCGACTCTCTCTGAAAGTCCGGTAGCCCACTCCGGCATCCTCTCATACCATCCCGGAGCGCGATCATACCATCCGGGAGCATCTGCTGGTGCTGGCTGTGGTGGTGGTGGTGCTGCTGGCTGCGTCGTGGACCAAGGAGGGGGTGTCTCGTACCAGGTGGGAGGTGTAGTCATCCACGTGGGCCTCTCGCTCACGCTAGCGCGGCGAGATGACGAGCCTGGAGCTCTAGCCGGACGCGGAGAGCGTCTAGGTACATCCTGCTGATCCGGCTGATCCGGAAACGAGCCGAACTCCTGCTCTGCTCCTCCACCACTCTCATACGGCTCTCCCATATCCTCCTCATCTACAACCGGCGGTGGAACGTAAGGGGGAGCTACAAGCCTGTTCGCATGCATCGCAGCGAACGTCTCCTTCCAGTTGTGGCGTCCCGCCACAATGGAATACTCCGGCAGCCACTCAATACCCCTGCCTGTCCTACTCTCCCAGGGCATGCCCGCATAAGGCGGACCTCTATGTGTGGGGAAGATGAGTCCCCTAACCATGAAAGCGTGTAGCCCTAATGGAACTGCCGGTATACGTGTGCAAGCCGAGAAGTCCACTCCAAAAGTCCTAGCTATGTGGGTCACTATCCCACCATATCCAATGTTCCCTCTTGATTTGTTCTTCAATTTGCTCATAGTTGCCGCCAAAAGGGTAGCACAATCGGCGCGGCATCCATGAAGCATAGCGTAGAGAAGGAATAGCTCATCCGTCTTAATCTTTTGGGGCGTCTCCGTCCTAGGAAAGAGACACTCCGAAAGAACACGGTGAGCTATCTTCAAGGCCAAATGGTACATCAATTTGGCCTTGGTATCAGCTGGATGCCAACGGTCCTCGTCGGCATAGATCATAGCCACATCCTCCCAAAAGTCCTTAGCGGACACGTTCCTAGGGAGTCGACCGTTGTAGGTCTCATGGAACCCAAAGATGGTCCCGAACTCGACAATGCTCAACTGGTAGTCTCTGTTCATGAGACGGAAGGAGACAGTCCTATCAACATGGCTGTGCTCAAAAGACGTCACAACCTCTCGGGTGATCTCCTCATAAGCGTCTTCACGAATGTTCGTGAAGACAAGTAAACCGGCTCTATCCAAGAGCCATGTGAGGTCATCTACAATGTTGAGAGGATGTAGATCCTCCAACAACAAGTATCTAGGGCCAATTACTGCCCTCTTCTCGATCCTCTCAAATGCAGCTTGGTGGTTTTCGTGTATGATCGGGATGCTAGGGTGAGATGGTGAGGATGGAGGTGAAGATGGAGGTGAAGGTGAGGGAGATGAGGGTGGTGGTGCCCTAGATGTGGAAGGGTTACCCTTTCTCTTCTTATTCTGCTCCCCTTTCTTTTCCTTAATCCTTCCCGAAACTCTCCTCACAAAATCCATTCTGTTGAAAATTACGGTCTGTTCTTCCCAAAACCACGGCCGTGGAACCTATGCAGACCGTGATTCGACACAGTAATTCTCAATTCTCAGCAAATCAGCAATCAAACTCCACAACAAGCAGTCCTAATCTAATTTCTTCCAATCTCAATCAGTTCTTCCTAAAAATCTCTAACAAAAACGAACAAAAACGACTAGAATCAAGAAGAGAGCAAAAACCTCTTTTTTTGGATTGAGAAATCCAAAATGCGGGTTTGTTGATCGTTTTCCACGCGATTTGTTGCTTGGATCTTGTTCTTGGTTGGATTTGCTTCAGTTTAGGAAGAAGAATCGTTAAAAACGATTAGAGAACGAAGATTTGGGATGAGCTGTGCGATTTCGGTGTTTAGGGCGTGGAAATTGGGGGTTTTGTGGTGTTTTTGTGGTGAAGTGTGGCTTTTATACTCGCAGGCAAAATTTCAAAAATCACGGTCTGTCGGGGCATTCCACGGCCGTGGAAATGTACGGACCCGTAATTTTGGTGATTTTTCACAGGCCTTTGAGAATTACGGCCACTGTAGCAATGACGACCGTAATTTAGACCGTGGAACTCTCTGTAAAGCTTCAAAGTCCAAATTTTCGTCACTTTTCTTTGACATTATCCTCCCTTTCTCCTTTTCTATCGATCCTACAACCAAAAACACGAACATACCGGGAGAAATCGAGGCAAAAATAAAGCAAAAACTTCTATTCTAAGCTAAACTATGAATCGAAAACAAAAACGAAAATGCAATACCTTGGGTTGCCTCCCAAGAAGCGCTTTGTTTAAGGTCCGTAGCTAGACCAATGTCCATAGATGACTCAATGCACCTTGAACATCTTGGATTGCTCTTCAAATCCATCATTAAACTCCTCCAAGAAATCTCCGGTTCCTAATTTCACCGGCAAGTGGTAAGATCTCCCACGTACAAGCTTGTACGGTTTGATTCTCACCGGAATCCTCCTAGCTTTCCTATGCTTTAATGGGACATAATTCGGTCTTCCATCCCATCCTTTCCTAGATCGAGAAATCAGTTTCTCGAGAATCCTCCTAGCTTCCCCATCTCCAGTTTGGGGATGATGTATGGTCTTCGTCATGTGAATGACCCCATACTTGGACAAAAGACACTTCTTCTAACGGTGAAGTGCTTGCTAACTCCACTCCTTGTAGTCCAAGGAGTATCTTCTTCCAGCAATTTCAATGGAGGCTTCATTTTCACCTTAGGAGGTTCTTTTGGAAGAGACCTCCAACTCTCCGGTGCATTCCTGAAAAAATCAGAAATTTTAATAGGAATATCAAAGGAAGTAAGACAATATACCTTGTTAAGTTCTTCAAGGCTTGGGACAAGTTTCATGTTGGCATGATGATCCACACATGAAATATCTCCCAACTCAGCTGGATCTTCTTCAACCTTGGCCACAATTTCAGTAATTTGGCCAAGGTTCACCACTTCTTCCTCTTCTTCAAGCACAACTGGCTCTTCTTCAATCTCGACCACAATATTAGCAATTTGGTCTAGGTGTTCCACTTCTTCCTCTTCCTCAATGGGAACTTCAAGAGGTTCTAGAGGAACTTTGGGTTTGATAGGAGCATTCCTCGAGACTTGGAGTTCTTCCTTAAAGGCTTTCAATTTTTCTTCGATCATATCAAGTTCCTTCTTCAATTCTTCAAGTTTCGAGTCTTCCGCATCTTTGGGACGTTTCTTCTTAACCTTCTTTGGGTAGTGCAGCTTTTCCCATTTTGCAAATTCATATTCAATGGTTTGTTCACGTTCTCTTTCGCTGTCAAACCAATAGAAGGCGTATTTCTCTACCAAGTATTCATAATGGTCTGCTCTAGCCGTATGCTTCGCTACCCATATTGGATCGTATGGAGCCATACTTAGCTAGTAGAGCCTCAAAAACTCATACCAAGAGATTAAAAGAAAAACAAAAGCTCCCAAAACTTGTTCTTTGGCGAAACTCTGTTCCGTTGCCGGAACAAGAACTTCGTATGTACCTAAGAACACAAACCTGCAAGAACACTCAAGAAAAGGATATCAAATAACAAGAGCAAGCTCCCAAGCTTGACAACCGGCAACCGGATTCGGCCGAAACCAAATCCCCGGCAACGGCACCAAAAACTTGTTCGCCCCTAGAGGTGTGTGCAAATAAGCTTTAAATTTATAAAACTAGAATCAAGCAGCGAACCCGCAGTGTACGGATCGAGGTAGCTAAGCAAGAATTCCAGAGTATCGAACACAGGGATTTGGGTGGGAACAAATTCGATTTCAGGTTATCAAGCAGTAAATATGAGAGTTTTGCAAATATTGGGAAAACAACAATCCTAAAGATCCGGGTATTCAGTTGTGGCAATAGATTCAAGATATACTAATGATGTAAAGACAGAGCTGAGATGTGCAAAGGTATACTAATGTAAGGTAATCGTACGGTTGAGGTTCCAAAAACCTTATGTAACTCACCTAAAAGATACTCCTTATACAGGTTGTTGAGGCTCAATATAAGAAGGAACTAAAGACAAGGATTAGTGTCAAATACCCAAACCTATAATCTAAAGGTCAAGACTAACTTATCCGATTGAGGTTGTTGAGGCTCACAATCGAGGTAGAGGTTGTTGAGGCTTCACTACCACCTAGAAAAGACAAGTCTAGACTAAGCTAAAGCAAATCTTTAACTTTGGATTAAGGTAAAAGCAAGCTCGTAAACTCAGGGAAATTACGGTTGGATCTTGAGATTCCACGGCCGTGGAACTCAAGAACAGCCCGTAATTTAGGGTTGTCGGCGACAATTCTCTAACTCTCAGGGTCTAATCTGTTTGCGATCGATCTATCATCATCTAAGCCACAACTATCAACCCTTCACCTTAGAATTGTTAAGGGTTTTTAGCCAATAACAGTCATTTGATATTAATTCAAGATTTAAAAGATAAAAGATGGGAACTTTCAAGAACTATCAATAATCTTCAAACGAATCTCAGAATCACAATCAAGAACAAGTGTTTATCAAAGGATTCAAATAGGAATAAGCAATCACAATCTTAGGAAAGAAAGGAAACGGGATGTCAATCCGATCCTAAATCAAACCTAAGCAAGAAGAGAATCCTTCTTGCAAAATCCTCCAAGAACTTTGATCTTGCACAAACGCAAAGATCGCTAGCAGCAATTCTTCAATTCCCCCCTTTGATCTTCAATGAGATCTCCAAAATCACCTCCAAGAATGAGGGTTTGTGTGTTGCTAAGCTTGCGTTGTTGCCGCTAAACTTAGGGTTGAAAGATCGTAAGCTAGGTAGCGAGGTGACGGAATCTTGCTTCATCCGTCCTTTTTATAATGCAGGGCAAAATGTCGGCCCGGCCCGATCTTCAAAAGATCATGGCTTCGAAACGTGGCGAAAGGATTCGCCAAGATCACGGTCGTGGAAGATTCCACGACCGTAATTTGGAGGCGTGGAAACAAACACGGGTAACTTCCACGGCCGTAATATCCCCTGGAATGAACATCGAATTCTGCATCACAATCCACGGCCGTAATTTAGGGTAAAACCGTGATTCTTGCCTTCATTCGTGCATTCCTCAATCTAGTACTCCAAATTGCTTCCAAAAGGTGTCCTTAATCTAGAGGTACATCAACTCAACTTCCCTTTGCTCGATTTCGTTCGGAAATAGCTCCAAATCACCTATAATCAACATAGAACTCGTGTAGACATCCATATCGACAATATAGGCAATACTAGCTCATATATGCACAAAGCTTAATCAAAGACTATCAGTATGAATCAAATACGCTTAGAAAACGTGCCTAGAATATCACAATATTTCATGCTAACAAATAACCCCATACTTAACACTTGCTTGTCTCTAAGCAAGGTCTTTCAAAAAAGCTTTAAACAAGAGTTAGGATGAAATATGTGTACCTTCTTTTGGATGAAAGTGACTTCTAAAGAATAGATCATTCTCAAACCTTGCTTCAATCGTTTTCAAACTTTCACACACTTAATTAGAGAGTAAGAGGTGAAGAAGCTCATGAAACAATTTAACTTCCAAACAAGCATTATAACCTTCAAACATTATCAAAATCAATCATAAGAACTTCAATTTAGACCACCAAGCCATATAACATTCTTTTGATCTTAAGGACTTTCAAAGAAAAAGGTCTAGAGTATGGAAGGGAAGGGAAACTTTAAGGGAGAGTGGTGCATAAATCCGGGAAAATGGACTACTACCTTCTTCTTCTTTTGCGATTTCCGCAACTCTTCACTTAGAGCTTCGCTCTTACTTTTCATTTTTCGACTTTACTTTTGGAGTTATGGATAGAGGTGCACAAAAACCGAAGCCTAGGAGATTGGCGTTTCTCATTTTTGCGAGATGCCTCAAACCCTTAGCGCACATACCATAATCCGCTAGGAATATCGCTCAATCCGACTTTGGCAAGACACAAACACCCGGCTATGTGAATGGTGCCGAGTTACTCATCGTCATGATTGACTTCCCCAAACCTATAATTTCTTTCTATTCAATTGATTGCAAATATATGCTCTCATGGCCCTCCCACATCATACATGCCTTTTTCTCATTCACTTTCCAAGTTCCCGGATGGGTAAGGGAGGCTAGTATTTCAATGAGGAGTTAGATGATCAAAGGAAAGAAGAAAGAAAGTATCGAATTGCCTTAATCATTTCAAAAAGAAGCATAAGAACTTATAATGTGATTTCAACTTCGATTTCTTACATGATTTAGGTAACATTTTCACATTATAAAACTTGCAAAAGAGGTAAAATCTATTCATTCAATTTCTTTTCGAATTACTATCCTTTCAAGCATGCAATCGTTATCAACTTAATTCACAAGTAGTGTTTATCATGGAATTCATCTCAATTCATTAGAAACATCAAATTTTTCAAAAATTTTCAGTTTTTATGGGTTTTTAAAGTTCTTTTTCATGCGATGCAAGAATGAAACGTGTAACATATGATGAACATGCAATAATAGTCTCGGAATAGAAGCAACATATAGAGTAGAGTTATTACAAACATTTAGTACATCCCAATCAAGAATTACAAAAACTTGTTCGCCCCTAGAGGTGTGTGCAAGTAAGTTTTAAATTTATAAAACTAGAATCAAGCAGCGAGCCCGCAGTGTACGGATCGAGGTAGCTAAGCAAGAATTCCAGAGTATCGAACACAGGGATTTGGGTGGGAACAAATTCGATTTCAGGTTATCAAGCAATAAATATGAGAGTTTTGCAAATATTGGGAAAACAACAATCCTAAAGATCCGGGTATTCAGTTGTGGCAATAGATTCAAGATATACTAATGATGTAAAGACAGAGTTAAGATGTGCAAAGGTATACTAATGTAAGGTAATCGTACGGTTGAGGTTCCAAAAACCTTATGTAACTGACCTAAAAGATACTCCTTATACAGGTTGTTGAGGCTCAATATAAGAAGGAACTAAAGACAAGGATTAGTGTCAAATACCCAAACCTATAATCTAAAGGTCAAGACTAACTTATCCGATTGAGGTTGTTGAGGCTCACAATCGAGGTAGAGGTTGTTGAGGCTTCACTACCACCTAGAAAAGACAAGTCTAGACTAAGCTAAAGCAAATCTTTAACTTTGGATTAAGGTAAAAGCAAGCTCGTAAACTCAGGGAAATTACGGTTGGATCTTGAGATTCCACGGCCGTGGAACTCAAGAACAGCCCGTAATTTAGGGTTGTCGGCGACAATTCTCTAACTCTCAGGGTCTAATCTGTTTGCGATCGATCTATCATCATCTAAGCCACAACTATCAACCCTTCACCTTAGAATTGTTAAGGGTTTTTAGCCAATAACAGTCATTTGATATTAATTCAAGATTTAAAAGATAAAAGATGGGAACTTTCAAGAACTATCAATAATCTTCAAACGAATCTCAGAATCACAATCAAGAACAAGTGTTTATCAAAGGATTCAAATAGGAATAAGCAATCACAATCTTAGGGAAGAAAGGAAACGGGATGTCAATCCGATCCTAAATCAAACCTAAGCAAGAAGAGAATCCTTCTTGCAAAATCCTCCAAGAACTTTGATCTTGCATAAACGCCAAGATCGCTAGCCGCAATTCTTCAATTCCGAACCTTGATCTTCAATGAGATCTCCCAAAATTACCTCCAAGAATGAGGGTTTGTGCGTTCCTAAGCTTGCGTTGTTGCCGCTAAACTTAGGGTTGAAAGATCGTAAGCTAGGTAGCGAGGTGACGGAATCTTGCTTCATCCGTCCTTTTTATAATGCAGGGCAAAATGTCGGCCCGGCCCGATCTTCAAAAGATCATGGCTTCGAAACGTGGCGAAAGGATTCGCCAAGATCACGGTCGTGGAAGATTCCACGACCGTAATTTTGAGGCGTGGAAACAAACACGGGTAACTTCCACGGCCGTAATATCCCCTGGAATGAACATCGAATTCTGCATCACAATCCACGGCCGTAATTTAGGGTAAAACCGTGATTCTTGCCTTCATTCGTGCATTCCTCAATCTAATACTCCATATTGCTTCCAAAAGGTGTCCTTAATCTAGAGGTACATCAACTCAACTTCCCTTTGCTCGATTTCGTTCGGAAATAGCTCCAAATCACCTATAATCAACATAGAACTCGTGTAGACATCCATATCGACAATATAGGCAATACTAGCTCATATATGCACAAAGCTTAATCAAAGACTATCAATATGAATCAAATACGCTTAGAAAACGTGCCTAGAATATCACAATATTTCATGCTAACAAATAACCCCATACTTAACACTTGCTTGTCCCTAAGCAAGGTCTTTCAAAAAAGCTTTAAACAAGAGTTAGGATGAAATATGTGTACCTTCTTTTGGATGAAAGTGACTTCTAAAGAATAGATCATTCTCAAACCTTGCTTCAATCGTTTTCAAACTTTCACACACTTAATTAGAGAGTAAGAGGTGAAGAAAGCTCATGAAACAATTTAACTTCCAAACAAGCATTATAACCTTCAAACATTATCAAAATCAACCATAAGAACTTCAATTTAGATCACCAAGCCATATAACATTCTTTTGATCTTAAGGACTTTCAAAGAAAAAGGTCTAGAGTATGGAAGGGAAGGGAAACTTTAAGGGAGAGTGGTGCATAAATCCGGGAAAATGGACTACTACCTTCTTCTTCTTTTGCGATTTCCGCAACTCTTCACTTAGAGCTTCGCTCTTACTTTTCATTTTTCGACTTTACTTTTGGAGTTATGGATAGAGGTGCACAAAAACCGAAGCCTAGGAGATTGGCGTTTCTCATTTTTGCGAGATGCCTCAAACCCTTAGCGCACATACCATAATCCGCTAGGAATATCGCTCAATCCGACTTTGGCAAGACACAAACACCCGGCTATGTGAATGGTGCCGAGTTACTCATCGTCATGATTGACTTCCCCAAACCTATAAATTCTTTCTATTCAATTGATTGCAATTATATGCTCTCATGGCCCTCCCACATCAAACATGCCTTTTTCTCATTCACTTTCCAAGTTCCCGGATGGGTAAGGGAGGCTAATATTTCAATGAGGAGTTAGATGATCAAAGAAAAGAAGAAAGAAAGTATCGAATTGCCTTAATCATTTCAAAAAGAAGCATAAGAACTTATAATGTGATTTCAACTTCGATTTCTTACATGATTTAGGTAACATTTTCACATTATAAAACTTGCAAAAGAGGTAAAATTTATGCATTCAATTTCTTTTTGAATTACTATCCTTTCAAGCATGCAATTGTTATCAACTTAATTCACAAGTAGTGTTTATCATAGAATTCATCTCAATTCATTAGAAGCATCAAATTTTTCAAAAATTTTCAATTTTTATGGGTTTTAAAGTTCTTTTTCATGCAATGCAAGAATGAAACGTGTGACATATGATGAACATGCAATAATAGTCTCGGAATAGAAGCAACATATAGAGTAGAGTTATTACAAACATTTAGTACATCCCACCCCATACTTAGGACGAACATTGTCCCTAATGTTCACAAGAAAGAACAAAAGAAAGAAAGTAAAAAGAAACTCACAAATGGTGGCGGGGATGTCTAAAACGAGCAGTCCGGTCATCGATCACTGCGGTGCCGGTGGAGGTGGAAATGGAGAGAAACTCGGGTCATAGTACCGCCCAAACTGCTGGCGGTAGACGTCCCTCATCATGTGGTCGAGGTCGTCCAAACGTCCATCTCTCGCGTCTGCCCGGATCTCTAATGCTCCGACTCTCTCTGAAAGTCCGGTAGCCCACTCCGGCATCCTCTCATACCATCCCGGAGCGCGATCATACCATCCGGGAGCATCTGCTGGTGCTGGCTGTGGTGGTGGTGGTGCTGCTGGCTGCGTCGTGGACCAAGGAGGGGGTGTCTCGTACCAGGTGGGAGGTGTAGTCATCCACGTGGGCCTCTCGCTCACGCTAGCGCGGCGAGATGACGAGCCTGGAGCTCTAGCCGGACGCGGAGAGCGTCTAGGTACATCTTACTGATCCGGCTGATCCGGAAACGAGCCGAACTCCTGCTCTGCTCCTCCACCACTCTCATACGGCTCTCCCATATCCTCCTCATCTACAACCGGCGGTGGAACGTAAGGGGGAGCTACAAGCCTGTTCGCATGCATCGCAGCGAACGTCTCCTTCCAGTTGTGGCGTCCCGCCACAATGGAATACTCCGGCAGCCACTCAATACCCCTGCCTGTCCTACTCTCCCAGGGCATGCCCGCATAAGGCGGACCTCTATGTGTGGGGAAGATGAGTCCCCTAACCATGAAAGCGTGTAGCCCTAATGGAACTGCCGGTATACGTGTGCAAGCCGAGAAGTCCACTCCAAAAGTCCTAGCTATGTGGGTCACTATCCCACCATATCCAATGTTCCCTCTTGATTTGTTCTTCAATTTGCTCATAGTTGCCGCCAAAAGGGTAGCACAATCGGCGCGGCATCCATGAAGCATAGCGTAGAGAAGGAATAGCTCATCCGTCTTAATCTTTTGGGGCGTCTCCGTCCTAGGAAAGAGACACTCCGAAAGAACACGGTGAGCTATCTTCAAGGCCAAATGGTACATCAATTTGGCCTTGGTATCAGCTGGATGCCAACGGTCCTCGTCGGCATAGATCATAGCCACATCCTCCCAAAAGTCCTTAGCGGACACGTTCCTAGGGAGTCGACCGTTGTAGGTCTCATGGAACCCAAAGATGGTCCCGAACTCGACAATGCTCAACTGGTAGTCTCTGTTCATGAGACGGAAGGAGACAGTCCTATCAACATGGCTGTGCTCAAAAGACGTCACAACCTCTCGGGTGATCTCCTCATAAGCGTCTTCACTAATGTTCGTGAAGACAAGTAAACCGGCTCTATCCAAGAGCCATGTGAGGTCATCTACAATGTTGAGAGGATGTAGATCCTCCAACAACAAGTATCTAGGGCCAATTACTGCCCTCTTCTCGATCCTCTCAAATGCAGCTTGGTGGTTTTCGTGTATGATCGGGATGCTAGGGTGAGGTGGTGAGGATGGAGGTGAAGATGGAGGTGAAGGTGAGGGAGATGAGGGTGGTGGTGCCCTAGATGTGGAAGGGTTAACCTTTCTCTTCTTATTCTGCTCCCCTTTCTTTTCCTTAATCCTTCCCGAAACTCTCCTCACAAAATCCATTCTGTTGAAAATTACGGTCTGTTCTTCCCAAAACCACGGCCGTGGAACCTATGCAGACCGTGATTCGACACAGTAATTCTCAATTCTCAGCAAATCAGCAATCAAACTCCACAACAAGCAGTCCTAATCTAATTTCTTCCAATCTCAATCAGTTCTTCCTAAAAATCTCTAACAAAAACGAACAAAAACGACTAGAATCAAGAAGAGAGCAAAAACCTCTTTTTCGGATTGAAAAATCCAAAAGCGGGTTTGTTGATCGTTTTCCACGCGATTTGTTGCTTGGATCTTGTTCTTGGTTGGATTTGCTTCAGTTTAGGAAGAAGAATCGTTAAAAACGATTAGAGAACGAAGATTTGGGATGAGCTGTGCGATTTCGGTGTTTAGGGCGTGGAAATTGGGGGTTTTGTGGTGTTTTTGTGGTGAAGTGTGGCTTTTATACTCGCAGGCAAATTTTCAAAAATCACGGTCTATCGGGGCATTCCACGGCCGTGGAAATGTACGGACCCGTAATTTTGGTGATTTTTCACAGGCCTTTGAGAATTACGGCCACTGTAGCAATGACGACCGTAATTTAGACCGTGGAACTCTCTGTAAAGCTTCAAAGTCCAAATTTCGTCACTTCTCTTCGACATTATCCCTCCTTTCTCCTTTTCCATCGATCCTACAACCAAAAACACGAACATACCGGAAGGAATCGAGGCAAAATAAAACCGAAACGTCTATTCTAAACTAAACTATGAATCGAAAACAAAAAACGAAAATGCAATACCTTGGGTTGCCTCCCAAGAAGCGCTTTGTTTAAGGTCCGTAGCTAGACCAAACTCGCACTTATTCGAGTGCGGTAGGTGCAAACTCCTCAGCTTGGAGTTCCGGTGAGTACTTTTTGAGCCGTTGGCCGTTCACCTTAAAACTTCCGCTAGCTTCACCCCATACTTCAACTGCACCATGGGGGAAAATGCGCTTAATTAGAAAAGGTCCAGTCCAACGAGATTTTAACTTACCTGGAAAGAGGCGAAGTCTCGAATTGAAGAGGAGAACTTGATCTCCTTCTTGGAAGTCTTTTGGGATGATATGCTTATCATGCCAACGCTTTGCTCTTTCCTTGTAGATCTTAGCGTTTTCATAGGCGTTCAAACGGAGTTCATCCAGCTCGTTGATGTCTAGGAGACGCTTCTCTCCCGCTTCTTTCATGCTGAAATTCAGCCACTTGATAGCCCAAAACGCCTTGTGCTCTAGCTCTACCGGCAAGTGACAAGACTTCCCATACACAAGGTTGTATGGTGTGGTTCCTATGGGAGTCTTGTATGCAGTCCGGTATGCCCATAATGCATCATCTAGTTTCAAGGACCAATCCTTCCTAGTCCTCGAAACCGTCTTCTCTAGAATTCCCTTGATCTCCCTATTTGAGATCTCAACTTGTCCACTCGTTTGTGGATGGTAAGGGGTGGCGATCTTGTGAGTAACCCCATACTTGGATAGAAGAGCTTCAAAGCGACGGGCTATGAAGTGAGAACCTCCATCACTAATGATCGTCCTTGGCGTCCCGAATCGCGGAAAAATGGTCTTGTTGAAGAACTTAACCACCACCATGGCATCATTTGTGGGAGAGGCAATGGCTTCTACCCATCTAGAAACGTAGTCTACCGCCAATAGTATGTATTGGTTCCCACAAGAAGAAGGGAATGGTCCCATGAAATCGACTCCCCAAACGTCAAAAATCTCCACCTCTTGGATGTTGTTGAGGGGCATCTCGTTCCTTCTAGAGATATTGCCTGTTCTTTGACAAGCATCGCAACAAGAAACAAAGGATTGCACATCTTTAAATAAAGTAGGCCAATAAAATCCGGATTGCAATACCTTTGCGCTAGTTTTGTTTGAACTAGCGTGTCCTCCACAAGGTAGTGAATGACAATGACGGATGACACTTTGCATCTCATCTTCCGGCACACATCGCCGAATGATGCCATCCGGACCTCTCTTGAAGAGAAGAGGCTCGTTCCAATGGTATTCCCGGACGTCCTTGAAGAACTTCTTCCTTTGCGCATATGATAGTCCGGGTGGTATCTCCTGGCAAACCAAATAGTTAACGAAATCAGCAAACCATGGTTCGTCACCCTTGGAGATTACCTTGATGCACTCCTCTATGATGTGTAGGTGTTCGTCCGGAAAGGAGTCATCAATGGGTAAATGGTCGTCCTCTAGATGTGTTAGACGACTCAAATGATCCGCAACAGAATTTTCCGAGCCTTTCTTGTCGCGGATCTCAAGATCGAATTCTTGTAGGAGAAGAATCCATCTAATCAGCCTTGGCTTCGCATCCTTCTTTGCAAGGAGGTACCGGATCGCAGCATGATCCGTGTAGACAATCACCTTTGCACCTACAAGATAAGAGCGAAACTTGTCAATAGCGTAGACAATGGCTAGAAATTCCTTTTCCGTAGTGGCGTAGTTGAGCTGGGCTTCGTCTAGCGTCTTGCTAGCGTAGTATATGGCGTGGGTTCGTCCTTCCTTTCGTTGCCCAAGAACAGCTCCAATGGCTACGTCACTAGCATCGCACATAATCTCGAAAGGGAGAGTCCAATCCGGTGGTTGGATAATGGGTGCTGAAATTAGAGCTTGCCGGATGGTGTTGAACGCATCTAGACATTCCTGCGAAAACTCAAAAACCGCATCCTTCATCAATAGATTAGTGAGAGGTTTTGATATCTTAGAAAAATCCTGAATGAAACGTCTATAGAATCCAGCATGTCCTAGGAAACTTCTTATTCCCTTCACCGAAACTGGGGGAGGGAGTTTCTCTATGGTCTCTATTTTAGCCTTGTCTACCTCTATCCCTCTACTAGAGACTAAGTGACCTAAAACGATTCCTTCCTTAACCATGAATTGACACTTCTCCCAATTAAGAACTAGGTTAGTGTCTTCACATCTTTGCAAAACAAGAGAAAGGTTAGAAAGACAATCGTTAAAAGAGGAACCGTAAACGGAGAAGTCGTCCATGAAGACTTCCATGATTTCCTCTACGTATTCGGAGAAGATGGCCATCATGCACCGTTGAAAGGTGGCTGGGGCGTTGCAAAGCCCGAACGGCATTCTCCTATAAGCGAATGTACCCCAAGGGCACGTGAATGTGGTCTTCTCTTGATCATCCGGGTGTATCGGGATCTGAAAGAAACCACTATAACCGTCAAGGTAGCAAAAGTATGAATGTTGTGCTAACCTTTCAAGCATTTGATCGATGAATGGCAATGGAAAGTGATCCTTCCGCGTTGCGTTGTTGAGCTTGCGGTAGTCTATGCACATTCGCCATCCAGTTACAGTTCGGGTAGGAATGAGTTCGTTGTTCTTATTGGTGATGACCGTCATTCCTCCTTTCTTTGGAACTACTTGAACCGGGCTCACCCACTTGCTATCGGAGATAGGATAGATGATACCTGCATCAAGAAGTTTAAGAATTTCCTTCTTGACAACCTCCTTCATGGTCGGATTCAACCGCCTTTGAGGTTGTCTTGAAGTTCTAAAGTCCTCCTCCATTAGTATCTTATGCATGCATAGGGAGGGTTTAATTCCTACTAAGTCCTCAATAGTATAGCCTATGGCTTTTCTATGTTTCCTAAGGACAATCATGAGCTGTTCATGTTCATCTATGCTTAATTCGGAACTAACGATAACCGGGAAGGTGGAATTAGATCCAAGAAAAGCGTACCTTAGATGAGTAGGAAGTGGTTTAAGTTCCATCGCTTTCGGGGCTTCCAATGATCCTTGAGGAGCTTCCGATGTTTCCTTAGAGGTTTCTAAGGATGTTGAATGGTTTGGAGAAGAATTAGGAGAAGTTGAAGAAGTGTGCCGATCATCATTTTCCACGGTCAAAATCACGGTTTCCTCTGGTTTTCCACGGCCGTAATATCCTCTGGAATGGAGGTCGAATTTGGTTGTGGAATCCACGGCCGTGGAATACAGAGTATGGCCGTGGAATCTTGTATTCTCAGCCTCATCGTGGAGTTTCTCAAACTCTACTTCATGCATCTCTTCTTGTGCTTCTAAGGCTTCAATTTCCTCTTTGCACTCTTCTTCTTCTCCTACATCGGTTAGACTCATAGTAATAACCTTTTGCAAAGGATCGTTAAAGAGAATCGCACTTACCTCCTCCCTAGATAAACCTTCTTCGTTTTGGACATTGTAAATATCCTCATCAAAGATTGGTTCCTTCACTAGAGTGGAAAGAACGAACTCTACTTTCTCCTCCCCAATGTCAAAGGCGAGTCTCCCATTCTTGCAATCGACCATGCAGCCGGAAGTTGCAAGAAACGGTCTTCCGAGTATGATCGGGACCGGACTATCTGCAGGAATGTCAAGCACAACAAAATCAATGGGGACAAAGAACTTGCCTAGCTTGACAGGGACGTCCTCTACAATGCCGACGGGACGAGTAATGGATCGATCCGCCATGTATAACGTCATCTTCACTGGTTTAGGGTCGCCTAAACCGATCTTCCTGCACAACGCAAGTGGTATGATGCTCACACTTGCTCCCAAGTCACATAAAGCGTCGTATGTGACCTCTCCCACTCCAATGGGAATGCAAAATGACCCCGGATCCTTCAGCTTTGGGGGCATTTTCTCCTTCATAGTCTTGATGAGGTCCGAAGAATCCGAACTCATCTTGACTTCTCCAAAATCTTCTAGCTTCCTCTTGTTAGAGAGGAGCTCCTTCAAGAACTTGCCATAAGCCGGCATACCTACAATAGTATCAATGAAAGGTATATTAATATGCAGTTTGCTCATGAGTTCTATGAACTTACCGAATTGCTTGTCTAGGCGCGCTCGCGCTCTAGATTGAGGGAATGGTAGGGGAGGTTTGAAAGCTGGAGGTGGAACATAGACGTCCTCCTTCTCCTTCCCCTTTTCTTTGCCTTTCTCTACGGGGACTTCAACAAACGTAGGCTGCGGATCGGTGGTAGTCACTCCGCTCCTAGTTGTAATCGCCATTACCCTTCCTTTAGGGTTGTCCTCCGTCTTTCCTGGAAGTTTCCCTTGATTCCTAGGAACTTCCTCCGCATGGTTGAACATTTGATTTTCCAAAACCTTTTGAGCTTTGTCAACCTTAGAAATTTGATCATCAACCTTGATGATGCGGTTCTCCAACCCTTGAAGCTTTCCCAAGATCGTTTCCAACATGGGATCCGGCTTTTCCTTTCCCGCATTGTTTCCTCCATTTGATGATTGCCCCTGGCTTTTCAAAGGAGTAGAGGAAGAAGAGGGTGGAGTTAGTGAATTGGAATTGGAAGGATAGGAGTTACCGGAATTTTGTTGATTGGAGCGCCAATTGTTGTTGTTAGAACCACGATTGTTGTTCCAATTGTTGTTGTTCCGGTTGTTGTTGTTTCCATTCCAATTGTTGTTCCGGTTATTGTTCCGGTTATTGTTGTTGCGGTTGGTGTTGTCACCGCCATTGTTGTTGCCCAAATAGCCAACATCCTTCTCTTGTTGCTTTGGGAAGTTGGTCTTGATAGTCTCCTTCAATTCTTTGATCTCATTGTTGAGGGAGAAAATCTGATTTTGAGCTTCATGTGTGAGCTTCGCTCCTTGCTCCACACGATTTCCCTCCACTTTCCGGTGGGAATATTTCTCTATGACTCTTGCTTGCTTCTCAATGAAGTCCCAAGCGTCATCTTCTCTCATGTCCATGAACGTTCCGCATGAGAGGGATTGAAGGTTGAATTGCGTTCCCGCATCTAGCCCTTTGTAGTAAATTTCCAGCAAGGCAAGCTTGGATATGCCATGATGAGGGCAATCCAAGAGCAAATCCTGAAACCTTTCCCAAGATTGAAACAAACTTTCGTTAGGTCTCATAGAAAAAGCATTAATCTTACCTCTAAGTTCCGCCGTTTTGGAGGGCGGAAAGAACTTGGTGAGAAACTCTGCGGAGAGGTCTTCCCACGTCTCTAGCTTTCCACTAGGAAGAGCTTGGTACCAAGATAGCGCTTTCCCTTTCAAAGAGAAAAAGAAAGGTTTGAGCTTATAGCTGTTGGTAGTGGCGCTCTTTGGTCTCATTGTCTCCATCATACACTCAAAGTTCTGCAAGTGTTGGTGTGGAGATTCAGTGCTTGTACCGCCAAACTGACTTTGGCGAACAAGAGTGATAACTTGAGGGTTGAAACTAAACCCTTGTACATCTTCAGCATCAAAGTTCACACCCAAGCGGCGTGGTTTTTGTGTTGGATCCATCCGCTGGCCAAGAGTTCTTGGCTCATTATCCATACGTTCGACCCTCGCATTCCTAGGTGGAATGCGGCGGTTAGCAGCTCCTTGTTGATTGAAAGGATTTATATTGATCGTGGGATCAATCTCTTCTAGCGGAGGCATGGAAGAATCACTATCATCAGCGGATGAGTGGCTTCTTCTTCTAGACCTTGTCCTTCTTCTCGAGGACTTCTTGCCCACCTTATCTTCAAGATCGCTCATCTTTATCTTCATTTGGACGATCATGTCTTGTAGACCGTTAACTTGAGTTTGATGACGATCCATCTCATCCTGGAGGAGATTCTCATTCCATCGGAGTTGAGCTTCCTTCTCCGCCAACTTAGTTTGAAGATCGCTTTCGTTCTCTTGAGCCATCCTCTTTTCCTTGCGTCTTTGTCTCAAGGTTTTCTCTACCTCTTGATCAAGAGGTAAGAGATCTTCGGTGTTCCTAGACCTGCGCATGCACTCAAGAAGAATCAAATAACGAGAGCAAGCTCCCAAGCTTGACAACCGGTTACCGAATTCGGCCGAAACCAATTCCCCGGCAACGGCGCCAAAAACTTGTTCGCCCCTAGAGGTGTGTGCAAATAAGCTTTAAATTTATAAAACTAGAATCAAGCAAGCGAACCCGCAGTGTACGGATCGACGTAGTTAAGCAAGAATTCCAGAGTATCGAACACAGGGATTTGGGTGGGAACAAATTCGGGTAACTTCCACGGCCGTAATATCCCCTGGAATGAACATCGAATTCTGCATCACAATCCACGGCCGTAATTTAGGGTAAAACCGTGATTCTTGCCTTCATTCGTGCATTCCTCAATCTAGTACTCCAAATTGCTTCCAAAAGGTGTCCTTAATCTAGAGGTACATCAACTCAACTTCCCTTTGCTCGATTTCGTTCGGAAATAGCTCCAAATCACCTATAATCAACATAGAACTCGTGTAGACATCCATATCGACAATATAGGCAATACTAGCTCATATATGCACAAAGCTTAATCAAAGACTATCAGTATGAATCAAATACGCTTAGAAAACGTGCCTAGAATATCACAATATTTCATGCTAACACTTGCCGTGTTAGATTCTCTCACTATTGCCTCCTGATATGCAGGAAACAAATAAGCAGAAGAAAAAGGAACAACTTGAAGATACTTTATCTTGACTTCAAATTAAGGCCACACAAAAGGTATCCAAGGAAAGGCACCCCTTGAGCCCAACAAGTGAAGAACTATAAGAAGAGCAACATGCCATTTGAATCGAATAAAAGCATAAAGGTCGATGATAGGGAATTTTCAACATCCAATAGTCTTTTGAATCTTCTACTTAATAATGGTGTCTTTTTCCGTTCTGTTAATCCTTGTCTTCTTAGAGGTTTTTGTACATGCAATAGCAATTATAAAACTGCTCACCACTTATCTGCAAATCTTTATCTTTTTAGAATTTTTTGGTTTTGTTTTAATTTGTTGAATTTTAGTTCAGTTTTTTTTCTTTACCAAAGATGGAATTCTAGGAGCCGAATGGCGCTTACAAGAACACAAGGCGTGAAATCCGATAGTGATCGAGCAAACCTTGATATTGATCGAACATATAAAAATGACCTTATTAAATGCAAAACTAAAGGAAATGAAGGGTGTCTTTCCATTATCCTTAATGTCAATTGTTTTTATACCTTTCTAAAAAGACCCAAGACCAAACTGTCGATTACAACTAGACTAAGATGGCACAATCCCATACCTAAAGATCGAATAGAACGAGAAACACCCAAAACTCCTCAAAAGTGTAGTTTGTACTCGGCGATTAGGTTAATCCTTACTAAGATAAAGATTTGTTGTACCAAACTAAATCCTAACTCGGAAAAACTACGAAGACTGAATTCTCCCGAACAAAGGACCCAAAAGGAAATGTTGAACCCGGAATTAACCATGGGCTTTCCACCCAACAAATTAAAATTATTATAATGAAAGTGGCTTTCTGGAATTGCAAGGGTACGAGGAAGAAAAATTTTTGGACAGACCTCAACATCACGTGCAAGAATGACGGAATTCAGATGATCATGTTGGCAAAACTGAAAACTAGTATTGAGCCAGACGAAAAATGCTGGAAAGCGGCTGGCTTCGACAACATATGCTTTGTCCCGGCAGATGGTCTTATGGGGGGACTATGCCTCCTTTGGAAAAGTTACCAAATCCTAAATGAAAAGGTTGAAATAACCGCGAAAGAGAGTAGATATATTACGATATTGCATAAAAATCTAAAGACCAACATTAGCATTCACATTACCTTTATTTATGCCCCCTCACATGAGAATCAAAAAGAAATATTCTGGACTAAATTAAAAAACCATATCAATACAAGTAATTTCCCCTCCCTTATTATAGGCGACTTTAACGACTTGCTACATTTATCGGATAAAATGGGTGGTGTAGAACCCAACATCAACAGAACTATGAGGCTCCACGAGTTCACTCAATAGTGTAATCTAATTGATCTAGCAACTAAAGGTAATGATTTCACTTGGAGAAAACGCAGAAAAGGTGATAATAATACCTTTAAGAAACTTGATAGGGCACTGGTTCACCAAGAAATAATCCAAGCATACCCACATATCTTTACATGGAACCATGCCTTTACTACCTCAGATCATTGTCGTATTTCGGTTAATTTGCTGAATCTAGGACGACATATTAGGAATAAACCTTTTCGATTTGAAACGATGTGGACGCAAAGAAAGGACTGTGAGAACCTAATCAAACAAACTTGGAGAACACATTTTCATGGGACACATATGTATAACTTCATCAAGAAGATAAGCTTATTTAAGGTCAAATTGAAAGCGTGGAGTAAAACAAATTTTGGTAACATTAACCGACAAGTGGGTGAAGTGGAAATGGCCATCGAAAAACTGCAAAGTAGAATTATCACAAATTACTCATTACAATGTGAAACCAAGTTGAATAGATTGAATAAAAAAAGAGAATGTCTCATTAACTACCAACATAAGTATTGGACCCAACGAGCAAAATCGAACTACCTTAGACTCGGTGACAAAAACACAAAATTCCATCACCGAAGAGCAACAGGAAGAAGAAATCATAAAAATATAGCGGTCATTAGCACAAGCAATGGGAGGGAGCTAGCCTCGGAAGAAGAAATCGAGAATGAATTTATCCTGGACTATGAATCTAGGTTCAAAGCTTCAGATATAAATTTAGTTGAGCTCCAAAAACAACTCAAAGTTCTGCAAAATGAAATTACAAAAAGAGATAATAGTATGCTAACTGGACCCTTCACTAATGAGGACATTAAAACAGCAACCTTTGATATTGGATGCGATAAATCCCCGGGGCCTGATGGTATTCCAGCTGGTTTCTTCCAAAAGTATTGGCACATTGTGGGTCTGGATGTTATCCGGGCAGTCAAGAGCTTCTATAGAACGGGGAAAATTCTCAAGCAAGTTAATCACACCTTCATTGCCCTAATCCCAAAAATTGACAATCCATCACTAACATCACACTACAGGCCTATCAACCTTTGCTCAACGCTCTATAAAGTCATTGCAAAGATTTTAACAAATAGACTTAAGAAAATCCTCCCTAAGTTAATTCACCCATATCAGAGCGCCTTCACCCAAAATAGATCTATCCACGACTACATTCTGATTGCTCATGAAATATTTCACGACTTCAAATCAAAGAAAGGCAAGGAGGGTTATGTGGCCATCAAACTTGATATGGAAAAAGCATATGATAGAGTGAAGTGACCTTGTATCATTGCCATTCTCAAGAAACTCGGATTTGCGGAAAAATTTATTGGATGGGTTAAGAAATGCATTTCGACACCCTCCTACTCTATTCTAATCAATGACAACCCAACCAAGATCCTCTACCCTACCAGAGGACTTCGACAAGGTGACCCCTTATCCCCGTTAATTTTTAACCTCGTTGCAAAAGTACTGGCTAGAAACTTATAGAAAGCTAGCAATGAGGATAAGAAAAACATTGGTTTCCCAATCACTAGAGCAGGAACCACTATCCCATTCTTAGCATTTGCAGACGATATCATTATCTTTGCAAAAGGTACTAATTAGGCCTGTAACAAAGTTATGGATATCCTGACAAGATATTGCCAAGTCTTTGGACAAAAAGTAAACTACCATAAATCGGCTTTCCAAGTTTTGGGAAACCTAGATAATCGGGCAAAAAGAATGATACAACAAAATACAAGCATCTTGCCGAGTAACAATCTTGAAAAATACCTGGGTTGCCCAATCATCAATGGACGGGTAAATAAATCTACTTTTGAAGACGTTATCGAAAGCTCTAGGAAATAGCTAACCAAATGGAAAGCATCTTCCTTATCCCAGGAAGGACGAACGGTGCTCATTAAATCTAACCTAAATGCGAAGCCCAATTACATAATGCAATGCTTTATGCTCCCATCATCCATACACAAAGAGTTAGACCAAATTAATAGACAATTTTTCTGGAACAAAGGACCTAACTTCCACCCTCTTATAAGTTGGGATAGGATTTGTAAACCAATGGAAAAAGGGGGGTTGGTATAAGAAAAGATGAAGATATGAACAAAACATTGCAAATGATATTAATGTGGAAAATCATAGCGGATCGTGATAATATTTGGGTTAAAATTATTAAGGAAAAATACCTCAAGGCAGGGGCGGCCCCAAGGGGGGGCGGGGAGGGGCGGCCGCCCCCCCTCCGAGAAAAAAAAAAAAATTTTTTTTTTTTTTTAAAAAAAAATCGTTTTAAAATGGGTTGTGCTTCTCTCGTTTATAAAAATTTTTTCTACAATTTTTTTTTTTAAATATCACTATTCTTGTGTTATATTTAAATTTTTTTTTGGATCTTTCGTCGAAGTGAACGAAACTTCATAAGTATTTCCCGTTTTAGACTCTAGAGTGAAATAATTCACCAAAATGCACGAGATTTGTTGTTTGGATTAGAAGTGCGGTTTTAGACCACACTCTTATTTGTAAAAAGCATTGTCGAGGACAACGTTTTAATATCTGAAATAAAGATTACATCATCTACATAAGCTAAGTGCGTGATTTTCAACTTTTCTCTGCAAAACAATATTACATCATCTACATAAGCTAAGTGCGTGATTTTCAACTTTCTACATTTCTGATGATAATTAAAATCAGATTCTGTAGTAGCTTATTTGATTAATATGTAAAACGCGTTGTCTAGGACAAAGATAATAAAAACACAAATAGAGGTGCGGTCCTAGACCGCGGCTATAGTGTAACGTTTTTGAAAGAAAAAAAAATTTTTAAAAAAAAATAGTTGCCTATAGGCGCGTCTATAACCGCGCATCTTTAGTTTTTTTTTTTCTTTCAAAAACGTTACACCATAGCCGCGGTCTAGGACCGCACCTCTATTTGTGTTTTTATTATCTTTGTCCTAGACAACGTCTATAGGACAACTATTTTTTGAAAAAAAAATTTTTTAGGCGCGGTCCACGACCGCGCCTTTAAGTGTAATGTTTTTTTATTTTATTTTTGTTTATTGTAAGTAGATGACATATTAACTATGTTTTTATCGCTACTTTATTTTCATAGATATATTTATCGAAAGTAAAATTTCGCCCCCCCCTCTAAAAATCCTGCGGCCGCCACTGCCTCAAGGGGAGCCAATTGTGGAAGTACAAACTGGGCAAGAATACGTCATGGCAATGGAAGAGACTGATGAACTTACGCCCAGATTTCGAACAAGGAATTAGATGGAATGTAGGGGACGGGAAAACTATCAGATTATGGAAGGACCGTTGGATTACAGATCGACCTTTAGCACAATTAGCAATAAACAAAGAATCTATAACTAATAATGAAGACACAGTAAGCACTCTCATTACAAACAAGAAATGGGACCGGGAGAAGATAGAAAATTTGAAAAATCACCTGATTATCAACAATATAATAAACCATCAGCTCCCGACCTGCGATATTAAAGATAGACTATATTGGGCTCCGAATAAAGATGGTTGGTTCCGTACAAAATATGTTATGTCCCTCCTGTATAAAAACTACGACATAGGACAACATGATATCGTGGATATGGAACATAGACATCATGCCCATGGTCAAAAAATTTACTTGGAAACTAGCTATGGACGGTTCTACCTACCAAGGAGAGTCTGGAAAAACAAAAGGTTTCCACACCTATCTTCTGCGTGTTTTGCCAGCACCCATATGAAAGCGCAAAACATATCTTTTTCAGTTGCCCATATACCATGGATTGTATAGCAAATAACGACACGAGAAGTTTCCTGCGTAACATTGATATGACTAATAAGAAGTTAAGGGAGGTTATGTCCTTTCTTAGAACAAAGCTTGATGAATCGTCAATCATCAGATTGCTCGTCACCTGGTGGAACGTATGGTTCATGAGGAATAAGCACATTTTTAATAATGACAAAATTATGAACATCTCACACATAACCGAGTCACAATTATTGGATTGGGAAAATCTAAAGGATAAAAAGGAAACAACAAAAACTAATAAGAAAAGGAAAACAAGAAACATTAAGGGGTTTGCACCACTTCCATGAGTGGTTAAGCTAAATTTCGATGGATCGAAACGAAATCATGACCAAAGTTCCTTTGGATATATTTTAAGGGATCATAAGGCGTCAGTTATTGCCCTTAATGTTATCATTCGAAAGGATGCTATAGGATGATAAGCTGTTAGACGCTGACCACTCCTAATTTCTTACCCGTCTTTGTCAAAAAAATAAATAAATAAATACCCCACCAAACAATTTTTTTTCATCACCCTCACTTTAATCATCAAATTTCATCTTCTAACTTCAAATTCAACCAAATTTCATCTTCTAACTTCAAATTCAACCCTTATTACCAACGGACCCCTGTATTTTCACGACTCGAATTCGGTCTTCAGCTAATAACGTCATTGTACATCCTTTGTTCCCCTAGTAGGCAGGTGGTGGAAGTTTTCTGTCGTTCAATTTCAGCTTTAGATTGACACGAGAAGTACATATGCCTTAGAGCCTACCTTCCATCGAAGTATGGTCCAAACCGCCGGCCGATACAAAATTCCACGGCACCGCCCACCGTTTTGGCGGGAGGTCTCAATGCAAACCCTATATTTTCCCACCCAAATCACCCGATACCAATTACTGTTTCTCTTTCCTTTTTTGAATTTGTTTCCTTGTAAACCCGGCCATATATTCCCTATTCGAGTTTCCTTTAGGCCATCTATTGTTTCCATTCACACATAAGGTACTCTCTTTCCATATTGGCTGTCTGATCTTCTGAATCGGTGATTTCTTCGCAACAATGGAGGAAGAAGCCTCTCTTACGAAGGCTCTGGTTAAACAAGAGCCGAAAAATATTGATTCCGAGTCAAAATCAGGCGACAACCAAACGGTTAAGGTTAAGAGCACCAAGACAGAAGGCGGTGGTGGTCACGACGAGGGCATTAATGGAGAAGACGAGGACAAATCTCATTCTAGTTCTTTGAGGAGAACGAGCAGGGTAAGGAAAACTATCCAGCAAGATCTAAGCTTTGAGGATTTGGATGAAGATTCTGACTTCGATGAGAAGAAGGGTTCATCTAGGGGTCGGGGTAGGAGTAGGGGTAGAGCCACCAGAGGTAGAGGCTCCGCGGGAATGGGGCGGGGCAAGCAGAAGCGCACCGAAAGTGTTTGTGAAAATGATTCAGACAAGGAGGGAGATACGAATGGGGCTAAAAAGAGGATCAAAACGAATGAAGCTATTATCAGTACAGACATGGTACTTGATCCTTCGAATGAAAGTAACACCAGTGCTTGTCATGCTTTGAGGCCCAAGTCTAGATCAAACAAAGTTGTGGAACTACTCAGGCCTGGGAGGAAGAAAGATGAGAATGTAACGAGTTCTATTCATTTAGGCTCTTATAAAGTTTACCGTTAATTGCCTTCAAGACTTTTGCTTTATCGAGTTTGTTTAAATGTCTAGTTTTTGCGGTTTGCTTGAATGCAGGGGAATGAAGTTGAATCCAATATGTGTCACCAATGCCAGAGGAATGACAAGGGAAGAGTTGTGCGTTGTACCAAGTGCAGGACAAGAAGATACTGCATTCCATGCTTAGAAACTTGGTAATCCTTTTTTAGTTTTTCTATTTTGAGATGTAATTATTAACTGTTTACCTTATATGCTGAATAGAGTGATTCTGGGCAAATTTTCTAACTCATTTGTTGTCTGTCTCAATCAACGGGAAATTTTCACTGTTTTGTGCCTTTCTTTTGTTTTATCTGTTACCGCTTGCCGTTGTTTTAATTTTAAAGCATCCTACATCATTTGTCTGTTTGATAAATTTTGTTTATCTTCTGTCCAGCCACTAATGCTTCGAATGTAGCTAAATGCTTCATCTGCTGCTCTCTATGATTCTATGATTTTGTTGCAAATTTGATGCCTGTTTTTTATGCTTTTTTTAACATATATATGTCCTCTTTTGTCACTGCAATTATTAAGTGGTTTAATAGCTTTTTGATTGGGTTTAAAAATATTTGAATGGAGCGCCAGATTTCAGATCTTCTGTGATTGTATGTGGCTTATAGTTCCAAATGATTTATAATATCTGACAAAGCCTTTCTGTACTTCTGTTATGTAGTTGATAATTGTGGGTGCAAGACATTTTATAGCAAATTGTACAAATTCTTTCTTTTCTTTGCTTTTGATATGAAGTCTGTGTGGGGGTGCTTCCGGGAGTGCAGGTACCCTGGAGTATCTGAGGAGAAGATTGTTGAAGCCTGCCCATTCTGCTGTGGTAATTGCAATTGCAAGTCGTGCTTACGCCTGGATAAGCGAGTCACTGTTGACGCTCGTAATCATGTATGTAACGGCTGTGTTGTGTGTTCTTTTATCTATTGGGAAATTAATTTGTTTTAATTTGAAAGTGATTCAGCAATCACAATAAACTTGTGATGGATGTGTTGTGCTTAACAATTTGTTGCGTTGACTTGCTAGTTGCTACCTCCAAGTTTGCCTTAATATATCTTGTGTTGTTTACAGGTGAAGGAATTAGCTGAATTTCAATGTAGCGGTGATGAGAAGTTTCGGTATTGGTTGTATCTATTAAATATCATTTTGCCATCACTAAAACAAATTAATGAGGAACAAATGATAGAGAAAGAGGTGGAGGCCAATATTCAAGGTATACTTGTGATAGTTTAACCTCGGATTAGATCATATCATTTCCCTTGTTAATTTCTTGAACAGGCTTATACCATTCTTTTGTTTTTGCAAATCTGTTGGTTCCCTGACCTTCCATAGGTGCTTTTTTTTTATCTATATTAATTGAGAAAAAAAGCTTCACTATTATATTAGATAATATGCAAAATGCTTTTGTCATTAAGCGAAAGCAAACAACACTGCCAAATTTTAATACATAGTTCATAGTTAATGCTCCAGTATTTTTCTGCCAAATATGGCTGGAACCTGTAGCGCGATTACACTGATGTGGAGATTTGACATATTAACCTTACGTTAGAATGGCTGCAGCATACTGACTGGCTGCACTTTGACAGGTGTGTCAGTATCCGATGTAAGACTGAAATATACTCCATGCCCCCAGGATACACGTGTCTTCTGGTAAAGTTGTTTTTGGTTGGCCAGAGAATTCATTTTCTGCTTCCATTATTCTATCGAAAAGTTATATGGCATTTCAAATGGAGATCAAGGGGTAGTAAATATGCTAATCTCTATGCTTTCCTTTTTTGTTTCAGTGACTGCTGTAAAACATCTATTTTTGATTTCACAAGAAGTTGTCCTAACTGTTCCTCTGACCTATGCCTCACTTGTTGCCGAGAGATTCGTGAGGGACATCTCCGAGGAAGTGATGAGGGGGAGAAGATTGAATTTATAAACAGAGGGTTCAACTACCTGCATGGGATAACTGAAAGATCTTCTCGTTTGACATCTTCAGAAAATTCTCAGGATCATAGTACTGTAAAGGAAAAGTTGGAGTGGAAAGCAAATGAAAATGGAAGCATCCCTTGCCCTCGGCCTGATTGTGGCAGCACCCTGTTTGAATTGGGATATATGTTCAAAGAGAGTATTTCAGATTTGGTTCAGCAAATAGAAGAAATATTAACAAATAGCAATAGAAATTCTGAAATCGAAGCTGCTACTATGCCTATTTGTTCTTGTATCTCTGCAGGAAACCATGATTCTACCATAGCTGAAAGTTTAAAAGTAGCATCTCGTGAAAGTGCTGATGACAATTATTTGTACTGTCCTGAAGCAAAAAGTATTCAGCAAAAACATTTAAGACATTTCCAGTGGCATTGGGCCAAAGCGCAGCCTGTTATTGTGAGAAATGTGCTGGACACTGCAACTGGGTTGAGTTGGCATCCAATGGTTATGTGGCGTGCCTTCCGTCAGATAACAAATACTAATTTTGGACAACACCTGGATGTTAAGGCCATTGATTGCCTTGATTGGTCTCAGGTCAGTTTTCTAGATTCTGCTGTTTAATGTTTGTGTTGTTTTAAACTTCATCTTACAGAGCATCCTCTGTGACTTCCCCATTATTGTCCACAATTTTTGTAAACATGTGTGAAGAAATTGTTCGTGATTAATCATAATAACTGAAAATATGCGAGTTTATTGGTTTTCCTTAACTTTGATACATATAATGCTGGATGATAACCAACGGGAGATGGAGTATATTTTTTCCACAGTTGTATTCTATGTGCACGGAACATTGCTTCCAAAATTTGAGTGTTTGTAAATACAGATTTGGGTTTCAGCATGCAATCTTCTCCTTGTATAGATCTTTACTTGTATACATTCTTCCTCTTTTCTTTCTGTTTTCAAATATAAAATACTTGCTGATTATTTTAATGAAGTATAGAATGATATCCAAGTCCTTGCAAATTACAAATTCAAAATTCTGTGTTTGCAAGCCCATTTTTAACATGTTCACTGCTGTTGTTTGATTATTTTTGGTTCTAGTGGATGTTATGGAAGCCAATAATGTTCTAATTCTCTTCTCCTAGGATAGTTTTTACAGAGTTGTTCTCTTCTCGTTTTATTTTTAATTCATTAATACTACTATGCTTTACATTTGTAGTTTGCATCTTATTTAGTTTTATGAATGAGTGGGAATTAATGCTTATGTAATATGTTAAAGCATCCGACGTCTCGTGAGTCATGCCAATCTTTTGTTGCTATATGTGTCATTTGTTTTGTAAAACCTCTGATACTCATTATACAACGTCTACAGATGGATATCAATATTCATCAATTTTTTAAGGGGTATATTGAGGGCAGAAAAGACAGCAAAGATTGGCCTCAAGTATTGAAACTGAAAGACTGGCCGCCATCTACAGAGTTTGAGAAACGGTTACCACGGCATGGAGCCGAATTTATATGTGCTCTACCATTCAAGGAGTATACGCACCCCCGCCAAGGTGTTCTGAACCTTGCTTGCAGCCTGCCCGAAAAGTCACTAAAGCCAGATATGGGGCCAAAGACCTACATCGCTTATGGTGTTGCAGAAGAGCTAGGACGTGGGGACTCTGTAACTAAGCTTCACACTGACATGTCTGATGCGGTAATCATTTTTTTCAATCACATTCTGTTGGTCAATGAACTGAACTCGTTCCCCCCACCCCCAACAAAAAAAATCACACACACATACACATATCTCTATAAAACCCTGTTTAAGGGTTCACGTTAAGGCTGGTTCAAATAGGCAATGAACGGAACTTGAAGTGTTGTCCACTTTTCCTACTTGTCCATGAGTGGCATGAACTTTGAAGTGCTAAATACTTTACTCTTTACTTTTTGTTGAAATTTCTGAATAGTAATTTTTGGCTTTGACCACTGAATTCAGTTTTTTTTTTCATAAACCAGTGTTCTAAAAGGGACCAGACTCACCTAAGTGCAGGGGCTCCTGGAGCCTAGGCATGCCTCTTTGAAGATTTTTTAAAAGAGCACCTAAATTTGTATTCAATTGATACTAAGTTCAATTGTTCAACAAATAACTTGGTACTTCAAAAACAACATACACCAAGCAAGAGATAGGAACTCGGAAGTAGATAAAAGATAGTTCTTTAACAAATGTAGTATATACAGACTGCAGAGGGGGCAGTGTTCTAAATGGCACTAGGCACAGGGGATCCTGGAGTCTAGGCGTAAGGCAACCTGGGCCTAGACGCTCCTGATTGAAGATTTTATGAAAAAACTAAAGTTCTTATTAAATCAAACAAATGGACTAGTAGTTCAAAAACAACAACAATCAAGATATAGGAACTAGGAAGTGTAAAAAGATAGTTCATAATACTAATGCAGTCGGTTAGCTAGTCACTATATTCTTATCTTCTACCGGAAATGCAGCAGCAGATGTCTTAAATTTATATGGGAGGGGAAGGGGATGTACATGCTTTGGGGCCAGGGGGTGGAACCAATTTTTAAATTATAGGAGAAGTATTGTTTTAATAACATTAGAAGAGTTAGAAGATATACTTCAGACGCATGACCCCTAGCGCCTGGCAAGGCTTGCCTTTTAGAACACTGAGAGGGGGTATCACCGAGGAGGTTATCAATTACTATGGGAGGTGAAAAGGGGAGGGTTGGATGGAAGGGAGATGAACAGGCAGAGGGCAAAGGGAAGACGAGTGCTTGGGTGCCTTCTAGACTGCACCTCTTTGAAGTGGCCGTGCCTTTGTATATGAAGGCACAAGACCCTCTGCGCCTAAGGGTCGCACCTTCTAGAACACTGTTCTAAACATGTGGTGTGGCCTTTTGATGTACTTTCAATCAGTGTAATTTGTTTTCCATGATATAATCTAAGTATCAAACTCATGTAACCTTTTTTTCTTGCTTTATTTGTGTCCATTTATAATGACCCTTCTGTCTCATGGTTAAATTGTTATTGGTCCTTAACTTTGTACTAATTTACTTACTAATATGTGATGCATTTGTTCTTGGTACCGTTTCTTTTTTCTGTCTGTCTCTTTTGTTAATCACATCTTTCACCAACTATACATGAATCCTACTACACTTTGGGTGTTCTCTTGCTGCTCTGTATTATGGAGCTGAACCTTCTGTTTCTCCATTTTTGTGAATAGATGATAAAGCTTCATCAAAAGAACTAATTATATTTTTACTTTTACATGTGTAACTTGTATACTTGATAAACTTTGGTGCTATATTGAAGATTGCGTGCCAAACGTTATAGCTTTTCTTCTGCACTGTAGCATTTTACTCATTGTTGCTATTTAAGCTGTCTTATTTATTTACAAATCTTTAATGCGTATCTGTCAGGTGAATATCTTGACACACACTGCAGAAGTAGAACTCAAACCTGAACAGTTGAAACAAATTAAAGAGTTGAAGCTAAAGCACAATGCGCAAGATCAAGTTGAGTTGTATGGTTGTCGTATGAATATCAATGGTAATACTTGCATGACACATGATACTTCAGACCATGATTTGTCTACTCCAATTGGTATGATTGATGTCAAAGCTTCAGATGTTGAACAAGTCAACAGAGGATCTGTAACACCATGTCCTACTGCAGTTGGTGAAGAAACTTCTACCTCCCATTATGTCGAAGACAATGGAGCTTCTAAGAAGCAAATATTTCTTGATCCGAGGGATGATCTATCGATTCCTTTTGAGGGTCCACAACGTGTTATCAGTTCACCTAGTAGACTTGTGAATAATAATAGGGCAGTGAACAGTAAAATCCAAGGACAGTCTGAAGGCGATCCAGAGTGTAAAAGAGCTTCTGCAGATTTAGACTTTCAGAAGGAAGACAGTTCCATAGGTGAGACGAAGTTCCAGATGGATGGGCTTGCTTTGTCTGAGGAGGCTGTTAATGGGACAGTTGCTGGCATCAATCTGCCTTCAGAAGAAAAAGGTTATTGTGATACAGTGGAAATGACTCAAAGTGATTCTAAGAGGAAGCGCGAAATGTGTGGGAAAGAGACGAAGAAGGACTCGAACATATGCAGCCAGAAAAAGGCCAAAGGTACTAGAAACATGAGTAATATGTCAAAGATTGATAATGAAGACAAAACTCATCTAGACACAGAAGCAAGAGCATGTGTAGAAGGAGGTGCTCTGTGGGACATCTTCCGCAGAGAAGATTCTGATAAGTTACAAGAGTACCTTAAGAAGCACTTCAAGGAATTTAGGCACATCCACTGTTCGCCACTTGAAAAGGTGGAAGATGCGTTCTCTTTATTTATGAGCAGTTTTAATCCGGATGGCAGATTCTTTCTCTATTTGATACTGAACAAATGTTTGATTAGCCTTTAGTTTCTCGTATGGCAGGATCCTTTCCCCAGCCCTACAGTTTATTTGTTTTTATTCTTCTGAGTTTCTCTTTCTGTAATATTACAGGTTGTTCATCCAATACATGACCAAACTATGTACTTGACCGAGGAGCATAAAAGAAAGCTCAAGACTGAATACGGTTAGAAGATAAATAGCTACCACAGGTTAATGTTATTATCTGACTTCTGCAAATTTTCACATATATTTATATGCTTTTTTATGTAGGGATCGAACCATGGACATTTGTGCAGAAGGTTGGTGATGCTGTGTTTATTCCTGCAGGGTGTGCTCATCAAGTTAGAAATTTAAAGGTACATAAATGATTTCAATGCACAATTCATAAACTGATCCTACTGATGTTTGCCGGACATCATTCTGAATGTTTTGGTTTGTTTATGATATCCGACTTAGAGCATCGTTGATAGAGATTATTTGGTAGATTTTGATGGAGTTTTGAGTAAAGTGAAGTCTAATGTATGTTTGGTGAGGGTAGTTTATTTGGAAGATAAGGGTTTTAGACTTTTAGTAGATCACTAGAGAAGTTGTTAGAGAGTTTCTTAAAAGCTCTATAAGGTAGCTTTAGGGAGTTTATTCAATAGATAAATTTACCAAAAAATCTACCCAAAAATCCTATTCTATCAAACACTAAAATTTTCATTAGATTTTCAAATTTTATAAAATCATTCATAACTCTACCAAAAAAACTAATTAAAAAGTTGGAGCTACCCAAAAGTCTTGTTTTTTCGGACATGCCATTAGTTTTAGTAGTGTGTTAGTTTGAACAAATTTCAAGGGAGTAGTTAGAATTATTGACTATATGTGGATATCACATGCACATCCAAAATTAACCAAATTAGTAGATCAAGCTCTTGTTATAATCCTACCTCCAAAGTATTTACAACTCTATTGATGTTACATAATCCTACCTCCAAAGTATTCTACTACTATATTGATGTCACATTTGCTAATAAATCACCTTTTTATCCCCCAACTAAGGTGGACATAAATGGTGACAATGAGTTGTGATTGCAATACAAAATCTTTCTCTTGATATCGAAGCAAAATTTTGCAGTCGTGATCAAGAATAATTTTACGTTTTTCATTTTCTAGACGGTGAGTTATGAGAATGTCATTGATATATTTACTTTCTGATTTGTTGTTTTCCATTAGTGGGGTTTTTAAAGGGCGGTAATTAATGACCAATATATGTGCTGGAAAATGGTCCTTTCTATTATTATATAAAGTAGGCTATTTATTGATACAATTTATAAACTAGGCTCATTCAGGTATTTGTTTTGGGTATATATTTATTGTTTGAGTTTTGTTAATTCGTTTATAAAGAAATAATGGTGACTGATATAATTGATAAAAAATGGCCCTTTTATTATTATATGGAGATAAATAGGTCATTTGTTAGTTGATTTATAAACTAAGCTCCTGAATTTCAGGTTTGTGATTTAAATATCTATTTTTAGTTTGAGGTTTGTTAATATGTTTATAGAAAAATAATAAATCTAGTAGCATTGAGTTTCTAACCCTGATTCTAAATTGTACAAATTGCATCTTATGAGTTTTTCTTTTCAAAGATAATAATTATATTTGAATTTTGATACTTGAAATCTAATAACAAAATGTATACTCGAATCTTAATACTCAAAATTTAGTACCCAAATAGAAAGAAGAGCCTAGTTTGTGTTATTAATAATAAAAAGGCCTCTTTCAACAATTTTTCTCATGACCAATTTAGTGAAAATTTAATTTTTTGATAATTCTATTAACAATTGTGTCACATGTTTAAATGCATTATATAGTTGATCTTGTGAGTATGTATAAATGAAAACACAAGCAAAATCTCAACTCTTGGATGAATCGATGACAAAAGAACTTGTATATCTATGAATGAAAAAACTTATATGTATAAATGAATAGCCGAAAAAAACCTTGTATCTATAAATGAACTGCCAAACATATTCTCAACTCTCTTTCTCTCGGCTGTTTCTCTGGCACAGTGTTACGGAATATAAATAAATCTGAGATGTTGAGTATCAAGATTAAATCTGACAATTCTTTTTATGTGCATCTTTATATGGAGTATAAATTTCTTGAGTTTGCTCAGCTATATATGAAATGTACCAACGCAGGGCTGCTTGCATACTATTCTTTCACTAATGTGCTGAAATTAAATGAATGCTGTCTACAGTCCTGTATTAAGGTTGCTCTTGACTTTGTGTCTCCTGAGAATGTCAATGAGTGTATTCGTCTCACTGAAGAGTTCCGGGTACTTCCTCATAACCATAGGGGCAAAGAGGACAAGTTGGAGGTAAGTTGTACCATTAATTATTTTTTCTTTTTAGTGTTTAAAAGGATCTGTTTATCCTATTTTAGCAACATATATACCACTCTTCATTAAAAAGTCTGAAATCCTTGAAATGCAGGTTAAGAAAATGATTTTGCATGCGGCAAAAACAGCTGTCGCATTCTTCACTGAACTGACAAGTAAGTTATCTGTACCATTGCATTAGATTTGTGCTTTCGAAAAATTGCCTCGATTGCTTCCGACTTGTTTGTTACAGTTTTTTCTTATTAGAATGTTATCAACGGTATGAAATTGCTTGAATTCTGACTTGCATCTGCAAGGCCGCATGGCTAGAGTGTGAGGTTCACACTCTTCTATATTTTAAGATTGTTGTCATTATAATATCAGAGATGTTAAGTGTTGTGCTTTTTTTATGGACTATTTAAATGGTACATGTGAACATTAGATTGAAATTCAGCCTCTCATCTCTGATTGTGCACTTGTGATATTTCTTGTTCAGAAATTCCTGATGAGGAACAAAAACGGCAGCCGTTGGACTGAGAGCTGAACTTAAGGCTCTGCTACTGCCTTCGGTACAATATCCGAATGTTAGCTTGGTGTCATCAACATTATCATTTTGTCCTCCTGTAGATAATGTTGTAATATCGGCATCTCATAGTTGTGTTGTAACAATATGATGATAGTGGGCGTTCTTTGGCTACTTTTGGATTGAACGGTTAGTGCCCTTAAGGAAACTGCTATGTTTTTAGTTGATATCAGCATTTAAGGTTGTAAACTCGCGATTTGGAGCACTATAGTGTTTTGGTTTTGTTCAGTGCTCCTGCTCGCTGCGGCTCTATGTAATGTAATTGTAAGTAGAGTGTCAATGACAAACTAGAAGTAACCCACCTACACTTTATCTGTTGAAAAACAAAGTAGTATTACAGTACACAGTTTTTATTCTATTAAAACTCCATTGATCTCCATTGCCAACAGGGTGAACAAGCTACAAGTGTGTATTTGCGTCTCCTCTTGCTCTATTCTTGACCTAGATGATGGATTTTGCACTTGACAGATGGAGCTTCAGGTGTGCTATATTCTCCAATCTTGTTCGCTTCAATGTGTTCGGGATTGTAACCCTAAATCTAATTTGGGATTTTTTTTTCAGGGTTTGTCGTAATGCAACACAAACAACGACTCTTGTTTTTAGTTCTGACCCTAAATCCAAAGAATGGTTGAATGACATTTGTATGGGTTCAGTGTTTGGCTAAATCTCAATTTTATTCAAGAACCCAATTCAAAATTGTTTGCTATTCATCATTTTTTTTATACATAGGTAAACAATTAGACGGATCAATTTCTAGAAAGTAATCGACCTAAAGCTTCTTTAAGATGAGGTCTTGAACATTCTCTGGAATCGCATTGACGTCCAGCTTGACCAAGTGACCTTGCATTGCAATCCTGTCTGCAACCGTGTTGACTTCCCTGTTGATATGTTGTATCCTGAAGTATGAAAATCCTGAGATAAAATAAGAAATATAATTGATATTCATGTCCAGCTCGCATGGAGGTTCCCAAGTTCGATTAATCGAATTGAATAGAACCAAATTATCTCCTTCAATTTCGATAGATGGAAAACCACTATCTCTTGCCTTTTGTGGGCCCATTCGTAAAGCAATTGCTTCTGCTTCCAAAACAGAATTTGCGTCACATGCACCGCTTCCTATAGCAATAGGAACGGCACAGTGGTCTCTGATATGCACTGCTTCCTATAGCAATAGGAACGGCACAGTGGTCTTTGATGATAAATCCAAATGAGAATTGGTTTGTAGCAATTTGAGATGCACCAAAATTTAGTTTTTTGTTTTCTTCTTCCGGTCTTTTCCACCTTAAATTTTTCTTTTTTATTTTTTCTTCTCGTCTTTTTACTCGACGTATTGTTATTTTTTTTTGATTCTTATTAGCTTGATCCCACACATCTATTTGATTCATAGCTTGCATTTTAAAACTTTGTGGAATTTTAGTTTTGTGAAAAATGAACCGGTTCCTAACTATCCACATGTTCCACCAAATGACAACTAGAAGATTAAACTCGGACGTTGACATTTTCTCTTTAGGTCAAAAAGGACCTTTGTAATGTCCTTGTTGTCAATGTCATAATTCTTTAAAATGGTTGTAATGTTGCAATCATCAACTGCCATTTCCAATGATGGGCACAGAAAAAAGAGGTGCTTCGCGCTTTCTGTATGATGGTTATAAAATTCACAATTCATAACGATATGGATTCTTTGTCTATCTAGGTTCTGTTTTGTTGGGAGGCCGTCTAAGGCTAGTTTCCATAAAAAATATTAAATTTTCGGCATGACATCCATTTTCCATATCCAAGTTTTATCCGATGTGACTCCCATTTTCTGTTTTTGAATTAATTCTTTAGCTGATTTAGTCGAATATCATCCTTCATCGTTTCCAGACCAATATAGTCTATCCTTGATATCATTAATGGGAAGGTTATATTTTTTTATTCTATCGATAATATCATTAGGCAAGATCGTGTTTAGTTGGTTTAACATTTGATGATTCCATGTATTATTAGTGATAAACATGGAAGCAAATTCCATCGGGTTATCCAGATTTGTAACCTTCGCCAGATCCATGAGTGTTTTTTCAATAAGCCATTTATCCTTCCAGAATCTTATCGTATTTCCATCCCTCACTTTCCATCTGAGTCCTTTATCTAAATCTTTTCTAAGTTTTATTAGATTCTTCCATTGCCATGAAGCATTCGACCCGCATTGGTAATTCCATATACAGTTTCCTTTAAGATAATTTTCATTGACAATTTTGACCCAAATATTTTCCGGTTTTGCCATGATTTTCCACCAAAGTTTCATTTGTAATGCTTAAATCATGTCTTCTAATTTCCTAATACTTGTGCCACCTAATGATCTTGGTTTACAGATTTTGTCCAAACTAATCAATGAGTGGAAATTGGGTCCTTTATTCCAAAAGAAAAGTCTATTAAGTTTGTCTAGTTCATTATTCATACTTGTAGGTAACATAAAGACTTGCATTAAGTAACTTGGTTTGACATTAAGATTTGCTTTAATTAATGTTATTCTTCCTTCATGAGACAAGGTCGATGCTTTCCACATGGATAATTGTTGTTTGGTCTTAATAATTACGGAGTTAAAAATATCTTTATTAACCCGTTCATTAATAATAGGACAACCAAGGTATTATTCGAGACTAGTAGTGCCATTGATTCCAAGATGAGTCTGGATTCGTCTTTTGGTACTTTGATCAGTGTTTACAGTGGTTTGGAACGCCGATTTGTTAAAGTTTATAATTTGCCCTGAAATATCACAATAGTCATGTAGGACTGAAAGAATTTTATTGCTAGCTTGCGCAGTTGTTTTAGTGAAAATTATAATGTCATCACCAAATGACAAGAAAGGGATTCTAATCCCATTTTTGGTGATCGGAAAACCGATCGATTTAGGATTTTGATCACATACTTTCTGAATATTTCTCGAAAGGACATCCGCACACAGGTTAAATAACGGAGGAGAGAGGGGGCTGCCTTGACGGAGACCACGTTATGGACAAAAAATGTTAGTAGGGGAGTCATTGATCAAAATGGAAAATGAGACTATAGAAATACACTCATGAATCCAATTTCTAAATTTGTCCCCAAATCCGAATTTTTGTAATACTGCTCTTAAGAATTCTCATTCGACTTTATCGTAAGCCTTTTCCATATCTAATTTAGCCATATATCCCTCTTTATATTTTTTTACTTAAAACCATGAAAAATTTCATGTGCTATAAGCACATTATCATGAATTGATCTATTTTTCACGAATGCGCTTTGTAATGGGTGGATCAATTTTGGAAGGACTAAGCTTAGTCTTTTTGATAGGATTTTAGCGGTAATTTTGTATACAGTTGGTAATAGACTTATAGGTCTGTAGTTTGACGTTGTAGTTGGATTATCATTTTACAGAAGTAAAGCGATGAATGTATGATTTAATTGTCTAAGAAGTTTTCCGGTTCTATAAAAACTTTTGACTGCTCTAGTGACCTCCGGGCCGAAATATGCCAATATTTTTGATAGATCTCGCATTCCAACCATCGGGTCCTGGAGATTTATCGCTACCTATCAAAAATAGGGCTTCTTTTTCGCTTGTGGTGAAAGGTAATACCAAATTTATGTTATCTCTTTCAGTTATTTCTGGTTTAATCACTTGTAATTGACTTCGATGTTTACTCATGTCAATTATTGATGCTTTGAAACGAAGCTTGTAATCATTAATAAATTCTTCATTGATATCGACCTCTTTAGCTAATACCAAACCATTAGTCTTTGTAATTGTCGTTATAATTTTTTTTATTTCTTTGGCCTGTTGCTTTCCTATGGTGGAATTTAGTATTCTTATCTCCTAATTTTGGATTTGTTGTTTTAACTCGCTGCATCCAAAACTTATTCTGGTACTCCACTAAACATTCTCTTTTCCTATGCAATCTGTTAACTTTACCGTTTAGTACTTGGTCAAACATTGCAAATTTCTTTTTTTTTTTTGAAGACCTTCTAATTCCTCATCCACATTTCACAATTGTCTATGAATGTTACCGAATTTTTCCCGACACCATTGTTTCAATTTTTGCTTTAGTAAAATTGTATTTTTTGCGAGGTTAAACATATGAGTCCTTGAGAATTGAGTTCTCCATACATGTTTAATGACATTCTCACGGTTTGGTCTTTGCATTCACATTGTTTCAAATCTAAACGGTTTATTTTTGGCGATGACTTGTACGTTTTGAAAGTAAAAGGAAATCATACAATGGTCAGAATTTGTAAAAGCGTGGTTTCTAGTATGAATCCCTGGATATTCCTAAACGATCTCAAATGAGGTCATGATTCTATCTAATTTTCGTAAGTATTATCATCACTTTCTTTCTTTCTCTTCCAAATATAGTTATTTCCTTTTGTTGGAAGATACTGGAGGTTATGTTGATTAGAAAATTGAGTTAATCTATCAAACTTATTGTTAGCAGGGCACACTCCTCCATTTTTATCAGACGGTAACAGTTTCTCATTGTAGTCTCCAATAATTAACATTGGAAGATTAATATTGTTCAGTTCTTCGTTGAGTTGTGACGAGAACATGTTTTTCATTTGTTCATTCGGGGGTGCATAAATAAACACTATCATGGATTCAAAATTAGTGTCTTGATGTGTACGTTTTTGCGGGAGAGATTATCTTTGGACAAGGCTCAAGAGCTCACGATTCCTCTTAAATTCCTCACTCTAATACAAGCTTGTGAACAACCATTGATCGCAACACATTTATTTGGTTTATCCTCTATACTCATCTTCCTTTCTTTCTTCCTGTAACAGTCAGATATCAATTTATTCATCAAAACCACACAGTGGCATTTAAATTGATTCACCAAAACATTATTGTATTCTAATATTTGACAGAATAGGGATACAATAAAACTAAGAATAATAATCCTACAACTTGTTTAAAGTAATTGAGTCGAAAAGAGATTTTCAAAGATACCCTTCAAATCGGATTTTGTATCCTTAACAAACCAAAATAACATGTTTCATTGTGATCATTATTCAGTAGCAGGAGCCCCATTTTTGTTCTACTAACTCGTAAGTACTGGGTATTTTCCTTACACCTTGGAGGGTGGTGTTTGCTTATATTCACTTTATTGACCTTAAATCCGCATAAACACACAAGTAAAAGAAATAGAGAATGTAAGAAAACCATGGAATCTATGACAACAAGCAACAACTTATTCAACTCTTCATCTTAATTAATCATAGAGATTGATCCACCTACATGACATACATACATTAGTAAAAGTTGGAGCCAAAACTCCCTATTAGATCTTGTGAGGATTACATATGTTCGCGACAATTGGTAACTTTAGAACCAACTTACTAGTCTTGGAGATCATGTTTTAAACTTTAACTAAGCTGGACAAATAGTCTTGGAGATCAGATTGTTCAAGGTTATCACCTTTGTTCATTGGTTCCTTATAGTTCTCTTTTGGCCGTTGGTTGTTCATAGAGATTTTATTTTTCATATTGGAGTGTTTATTGTCAGTGCAGATAGTTTCTTTGAAGGAGACTTTACCCTCCTCCATCAGTTTTTTTGTTTTTATAAGAAAAGGGAAGTGAAAGACACATAAACGCTAGTAGATAAGAGTATTTGGGTGGAAAGAAACTTGCACTAGTGTCTCTGTTAATTAGCCTAGAATTTTTAGGCAAGGTATTGTGTCCTCTGAAACTATCCAGACCAGACCAAGCAGAGAGCAATATCACAAATTTTTTCACAGAAATAGTTAATACAATTGTTAAATGAGAGAAGCATATAAAATTGGATCTTAGGAGTCTAGAGATGTTCATAGTTTTACCTTTCCCGACCAAAGTCTGGGGTAGAACCAAGCACGTTACCATCAAGTGAAAATTCGAGATTATGGAACAAGATGACAGGCTGCTTCCCAACATCGTCTTTCCCTCTCTCTTTGGCAGCATTCGAACAAGGAAAACCGGAAAAAGGAGCCATACAAGATGCTCTATCACCCCATAGCAATGATGTTTCTTCTTTAAGTACTCGTGGACCTTTGTAACCGAGAACTTTCCAGGATCCAACACCTTCGAGTATCGTTGACACTTTGTATTGTCTGTGTTTGTCCATCTCGGACTCTTCTTCCACCATCTCCGCTTTTGTTTCCCCAGTTTGGGAGAGATCGAGTACCTTCTTTGAGTAGCTTCCATAGTAGATATTCTATTGTTTCATAGGGTTTTTCGATTGTGGATCTTGGGTATTTGTTACGCTAGAAATGTACCACGCAAAAGTCTTACAATTTATAACTCGATATATTCTCCTGACTCCTAGCGAACCCACAGTGTATGGGTCGTTTTGTAACAAGGATAGTACTCCGAGTTCGAACACGAAGACGAAGGTGAAATCAAATCAAACAAGTGATCATGAATATAGTGCAAATCTAGTCTAAGAAAAGAGAAGAAAATAAATAAATGAAAATCATGATGTTTTTGGTTGGATTTTGCTATTCATCATTGTGTTTTTCCTTGGTTTGCTAGTTTATTTTGCTCTTGTTAATAAAAGTTGTCTTCTATTCTTTTTCTTTTTTTTCTAATTGAATTTTGTTTTTTCAATCAATCTCTTTACTTTATTTTAATGTTAAATTCCGTTAAATGCTTAACATTTGATCATTTTTTGACACCACTCCGGAAGAAACCTCTTAGGCAAAATCCAAAAAACCCAAACCGTGAGGGCACTATCCGGAACATCCCTAATTTGTATAACTAACTCTAACATTGATGCTAATTTTCGCACGGAATTCGTATTCTCACCCTTGTGAGATCTATATAATGAACGAAATAAATATACAAATAATTTTTTTTATATTGGAAGTTGTATTTTGAGGCTAAATTTTTATCGAAATAAAAATTGGGTTTTCTAAATAAATATTATTTGCTACCCTAACTACGTAGGTTGTGTTCTAATTGAAAAATGGTATACATGCTAACTTTTGTGCGGAGTATGTTATTCAAATGAAAATTGCGTTAAGGTAGTACGTTGTTTGAACCGAAATTACTTTGAGGTCTACATATCACCCAATAAACATAAAATGACATTCCATAATCACCCAAAGCTATCCATAATTCACGATTAACCTCATCCTTAAGATTTTCCATTGTCTCATCTAGTGTAAGGATTCCTCCTTGACAGTAGGACTTGCTCTTTTAGTTAATTTAAAATTTTGATGATAAATGAAGGGGGAAGTACAAAATACAAAAATCCATTGTCAACTGTCATGATATGTACAATGTTCCGATTTGATGACTTTGACAAATAACGATAATAATGAGTTGATAATGATATTTTAAATCAAGTGAATAATCAAATTAGTGAATTTCTAACCAATGACTATGTGGTATGCACTAAAATCGTCAATTATAATATGCTATTAAAGAACAAGTGTATACGATATATCTTTAACTAACAAGTACCTTTATCGTAGGTTTGTCAGATGTCTCTCAAGACGACTCAAATACATGTCTCAGATGTAACAAGATCAATCATTCAAAACCTTATCATCATAGCACATATCATTGTACAAGGTATAGGTCAAACCTCATAAATTTCACGAGCACTCAAGAGAATGTCTATAGCGTTTTCACATGTGTTAAAAAATATATATAATAACATTCAATCTCAACACATACACAATAATCGTTAACTATAAGTTTATCAAGGCATTCTCAATCTCCATCGTGTCGCTTTCCTGCAAGTATATTATGAATCAAGAGGTCTTTTCATAGGTTGTAACTTGGTCAGATAATGGGTAAGGGTGATGAGTTATTTTGACTTTGTGGTGCACTAAGATCCGAGAACTAAGACGTCTCGAGGCTCACGACTGAATTGATTATTGTGTCCAATAGATCAACTTATCTTCTTGCAATAGAAAGATTTCTTCACACTTGGCTCAACACTAGTTACACTCCTCTTCTCAACACTTTGTACATTGCAAAACTTACTTCCCTCTTTTTCTTCTCTTTTTTTAGTTAGGTGTAGGTGGTGCATAAATATATCTTTTGATATAACTTTTCTTTTCTTTGTTTTATGCAACGTACCGCCAACCTTTACACTTTGATGCTCTTCACTACACATAACACATACTTGTTTCTTTCTTTCTTCCTCCGATGTATAGTGTTATCTTCTAATGTCTAGTTGGACCAAACAAGGCTAATCACAGCTAGGAACAATTTTGTGGAGCTAAAAAGAAAGGTTGATACCCCCAAAGTGGACTAATACGATGGAAATCATGCTTAGGATAGTAAGGGAATAATAAGTTTCACAAAGACATGCCTCAACCATGTTCACAAGTGTAAAAGCAAGAAAAAGTATGTGTTCTCGAAAGAGATGTAACATCCGGAATTTTTATTCAAAATTGTGAGTGAGTTATCGAGCTTCCCGCGGTCGTAGCTTAGTTTCCTGCATGCACGAAGTGTTGAGCGTCGGGTTTTATTCCAAATCTCGTTCCGACCTCTCATTATTTTACCCTTGCTTTTGGACCCCTCGGTTCCTAGCGTAAAGTGCGAGGATGGGTCAGCTGACCCTTGGGTTCCCTCTATTGTTTGCAGTCTTGTCCCTTTCTCCCTCTCTCCTCTTCTCCTTCCCATTCACGTTACTCTTTTCTCTCTTCCTTCACTTGAGCTCTCTTCTCTCTCTTTCCACTTGGATCTCTTGGAGTGTGGTCAGCAGTGGAGAGCTGTGGGTTTCATTTTGGTAAGTACTTCCCCTTCCCTCTCTTCTTCTTCCTTGTTGAACATCTTCTTCTTCTTCTTCTTCTTCTCTCCTTATCCATTGTTATGGATGAAGCTTTGGAAGAGGTTTCTTCTTGGTCCTTTGCATGCATGGGTTCTTAGCTCGATTAGGTCATGAGGGAGAGCCTTGATACCATGGATGATGTTTGGAGAAGACCCAACAAGAGAAGGAGGCCATTGAAGCTCAAGATCCACATTCGAAGACGAAGAAATTGCTATTTCTAGAGTTCTATCGCGGGGCGGCATCAGGCGCCGCAGGGACGGATCTTAGCCAACCGCGGGGGTGGTGAGGAGTTCCGCGGGGGCAACGGCAGGTTTTTCCAGAAGCCGCGGGGCGGATGAACAGTGTCGCGGGGGCCGTGACCTTCAGCACGCAGTTGCGCCTTTTGTTTCCGCGGCTGCGTTTCATCAACAATAGGTTCTTCTTCTCCCATCTTCTTCGTTCCTTCCTTAGTTGTGAGGTTGTTTCATGTTAGTATCATGCCTAGGATGGACCTAGGGTAGTTGTGAATGCCATCTGGTGGTTGTGAACCTAAGAGCCCTTAAGGCTCGATTTACTTGTTGGTGTTGTGTATGATGAGCATGTTAGACCTTCTAGGCTAGATGACTCCTTCTTGGCTGTGGTTTAGGTTCTTGTGAGACTATAGGCTGTTGTGAGTTTCATTTACATGTTGAGAGTGTTGTGAGTATCTTGGATCCTAGGATGCATTCCTAGCTTGAGGGTTAGGTGATCTTGCTTAGATCACTAGAGTGAAGTCTAAGACTTCTTGAGCGTGAGCATGTGTTGATACGTATATTCTTATGAGCATGTTGTGGGCTTCATCCCAAGGGAAGCTAGAGTGTTGTGAGTTGAGATTTGAGGCGAGGTAAGTCTCCGGACTTACTTAGCTCGTATTTTACGTATTAGCATTGATGTGTGTTTGGTGGTGTGTGTGTATGTTATTGTTATGTTATAAACAACTAAATCGGTAATAGGACCACCGACCTTATATTATTTTAGTCCAAGGGTGTGATAACGTGCGGTGACAACATCTGCCTAGCTCTTGCGTGAGTCTAGAAGGTTCTCGGTGACTAGCCCGGGCGGGTAGACGGTCGGATGCATCAGTACCATTCCTTGCCGGTAATTAGGGACCGAGTTGGGATCACGGTGGTCTCGTGTCATAAACCTAACTTGAATTAGAACGGGATATGACTTAATAATAATAAAGATAATAAACCGGATTGGTGCGCTTTTGAGTATGTTGTGTGCTTATGATGATTTACGTGTGTTTGTGCCTTTCCCATTGATTCTAATGCCTAGAATATGAGCTAACGGTTTTAAACTATTTATGTAGATGCCTTGCAGGTTAGGGACGCCGCCGAGTGAGGTGGAGAAGTTGACAGCCAGGGTCTCCGTACATTATAGGACGGGGACGTTTATGTCGTTCGTTGTTGTGGGTTATGGTTGTATGTTGTACGGTTTTGGGTTTATGTTTGGAGTTGTGTCGTTTTGACGACTTGCTTGTGTTTCCACGTTGTACCTTCTCTTTCAGTTTCCCTCGCATACATTGTAAAACGCTTTAAGTATTTTCCTTTATTTGTGCCTTGTTGGAAAGGTCTAGTGAAATTGTTGTCAGGCTAAGGGTCGGGACCCATTGTGAGGTCTCGCCCGTAGCATTCCCCAGTCCCGCGGATTTGGGGTGTTACAAAGTGGTATCAGAGCCCTAGGTTGACAACAATGGCACTCACAATCTTCTAAAGGCCGAATGATGAATAAACAGAATCCCCACGGGTTTTGACTTTTTCGTTTTTAAAATCATATGCATGAGTCGGGTTTGGGTTAGAATGTACGGGATCACCACTCCTTCCGCGGACCTCGGCGACGTAGTTTATGGACTTTTGATATGTATAAATGCATATATTTAGATATCCAGATATGTATAATATATGTGATTGTAAGTTGCATAATGAACTTGATATATTTGTATAGTTATATATGTGGACGGTTATATGTTTTGGGACCTTATATTGTTGATGTAATGCTGGATGTGTTATAATTGTAGTGATATGCACATAGGACTTATTTAGTTATGTATACGTATTCTCAAATATATAGTATTATATGGAGTTATGGGACCTTTGAGCTAAGATGATGATATGATATCACCATCTTTAAGACAATGATGTGGCTTGGGATAGCGTTCATACGTGGTGGATTACGCTCAAGTATCGAGTTGAGCATTTCGTGCTAACGAACATCATGACATTCTCGAGTTTCTTTTAAAAAGGATGTCGAAGAGGAGGATTGGAGATGATGTAAACAAAGGACAACCAAGTAAGAGAACAACTCGAGACAACTTAAGAGAAATCGGAACGGAGACCATACAAGAAAAAAGATTAACATTAAGATGTGGAAGGGTTACAAAGAAGTCACGAATGGAAGGACAACGAGACCAATAGAGATAACATATAGGGGTTCTTCAAGAAGACGCGTGGACACCTAAAGACGTAAATCAAGGAAGAGATGGGTGCATTCTAACAAGGTTAAAGGAGGTGTTCCATTACGATAAGTGAAGCTTTCCTTAGACGCTCCTAAGCTTTGGAGTCAAGATGTGAAGAGCGATCGAACCAAATGTGTAAGATGTAAGATACCGTAAGCTAAGCTTACGAGGTACCATTAAGTGAAGAGTCAACATTACGAGAGTTATGAGAAGAATGGCATGACGGGGATTCACGTGGAGTCGACCGATTTCCGTTATGATGATAAGGCTAAGAAACGCCAAGAAGATAGAAGTGTGAGTAGACGTGATCCCGAGAAGAGGAGTGACACAACAAGGAGCTTTAGTTATGAAAGGACTTAAGACGACAACCAAGGAATACGCAAGCGGTTGCTGAATAATCTTGGAGGTTTTTGGAGAAGACACGCTTACAAGATGTCGTGAGGCACGGTTACGCCTATGAAGGCGAGTTATACAGAACATGAGGCCTAGAAGAGTATGGATACGTTATGGAAAAGGAAGGAAGCACGGAACGTGGGAGGAGCTAACGGAATTGAGGTAGGGTATTCCAAGGAGGGTAGCCTTCATGATAATAGTGACATAAGTATATAGGCTTGGTAAGTCGTTGACCTTAGAGAAGGTCAACCACAAGCTTATCGGTGACGACCGTGAACGTATAAAGTGCGGGTTATTAATTGAGAAGTTGTAGACGGGAGGTATAACCTCAAGCGGAGACTATAAAGGAACGATAACAAAAGCTTGGAGTTTTCCCTACGGTTAGATGTCAATAGTAAGAGGTACATCAACAGAAGCGTGATTGTCTTGAGCAATATAATGTTGAATGGTTTAAGCAAGTGACGGTAATAGACCTCCCAGAGAGGTAAGGTAATGACCCTTTTTGGACCTTTATAGGTATCGAGCTTTTGGTATATGGAGGAATGGCGCGGATTAGTACCTTAAGGGTGTAAGCACATAAGGACCTAGTTGGATCCGGAGGAAAGTGAAGTTCCCGAGTTGCTTTGAGCAAATGGGAAGATATGGGAAGGAGATGCATGGTATTTTATCCTTATGGAACGAATGATAAGTTGTCATGAACAAGAAATGAGTCGAAGTGGTTAGACTCACCCAAAGGAGCCATGGGGGCTACGGTGTGAAACGAGCGACCGAAGCTACAGTAACGTTGTAGGCTTTAAACTTAAGGTGATGGTGCTTGAGAATTCTTGAGTTAGAAGTTTTAGTGGTTTGGAATGGGGAATTTCTTCCGGTCTTCCCTTCAAGGCTTCCCGATAAGAGTTGGGAGGAAAGGTATGAGTCGGGAAGTTGTACTTTGATTTCCAAGAGATATGTATGGTGAACGAAGAGTAAGGGAAACTTCTTTGTATTGGATGGCTCGTTAAGACTAGTGGGTGTGGTTACAAAGTTTGATTAGATTGACTTGGAGTCGGGATGTCACCAGATTTGGGTGGTGAGAAGGAAGGACCTTTGTAAGGTGGTATTTAGGGCCAATATGGTTACTACAAGTGTAGTGAAGCCATTTGAGATCGTAAGTGCGATTGATGAGTTGGAGTTTACACAGAAGAGTGTCCATCAATTTACGGAATCGAGTTACAATGAAGTCGCGCAATTTGCGTTGTTTCAGGCGGTTCCAAGGTGGACCCTAACATAATGATTGTTATGACAGTTATGATACATGAGTGATAGGAATGATTCTTATGGTCGGATGTGACGATACCATGTTGTACTCTCAAAATTGAGAGGAACGAGCTTGACTTGGGGTGACAAGGATACCGGTTATGCAGGATAAGAAGATAAGCAGAGTTATCTAAACAGGATAGGACATCCGCGGCGACCTCCTAAGAGGTGTAGCGGGTTAAGAATACCCAGTAGATCAGATGAGCACGAGGTGATAGTTTTCGTAATACATTCAAGGTATGGGGAGGAGATATGAAGCATATAAGTTGGTAGGCCATAACCGCCGAGTTACGGGATGGTTTTGACTCTTTCTTCCCTTCTAAAGAAGACAACTGGATCGTGAGATCCGAGACATATCCATGGAGTTTTAACAAAAGCAGAAGAGGTGAGTGACCTCCTTTTCGTTTTCTTTGACACAAACATCGAGTTATGGGGACTGTATGACATTATGGATACATCCAAGCGGGGCTTGGGATGTGCATGAGATAACAAGAGAGGTTCCGTGTGTACATAGACATTGGCGGGTATATAAGAAGGATGACCGACTAAGGGTCGAAATTTAGCCGCTTTAGGGCACGTGCTTATCGTGATGTCGGTTTAGCTACGGAGTAACATGCCAGGCATTTATGAACAATAAGAGTATGATCTGTGTATGTATACTCACTCAGCAAGAGTTGAGTACCCAACATAGGCGATGGTTAGGGATGGTTAAGGGCTTTGGTCGAAGATGGTCTTTGAATGACTTTGAAAAAGATCTGGGATAGAAGGTTCCGATGAGAGATCCCATAGTTATCTTTATCGGTTGATGGTTTGTTAAGACCATGACGTTGGTAAGAGATATCCGGTATATGACGTTCACATTAGTGAGACGGGCTTGAGGCCGATGTGGCTAAGTACATGGCCCTTATTTGAACCATCATCAAGACAAGTTGAGCACCGTATGATGAGAAAGAGGACTTCACCCACCGCGAGTTATGCAGTGGGAGTGGTAAGATACCTCCAGGGAGATTGTTACTGGTTTGAGACCATGTAACGGTTGCGACGTGTTTGGGTCATTGCGGAACAACCGACGGAGATAATGTATTTACACCCTATTGAGAAATAGGGCCGATGAGTCGAGTAGTGGAATATGCTAAGAGATAGTGAGATTACTTGGGAGTAACATAGTCTCGGATTGAGATGAGCGATTCATCTCAGGATCTGTTGGGTAGCGGGATCGTGCCGCTTAGGGGACTAGTTGTCTCTCATGATATTTCTATCCTCGGATAGTTGGTCAACTTAAGAGGATTTTTGTGATCTTGGATGCCGTACAAAGAGCATGTGTGTGAGGTAAGGGGTAAGGGTAGACATGATACCTCCCCTTTGATTGAGCTTTCGTCTGATGATAGTTAAGATGTATCGTTTGTGATGGCCTTTGCGAGGCATTTTATGGACGGAAGTATAGTACACCTTGGTGTTGGAATTTGGATCTTATATATAGGGATAGCCGTAAGCAAATACTGGATGACCTCGCTCGAGTAGCGGGAGTCCAAAGGCGGATGCTAGACAAGATAAGTCATGAGGAAGTATGTGTGGAAAAGAGGTACGGACCTCTTGGGTTCGGATATGAGACGAGTCGAGTTAAGAGTATCACGGACGCGAGGCGTTATACGTGTTGGTCATTAGAAGGGAGTTGGGTTCCAGTATATCGGACCTTTTTGGAGATCTTGGCGCGAGTAGGGAAGTGGTTTACCGGTTGGCATGGCAACCGGAAGTGGAGAATGTTCACCGGGTTTCAAGTGTGACGATCGATGGAATACATCTATGGCTCGAGTTATGATGCTAGTTGCGATGATCTAGTGATAGATGAAGAGCCGATCAAGCTACCGGGAAGACGTGATATAGTATCTTTATCGAAGTTTTACGATCATCTAGTTAGGTCGAGTTGGCCGATGGGTTAGATTTTTACGTGCATGTGCGAGTTTACGTGTTTTGTGCCCCGAGAGAGAATGTGTTGTATGATTGGTTTGCTTTTGTCTTATTATGCGATATGTGGTTCATGCGAGTATGTGTGTAGGCCTTCCGAGGTGTTGACGCGGTTACACGAGTGTGTGATGGTTATCGAGTAGAGTGTTGGCACGTTACGGTTTGAGTGGTTACCGAGTTAGTCACCCGAGAGTGTTGTGTTTAGCAAGTTTTGGGATGAAACTTGTTTTTAGGGGGATTAGTTGTAACATCAGGAATTTTTATTCCGGATTGTGAGTGAGTTATCGAGCTTTCCGCGGTCGCGGCTCAGTTTCCCGCAGGAACGAAGTGCTGAGTGTCGGGTTTTATTCCAAATCTCGTTCAGACCTCTCGTTATTTCACCCTTGATTTTGGACCCCTCGGTTCCTAGCGTAAAGTGTGAGGATGGGTCAGCTGACCCTTGGGTTCCCTCTATTGTTTGCAGCCTTGTCTCTTTCTCCCTCTCTCCTCTTCTCCTTCCCATTCACGTTACTCTTTTCTTTCTTCCTTCACTTGAGCTCTCTTCTCTCTCTTTCCCTTTGGATCTCTTGGAGTGTGGCCAGCAGTGGAGAGCTGTGGGTTTCGGTTTGGCAAGTACTTCCCCCTCCCTCTCTTCTTCTTCCTTGTTGAACATCTTATTCTTCTTCTCTCCTCCATTGTTATGGATGAAGCTTTGGAACAACATACTTGATCCTTTGCATGCATGAGTTCTTAGCTTGATTAGGTCATGAGGGAGAGCCTTGATACCATGGATGGTGTTTGGAGAAGACCCAACAAGATAAGGAAGCCATTGAAGCTCAAGATCCACAGTCAAAGACGAAGAAATCGCTATTTCTGGAGTTCTATAGCGGGGAGGCATCAGGCGCCGCGGGGGCGGATCTTAGCCAGACGCGGGGGTGGTGAGGAGTGCCGCGGGGGCGAAGGCAGGTTTTGCCAGCAGCCGCGGGGGCGGATGAACAGTGTCGCGGGGGCCGTGACCTTCAACACGCAGTTGCACCTTTTGTTTCCGCGGCTGCGTTTCTTCAACAGTAGGCTCTTCTTCTCCCTTCTTCTTCGTTCCTTCCTTAGTTGTGAGGTTGTTTCATGTTAGTATCATGCCTAGGATGGACCTAGGGTAGTCGTGAATGCCATCTAGTAGGTGTGAACCTTGGAGCCCTTAAGGCTCGATATATGTACTTGTTGGTGTTGTGTACGATGAGCATGTTAGACCTTCTAGGCTAGATGACTCCTTCTTGGTTGTGGTTTAGGTTCTTGTGAGACTATAGGCTGTTGTGAGTTTCATTTACATGTTGAGAGTGTTGTGAGTATCTTGGATCCTAGGAAGCATTCCTAGCTTGAGGGTTAGGTGATCTTGCTTAGATCACTAGAGTGAAGTCTAAGACTTCTTGAGCGTGAGCATGTGCTGATACGTATATTCTTGTGAGCAGGTTGCGGGCTTCATCCCAAGGAAAGCTAGAGTGTTGTGAGTTAAGATTTGAGGCGAGGTAAGTCTCCGGACTTACTTAGCTCATATTTTACGTATTAACATTGATGTGTGTTTGGTGGTGTGTGTGTATGTTATTGTTATGTTATAAACAACTAAACCGGTAATAGGACCACCGACCTTATATTATTTTAGCCCAAGTGTATGATAACGTGTGGTGACATCATCTGTCTAGCTCTTGCGTGAATCTAGAAGGTTCTCGGTGACTAGCCCGGGCGGGTAAACGGTCGGATGCATCAATACCATTCCTTGCCGGTAATTAGGGACCGAGTCGGGACCACGGTGGTCTCGTGTCACAAACCTAAGTTGAATTGGAACGGGATATGACTTAATGATAATAAAGATAATAAACCGAATTGGTGTGCTTTTGAGTATGTTGTGTGCTTATGATGATTTACGTGTGTTTGTGCCTTTCCCATTGATTCTAATGCCTAGAATATGAGCTAACGGTTTTAAACCGTTTATGTAGATGCCTTGCAGGTTAGGGACGCCGCCGAGTGAGGTGGAAGAGTGGACAACCGGATCTCCGTACATTATAGGACGGGGACATTTATGTCGTTCGTTGTTGTGGGTTATGGTTGTATGTTGTACGGTTTTGGGTTTATGTTTGGAGTTGTGTCGTTTTGTCAATTCGCATGTGTTTCCACGTTGTACCTTCTCTTCCAGTTTCCCTCGCATACATTGTAAAACGCTTTAAGTATTTACCTTTATTTGTGCCTTGTTGGAAAGGTCCGGTGAAATTGTTGTTAGGTTAAGGGTCGGGACCCATTGTGAGGTCTCACCAGTAGCATTCCCCAGTCCCGCGGATTTGGGGTGTTACAAGAGACTCAATCGTAAGTTCTAGACAATCAAAGCATATAAGAGAACACCCATGAAAAAGAAGATACAAAAACCGATATAGAGTAAAACAAAAAAATCAAGTTTTTGGAAAATAAGAAGCACAAAACAAAAAATGCATGTTTGCAGAATAGGTGAAGTCCGATCAACCCTATAGATCTCAATCGATCAACCACTACTTTTACAAAAAAAAGAGAGAACGTAAAGTAAATATGCAATGTTGGAAGTTTTGTGCTTGGCTGATCGGCCATATGGGCATGGACTGATCGGTCATGCTAAAAAGGGAGGAGGATTTTCGGAAAAAGACTAGAATATTTGAAAAATAACGGAGAAATATTTAAAAATGTTTGAAAACTATTTTGTACTTACACCATACGTAAATCTTGCATTGTTCTCAATGTAAGAAAAATAAAAAGCTTAAAGCAAAGAGAAACTCACAAAATGGTTTAGAATTGTCTCTCTATCAACACTTCTTTTTGGTCTTTTAGTTGGGCCTAACTTGTACAAAGAAAAAAAATTCAAATAATGCAAGGTTTTGAAATAAATAGGTCAAGCAAAACAAAATCCTTTCCGGAAATGGAACTAATTTCATGAGAGATGAAATGTGATCCTCAAATCTCATAAATAACTACAAGACCCACTGTAGTACAAGGAGTCAAGATTGAACACATGGAAATCGATGTAATGATTTGGCGCATTATTAATGAAACCAACATATAATAACACAAGACTAGAAGACAAATGTGTTAGTCGATCAGTCAATGCCACTATCAGTCGGACTCGAACACCGACTCAACAAACACGAAAATAGAAGCAATGAAGGAGAAAAATGCATACTAGCCAATCGGCCAAGCCTCAGTTGATCGACCAAAGACTCGAACTTTAATTTTAAATAAATAAATAATAAATAAATAAATAAATAATAAATAAAGAGAAGAGAAGAGAACGTGAAGTGAAATATGAAGAAATCCTTTATAAGGCCGATCGGCGTTAAAAGGGGAAATCCTTAGTAGGTTGATTGGCCTTAAGGGAGATCTTGAGTAAGCCCGATCGACCTTAAGGGAATATATCGATCGGTCGCCACAAAAATCATAAAACAATAGCAATAAGGGAGAGAGATAAGATTTTATTTTGCGGAACCAAGTAATAAGGGTTGAAGTGTGAGGCTCAAATCTCGCAAATAATTACAAGACCCACTTTAGTATAGGGAGTCAAGATAGAACACCGGGAAGACAATTTTTAACTTTGGTGAATTTATTAAGAAATTAATAATTAGTAAACTGCATATATATAAAAAGTAAAACAAAGCAAATGAAGACCGAAAACCAAGTAAGGGCGATCATGCTTAGTAGAGTCGATCACCCAAAGACAAAATCTTTAATCAAAGATAAGTAAATAACTAAACAGAATTGAAAGTGAAGCAAAAAGGGAAAAAGACCTTCCTAAGGCCGATCGGCCTTAAGGGATGATGCCGATCGGTCACCTTAGAAACTAACACAAAACTATAACAGAAAGGGAGAAGAAAAATTGATGTGGGGTTGATGCAGCAGTTTTCCGATCTAGATTGAAGTCCATCAAATCGACAACAGAAGCAGATCTCGGAAAATATCTCGGGGTTACTGGTCGGGCCGAGATTTGTGAAACTCGAACACAAAGAATGTGAGTTTTATGGAATGATAATGGTAGAATAAAAAGATGATAATATAGAATGAAAGTATGGAAAATATAGGAAGCTAAGACTTAATGTTAGACTTGCAAAGAACCTTGACCAATTGGATCAAAACCCTCAACAAAGAATTACCTTAACCCTTCCTTCTTCAACTAAGCACATGCCTTCTAGAAAAGGCAAATACAAGGAGGGACTAGCTTGACTAGTAACACCAATCTTCAATAAGATTATCACACACAAGAACAACCTAGCATGGACTCACAACGATTCAGTCAAATACTCTCTTTTTGATTGAATATGAATGAATAAAATGCACACTTCGTAAATGAAGCAATAAGTATCTAACAATATATTTGGAAAATATCAAATCTAAGCTAATGAGTCTCGACCTCCTAAGGCTAATTATAGGCGAGATTCCTTTAAAAGATAATCCTAAAGATAGGATCAAAATTAAAAGATACCTTTAGAATGTTTAGAGCTTTAAAGGTATTAAAATAAAATAACTAACAACTAATAAGATCTTGATAGAAGCAAATCTCGACAGGGATCTCGGGCGAGATTTTGTTCTCAGGGTCGAGATTCGGACTGGCTTGCTCAATTCTCGATCCAACCACATTTCTTGTGTCTTGGATCATCTTCACTCTTGTAGGGTCCTTCCACAATAGGCACCAATGTCACTAAAGAAGACTTAGTCACAAGTAGAGTCTCTTTAGATATACTTGTTGTCAATAAGCTAACAACCTTTTTTTGGACGGACCTTGCTCTTGATATAGTGATAGATCATTCTATGTCATGACTTGAAGATGATATAGCCTCCTTCGCCTTCAATGCCTTTTCTCTAGCTCTAGTGATTGGTCCTTGTATAGTTGGTGTTGGGGATGATCCCTCATCATACTCCCCTTCTTAAAAAGGATTCGTCCTCGAATCACCATTCCCATCACTAGATACAAAAGGACTCAAATCTCCTACATTGAAGACAAGGCTCGCACCATAATCCTTCGGAAGCTCTAAAACATAAGTGTTGCTGCCAACCTTACGTTTTACTCGAAATATTCCATCTCCTTGTGGAGACAACTTATATGCTGGTTTGAATAACATTTTCTTGCGATTCCGATTCACCTTGGATGCCACGTTTTTCCCTTTGTTTTCCAACCTTATGCGTGTCTTTTCATGCAACTCCTTGATGAACTCAACTTGTTTTCCTAGAATAAAATCTACTCGCTTCTCTATAGGCAACGATATATGATCAAAAGGGGTCAAATGAATCAACCCATAGACACACTCAAAAGGCATTAGATTAATATATGAATGCAAGGTACAATTATATGCAAATTCCACATGTGGTAAGACATCCTGCCAAGCATTCAAATTGTCCTTCAATGCAACCCTCAAAATACGTTAAAGTCCTATTAGTGACTTCCGTTGACCATTCGTTTGAGGATGACTAGAGGTTAAAAATAACAACCTTGTGCCTAGCTTTCCCCAAAGAGTCTTCCAAAAAAAACTTAGGTACTCCATGCAACCTAAAAACTTCTGTAAAGAATAAGTTAGCTATATTATAAGCATCATCGGTGTTATGACAAACAATAATGTGAGCCATTTTTGAAAAAAGATCAACAACCACAAAGATAGAGTCTCTTCCCTTCTTAGTCCTAGGTAAACCTACAACAAAATTCATACTAATATCAAGTCATGGTAAAGTAGGTGTAGGTAAGGGAGTATATAAACCACGTGGCAAAAGTCTAAGGGAACATCTAGGGATACACACTTTATCCTCATGGAACAAAAAACCTTCAAAAATATAGAATTTATCATGCAACAGAGGCAAATCTGGGTCAGAATCTCGGGCGAGATTTTGGCGTAAGGCCGACGTTTACACTACGTATAAATATCACCAAAATCGATGATATCCACGTATAGATCCTTAATATAATAGAAACCTAAGACCTTTTGATCCATAGTAGTGATCAAAGAATGCCTCTTGGAAAGGGCATCAACAACAACATTATCTTTTCCTTTCTTATACTTGATGATATATGGAATAGTTTCTATAAACTCCATCCATATACCATGCCTCCTATCCAACTTATCTCGACTCCTAAAATAATTTAAATAATCATGATCAATTCTAAGGATGAATTCATTAGGTCAAAAACAATGCTACCATGTCTTAAAAACTCGAAATAAAGCATATAACTCGTTATCATAGGTTGAATAATTCAAGCATGCCCCTTTCAAATTTTCACTAAAGTAGGAAATTGGCTTACCTTCTTGCATGAGCACTCCTCAATGCTAATCCTTGATGCGCCACACTCAACCTCAAATGGTTTAGTGAAATCTGGAAGTGCTAGAAGTGGTGCATGCGATAGTTGTTTCTTCAACTCCTTAAATGCTTTCTTTTGCGCTTCTCCTCACTCAAACCAAACTTGCTTCTTCGTGAGTGACGTGAGGGGGGATGTAATGGTACTAAAATCCCGTACAAAACGTCTATACAACTTTTCTATTCCATGAAAAGATTGGATATGGCCGATTGTGGTAGGTGGAGGCCACTCTTGGATGACTTTAATCTTCTCCTTGTCCACCTCTTGTACTCACTACAAATCTAAGGAAAAAAACTTGATTACTACTAAACTCACATTTCTTAATATTAACATATAAAGATTCAGTTCTAAGAGTTCCTAGTACTTCCCTCAAATGTTTTTCATGCTCCTCAATTGATTTGTTGTAGATGAGAATGCCATATCACTTGGCCCTTCGGATTATTTTCAGTTCTTCCGGGAAGCTTTCCTTGATCTCTAGGAACTTTTCCGGCCTTGCTAAATACTTGATTTTCCAAGGCTTTTTGTGCCTTATAGATCGAAGTAATTGAACTCTCTAGTCCATTCATCTTTCCCATCATAGCTTCCATCATATCTTTAAGTTTTTCCTTTAGTGGCTAAATCGAACTTGATGATGGTTGTTCCTGACTTTTCAAAGGAATAGAAGTAGAAGAAGTAGGAGGGGTTAGTGCATTTTCAACATGAGAATAGGGGTTACCGGAATTATTTTGATTGGATCTCCAATTGTTGTAGTACCGGTTGTTGTTGTTGTTGTGGAAGTTGTTGTTGTTCTTATTCCCTTGATGATTTCCTTGATTATTTTCCCTTCCCACATAGCCCACATCTTGCTCCTTGGGTTATTGTATATGTGTCTTCAAAAGCTCCTTCAAAGCTTTCATCTCGTTGTTGAGAGTATTTATTTGTTTAATGCTGGAGGAAGTAAGGTTCAGCTCTTGAGGTCTTGAGCTTTGACTTCCTGTATCAACACTCCGGTGGGAGTACTTCTCAATAGTAAGAGCTTGTTTTTCAACAAAATCCCACGCTTCATCAATTGGTTTATCCATGAATGTTCCAGCTGAAAGTGATTGAAGTTTGAACTGCGTTTCCGCATCCAAACCCTTGAAGTAGATCACTAGCAAATCAATCTTTGGAATCCCATGATGTGGGCAATCCAACAAGAGGTCCTTGAACCTTTCCCATGACTTAAAGAGACTTTCACCATCCCTCATCACAAATGCATTTATTTTTTCTCTCAACTCCGCCGTATTTGATGGCGGAAAGAACTTTGTGAGAAACTCCGCGGTCATTTCCTCCCATGCGTTAACTCTTCCAGTGGGAAGCGATTGGTACCATGCAAGTGCTTTATGCTTCAAAGAGAAAAAGAAAACACGCAGTTTATAATTGTTATTTTCACATCTAGAAGGTCTCAAAGTTTCCATCAAAATCTCATAGTTTTGTAAATGTTGGTGTGGTGACTCTCTCTCCATTCCTCCAAAACGATTATGTTGAATCATTGTAATGACTTGAGGTCTAAACTCATACTCTCTTTCAGCCGGATCTCCCAAGTTGATGCCCGGACGGCATGCTTGTTGGGCGGGATCCATTCATTGACCAAGTTTTTGCAGAATCCCCATAAACGGGCCAGCTGGCTCAACCCTCGGTGAAGGTGGTGGTGGCGGCAGATAGATGGGCGCCGATGGATTAATCACAACTCTAGCATCCCTCTCTTTTTCCTCATTCGCTAGTCGAATTTGCTCTCTCAATTCGGCCATGTCGGCTCAAAGTTGCTGTTATTGAGTAATTGTTTCCGCTCTCTCTTTCCTCAGAGCTTCATCTCGCATCCTTATTTGATCTCGAGCATCAACTATTTCAGCTCGAAGATCCTCTACTCCTTCATCATTGGCAGAACCATCTTCTTAGCTTCCTTCAACCTTTTCTTGTAAGTCTTTTCTGGTTCAGGATCGTAAGGAACGATTTCTTTACCAGCTCTTGTTCTTCGCGTAAACCTAAGGAAAGATTCTACAAGAACACTCAAATAGAATGATCAGTAGCAAAGCAAGAAGCTACTAAGTTAGACAACCGTACACTGGATTGGTCTTGACTAATTCCCCGGCAACGGCGCCAAAAACTTGTTCGCTCCAAAAGGTGTGTGTACAAAAAGCTTTATATTTATATCCAAGAATAGTGCCTAATGATAGCGAACCCAGTACGGATCTATCGTAGTAAGGGATAATATTCCGGAGTCAATCTCAGGGAATTAGTGAGAACAAACCAGTAAAGCAATCTAACTTGTAAAGCAAGCAAAGCAATGATCAAAGGTAATGAATAAGATGTAAGAATAATTGGGGAATGCAGATTCTAGAGATCCAAGTATCCGATTGTGGTTATCGATTCAAGATATCTAAAGATGTGTAAAGGACAAAGTTGGATAGCAAAGGTATATGTCTAAGGTAGGATATCGTACGGTGAAGTTCCAACACCAACGGATGTTGAGTCTCGATATATAGAGGATCTAAGGATAGGATTACACTCTCAATACACAACACCAAACCCAAGGAAGCCAAAAGAAGCACAAAGGTAAATACTTTGACACTCTCAACCTTAATAGAGGGTTTTGAATCCTCTATTACCTAGAACTCGTAATCGTATGTATCCAAGCAAGGATATAGGTAAGAGAGGTTCAACAAGGCTTTGTCAGCACTGAAAAATAATTTTTCCAAAAGGTTAATAGAGGGTTTTGAATCCTCTATTGCCTCTATAATTAACTTCCTTTACCGATCCATCAGGATGGCCGATCAAAATCGGTTTATCAAGCTTTGTCAACACTGAAAAATAATTTTTCCAAAAGGTTATATGATCTGTGGCACTTGAATCCATGTGCACATATTGACAGTAGTGTTCACAAAGTGAGTAATGAAACCTGCAAAATTAATGGATGGATTTGATTACTTATCAATCATTAATTTTGTACCTTCTTGATATACTACATTTACCATAGAAGGATTCATAGAATTTGGGCAAGCTGAAGTATCTACAAGATCCAAAGGAGTATCTATAACTGCAAGTTCTAGATTATTGGTAGATCTATAAGCTTGAGTATGTGCACCAGCATGAGCACCTGAAACCTTATCCTCCTTCACCTTGAACTCCTTATACTAGTTAGAGATTCCTGTCAATTTAAAGCAAGCTTTACGCAGATGGCCTTTCTCCTTACAATAAGTAAACATTCGATCAGATTTTTCTTTCTTAATATCTCTCCTACTACCACCTGCTTGTCTATAAGGAACAAATCGAGACACAACAAAGATATCATGTGCATTTGGATTATGATAGGTAAGCTCCTTTTGTTTTTCTACTTGCAAGATCATATGGAAAACTCTATTTTCAATAGGCAGAGTTTCAAGAGACAGATGTGATTGTGTATATGTTCATATTGTTCATTTAATCCCATAAGAAATTGCATAACTTGTGTTTTAGTTTCTCTTGCTGAAATTTTCTTAAGGATAAGCATTGAATAATGTCACGACATGAACAAGAAGGGATAACATCAATGGATATTAATTCATCCCACAATTTTTTCATTATTCCATAATAAATGACAACAAAAGCATTATCTTGCTTGAGAGAGGATAGATCCCTGTGAATTTGATAAACTAGAGGTGCATTAGATACCTCAAAACGTTCGACAATGTTCTGCCATAGTGCCAGTGCAAATTCCGCATAGGTGAACATTTCTGCAAATTCCGACTTCATTGAGTGCAAGATCCAGCAACGAATTATATAATCCGCTCTAATCCACCTTGTGAGATGATCATCATCACCAATTGCAGGTTTCACGCAGGTTCCATCAATGAAATCTGATTTTAGCTTGGCTCCAAGAGCCATTTGTATGCTTCTTCTCCAAGAAGTGAAATTTGATCCACTGAACAGGATTGAAACCAACTGCATTCCAGGGTTGTCCGAATTGGACAGATACAACAGATCATTGACATCAATAGCAATGTGTCAATCCAGATTAGAATTAAATGGAAGAACGGTTGAACTTGGCTCCTTGCCAGTAGCCATAGATCAAAGAAGGAAAAGATGAATGTGTATGATGTAGTTTAGTGAAAAGCTTTGATACCATGTAAATACATAGAAATGTACTGAATCTCATACTATTGCATTTGAACTGAATACAAAGGTATATGTATATGGTGCAGAGTTTGTTAGGGTTGTTAGCATATATTGCTTTATTACATACTCCCTCTTATTCTATATATTGCATACATATATCCTATAATGTTGTTGGAGGCATTTAGGAAATATTAACTAGGGAGTGAGGTGGGTGAGCGAAGGAGAGTCGTATTTGTTGATGGATATCCCAAGTCTTAGGTAACATATGATTTGATTTACACTAGAGTGGAGGCAATTGTATAATTGGCATGAATGATAAGTGTCCCCTAGGGTTTAAAAGCATGATGATGAGGAGCATGCATGCATGACACAAACCAACCATATTATTATATTAGTAATGGCAACCCTACCCCTACCCCTACCCCTCCTCATATGTTTACTATAAAGTCCATCAATCAATCAATCAATCTTGCATGTTGCATCTTGGAGATCGAGTGACCTAGAATGGAGAAGAAGCAAGATTTCCCCCAGGTACAAACCATTTCATCCCCAACTTGTTTGTTAATTAGCAATTCAGCATGCATCTATAAAGATTGAGGTGCAGGATGAAGGCAGTTCGGAGAAAGCCGTCACCAAAGATGGATCGCTAGATAGGCATGGACGCCCTGCAATCAAATCAAAAACCGGTGGATGGAACTCTGCTTTGCTTATTCTTGGTATTTTCACCCTACACTAATATCTCTATTCTATATTTTAAATCACTCATAATTATCAACTTCCATAAATTTACCCATAATTCTTAAAAACAATAATATTTAAAAATATAGTAATAACTAATCTTATTACACAAGTAATCAATAAATATAATATTGGCTGGGTTTTCAATTTTTTTTTTTTAATGTATGGATGATTTTATTTGATTTTAAAGTTTATGGGATATTTTGTAAAAAATTTATTGCAATTTTAGCCTATATTAAAATTGATTTAATGCTAAATATTTTACGTCCTAAATAGTAATTTTTAATGTTTATATATTTTTGGTTCATACTATTATTTTTGTCATTTTCCTAAATTTAATCATTCACTTTTAAATAATATAATCCTATATTGTATTAAACTACCTGCTACTGACACAATGATAAAAGGTTTCACTCAAATCTATTTACTTATTGGACTATTTTTAAATAATTAATTTTTCAAACTTATGATTGAGTGAAAAAATGAAAATTACAATATGTAGAGGGTGGAGTAATATTTAGTGATTTTTTGACGTGGATGTAGGGAAAAGTTTTGACCAAATTTAATCATTGTTTGGTGAGATTCTGAACAAGAAGACATTATGATTCACGATAAATTCTTGTTTTAACAAAATCCCAAAGCCCTCTTTTTGACTCGGTATAATTTTTATATGTAACTACAAAGATATAGGCGTTGAATTGTTTTTAAATTCATCTATATATATATATATATTTGTATTATATGAAGAATACTCGATATATATATGTTGTTAGATTTAGGTTCCGTTTGATTTAAACTCCAAAAACGGAAACGAAAACGAAATTGAAACGAATATAGTTCATATTCATATCATTTTTTATGAAATTTTTTGAAAACATTGCTCGTGGTTTGAACTAATTAGAGTAAAATTTAATTACCGTTTTGATTCATATAGAGAAACAAAATAGCAAACCAAATACATTTAGGATAAAACATAAAAAAATAATTCATAAACTATTAATAATAGATTTAGCTTAGTAAGCGAAATTAGAGAAAAACATGTTTTAATGAATTTTAAGATATAGATATTATATTACGACTAAACGGGGAGTAATAGTTGTTGAGGAGCCGCCGAAAGAAAAGCCAAGGTGACGTGGATAATAAGTAGAAGAGTGAGTGTCTGGTTTTCAATAAATCATCATAAGTTGAACATGCGGTATCTCGCTTCCTTGAGTGGCGTGCCACGTTTTGTTTTACATTCTCTTCAACAATCATAACGGTGATAAATATGTTTTTTTTTGTTTGGACAAAATTATGTGTTAATGACCACTCGCCTCGACATTATGATTCAACACCAAAAGTATTACTTGTTTATCATTATTTTCTTCATCTTAATCATCATATTCCTTTAATTTAGATCGCTGCGTAACCTTTTCTCCTACCTGCTTCATTCATTGATATACTTTTTCTTGGTGAGGACTTGATTCATATACCATGGACACGAGACATAATAAAACGTATAAATATACATACAAGGTAAGGTAGTAAAGGTTGAAAAAATAATATTAGAATTGGTGGACATGCAACGTAGTGAACCAAGGGCTAGCGACTCTGGCGTTCGGGGGAGTGGAGGTCAACATGGTGGTCTTCTCCAAGTCGGTGTTGGGAGAGACCAATGCAGAGGCAGCCAATACATTCAGCAGATGGATGGGAACAGTCTACCTCTTTTCTCTATTAGGTGCATTCCTCAGCGACTCTTATTTGGGCAGATTCCTCACTTGTCTCATTTTCCAGCTCATCTTGGCAATCGTCAGTACTCACTCCTCTCTCCCTAACTTCTTCTTCTTCCTAATCAATTGAGAATCATATTGAAATGAATTGAATTGAATTGGCATGCAGGGTCTCGTAGCATGCTCCCTCGTTACACAAACTTCCTTACTCAATCCTCGCGGTTGCGGGACCCTCGATCAACAATGTGACCCGCATTCAAACCAAGACACTGCATTCTTCTACCTATCTATCTACCTCATAGCTCTAGGAAACGGGGCACCAGAGCCTTCCTTGGCCACTTTCGGGTCCGATCAGTTTGACGAGGATGATCCTCGAGAAAAGCAGGCCAAAACCTCCTTCTTTAGCTACTTCTACGTCGCCTTGAACCTAGGATCCTTGATTGCCGAGACCCTCTTAGTCTACCTCGAGAGCATGGGTTACTGGGTTCTCGCCTTCTGGATATCCACTTCTAGCGGCATTGCTGCCCTTCTCCTCCTCATCTCTGGGACTTTCAGGTACAGGCACTTCAACCCTAGCGGCAACCCTCTCTCCCGATTTGCACAGGTCATCGTCGCTTCTTTCCGCAACCTCAAACTTCACCTTCCCTCCACTGCCCAAGGCCTCTACGAGGTTCTTCCAAAGGATGGTAAGAATGCAAATGGGAATAGACAAATTGCTCATACTCACGGATTCAAGTAAGTACATCATATATAATCCTGTATACTGTATAACATTTCAAAATAAATAATTTATTACTCACTTCATCAATTTGTATAGGTTTTTGGACCGAGCTGCCATACTGGACATGGAAATGACCGCAAAAACCATGGATGAGGATTCACCCCAAGCTTCACCAGATCCATGGCGTCTTTGCACCGTCACACAAGTGGAGGAGGTGAAATGTGTGCTCAGACTTATACCTATTTGGCTCTGCACCATCCTATCTTCTGTTGTATTCATCCAAATGTTGTCCCTGTTCGTCGAGCAAGGGGCTGCCATGGACACTATGGTTTCCGGTACATCCTTCCGCTTCCCTCCAGCTAGCATGACTTCCTTTGACATTGTAAGTACCTCCATCTTCATAATCTTGTACGACAAGTTGCTAGTTCCCCTATATGTCAAGCTCGCTAAGAAGGAGCCTAAGCCTCCGAGTGAGTTGCAACGGATTGGCATTGGGCTTGCCATTGCAGTCGCAGCCATGGTTATAGCCGGCTTTGTCGAGCAACAAAGAAGAAGGTAATCAATGTTCATATCAACATCAATAATATATATACGTAGCAGTAATGTTGATGGATCGGAGTTGGCCCTAATTACAGGTTTGCCATACCGGGTCAAGAGATAAGTTCGCTGAGCATATTCTGGCAAATCCCACAGTATGTCCTGGTAGGGGTGTCGGAAGCCTTCGTCTACGTTGCGCAATGGGAGTTTTTTGCATCAGAAACACCTGATAGCCTAAAGAGCATCGGGTTGGGGTTGTCAATGTCGTCCTCTGCAATCGGAAGCTACATTTGTAGCATTATCCTGTCAGTAGTGATGGACATCACCACCAAAGGGGGTAAGGCCGGGTGGGTGCCGCCAATCTTGAATGAGGGACACTTAGACAAGTTCTTCTTCCTCTCGGCGATGCTAACTGCGGCAAACCTGGGAATGTATGTTGTTTGTGCAAGGCGTTACAAGAGTATCACCTTGGAGAAAGATGCCGACACAGAGATGGGTGGCCTTGCATGATCAATCATTAACGCCAACCAAATCGATCCACTAATAAGTATAGATGTAGAAATTAATATCACATAATCAAATGCTAGAGTGATTGCGAGCAACCATTTTTTAAGAGAGTCATTACTGCTTCTTCAAGGATTATAAATTTACAATATCAAGAGAATTCAGTTTTGGTTTCGTTTTGAGATCCTCATTCGGTGTATTTGTTGTTTTGTTTTTCATATTTTATGTGCATGTAGTTTATTACATACGGTTGCCTTTAGTTATAGCTTTTAGGGTTTTTTTAGTTTCAGTGCTATGCCTATAAAACTAGTAGTGTGTTTAGTTTTAGGCAATAGGATTGTTTTAGTTTATTTTAGAATCTTATGAAACAAGTTATAGGGGATTCCAACTCAGTTTTATCAATATGAGGTCTCAAAATGTGGTTTATGAGGCTCGTGAAAGTGTTAGGGGTATTGGTTATCCCAAATTGTATTACAAGCTTACATAGAGACCAAACAAAACGGTCTTTCACTCATCTCCCTCCCTCATTCTAATTTGGTGTTAGCCATTCCTAAGGTCTATCTTGGTAAAGACGGTGGCACCATGTAGCTCATTTAGCATGTCTTCTAGACGTGGGATAGGGTGTCGATACAGTGGTGATGTTGTTGGTTACCTTACAATCAACACACATCCTCCATGAGTTATCCTTCACTACTACAAAATTGGGTTTATATTCCATAACATATAATCCGGACGTGTAATTTATGGATTATAAGATAAGAAATAGGATCAATAAATAATTATAATCCGATTTTGATTACGATTTGGAATATAAACTTTGCTAAACTATGTGATAAGTGGTACATATACACCATAATATGAACGCCCGAATTATTTGATAACCCAAATAACCCAGTTTTGGGAAAAACCGGATTATAAAGATATATATATAAAAAATTTCAAACTAGCAATTATATATCTCTAGTCATTAAGTTGTAATGCACGCCCGGATTACTAAGGCTCTCCCGTTCTCAAGGCAGAAACTATCCGCTTTACTTTTCCCCTGTGCGCCCTCTAGCCCCTTTTTTTCATCTATCTTCGTCGACTTTAGGGTTCTTTCGATCAATTCGCTAGGGCTTAGAACATCTTCGATCAACTGCTCATTTAACAATGTTCAAATCGGTAAGCTTATCTCGATCTTTGCCCTTCCTGTGCTAATACATCCTCTGTCTAAGCTAATTCCACTCTCTTTTCATTCTTGCAATGTTTGCTTTAGGGTTCTTTATTTGAGGTTTAGGTTTCAAATGTTTGCTTGAAACCGACTGTGGATACTAAAGAGGGTGACAATTCGTGCTTGAATTGGTTTTTGAAGAATCATTCTCAAATCATAGGTAAAGTCTTATATGCTATGAATTGGACGACTTGCATTTTTGTCTACTATGCTTATATCGTTTTCTATGTACGTTGTACGCCTATCACTACTTCTTGAACTGAAAACAGTAGTTTATTCATCCCAATTCGTTATAATACTGTTGCCGCAGGTTTATTTTATGATGAGCATAACAACTCTTTTCACTCTTGCAATTTTTGCCTACTATGCTTCTTGAACTGTGTTTTTGTCTATTATATATGCTTCATCGTTCTTCCAATAGCTGAGCTTTAGGCTCCAAGTCAATGAACTTGTTAGACTTGCTAGCCAGATGCAAAATACCGACTCTACCTTGACGTCTAATATAGTCGGCCACATTTCTTCCTGTGATATGTATATATACAGTCTTGTGTTCTCAACCTAAATTCGGCAGCAAGGTCCTAAAGTGGGACACACTTTTGATTCTGCAAGAACGAGAAAATAAATTAAATCAGAAGTGTAGGAAGTAGGAACTGTATAGTTACACTACAAAACTTGTTAAAAATACAATGATGTAGAAGCAAATCCTTGTTTTCTTGCACTCACTGTTTTTTTTTTAAATTAATTTCCTATTTGATGATATATGCCTATGTGGGATATATTTGTTTTTTGGTGCTTATCGAGATAGGATATGTTGAATTTTCATGAGAGGCGGCCAATGGAACTTAAAAAGAATATATAAGTTAAATTACACAAACCAACCCTTGTTTATATTATTTTGCAAAAAAACATTCTCTTTTCTTTTTTGTGCTTACAATTCAACACCTTCAAATATTTGAACTTTATTATATCTTTTGGTTTGAATATATCTTTCTTATATATGTACTGCACCCTAGCATTGATGATGGAGCAAACTGTTATTTATTATCACTATCACAAGTTTTTTTTTTTTTTGAAAAGTTATTGTATTGATCGAAGGATGGAATTTACAAGCAATCAGCTATACAGAAGGAGTACAATAGCAGTTTGAAGACAGTTAAATAAGGTGGATGTCGAGTTGCTTGGCCCAGTTCAAGGTGCGGGAGGATCTATCCTTCCAATGATGGGTGAAATGGTTTTTAGTTGTTTGAATGATGTTGTGGGCGCAGGTGGCTTCATGGGTGGCTTTGTTGTTGTAAATGAGGTCGTTTCTAGCCTTCCATACAAAATAGACCAGACTTGTGATGGTGGCGATTCTAATGTTGTAGATGAGGTTGTGCTTGTGAGGTTTTGCGTTGCTGAGCCAGGTCCATAGGTTGTCCTTGTATGGGTATGGAAATGGGACACGAGTCCATCTGGAGACGAGATCAAGTGTAATAGAGGTGAATCTGCACTTGTGAAAGAGATGGTCTTCATCCTCAGGCATGGAACCACACAACTTGCAGGAATCATTTTGGATGATGTTCCAGGAGCGTAGCTTTGTAAGGGTGGAGAGTTTTTGATGAGCGGCAATCCAGGAGATGAAGCTGCATTTGGTGGAATTTGAGGCTTTCTAGATGTTCCTGAACAGGAAGGTGTGTTGGGAGGAGGGAGGCTGGGTAAAGAAGAGGTTGAAGGCTAACGAGGTAGAGAATTTACCGTTCGGTTTTAGAGTGGTTGTGGAGAAGTGGTGGCCGTTTGGTGCAGCTTGGCGGTACAGGATTTCGTCTCTGATTTTAAGCATGTAGTTCCAATTGTGGCTGTATTTGTAGCTTGGTACGGTAGTCCAATCACTATCACAAGTTTGATCCAACCAAAAGAGTAAAACTTAATGTCATCTAAGGACAGAGGAAAGACGTTACTCAACCTCTCTTCTCTCTCCTCGCCAAAAAAACCCTCCGGAGTAGGCTCCGCCTACTCCACCCCGTGCGGTCTCCAGGCTGCACCCCAAGCCCCCCACCTCTCCCCTCTCCTCGCCGCCCACTTTTCCCGGCGATGGGAGGCTCGAAACGCCCCAAAAACCGATCTGTTAAGTTATCCGAACTAAACCTTGGGTCGAAGCAAAACAACACACCACATGTTGACCCCCCGAGCCTGTTCCTGAAGAGCTGATCCGCTCTAACAACGCGCGCCTGGGGATGCCACCGATCCACAACCCCCCGGAGATTACATCCCAGGTCAACTTCCCTCCGCTGACGCCCTCCCATGCTGCTGTCATTAACATGGCTCCCCCACGTACTGATCCTATTGAAGACTCTGATGCATGCTACTGTGCTGAGAACACTACAACCACCCCTTCTTGCAAAATCCTACCAACTAAAACCGACTACACCACCTGCCTTCAAACAGACACTGAAACCACAACCATCAACATTACCCCACACTTGGCCGTGGTGCCTTCAAGCATCCGAAGTACTGAAAAGGATACGCCAAAACCAAACCAGACACCCCAAGCGCCACTTTCTGCAAGTGACAAACCACCGCAAACCCTGAGCACGACCTCCCAGCTCCCCCATGCCTCACCTACCACGACCGTTCAGATCCCTCAAACCCTGGAAAACCCAAAAGGCACTTTTAAAAGCATGCTAATAAATGCCCTTCCTAGGAATCATGTACCTCTTGAATACTCCCCAGGCCTGGAGCAAGGCATTATACACTTTTCCACTGAAGACGTTTCGGATGCCGTTTCCAAATGGAACTTGACACTGGTCGGATTTCCTGTCGGTAGCCCCATAGCCTTCCACCGAATGTCGAGCTTCGCTTCACTCTCTTGGAACCACATTTCGAACGTCAAGATTCTCCGGAATGACAACGGTATCTTTGTGTTCCACTTTGCCTCCGAAGATGATCTAAATGCTATCCTCCTCGAGAGCCCTTGGGTGATCAATGGCAACACCTCTATGATTCTTAAACGTTGGTACCACGGCATGGCCCTTGATTATTCTAGCTTATCATCTATTCCTGTATGGGCAACTCTACCTGATCTCGACTATCGATTCTGGTCCCCTCGGATGCTAGCTAAGATTGGTTCCGGAATCGGCATTCCAATTCTCACAGACGCATACTCCGCTAACCAAGACCGGCTGGGGTATGCAAAAATTCTTGTTGAAATTCAAGCCAGTAAACCTCTCGCTCGCTCGCTCACTCTTATGGGACCGGATGGTGAGAAAGTTGAGCAAAGGGTGACGTACGATTGGCTTCCGAATCATTGCCCTGACTGCCAATTATTCGGACACAAATGCAAGAGAGTCCCGAACGTCAAGAAACCTTCAAACAGAAGCTCAAGGCCGACTCCCACACGGCCATGTCTGGCTAAATCCATGGAACCAATCCTGCCCACCCCGGATGCCTCGCAACTTTTGATCCCAACTACCTACCCAACGTATGTACCAAAGTTTGGTACGTCAAACACCTCTTCAACAAGCACCACATGTAATACAGACCCTCACACCCATAACACTAAACCATGTCACTCTTCTCTCCCTCTTAACAAAGCTGTTATAGGGATCTCCCCCCCTCCTGATGACCTAACTATCACAACACCAGACATCCCAATCGATACAACCATTCCACCAGAAACCTCAGGTCCTATTGACGCAACCCACCAAACTCCTAACCCCCAGACCTCTCTTCCCGTTATCAAGGATACGGGATGCACTCAAAACGTTGTTTATGTATCTTAACGTATGTTCTTGGAACATAAGGGGTCTCAATCACCCTAGCAAACACCTTGCCATTCGGGATATTGTTAAGACCCACAACTTGGACATCATTGCTATCCTAGAAACAAAGCTTACTGAGAATAAGATGAGTCATCTTAACTCACTACTTCCCAACTGGAACCACACCTCAAACTTCTCTGCTGAGTACAAATGCCGTATCTGGCTTTGGTGGAACCCGGTCACCACCCATCTCACCACTATTCTCAAAAACAACCAACTCATCCACTGCTCCATCTCACTCAACCCTCAAGATCCCCACCCCACAAACCCAACCATTGAAGGTACATTCATCTACGCTCACAATACTGAGGTGGAGCGTTCCCCTCTCTGGGATGCCATTTCAACCATCAGCCGGATCAACTCGAATCTACCATGGTTCCTCATGGGAGACTTCAACACTATTCTATCCCCATCTGAGAAGGTATCGGAGAATCCTTCATCCAACGGCCAACACTCTAATGAGCTGGCCAACTGCTTCTCTGATAACTCCCTCACTGACCTTGATTTCTCGGGTTGTACCATGACATGGAATAACAAACAACACCCTAACCGCATTTGGTGCAAGCTTGATCGCATTGTGGTGAACACTGCCTGGACCAACTCTCACCATAACTCGACTGCATTCTTCGACACCCCTAATATCTCTGACCATTCACCTGCCATACTCTCCCTCAACCCCAAGCCATCTGCTTCCCACCGCCAATTCCGATTCAACAACTCTTGGGCTAAGCATGAAAGGTTCCTTCCAACCGTCACATCTCACTGGATGCTCTCTGATCCCAGGACCCCGATTTGCCCAATGCTCTCTCTCGCTGCTAAACTCAAGGGCCTTAAACCTCACCTCAAGCGCTTCCCAAGCATCAAGCTGGAGACGCTCACCTCGTCTATTGCTGGCATCAAAAGCGTACTCGCCGATACACAAGCCAAACTTCAAAATTCACCATTCGATTCTGGGCTTATCAACCTTGAACGCAGCTCGCTCACTGCCCTTCGTAACAACCAAAACGATCTTCAAGATACTCTTGCGCAATTGTCGAAGGCCGCCTGGTGTAAGTTTGGTGATCAGTGTAGCAGTTATTTCTTCAAAGGTATTGTGGCAAGAAGAGCATTGAACGCTATCAAGTGCCTCTCTATCCCCTTGGATAATGGAATCACAACCACCTATGACCAGGATGAAATCTCTAAAATCTTAACCACCCACTTTTCTAGCATTCTCAACCCCTCAACCCCACATAACCCGCAAAACCTTTTCCCAGACTGCCATCTACCATCCCTTTCACACGATCTCACTCACCTACTCAGTTGTAACGTCAGCACTGACGAAATCAAATCTGCATTATTCTCTATTGGGGATTCAAAGGCGCCTGGCCCGGATGGGTTTAATGCTCTTTTCTACAAGAGAACCTGGAACGTCACCGGCCCTGACTTCACCAAGGCGATCATCTCATTCTTCAACACGGGAATCCTTCCCTCACAGTTCAACCATACATCTATATCCCTCATTGCCAAAAAACCTAACCCAAGATCTCCATCTGATTACAGACCAATATCCTGCTGCAATACCCCGTACAAAGTGATCGCGAAGATTCTGGCCTCTAAACTGAATGCTACTCTTCCCTTGATGATTGGCAACTACCAAGGTGCATTCGTTAAGGGGCGATCGATCAAGCACAACATTCTTATTGCCCAAGAGCTCTTCAAGAAATATAACCAGAAGAATGTTTCACCAAGGTGTGCTATTAAGGTGGATCTCACAAAAGCATTCGATACTATCGATCACAGCTTCATCATTAATTGCCTTGGTAGAATGGGATACCCCATCGATTTCATCAAACTTATTGATGCCTGCATTGCTAATCCCAGCTTCTCCATCAATGTCAATGGTACCCTTAAGGGGTACTTCAAAGGTTCCAGGGGTCTCCGCCAGGGCTGTCCGCTCTCTCCATCCCTCTTCACCATTGCACTCGAAGTGCTGTCATCCATGATCCAAACCAATACTGCCAACCCAAGCTTCAACCTCCACCCAAAATGCTCCTCACCCCGCATAACCCACCTTTGTTTTGCTGACGATATTCTTTTGTTTTGCAGGGGTGACGTCGAATCAATCAACACTCTTATAAACACACTCAACCATTTCAGTCTCTACTCTGGGTTGCACATCAATGCCAGTAAATCCTCCCTATTCCTTGGTGGAATTGCCCCAGAAGAAATAGACTCTCTTGAAGCTGCTTCTGGTATCCCTACTGGCACCCTACCATTCACATACCTGGGCATCCCCATTGGCAGTAGAAGGCTCAAAAATGCTGACTACATACCGCTAATCAACAAAATCACACAAAAAATTAGCGCCTGGAGTGCCAGGAAACTATCATACGCCGGAAGACAGCAACTCATATCCTCCATCCTGATTCCCATCCAACACTATTGGTGTTCCCTGCTTCCCATTCCCCACAAAGTCATTTTGAAGATCAATGGCCTGTTGCGTTCCTTCCTGTGGTCTGGCGTGGAATCTAGTCGAAGATCACTGATAGCCTGGGGTACTGTCTGCTCCCCGAAGGCCGACGGCGGTCTTGGATTCAAGGAGCTCCTTGCATGGAACAAAGCATGCACCTCTAAGCTAATCTTCGAGCTCACCAACCCCCAACCATCGCTCAACTTGTGGTCTTCATGGGTCAGCAACAATATACTCAAACAATGCTCCATTTGGAACTGCACAGCTAACTACAAATACAGCTTTTCCTGGAATACCCTTCTGAAGATTAGAGATCAGATACTACACATCCAGAGTACAACAATCAACCGTACGTTCACCACAAGTACGGTGAAGTCAAATGGTAAATTCTCCACAACATTAGCTTACATCTACATTAAGCAGCCGCTCCCTCCAACAAACAACAACCTATACAACAATATATGGAGGAAGACCAACACACCAAAGGCTAGCTTCATTGCCTGGATTGCTGCTCACAATAGATTACCTACAATGTCAAAACTTCTCACCTGGAACCTCACACAAATCGATACCTGTAACCTCTGTGAGCGTAGCCCCGAAGACGAGTCACATCTCTTCCATGATTGCCAGTTTGCAACCATCACTCTCGACCTTGTATCCAGATGGATGCACGTTCCCCACTAGTACAAATACCCCCCCTAGACCCCGGTTATTTTGTACATGGGAACCCGGTTAAGGAAGCGTGGTTAACGGGAGCGAGGTCCGACAGTTCGCACCCCGGTAAATGTCACCGTGTTAATATTTTCGGACCCCGGTTTTTTAATAACCGGGGTAAAACTCGGACCCCGGTTATTTTAAAATAACCGGGGTAAAAGTCGGACCCCGGTTATTTTAAAATAACCGGGGTCCGACTTTTACCCCGGTTATTTTAAATAACCGGGGTCCGACTTTTACCCCGGTTATTTTAAATAACCGGGGTCCGACTTTTACCACGGTTATTTTAAAAAACCGGGGTAAAAGTCGGAAAAAATTGGTAATTTGCGGGCCTCGATTTTAGTATAATAACCGGGTTATTTTTTACCAGTTTTTAAAATTTTATTCCCCAGTTTCTACATAAAACCGTGGTAATTTTATAACCGTAATTTATTATATTTAATATGAAAAATAACTAATTTGACACCTGCTTAAATTACACAATACGTATTGTACTTAACTGAAATTATTAATCAGTAAATAAATAATATTAAGCTAAAAATACATAAGCAAACTTATCATGTTATTAATATTTCAATCATATAATCCGAAAATAACATCAAAAAACAAACCAAGTTTCTACCGTTCTTCGTTCTGTAAGTAGATTATATATCTTAACAAAAGATAACAAACACTTTTTACCGATGGTCTCTACATGGAAAACTAAGCTAGGAAAGTCAGTCAATGTCATGCATTCTTGAATGAGAGACTCCACAAACTCGAGCCACTCCTTGTGCAGTTCATGAAGATGGTCTTTGTCATACGTCTTCGGTGAGCCTTTGAAGTACTAAGCAATTAAATAAACACTAACTCTCAGCATTCATGCCCAGAATCCAATTGAATCAGCAACAAACCTGGAAATTTATATAAATACATCTAAATATTATATCTTAGGAAATTAGATATAAATATTTTATAAAACAAATAAGAAAATCCATGTAAATATACAGAATATATATCCTTCAAAAAATAAAGTCTTACTGCGTGATATACCACACCACGACTGTATCAGAACTCAAATAGCATGTAAAAACATATAAATCCTACAAGATAGCAAACTTTCATCCATGCTTCAGAAATAATAGGGACCTGACTCTATTTATGTCACAAACCAAATGCACTAAACAATTAAGTACAGTATTTAATTCAGCAAAATACACAAAATTATATATTTCACAAATTTTAAATATTTACAATATTTTAAATTTCCCCAAATTATTTTCACAAGAAAATGATTTCTTTTTAAAGATATGTATATTTTACAAGTTTTTTCTTTTTTTTTTCAAAAAATTATTTTACAATAAAATTGTAACACTTTATAAAAAAAATTAGTTACAAAAATTATAATTTAAATATATTAATAAGAAAAAGACCTTAATTAGAAGTAAATATGCATTGGCGATTAGTAACGGGCCTCTCCTCCCAATAGTTTCCAACACAGCTAAACAAGCCAGGAAATTCAAGATGAATATCTCTATTTATCTATACCTCGTCACCTTGGATATGACCCTGTCACTGCTCTTTTAACAGTCAGTTTCAGTGGAGATTATCAAGCAAACAAGTCTGGGCTGGTTTTGAGTTATGTCTTTGTAAACCTGTACGTTATGCAAATTGTTAAGAAGGCAAGTCAAATAGTAAGCTTGATTAAACATGACCTGGGATGTGTAAATAATCAATCAGAAGCACACATATCAGAACAGAAGAGAAATACTCTTGATTGCTAAACTAAAGTGGAAAAACAAACACTAACTCTCAGCATTCATGCCCTGAATCACATAGTTAAATCAACATAAGATATAGAAAAGACAAAGACTCGTTTCATTTATTCATTCTTCCCTCGTACATACATTTTAATATCCACAAACACAACCAACTCAACACTTTAAAAGACAACCTCAACTGGCTTGTAGCCTTTCTCGACCGAAGCCATCACTAGTAGTTTCAAAATTTGAACGTCCCTAGCAATCTTGGAATTCTTCAATGGCAATTCTATAAGAGAAAGAACAATAAGCTCGAAATCTTAGTTCCATGGTGGGATTTTCAGCCTGTTATTTCTATAAACCAGTTCTTGTCAATCTTCGCCGCTTCCAACTCTGATTTCAGGTATATGTCAATACAAAACGATCACTAGTAGTTTACCCACTGAGTTGCTAATTTGGTGAGTGCGTACCATGCAGGAACCGAGCATTCTCACTGCTGTTCAAAGAAGGAGCAAATGAAGATCTAAACGAATCACAATCTGTCGACTCACACAACTTCCCTCAACCTTTTTTTGAATCAAAAGAGAGAATTGGCTTGGCACTTGCTATTGTTGTTGTCACACGAAAGGATCCTTATGATTCTAAGAAACCGAGGGTTAACACACCTATCATAGGTAAGCATTTAGAGAAATGATATTGGAGTTTCTATATGGGCTTATCAATGTTGATTCTAAATTGCAACTTAATTTTTTGATAGCTGCAACAAAATCCAAGCATGGTGTTGTGCTGAAAGAAAATGAGAGTTTGGATATGGTGACAAACCCATATCAGGCCATTATGTTGGCAAGGAATTCCTTGAAGCAAAGAGAGGAAACTTTAAAAATGAAGGCAAAAATGCAGAGAATGGATGATGAAATGTATGATATGAAACACAAGAATGAAGAGGAGAAGGTAACTATTCAGGACTTGGAGATGGAGCGGATGAAGCGTAAGAGAAGAGTTGAGAATTGTCGTCGTTTAGCTGAAGCGCAATCTTCTTATAGAGCTACGCTTGAGAAAATGATCAGAGACGTATTGCATCAGTAAGTAATTGAGTTCTGTTTCGAATTATTTGCCATTGTAATTTTTATTGAAGTTGCTTGATTGGCTTTTTGAAGGAGTACGTGTTGTTTACAAGGAACAAGCGAGACTAAACCAAGCTGCAGCAAGTGCTTTGATGGCAAGACTCGAAGCGCATAAGGCAATATGTGACTCAGCTGAGAAAGAACTCCACATGAAGTTCAAACAGAAAGAAGATCTGGAGAAGCAGATTAGAGCCGAGTGGGATGCAAGGAAAAGATCAAGAATGGATGAGGATGATACTTTGCAAGAAGATTGTAAAGCATTATTAGCTTTGCCGGATACTTTGTCTGCTCACAAGGAACAAAGGTTGTTCCTTGAAGAGGAATAGAAGTTGTCTGAAGAGAGGTTCTTGCTTAATGATCAAATAAAGAGAGAGGAGATAGAAGAGGAATTGGCTGATTGTGATGGGCAAATCACTGCAATCCGTGATAAATTAAGTCAAGCTGAAAATCTTGATGGAATGGGAGAATCAAGGAAGTTCAGTATCCGACTGAGAAACAACTTTGAATTATTCTCGATTGAATTCTAAGATTGCTAGTGTCTCAATTTCTCTAAAGCAAGGAATTCATCTCAAAATGAAAACTGAATGAACAGAAACAACCAGATCTATAACATCACTATCTAAAAATTTGAACGAATTTCTATCAAGGTATGACAGAGATCTGAACAAAAAGACAAACAGGTTACCTAATTATCATTGTATAACAGTTTCATTCTCAGAGAAAACCACATGTCAACTTTCCTACTTATAGCTTTTATAGGCCATGCCAACCATCCATAAAGCATATGCATGATTTATAGAATCCCAAGTCTCTCTTGTACACAAAAGACAGAGATCTCTCTTTTTTGTTGATTAGGAATTTCATTCCAGCTAATGTAAATCTATCATATGCATCATTTATAGAATCCACACACCTTCATATTTCTTGGATGCTTTATGGCATGAGGCATTAAGGCATGTGATTTGCCAATAAATGCAAAACAACCCTCTTAATCTGTTGAATAAGCAAAATATAAAATACCTTCTTTGAAGACAAGTCCGGTGAGAGCAGCAAAGCCAGAGCCAACAAACAAGACAGCAGCAACAACTTCCACAAGATGAAGAAAGACCAACCTGAGTATAACAAAAATAGGATTTAGAAAACTTAATATCATAAGAGTCCAGTGAAATAACTGAATGCTTTATACTGAAGGCTTGCATAACTTCCAAGCATGAGTCTCCCACACAAGACAGAATATATATAAAGCCATCAAACAATGAATTTTCAAAGCCAAAAGTAGCAACTGTATCAAAAAATGAAATTAACAATGACAGGTCATGACCATGGTAGTAATAATGCAAGAAGAAAAAAAATTTCAGGCGAAGTTATCATGATATCGGCTAGATAGTTTGTGATCATATTTACTAAGCTAGTAAAATTATCAAAAGATTCAACTTGAAGATGTGGGGAGAGTCAGAGAATGAGAACTTCCTCCAGTTGCATTCTCTTGGGAGAAAGATATTCCTCAACTTGCTCCACCACACCACCATTCCCCTACTTATAAGGAGCAGCCCCTGCAGCCTTTTGTTCACACAACTCAACTTCACTCTCCTCTCTACAGACACTAAGAAAATTTGTTTTCTAATTACTTTTCAGCTTTACCTCTTCATTCACTTGTTTAAAAGCTTCATGGCTTCTATTTCTCCTTGGACCCAAAAACAAAACAAGAAATTTGAGAACGCTCTTGCCTTGTATGACAGAGACACCCCAGACCGTTGGCAAAACATTGCCAAGGCTGTAGGAGAGCTACATATCGGACTACCAAAAACTAATTACCCTAGTCCAATGAAGTTCCTAAATTAAACTGTTATCACCAATTTGCCAATGTCCCTATGACTTTGCTCAAGTTACAATGGTGTAGAACTTAATTACCCTAGTCCTCTTAATTTATTCTTGTGAATGTATTATGAAATGACTAGTGAGTGGTGTAGAAGTTAATTATGAATGGAAATTCAGCAGAAACCATAAATTTGAGTACATAAACAGCCAATGTCTATCAGTCAGGGTGAAATACACAAAAAAACCCTAAACCCCAAATTCACTTCGACTAACAATGCCGTTTGAGACAAGGGTTGAGCAGGAGAGCTACATATCGGACTACCAAAAATAATGGAATCAAACCATTAAACAAGGAGGACGTAGGGGATCAGTGTGCTTCAATTCATACCTTACATGTTCAGTCAAACCAAAAACAATGGAATCAAACTAGAAGGGAAATCTCACGAAGAATTCATACCTTACGTGTTCAGTGTGCTTCAATTCATAGCAGCTCGTCGCCAGTCCTTTGTTGGAGAGTCGGGTTCGAGGTGCAGTCGCCGGATGGTTGAACACGAAGGAAGACTTACGGCATCGATAGCTAGGGAAATAGAGAGTGTTCTTTTCCTGATTAAGGTCAAAACGGCATCGTTCATTAGGTTATTATACCACGGTTATTTAATAACCGGGGTCCGGTTCGTTTTTTTAACACGGTAAAAATAATAACCGGGGTCCAACTTTATAATTTCAACACGATTAATATACAAACCGGGGTCCGAGCCTTTAATACCCCAGTTATTTAAAATAACCGGGGTCCAAATTTTAAAAAATAAAATAAAAACCAATTGACCTCGGTTATACATATAACCGTGGTCCGAAAATACCTTTTATCACGGTTCTTTCAAACCGCTCCAACATAAGCGAGGTCTGGAGGGGGTTTTTGTACTAGTGCCCGCTCCTTTCCCCTACAAGTGTAACATTTGGTCTTGGCTTGGATCAAACTTTCCACACAAGCACTGCTTCATCTCCACTGTTAGAATCGCTTCTATTCTCAACTTTATCTACTTCATATGGAAGGCCAGAAACGACTTGGTCTACAACAGCAAGACTACAAGTGAAATCAACTGTGCTCACAACATCATACAGGCAACCAAGAATCACCTATCGCAACACTGGAAGGATAGATCCGCCCTTACCATCTCTTGGGCCAACTCTCTTGGAATTCAGCTGCTGTAACTGCATCCCTTTTGCAACTCTTGGCTTGTCTCTTGTCACTTGGTTTTCATTTCTTGCGAACACTGTACTTGTAGCCTAGATGGCTCCCCTGTAAATTCTATCACTGATCTAATATACAACTTTTCAAAAAAAAAATGTCATCTAATCTTTCTTGTGTCACCATCTCTTTACATATTGTCACTTGATCCTCTAAATTTTTACACAATCTTTTATTTAGATGATATAAAAAATTATGTTTTAAGTCAATTTAGCCTATAATTATAATTTTCTATTCATTAATATTCACTATATAATGTATATATATAAAAAATATTTGGACAAAACCCGCACGAGCTCTTGCGCAGATATTGAACTAGTTACAATATAAATTAAATGGTTTTTACCTACCACACTTTTGGGGAAAAATAACTTCTCTTGAAAAGTTATACTGTAGCAGATGAAATTATTTTGGATTCAAAGATGGATTTTTTTAATCTCTTCCTCATTACATTATCTATTCCTAGATAGATGAGCGATGAAATATAATATAAAAATGTTGACTTGATTTGAAAAGACGACGTACGTTCAACACTGTATACACTTAATCATACATTAATTTTAAAACGAATAATTAAAATGAGACAATCCACGTTCTATATCATTACAATATAGGCATTGATCTAAACACGCAAAATAAAATAAATGAAAGGATATAATTCCGTTGATGCATATATGTATAAGATCGAGGTGAAGTATAATAAATGATGAGACGTTGTTTATATGCAAATTAAAGCAGGCAGGTGAGGTGAGGTCAGGGCCTCCCACGTCCTCGCCTGTGCCTCATAACAAATCTATTGACCAGCGCCAAGGCATTACTGGTAACCCTAGCCACGTCAGCCAACTGTGCCCTGACCGCAGCCTGCACACGTCTACCCCGCCTTCCGCCGGGAAACGCCTCAAGACAAGTGTTCTCATCGGTGAGCGCCGTACTCGTCCACGTCATGACGTTCCCGGAATGCCACGTAAACTCGTCAGGGCTCCCGTTATCGTTGATCCTCCCCAGCTCGCTTATGGATTGGGTGATCTGGTCCATACTGTTATTTATTTGGTCAAGGCAGTTGGTGAGAGCCTGGTGTTCCAACCCTTGGCCTTCATTAAGTTTTAGAGCCATATGGGCCATGTAAGCCCGGGCCCGCCGAGCCCGGGCAAGGCTTGCTGTTAGGGCTATTTTGGCCAGGTCACGTGGGTTGTTGTATTGCTCCGGCTGTTGGTGGATGATGGACCCTATTAGGGTCTTTACACAAAGTTGCGGGTAACGGGTCGTCCGGCATGAGGCTTCCAGGAATGCCCGGGCCCGCGAGCATCTTCTGCAGGCGTTGCCCGGGAGCGGCGTTGTGAGGACGAGAATGAGGGAGAGGAGGATGAAGAGGTATGGCCTCGCCATTTGATTTTGATTTTTTTTTAGTAGACTAGGCTTAGGCGATGTGAAGAATATTGATTTATAAAGTTGGCTCAGCTTGGATTGTGGCTTACTCGAGATGCTTTGTAGCTAGCCTACCATGTGCATAAATTATATTTCCAACTTTATACACAATAGTCTACCCAAGGTGTACACGCTTGTTCGGTTTTCTACCTCTATACTTTCTTCGAAAAATGAACATTGTTGTTCTTTGTCTCTTATTGATCGGATCCTCCTATTTTTCAGAATTTTTTTTGTTTTTAAATTATTTTTTGTGTATTTCTTTTCTTCTTTGTTGGGCGACTGTTCATGACGGTTAATCCGTCTGCTGATCTTTTTCGATATTTCGATTCACTAGATAATGCACCGTCTAATGGTTCGAACCGCTTTCCACTTTTTTTTAAAAAAAAAAAAAAAACTATTATTAAACTTATATGTTACATAACTTTCCTAATTGCTATAACCTTTTAAATCTTTTGTCCAACGGACACGGAATTAAACACAATATTATTATATTGAACCACTTGCAATAATTAATTAATGATCCAGGATTCATCTTCATTCTTCCCGGATTAAGATTTAGAATTAAGCAAGGTTTTGACTTCCATCTGTGCCGTTGGATCCAACGGATGGATTGCATCGCAGAAAGCCACGCCACCGCTGCGCAAAGGTCCGCCCGCGCTCTTTGGCGTACATGAAGGAAAGATGAGAAACTCAACCAACACAATCCTATGATTATGATGCGTAATGTAATGTAATGTTCTTTGAAAATATTTTGATTTTTTAAGTTATGTACATTCACTCCTACTTCTAAGAAACAAAAGGCAACGAAGGTTATATAACGTTGAAGTTAGATATGGAGAATACTTCAGTTAAGAGGAATTGTTGGCATCCCAATTACAAAACAAGGATATGTCATTTCTTTCCTCGTCTTCACTCACAATATCATACTATTCTCCAAAAACATCTGCAAGCCAGCCGATAACCATATCCTAAATACAATTAACAAATTTTGTATTGTCTAGGGACAATGACCAGGGATCATCACTGCCATCTTCTCCAAGTTTTCAAGAGGAATTGTTGAACAAGTTATCACAAGATCAAGAGCTATAGAGCTTGAACAAGAGTTGGGGATCCGTGATGTTTGTTTTTTTTATGAGAAGAGAGCTTGAGCTCCCCACGTAAGCGTTTTTATTAAGCCAGGCTTAAATTAGAAACGTGTCAAACGAGGGAGTGTAGCTCCTCTCAAATCGTCCAATAAAATATTCCTAACAGTAGGTGGAGGTTCCATCAGTACATGGACTCCAACATCAAGTGAGAAGGCCAAATTTGCGATAGCATCAGCAATTCTATCACATTCTCGAAAAACATGAGCGAAATTAACAAACCAGTCTCGAGTAAGGAAGCCTTGACAATGAGTAACCAGACTGGAAAGTGGATGAGCGTTGCTTACCCCTTTCGTAATCAAATCAACCACCAAAAGCGAGTCCAATTCCACCAAAACCTTCCGGAATCCCATGCCCCATGCAAAGTTCATACCATGTATGGCTCCACATAGTTCCGCATATGGCACAAATGTAGTAGCAAGGTATACTGCAACTCCCCGGAACCAATCCCCAGAAGCATCTCTAATAACCGCGTCTGCAGCAACCCTCTCCTGGTCCCCTCGTACAGCACCATCAAAATTAACCTTGACCCAACATGTGTCCGGTATGTGCCATGAAATCAGTTTCTCGTGCTTCCTTTCCGTGTCCCCTCCTTGTCTCCTGTCATGAGCCTCTACCGATTCATAGTAACGAGACATGAGGAATCCCTTTTTATTCATCGGTATAATTCCTTCTCCAAAGGTCTTTGCATTCCGCCATCTCCATATCCACCATACTACATTCGCAAGTAAAACATTCCAGGTTATCTTGTGGGATGGAACAATGCAAATACTTATCTTCTCGAAAAGCCAATCCTCCCAGTTCCGGCTAAAGAAAGACGTTTGGAGGCTCGTCGGTACCAGTCCAGTCCATATCCCTCGAGCAAACGGGCATTCCCTGAGTAGATGGATCAGGGTCTCGTCCGAATCAGTACACGCCAGGGATGTTGGAGACTCCGTTAAGTGAAGCTGAAATCTCTCCTTATTGGTAAGAATCACTCTCCAAGCACGTTGCCACATGAAATTTCGGATGTGTTCATGTACTTTTACTTTCTACACCTGCTGGAATAAACCACACCTAACTTGTACTCGGTTTCTGTGCTCCCTGACCGTTTGATGAGCTGAATGAATCGAGAACTTCCCATCTTGGTTGGGCGAACATCTGACCGTATCTTCTTGACCCGCTTCATCCCAAATACGTGAGGCAATAATACGCAAAAAAAATAAAGTTATTTAACCTACTAGTTAGATAACTCTAGTCCCAGTCTTCGTTAACCCTCCAAACATCTCTAACCTTCATTTCGAGTTCTTCTTGAGACAATTGTGTAACACCCCGATTCCGCGGGACTCGGGATACCACATTGGGCTAGGATCTCACAGTGGATCCTGACCCTAGCCTGACAACAAGTTCATTGAACCTTACAATATGGCATTGACAGATATAAAACAAATACATAAAACGATATAAAATTGTACATCAAAAGGTATACAAAATCATAGCCGAGTATAAACCACAAAAACCTCACACAGGAGGTATACAACATCATCTTCACACAGGGGTATAAGTAACATTCCCAAAACCATAAACACCTAATATACGAGAGTCCTCGGCCTGTCACGCTGCCTGATCACTCTGCAGCTCTCCTATCTTGCAAAGGCTCTACATCACGGTATAGAACCGTTAGCTATCCATACATATATAAGGTAATGCATAAGCATAAGGCATAAAACATAAACACATCATCATGTTGTCACACATTTACCCGGCTTATTATCTTTATATAAAGTCATCCACTCAAATCGTATATATATATATATATATATATATATATATATAGATAAATGAAACTATGTGACAAAAGGAACATATCATCCCCACCTCTGGGCCTGCTAGCCAGCTTGAGTAGTGTCGGTCACACAACCCGTGTATCCTATGGGAGTGGTGTTGTGGCCTTCTTGTATACCAGGTCTGGCCTGACGTCAGAGAACCTCCCAACTCCTTACAGGATGAAAGGGAAAGGTTATCACTGCCACGCAAGGGGGCTATCAATAAAACATAGGTCGGTAATAATTGACATCGCATGCTATCATATCAAGCATATAACACACACACACCACTCATGCATACACCCAATATATGGATGGTAGCTAAGTAAGTTCTACGGACTTACCTCAACCTCGTATAACCATGATCAACCTCCAATCCTGAGAGGGACAATGCCTAATAACAAGGCATAGAGATATATCATTCTCCTATCAATCAAAGGGGTCACACCTAGACCCAAGGGATCTATAAGGATCATCATCAACCTTAGTCCCACAACCTACTAATCCTCAAAGCCATAACCGGCATAACATAATCATAAAATTATCATCACACTAGGAAAGGAAGGGACAATGTCATCCTTAGGCAAGCCCGTAAGCAAGACATACATGTGTGACAAGAGCAACACAAGGCTGGAGTGCAGGGACCCGTGATGCGCCCTTGGATGTCCCTTTTACGTTGACCGTAGACGAGGAGGACGTGGCTCTTAGGGTTCGCTCAGATGGACCGCTCACCCGATCCCGAGCTAAGGCCATTGCTCGAGCCACCGGCTCCATCATCGCCCACACCACTTCTTCACTCGGTTCTGTTACCGGCATGTTGTGTCTCTACACCACCATGGCATAGGCTACCGGTTACGTTAGCGGCATGTCTCGTCTTTCCGACTCCATGGCATGAAGCTAGCTTATTTTCGGACTATATTTTCATGTTTTTTCGTTTTATGTAATAAAAGGGATATTCCGTATAAGAATATTCCCCTTTTGATCTTATCCTTTTAGCTTTTGATCTTATCCGTTTAGGTTTTGATCTTATCCTTTTTAGGTTTTCCCTTTGGGGCTTTTCTTCATGTATTTTTGTTTGGCCCATTGGCCCATAGGTAGGCAAGACTCTCTATATAAGAGATATCTTGCCTCACTTATTTTTCATGTTCAATATTACTAAGTTTTGAGAAGAATTTCCTTTTACTTAGTTTGGGCATCAAAACCTCTCTTCTATCTCTCAAATTTCTTCCTTGGATCTCGTCTTGACCCAAGAAATCAATATTCAAGGATTCTTCTTAAGAATCAACCTTCGATCCACACAAAAAGGCTTATTCGATCTCTCTAGATCGAACTAACCATTGCTTCTTCATCGCTTCCGCCCCTTTGGATATGAAAACGATACAACGCTGCACAAAGAATCAAGAAGTAGTTGGAGCTTTGCTTGATCTAGATACGGAGTTATCCTTGGTTACCTCCAAGGATGCATCAAATTGGTATCAAAGCAAAGAGATCAAAGCTAAGTTCTCTTTACTCTTGTTTTTTGTGCGTTATTATCTCAACCTATTTAGCCTTGTGTTCATGATGTTCTTCGTTTGTTCATGATGTTCGTCATTTGTTCTTCATGATCTTCATGTTGTTCATCATGTTCTTCATCATGTTCATCCAGTTTCCTTGAAATTTTTTTTTTCTTTTCCGTGTTTAATTCAAACAAAAAGTACAAAAATAGGAGATATTTGGTTTGCCATCAAACCATTTATCACACCCTTCTTTTTTTTTTTTTAAAACCGAC
>BSUD01000007.1:82681897-82705074 GCA_033239045.1 Fagopyrum esculentum | reverse complement strand
ATCTCGTATTTGATATTCCAAGAAAAGCCAAAAAAAACTCTTCATCAATACGGATTTGTGTTCAAAAAAAAAAAGAAGAAAGTGTTGCTCAAAACGTTTCAAAGAAACGAAACACACAATGTGAAAAGACGTCCGGCAAACCGGTCCATCCAAAAAATCGGATTTTACAAAACGGTCAAAGACCGAAAGCAAGCAAAGCTTGCCGAGTGAACAATCCGTCCATTTTCTGTCTCTCCATTTTCTTACATACGTTTGCAAAATATCACTTGTTTATTTGTGTGTAATTGGTTCAATTTTATTGGATTTGCCTTCCTTGCCTAACCGCCAAACGGCCTTCCCCAAAGTAGAACCCGATAATGCGCTTGAACTTGGGTAAAGTTGACTTAATTTGTCACCTTGCTCATTTGATTGCTTGCAATTGTGTGCTGATTTGGAGCAATGACTAACGTTGAAATGGAAACTTCTAAGGATTCTGGTCCGCAAGAGTCTAGTGAACCTTTGGCTCAAGAAAGTGCTTCGTTGTCCCTCGAAAATGACTCCATAAGGCAAGAATTGGAAGCTTTGAAGGCACAACAAAAGTTTGATGCCTTGACCCGAGAAAATATTGCCTTGAAACAAGAGCTAGAAGCTCTTAAGTCCCTTCGGCTTGCCCAACGTCCCACCCCAACATATCCGTTAGAGACCGTGGCCAATGCTTCCACATCCGATGCACAACGAAAAGGCAAGGGAATTTTGGGAGCCGGACCATCAAACATTACCCGGCTTGCGTCTATCATTGAATGCCATCGTCCTTTACCTATTGACGGAAATGGGTCCCATGAAGAAGAGGAGGAATTCCCCGACCCGCCTCCGGATGCCTTGCCCATAGTCGATACGGAAAATCGGCACCAATAATATGAGCATCAACATCAACGTTATGTCCCTTCTCCACCTCCACCTAGTGTGCCCCGCACCGACCGTCAAACCCGGGAAGAGCCCCGGTACCGTCCCAACTCGACCAAAAATCATGGTCGTGAGATTGATCGTGCCGAACGCCGTCGCCAACGGTCCACCCGGCAACCGAGGACCCTTGACTTTGATGAGTACGATGAGCAAAACAACTTCAACGAGTTCTCCGGTGATGAGTCCGATTTAGAACGGGTAGCACATGCCCGTCCTTGGCACCCACCCATCATAGACCCTTATGAGAACCAAGACCGAGGTGAAGAATGGTTGCCTCCCCCAAATCCACCTAGGCATGCACCACCCGTTCATGGGCACCAACGGCCTCAAGGCGGCCACCGGCGAGCCCGTGCCGATGATGCCTACATTCCACCGCCCCGCCCGGACCCATACCGAGCTCGTAGGGAAGGTAAGGTTAAGTTCCCTACCTTTCATGGTGAATATGATCCGTGTGTTTTTCTTAATTGGGCGCAGGATATGAAACGAGCATTAAAACATTGTCATTATGAAGAGGAATATGAGAAAATCGAGGCGGCAACTCTATACTTTGAAGGAGATGCCAAGTCTTGGTGGAACCGGTATGAGTTCACCCGTGAGAGGCGAGGATGGGCACCGATTGAGACCTTTGAGCATTTGATCTATTGCATGACCAAGAAGTACGTGCTCAAGGACTTTAAAAATGATATGCGGTTGCAAATTGCCGAGTTCAAACAAGGCAACCTCACTCCGGTGGCTTACTTGGCCAAACTTGAGGACATGCACATTAAGGCCGGCGTCTCGGCCTCCCCCTCCACCCTTCGCACCAAATTCATGAGTGGGCTTGATGCCTCAATCCGGCGGCCGCTCGAGATTGTCCCATTCAAGGATTTGGGAGCATTATGCCATGCCGCCATGAAGCTATATAAACAACAACTTGAAACACCGCGGTATTCTAGGTATATCTCTTCCTCGAATCAATATCTTTATCCGTCTAACACATGTTCTCGAAATGCGCCTAGTCCTCCAGATACCGACGCTTCCAAAGGAGCCCAACGGACGGGTCCATCCAATAGGCACGCGGGTACCGAGAAGGCACCAAACCGTGGCCCGACACCGGCGCCTCCCGCTCGAGGTCAACAAGGACCTTCACCGGTGGCTCGCCCAAGGGAGCCCGTGTGCTACAAGTGTAGCGGTTTTGGTCATGTTCAACGTGATTGTCCAAACACCAAACGGGTCTTGTTTGCCGACCCAACGTATTTCAAGGACGAAGATGATCAACAAGACGGTGGTATCATTATTGAGGATGACCAAGACACTGACCCACATTTTGGCATGGAACCATGTGACGACGAGCTTGCTTGTGCCCCAGAACAACCCGGTAAATTCGCTCTTGTTTCTCGCCGTATTTTGGCTATTAAAGAGCTTATTCCTATTGATCAACTCAAGAATCTCTTCCATTCTCATTGCTTGGTCAATAATACGAGCCTTTCTCTCATCATTGACGGGGGATCTTGTTGCAATATTGTTAAAGAACGAGTGGTAAAACACTTCAAGTTGCCTACGACCCCCCCACCCAACAGCTTACGAACTCCAATGGATTTCCAATACAGCATGTGACATCGTCACACGACAAGCTTGGGTGACGTTTTCTATTGGCGCCTATGTTGATAAGGTCCTTTGTGATGTTATCAAGATGGACGCCACACATGTCCTATTAGGAAGACCATGGCAATTCGATCGCCGAACATTTCATGATGGTTATCTTAACTAGTACATGTTCCAATATAATAGAAAACGGGTCACACTTTTGCCTATGACTCCGCACAAAATTTTGGTTGACTATACGGAACGGAAGAGGCAATAAGCTATAGATGAGTCCGCTAAGGTACCGGCAAAATTGGACCCTCGGAGTCCCGATGTTGTAGGTGCTAGTACTTCCAAATCCAGGAACACCGCTCCTCTTGTCCATGCTACCAAACCCAAAGGTAGTAAAGGTCGCATCGTTCCTACGAGCGCACCTTTATCATCTTCGGACCCCGTAATTCAAGGACGGTGTGAGCCGAGGATACTCTTAGCTCGCCGGCATGATTTGCAACCGGTCATGGAAGGCAAGTTCCCATGTTTCTTACTTGTTCTGTTTTGTTTATCTACTTCTCATGACCCGAGTAATGTGCCACACAAGGTGTCTTTGTTGTTGTCCGAATTTCAGGATATTATGCCCAAAAGACCTTCCAGCCGGCTTGCCACCAATCCGAGGGATTGAACACCAAATTGACTTTGTGCCCGGTGCTTCCTTGCCAAACCGTGCCGCGTACCGAGCAAGTCCGGAAGAGACGAAGGAGCTACAACGTCAAGTGCAAGAGCTCCTAGACCGGGGACATGTGCGTGAATCCTTATCACCATGTGCCGTCCCGGTAATCTTAGTACCAAAGAAAGATGGATCATGGCGGATGTGTGTTGATTGTCTTGCCATCAACCAAATCACCGTCAAATACCGCCATCCGATCCCGCGCCTTGATGACATGTTGGATGAGCTCCATGGCGCCACCATCTTCTCCAAAATTGATCTCCGGAGCGGTTACCACCAAATCCGGATGGCCGAAGGTGACAAGTGGAAGACGTCGTTCAAAACGAAGTATGGACTCTATGAATGGCTTGTCATGCCATTTGGCCTCTCCAACGCCCCGTCCACCTTCATGCGCCTCATGAACCATGTCTTGCGCTGATTTTTGGGTACATTTGTTGTTGTTTATTTTGATGATATTTTGGTGTTTAGTACGTCTTTGGAGGATCACATCGGGCACCTTCGCCAAGTGCTCGAGTGCCTTAGACAAGAGCAATTGTATGTCAACTTTAAAAAATGCGTTTTTTGCTCGGACACCACTATCTTTCTTGGCTATGTCGTGTCTAAGGACGGACTACGAGTGGACGAATCTAAAGTTCATGCTATTCGGGAGTGGCCTACTCCTACTATGGTCACAATGGTTCGAGCCTTTCTTGGCTTAGCGGGCTTCTACCGACGCTTTGTCAAGGACTTTAGCACGGTAGCGGCACCGCTCCATGAGCTCACTACCAAGGGTGTCAGGTTTGAGTGGCGTGATATCCATGCTCGAGCGTTTGATGCGCTCAAAGACCGCCTTTGTAATGCACCTTTACTCCAACTCCCAAACTTTTTGAAAACTTTCGAGGTGGAGTATGATGCATCAAATGTGGGCATTGGAGGATTTCTCTTACAAGACACTCGTCCAATTGCCTACTTTAGTGAAAAACTTTCCGGTCCTTCCCTCAACTACCCTACATATGACAAGGAACTATATGCTCTAGTTCGTTGTCTTAAGACATGTCAACATTACTTGTGGCCGAAGGAGTTCGTGATTCATTCAGATCATGCGGCTCTTTCGTATCTCAAGAGTCAAACAAATCTAAGTCGCCGCCATGCTAGTTGGGTAGAGTTCTTAGAGACCTTTCCTTATGTCATTCGGCATAAGAAAGACAAGAGAATGTGGTAGCCGATGCCCTTTCTCGCCGCTATGCCCTCCTTGTGTATATGGACACCAAGATACATGGCTTTGCTCTTATCAAAGAGTTATATGCCACGGATCTTGACTTCAAGGACATATGGGCACAATGCCTCGACCTCCGAGAGCACGAGTCTTTCTTTATTAACGATGGCTATCTTTTCCGAGTGGGAAAACTTTACATTCCGCGCTCATCTATACGCCATTTGTTGGTCAAGGAAGCTCATGAGGGCCGTGGTCACTTCGAAGCAGATGATTTTGATCAGATCCTATGTCAGTCCAGATAGAGGTTACTTAGCATTCCATATAGATGAGACTGACGGTGCTCTTTCGAGCAAAAGTTGGGGTCAATTTCTAGATTGACAAAGGAGTGTTGACTTTAGCATTGAGTCAAAGCCGGGCACGAGACCGATCTCGAAGGCCCCGTGACGCATGAAACCGATAGAGCTGCTTGAGCTGAAGAAGTAGTTAGAGAAATTAGCAGAGAAGGGCTTCATACGCCCTAGTGTTTCTCCCTGGGGAGCACCGGTATTGTTTGTTAAGAAGAACAATGGATCGATGAGGCTATACATCGATTACAAAGAGTTGAACAGTGTCACCATCAAGAAAAAGTATCCACTGTCTCGCATAGATGATATGTTGGACCAGTTGCATGGAGCGTTAGTGTTTTCGAGGATAGACTTGAGATCGGGTTATCATCAGCTGAGGGTGAGAGACCAAGACATACCTAAGACGGCATTCCGGACTAGGTATGGCCACTATGAGTTTGTATTGATGTCATTCGGGCTTACTAATGCACCAGCCGTATTCATGGAGTTGATGAACGGGATTTTCATCGACTTCTTAGACCAGTTTGTAGTGGTTTTCATTGATGACATCCTGGTTTACTCTAGGAGTGAGAGGAGCATGTCCGGCACTTGAGGACAGTATTACAAATTATGCAGGATAGCTAGCTTTATGCTAAGCTGTCCAAGTGCGAGTTTTGGATGTCAGAGGTGGCTTTCCTAGGCCATGTAGTGACAGTTGAGGGGATTAAGGTCGACCCGGGGAAGATCGAGTCAGTGTCTTCTTGGCAACCTCCGAAGAATGTTAAGGAGGTTCGCAACTTTCTAGGTTTGGAAGGTTATTATCGCCGGTTTGTGGAAGGGTTTTCCCTGATTGCCCGACCACTTACCTGTCTTTTGAGGAAGACTACTCGGTTCGTCGGGTCTGAGCCGTGTCAGTAGAGTTTTGAGGAGCTGAAGAGGAGATTGATGTCTGCTCCGATTTTATCACAGCCTGAGAGTATAGAGGACTTTGTAGGATACGGTGATGCATCCAAGCTGGGCTTGGGGTATGTCTTCATGCAGAGGGGTAAGGTCATAGTCTATGCGTCTCGCCAGACGTATGAGGAGAACTACCCCACACATGACCTAGAGTTAGCAGCAGTAGTCCATTCTTTTGAGATCTGGCGTCACTATCTCTATGGGGCGACATGTTAGATCTTCACAGACCATAAGAGTCTAAAATACATATTCACTCAGCGGGAGTTGAATAACCGCCAGAGGCGGTGGCTAGAGTTGATCAAGGATTTCGACCTTGAGATTCTCTACCACCCCGGAAAGGAGAATGTAGAGGACTTTGTAGGATACGGTTGACGGTAAAGCCCGGTTGACGGTAAAGCCGCAATTATAGAGAGATTTGGCTTGGTTGGAGGTAAAGATTCAGTTTCCAGATACAACTCATCAGTTGGCTACCTTGGAGTTACTTCCTGATCTGTTGGGTGAGATCCGACAAAAGTAGGAGACCTGTCCGACTTGACCCGGATCCGAGACAGGATGTCTCGAGATGAGGCACCTCAGTTCACTATTGGTGCTGATGGAGTGATGAGACGTTAGGTGTAACGCCCCAAATTTTGGCGCGTTTGCGATATTTATCTTTCCGGCTGTTATCGATATTTTAGTATCTTAAGTATATTTTATGAGTATTTTACGTCGTAAAATTTAATTTTATGAGTATACTCTTACATTAATATTTTAACGGTATTTACATACTCGATTCACATATATTTCCCGGATTTTATTTTTATTTTTCGGAAAAGTTCCGATCCGAAATTTCTCGTTTCGATTTCTTTCAATCGAGGTTATTTTATTTATGTCTTTTCCTTCATTTCTTTATTTTCTTTATTTTTTATTTCCTTCTTTAATCTCCCGACTATCCCTCTCTAGCTGATGATCCACATCTGCCCTGCCACCAGCGACCCCTCGCTGCCCCTGCCACCAGCGACCCCTCGTTGCCCGTGCCAGCAGCGACCTCTCGACCTCCCTGCTCTGTCCCCTACTCCAGCACCAGCCCCCAACCTCTCACTCCTCTCCTCGAGACCCAACTCTTGGCCTTCCTTCTATCACACAGGAAGCAACACTCCAAATCTATCACACAGGAAGCAGGAAGCAGCACTCCGACTTGATCTCGCCTGGATCTGCAACCCGGAGAGCAAGCGCCGGCGAGCTCGTACCCTGGACCCGCCTCCCACCTCTTCTGTTTTGGCAGTCCATCTGCAAACATTGACTCGGTTGTACCTCCTCTGTGAAGACGCAACTCACCTCCCTGCCCTCGCCCGACGCCGACTGGAGCTTGCCTTGACTCGCTCGGCCGCCGTCGAAGAGCCCTACTGCCCACTCGAAGCCGGAGATTGCAGCGCCTCACCGGAGAATCGCCTTGTTGCCTCACCCGGATCTGTCTCGCCGAGTTCTGGCCGCTGCCCCTGCTTCTCTCCCTTCTTCTCTGTCCGCCACTGCCGCCAAGGAGAAGGGCCGCCTCTCCGCCGAAGTCGCCGCTCCTTCTCCCGCCTACGCCGCCTCTCTTTCCGGTCCCTCTCCTCGCCTCGCTTTGCCCTAGCCGGAGACCATCGAGGACCGCCGATCTGCTCTCCTCTTCCCTCAGCAGGCGATTGAATCGTGATTTAAAACCCTTGGGGTAATTAAATGGGGCCCTCTTATTTTTTTGATGTAATTGCAGATTTTGCCCTATGTTTTGTATTTACAGTTTTGGCCCATGTTTCTGAGTTTATGCAAATACGCCCCTGCAGATTTAATTTTGGAAAAAAAATGGCCCAAGTTTATGGAATTTGATTTTTATGCCCTGCTCGAATATATCTTACGGTTTTGACCAAAAATTATTTTCGGAAATGGCTTAAGTTCTTGAGTCCGTATTTACGGTCCGGAGATTTGAATTGCGGACTTGTGATGAAGGTTGAGATGTTGCGTATTTTGCCTCGGAAGGGTTTTGTGGGTTTTAACGTGGGCTTTTGAAATTGAGTTTTCCTTAGTTTTGTATAATTTATATATTTCCGTTAAAACTTAGCGTACGAGCTAAATTTGTCCAGTTTTGGTGCTAGGTTCGGGGACGACCCCGTAAAGGCCGAACGAATCCATATCGACATCCATAGATCGTCTTCCGTCATTTGACGTCGTGTGAGTATTCTTTTCCTCGACCTAGTTATGTTTAGTAGTAGTATCATGTTAGGTTGGATCTAGTATAACTTAGAGTGAATACCAAGTAGTGGTTTGGACCTTAGGTGAATTTGAGGATTGTCGATTGTTGTAACACTTTTAGTGTTTGGTTGATCTTGTGAGTATCTAAGGCTTGAGGTTCTAGTTATATGTTTGTTGAGATTATGAGCTAGGATATGCTTATCATAACATGGTGTTGTTCCCGTTGAGTTTGTTTGGACTAGGCATGTTATCCTAGGGGTGTTGTGAGTTATGATCTTGCGAGATCCGAGGGTTTGGAAGTCTTAGGACTTCTAGCTTATGTTGAGTGTGATGTGAGCATGAGGGATTCTAGGAGGCGGTTCTAGAATTGAGAGTCAAATGGTCTTGCGTAGATCATTTGTATAGAAGTCTAAGACTTCTCTTGTGAGTGGGTTGTTGTTGATATAGTTATCTTATCGTGAACAGGTTACGAGCTTCCTCCCTAAGGAAGCGAGAGTGTCGTGAGTTGAGAGTGGTGACGAGGTAAGTCTCCGGACTTACTTAGCTCGTATTCTATGTATTAGATTCGATGCGTGTTTGGTGGTGTGTGTTTTATTGCTTTCATTATAACTTATAAACCGGAATAGGATTACCGACCTTTATATATTATTTGGCCCAAGTGTATGATAACGGGCGGTGACAACTTGTCTAGCTCTTGCGTAGAGCTAGGAGGTTCTTGGCGACTAGCCCGTTTGGTTAGATGGTCGGAGGCATCCGTACCATTCCATGCGGTAAGTGGGGACCGAGGCGAGTTTCGGGAGATTCTCGTGTCACAAAAGAAGTTGAATTAGAACGGGATATGACTTAATAATAAAAAGATAATAAACCGGCCTTGTGTGATTTGGTGTATATGGTGTGTTATGTTATTTACTTGTGTTTGTGCCTTCCCATTGATTCTAATGCTTCGAATATCAGCTAACGGTTTTATATTGATTGTTGTAGATTGCCTTACAGGTTAGGAACGCGGCCGAGAGATCCGGAAGAGTGGGCAGCCGGTGTTCCGTATATTTTAGGAGTGGGTTTTGGTTGGAGTCGGGTCGTGTTTTATTCTTCATTTATTATGCTTGTATGTCGCGTGTTGGCGTTTAGTCTTGGAGTTGTATTTTCGGCTGAAGTCCTTTGTTGTATTCTTTCGGGTTTTCTTTTCATTACATTGCATAAAAATATATTTCGGTTTTGGCCTTTATTTGTGCCTTGTTGATCCGGTGAAATTGTTGTCAAGCTAAGGGTCGGGACCCATTGTGAGGTCCCAACCCGTAGCATCCCGAGTCCCGCGGATTCGGGGTGTTACAAAAGTGGTATCAGAGCCCTAGGTTGACAACAATGGCACTCGCAATCTTCTAAAGGCCGAATGAGGAATAAACAGAACCCACACGGGTTCTGACTTTTCGTTTTCAAAATCACATGCATGAGTCGGGGTAGAATGTACGGACCACCACTTCTTCCGCTGATCTCGGCAGCTTAGTTTATTGGATTTACATATATATGTTGATATGTAGGTGTGTATAGTATATGTGGATTATAGTTGCATGATGACTTGATTTATATATATATAGTGAATATATGTGGATTATAGTACATGTTTGGACCTTGTTTTGTTGTATTGGATTTCCGGATGTTATATATTAGTAGTAATGTGAACATAGGACTTATATATATAGTTATATATACATACACATATGGTATGCTAGTATTATATTAGTAGTAGTTGACCTTATAGTTAGGATGATAGCAAGCTATCATCGCCCTTGGATAAACGCCTTTTTGGCATTAGGATAGTATATATACGATGAGTATGCTCAAGTACCGAGTCGAGCAACACATTCTGGCGAACACCCTGGCGATTCATCGGACTCCTTTTGGGGACGTCAAAGAAACCATCTTAAGGATAAAGAGGACATTAGCGGCAAGGACGAACAAATAGAAGGGAACTTTGAGTCAACTTAAGAGAATTCGAGATGGAAGCAATACAAGTAAAGAGAGCAACGTTAAGGTGTATAAGTGGTTATAAAGAAGCCATGATTAAACGACAACGAAACCAATAGTGATAACGAACTTATAGTTCTTCAAGAAGACGCGTGGACAACTAAAGATGCGAATTGAGGAGGAGGGGGATACAGGTTGAAGGTGACTTTCTATTAAGATGTGAAGTTTTCTTTAGACGCTCCTAGGCATGATAGTCGAGATGAGAGGTGTGGATGAACCAATCACCAAAAGATTTAAGAGACCCGTAAGGTGAAACGTCTATTTTACGAGATTCCAAGTGGGTGACTTTCTTCGTAAATGTGAGTCTACGAGAAGAATCATGTGGTGAAGGTGCACATAGTAGAATGTCTTTAAGAGGGTCAACCGTTTTCTGTTATGATGATAAGGCTAAGAAACGCCAAAAAGGGGGAAGTGTGTATAAATGATGATCCTAAGAAGATGAAAGACGAAACGAGGAGCTTTGATCGAGAGACTTAAGATACCGACCAAGAGGAACACGAGCGGATGCGAGCTAGGGTTATAATATTTGGGAAGGTGCCCTTAAAAGACATCAAGGAAGAATGGTTAAGCCTATGAAAGGGAGTTATATGAACCAACAAGGCAAGGAAGATATAGTTACCTCATAAAGAAGAGGAAGCATGGAATGAAGAACGAACTAACGGAGTTTAAGGTAGAGTACCTCGAGGAGGGTAGCTTTCATGAGAATGGTAAGTCATTGACATTGGAGAAGGTCACTTAAAAGCTAATTGGTGACAGCCAAGAACGCACATGTGCGGGTGGTCTATGAATGAGTGTGGAAGGGAAGAGTAACCAGGTTGTGGGATCATAAAGGTGGGGTAAAAAGAACTTGGAACATTCCCGGTGGTTGAATGTCGGCAATAAAGAAGTATATCAAGGGAAGTGCAATTATCTTAATCAAGTAGCATTTTATCGATTCCAGCAAGTGATGGTAACGTACCTTGTGGGGGAAGATTGTAAGGATCTGGTACGACCTTCTTAGGTCATGAGGGTTGTTATATGGAGAAATGACACGGATCAAGGTGAAGTAAATTGGAAGGACGAAGAGGAAAGTGAGTCTTCTATAGTTGTTGTTCGGAAGGGGGGATATATAAGGGGAGGTATGATATGTTTGTTCTAAGGTTATGGATGTCATGTTTTCACGAGCCAAGCTATGTCAAGGTTTTTGTGACTCGTATGGCGAAACCATAGTGGCTATAACACAAAACGAGGAATCTGGATTGGGGCAACGCCGCAAGCTTAGGGTTATGATGTTAGTGCTGGGTGAAGTTCTGAGTTGGATACTTTAGTGATGTCGGTAGGGGGGGATATTAGTCTAGCGTTCTTCACAAGGCATACCGGTACGGTTGCGAAGTTGTTTTGGGAATACCAAGAGATCTATAAGGTGACCAACAAGAGTAAGAGAAGATCGATGTTTTGAAGTTTGATGTCGACAAGAGATGTACAAAAAGTATATGGAAGATTGAGGTTAGAACCTCTACCGTCGGGTTGACTTTACATAAGGAAAGTGAAGTATAATTTCTACACCTACTTGAGGAAAGGATGTCTATCGTGAGAGCTTATGTAGAATACGAAGAGCTCCTCCCATATGTTGGGATGTCGCGGAAAGTGAAGAAGATAAGGTCAATTGTTTTGAAAAACGGTTAAGTCCTGCCGATTGAACCCTTATGGTTGCACATAAATTCGAAACCTTAGAAGATTTTTACAATCATGTCATCAAAGTGAGAGAATGAAATTAAGTTAAAGAAATACTTAAATAAGGCTACAAGAGTTAGAAGAGTCGAGCAAGTCTCTCAAGTTCAAGAAATGAAGGATCTTTGAAAGAGCACGGTAAACATTTTAGCTAAAGATATTACAATACATGTGTTTAAAGGATGTCACCCCAATAAATTGGGGTAGATCATTAGTATCACGACCACCTGTCAAGTTTTAAGACAAGGTTGTGTCGGTCTTATGTTATAGGACGACAGAAGGGAGACGAAAACTTGAGATATCATGGATTCCAATACGTCTGAATGTGGATTTTTCCACTAAGGTCGAGCTTGACTTAATTCCGATGTCTAAGGCGCCGTATGGAATAACACTTGTGTAGAGACATGAGTTGTGGAAGCAAGTGAAGAAACTATTGCAAGAACTTAGTCATAAGATTTCCTTAGAATTAGTGAAATGCCATGGAGAACACCCAACATTATCTTAAACTCTTGATTTGAAGTTGTTATGGAGAACACCAGTTTGCGAAAAGAGAGACGGTTATTTTCGTTTGTACATCGATTACAATGAGCGGAACAAGATAACAATGAAGAACAAGTACCCCTCACCACGGATAAATGACCTACTTGATCAGCTGTAAGGGTCGGTAGTCTCTTCTAAGATTAAGTTAAGATTTGATTGTCACCATTTGAGAATTTGCGACTCAGATAGTGCCAATACGGCATTTTGGACCAACCAGAGTCACAACGAGAGAGAAGTCGTATGACAAGTTGTCTCGGGACGGCAAACCCGAGAGATATGGAAGGAGTTACAAGTTATTTTAGAAGTGCTGAGCTTTACCAGATATGTGAAGGGAGAAGTTGTGTAAAACCTTTTATGGTAACCTACTACGGATGAAAATGAAGTATTGAACGGGACGAAGAATTAACAATAGAGTTGTTGAGAGTTAAGAGAGAATTTATTAGTGCAACTGTTTCGATTTACCTTGAGGTCTTATGGGTTTGAAGTGGACAAGTGATTCTCCAAGACAAGGTCTTGATTGGGTATTGAGGAGCGATGTAAAAGTAATAGCATACTGGTATCGTTAGTAGAAGCGGTGTAAGGTAAGGTGCTTCCTTCGTTACTTGGAATTGCCACAAGAATTGAGGAAACGTAACATCGAAGTTTGGTTTGGCAAGAACTAAAGCAAATGGTGTAAATTGGAAGTTTGATCTTCTTTGATAGAGACATCAAAGAGAAACCTAATGGAAATGCTACATTGAGAAAGACCCGAGAAGGAAGTTGAGTTCCGATATATTGGACCTTTTTGAGATCTTAAGCGCAAGTTAAGAAAATGGTTTACCGGTTGGCGTGGCCGCGGAGAGTAGAGAGTGTTCACCCGGTGTTTCATGTGTATCATTCTGACAAGTATAGGTATGACTCAAGAAGTTTTGCCGGTCTTGATGAGTTAGTGGCGTCGTAGAACCAATCAGGCTAATAGGAGGTCGGAGGATAATATCTTTAGTTAAAGTTACGCTGAGTTAGTAGCATCGATTTAATCGTTGGTTTAGACCTAGTTCTTCCTTTGGTTGAGTTATGTGCATTTGATATATTATGTGTAGTTTGTGCCCTGTACGGGAATGTGTTATATGACCTAATATATCTTGCGATGGTAGTTTGAGCAATTTGTGTATATAGATTAGAAGGTTTAAGCCTTCTTAGTTTGAGGGTTCATACCTCGGCCTTAAGGACCGAGAAGTTCGACACATCGCAAGTTTCGGGACAAAACTTTTTTTTAGGGGGATGTAATGTAACGCCCCAAATTTTGGCACGTTTGCGATATTTATCTTTCCGGCTGTTATCGATATTTTAGTATCTTAAGTATATTTTATGAGTATTTTACGTCGTAAAATTTAATTTTATGAGTATACTCTTACATTAATATTTTAACGGTATTTACATACTCGATTCACATATATTTCCCGGATTTTATTTTTATTTTTCGGAAAAGTTCCGATCCGAAATTTCTCGTTTCGATTTCTTTCAATCGAGGTTATTTTATTTATGTCTTTTCCTTCATTTCTTTATTTTCTTTATTTTTTCTTTCCTTCTTTAATCTCCCGACTATCCCTCTCTGGCTGATGAGCCACATCTGCCCTGCCACCAGCGACCCCTCGCTGCCCCTGCCACCAGCGACCCCTCATTGCCCGTGCCAGCAGCGACCTCTCGACCTCCCTGCTCTGTCCCCTACTCCAGCACCAGCCCCCAGCCTCTCACTCCTCTCCTCGAGACCCAACTCTTGGCCTTCCTTCTATCACACAGGAAGCAACACTCCAAATCTATCACACAGGAAGCAGGAAGCAGCACTCCGACTTGATCTCGCCTGGATCTGCAACCCGGAGAGCAAGCGCCGGCGAGCTCGTACCCTGGACCCGCCTCCCACCTCTTCTGTTTTGGCAGTCCATCTGCAAACATTGACTCGGTTTTACCTCCTCTGCGAAGACGCAACTCACCTCCCTGCCCTCGCCCGACGCCGACTGGAGCTTGCCTTGACTCGCTCGGCCGCCGTCGAAGAGCCCTACTGCCCACTCGAAGCCGGAGATTGCAGCGCCTCACCGGAGAATCGCCTTGTTGCCTCACCCGGATCTGTCTCGCCGAGTTCTGGCCGCTGCCCCTGCTTCTCTCCCTTCTTCTCTGTCCGCCACTGCCGCCAAGGAGAAGGGCCGCCTCTCCGCCGAAGTCGCCGCTCCTTCTCCCGCCTACGCCGCCTCTCTTTCCGGTCCCTCTCCTCGCCTCGCTTTGCCCTAGCCGGAGACCATCGAGGACCGCCGATCTTCTCTCCTCTTCCCTCAGCAGGCGATTGAATCGTGATTTAAAACCCTTGGGGTACTTAAATGGGGCCCTCTTATTTTTTTGATGTAATTGCAGATTTTGCCCTATGTTTTGTATTTATAGTTTTGGCCCATGTTTCTGAGTTTATGCAAATACGCCCCTGCAGATTTAATTTTGGAAAAAAATGGCCCAAGTTTATGGAATTTGATTTTTATGCCCTGCTCGAATATATCTTACGGTTTTGACCAAAAATTATTTTCGGAAATGGCTTAAGTTCTTGAGTCCGTATTTACGGTCCGGAGATTTGAATTGCGGACTTGTGATGAAGGTTGAGATGTTGCGTATTTTGCCTCGGAAGGGTTTTGCGGGTTTTAACGTGGGCTTTTGAAATTGAGTTTTCCTTAGTTTTGTATAATTTATATATTTCCGTTAAAACTTAGCGTACGAGTAAATTTGTCCAGTTTTGGTGCTAGGTTGGGGGACGACCCCGTAAAGGCCGAACGAATCCATATCGACATCCATAGATCGTCTTCCGTCATTTGACGTCGTGTGAGTATTCTTTTCCTCGACCTAGTTATGTTTAGTAGTAGTATCATGTTAGGTTGGATCTAGTATAACTTAGAGTGAATACCAAGTAGTGGTTTGGACCTTAGGTGAGTTTTGAGGATTGTCGATTGTTGTAACACTTTGAGTGTTTGGTTGATCTTGTGAGTATCTGAGGCTTGAGGTTCTAGTTATATGGTTGTTGAGATTATGAGCTAGGATATGCTTATCATAACATGGTGTTGTTCCCGTTGAGTTTGTTTGGACTAGGCATGTTATCCTAGGGGTGTTGTGAGTTATGATCTTGCGAGATCCGAGGGTTTAGAAGTCTTAGGACTTCTAGCTTATGTTGAGTGTGATGTGAGCATGAGGGATTCTAGGAGGCGGTTCTAGAATTGAGAGTCAAATGGTCTTGCGTAGATCATTTGTATAGAAGTCTAAGACTTCTCTTGTGAGTGGGTTGTTGTTGATATAGTTATCTTATCGTGAGCAGGTTACGAGCTTCCTCCCTAAGGAAGCGAGAGTGTCGTGAGTTGAGAGTGGTGACGAGGTAAGTCTCCGGACTTACTTAGCTCGTATTCTATGTATTAGATTCGATGCGTGTTTGGTGGTGTGTGTTTTATTGCTTTCATTATAACTTATAAACCGGAATAGGATTACCGACCTTTATATATTATTTGGCCCAAGTGTATGATAACGGGCGGTGACAACTTGTCTAGCTCTTGCGTAGAGCTAGGAGGTTCTTGGCGACTAGCCCGTTTGGTTAGATGGTCGGAGGCATCCGTACCATTCCATGCGGTAAGTGGGGACCGAGGCGAGTTTCGGGAGATTCTCGTGTCACAAAAGAAGTTGAATTAGAACGGGATATGACTTAATAATAAAAAGATAATAAACCGGCCTTGTGTGATTTGGTGTATATGGTGTGTTATGTTATTTACTTGTGTTTGTGCCTTCCCATTGATTCTAATGCTTCGAATATCAGCTAACGGTTTTATACCGATTGTTGTAGATTGCCTTACAGGTTAGGAATGCGGCCGAGAGATCCGGAAGAGTGGGCAGCCGGGGTTCCGTATATTTTAGGAGTGGGTTTTGGTTGGAGTCGGGTCGTGTTTTATTCTTCATTTATTATGCTTGTATGTCGCGTGTTGGCGTTTAGTCTTGGAGTTGTATTTTTGGCTGAAGTCCTTTGTTGTATTCTTTCGGGTTTTCTTTTCATTACATTGCATAAAAATATATTTCGGTTTTGGCCTTTATTTGTGCCTTGTTGAAAGATCCGGTGAAATTGTTGTCAAGCTAAGGGTCGGGACCCATTGTGAGGTCCCAACCCGTAGCATCCCGAGTCCCGCGGATTCGGGGTGTTACATTAGGACCACATCTGTGTGTCATCAGACAGTGGGTTGAGACAAAGGATATTAGGTGAGGCTCATGCTACCCCATACTCAATACATCTTGGAGCGAGTAAGATGTACAAGGACGTGAGACGTTTCTTCTGGTGGCGTGGTTTGAAGCCCGACGTGGCTCGGTATGTAGCTCAGTGTGCAACCTGTCAGCAGGTCAAGATTGAGAATCGTAGGTCCGGAGGAGAGCTCCACCCACTGCCAGTACCACAGTGGAAGTGGGAGGATATATCAATGGACTTTGTCACGGGATTGAGACTCAGCAGAGGTTTTGATGCTATTTGGGTGGTAGTAGACCGTCTGACGAAGACCGCACGTTTCATTCCGATTAAAGAAACGTGGCCGGTAAGTCGTCTAGCTGAGGAGTTTACCAGACACATTGTGAGACTCCATGGAATACCGAGGACTATCGTCTCTGATAGGGATGGACATTTCACCTCGAGCTTTTAGCAGCAGGTACATACTGCATTGGGGACGAGTCTCCACTTTACCACTGCTTATCACCCACAGACCTACGGGCAGTCTGAGAGGACCATCTAGACGTTAGAGGACATGTTGCGGGCCTGTGTACTGGATTGGGGACCGGTATGGCCAGATTACCTCCCACTTGTAGACTTTTCATATAATAACAGTTGGCACGCGTCTATTGGGATGACACCTTATGAGGCTTTGTACGGGCGGAGATGTCACACACCATTGTGTTGGGATGAGCCTAGCAGAGCTGATGGAGTAGCTTCAGATCAGATACAGGATGACATCGCTCGGATTGCCTTAGTCCGAGAGCGGATGTTAGCAGCTCAGAGTTGTCAGAAAACCTACGCCGACAAGAGGCGTCGACCACTGGAGTTTAGAGTAGGTGCACAGGTGTGGTTGAGAGTGTCACCGACGAGAGGCGTCCGGCGTTTCGACATTAAGGGGAAGCTGAGTCCCCGATATGTCGGACCATTTGAGATCCTAGAGAGAGTCGGGGAGGTTGTTTACCGATTAGCACTACCACCGAGACTAGAGGGGGTCCACCCGGTCTTCCATGTATCTCAGTTGAGAGAGTACATTCCGGACCCGAGGCACGTCATCAGCCATGAGGATCTGATAGTTGAGCCTGACCACACTTTTGTGGAGTACCTAGTAGCCGTCCTTGAGCGCAGTACTAGACGTCTGTGGTCCAAGGAGATACCGATGTTGAGGATCCAGTGGTCTAGACGAGGAGCCGATGAGGCTACCTGGGAGACAGAGGAGAGTATTAGACGTAGCTATCCTGAGTTCTTTGCGGGGTTCGCCGCCACCCCTGTACCGACAGGTTAGTTCTTAGACGTTGTTTGTGTGACTTCTGTGATTATATGATAGAATGAGTGATTACGTTTTTATGTGTTGCCTGATTAAAATGATTGAATAGTTTTGCATGCTAGAAAATGAGTTTAAAAAAAGTGAGACCAAAGTATACTGGTTTTATGGTGGGAGTCGTTTGGGTAGATACCTTATTCTAAGTTTTGGGACGAAACTTATTTTAAGGGGGTAGTGATGTAATATCCGAAATTTTTATTCCGTTTAATTCCGTAGCAAACCGGATTTCGATCCGTTGATCCTTATATGTCTACCTAGTCGGACACAATATCTCAAAATTTTATCACTTTATGTAACCTCACTTCACATAAAATGATAAGATTCTTATAGCAGACCCTAATCCTCCAAACCCTAATTTATATCATGACATATTTTTGACAAAGTCGTGACGTCCTTTTGACGAGACCAAGACGAGACCATGACGAGTTATGATGAGACCATGACAAGATCATGACAAAGCCATGCATGGGCTTGACAAAGTCATGACATGTTTTGACAAGGTTGTGACAAGCCTTGACAAAACTCAGCCCACTTTGCCCTCTTGTTTTAGCCCACCTCTTTTACTTACCTTGCTCCAGCCCACACCAAATTCTATGGCCAGCAGCCACACCTTCAGCAGCCCGGACCTTTAGCCGCCTAGTGATACCCGCTGCAGCCCAAAGATACATTGTTTCCAACCCATAACACAATCATTTTGCGGGCCTGCTGCTCCTTATCTTGCAGCCCAGGAAGCACAGCAGTTCCCTCCTATCTCCCACATCTTAGCAGCCAGCATTTCCCCTTTCTTATATCACGTAACAATTGCTGATTTTTAGGATATAGATCTTCTGTAACGGCTCTTGAGTTCACGCTGAAGAGAGAGTAAACTCAACAGTTGCTACTTCCCATCTTTCCCGTCTACGTTCAACTCTCTTCGCACCCTGTTCTTCTGCAATAGATCGCCTCATCACAGCAGTCGTTTGTCGTCCCCGCTCCCCTCCTCGCAGCAGTGACAGATTGTTTCAATCGCCCTTTCTTTGTCGCCTCTGGAGTGCAACATCGAAGCCGTCTGTCGTCACAGATAAAGCACACTAGAAGGCTCAGCGCAGTAGGACCCAAGTTTGACGCCTTCCTCCGTGCCCAGTACCGAGATCTAAACTACAACAACTAACTTCTCACCTCCATCTGATGCAGTCGATCAAAAGCTGAAGCTGCATCCCCCTGTCGACAAGCCCGGAACCCGTGCAGTCTTGTAAGCCTTTTTAACCCTTGAAGCCTTGCTTATCTTGTTCAACCATCTCAATCCTCCTCCTCTGTACAACGCAGTTGGTAGAAAGGAAAGGTTATGTCTGCAGCATACACGCCAGCAAGGGACGAATAGGGCAAGCTGAGTGGTAAGCACACCTTCAAACCTCCTTAGGTCATACCCAGAGAAGTAATTGTATGCATATGATAGCACTCTCCATAAGAACCGAACCTAAGTTGTTGGTAAAGGTTACAGAATTTCAGTAGTAGGGAGGATCGAACTAGGGACTTCTGGTAGTGTAAAGGAGGAGATATGTTGATGACCGGATTCGAACTAGAGACCTATAGGAGTTTTGTTATTGCTGTAAATGTGAGCAGTAGGAATAGAAGTGAGAAACTCATTTTAAACCTCAGTTTTGTAAGTGGAAATGGTCACTGTTGTAGATTTATGTTAAAGAGATTGGTTGAAGATCCACCGTTGAAATTTTGATAGATCATAGATGAATATATTTAGTTTACTGTGCTAAAATTTGAGAATAAATGAACGGTCGGATTAGAAGTTATAAGGTTCCAAAGTAGGGTAGTTGAGCTGTTTTTCCAGCAGTGAAATTTGACTAAGTATAGAAAATTTTAAGTGTTGTAACCAACTTTAAAGATTTTTATAGAAGTGATAGTTGAACAGTTTTTAAAAAATTCTTGCTCCTATGAGTATATTGGATATCATAGATGATCTAGAGAATTATTTCGGAATTTTTATAAATTTATTCGAGTTTCATATTTGAAGTCAAAGTTGGACCTTAATGACTTTTCGGGAAATAGGAAAATGTGTAGTTTTTCTAGTTTTGCCCAAACTCATCCTTGAGGGTTAGAATATGGCATTTTAGCCTCAAATAAGAGTTTAAGCATAAATTATGAGATTTTTGGAAGTTTCGGGACCAAGGGTAAAATAGTCATTTTATCTTAAATGAGTATTGTAATAATTATGTTCTAATAAGATCTCCTATCTTAGAAGTCTTAGACTTCTAATTACCTAGGAAGTGTCCTGACGCACTTACCTCCTTTGACAGGCAACTGAGTTGCTACAGTTACAGACCGAGTCATGTTTACAGAGAGTCGAGACTTGAATGAGGTAGGTCTTTTGGGCTTACTTACCTAGCTGTCAGATATGAGTGTGAATGATGATAATGGTGTTTGAATGATGTGTGTACTAGTGTATGTCATAGTAATCATCGACCGACTTACATACCTAGCCTAAGAGTAACGGGCAATAGCATTCTGCTCAGTTAGCCCGAGGGCGCTAGGGGTTTCTTTCGGGACTAGTTCATACTTGGTTTGCGGGAACGCCACCGGCGGAGGTGTGCCAAACCATCACCAGTTGGATAAGGAACGGAGGCGGGAAATCTTAAGATTTCTCGTGCTACAGAATTTCAGTAGTAGGGAGGATCGAACTAGGGACTTCTGGTAGTGTAAAGGAGGAGATATGTTGATGACCGGATTTGAACTAGAGACCTATAGGAATTTTTTTATTACTGTAAATGTGAGCAGTAGGAATGTTGATGACCGGATCAAACTAGGGACGGAGGCGGAAAATCTTGAGATTTCTCGTGCTACAACTTTTAAAACAGGATGAAGCAAATCACATAAGTTGTCAGATAATAACCGGATTGTGTGCCGCATGTTGAGTGTTTATATTCTTCTTCTGTGTATTTGTGTTATTTATCTTTCTACTTATATTTGATTGGTTAGCTAACTGTTTATCGTTGTTTAGACTTGCCACATGTTAGAGCAGATGCTGAGGGATCCGGACGGTAGTGGACAGCCGGGGTGTCGTACTCCTTAGGACGGGTTGCAGTTTCTTTTGTTAGTCTTTCAGTTATGACTGTTTCTTTTTCTTAGATTGTGAGACCTTCTTATTTCCGGCTGTCAGTTTTCTGGTCACATTCACTGTTTCTTTTTCTCAGGTGTGTCAAACCATCACTAGTTGGATAAGGAACGGAGGCGGGAAATCTTAAGATTTCTCGTGCTATAACTTTTAAAACAGGATGAAGTGAATCACATAAGTTGTCAGATAATAACCGGATTGTGTGCCAGCATGTTGAGTGTTTATATTCTTCTTCTGTGTGTTTGTGTTATTTATCTTTCTACTTATATTTGATTAGTTAGCTAACTATTTATCGTTGTTTAGACTTGCCACATGTTAGAGCAGATGCCGAGGGATCCGGACTGTAGTGGACAGTCGGGGTGTCGTACTCCTTAGGACGGGTTGCAGTTTCTTTTGTTAGTCTTTCACTTATGACTGTTTCTTTTTCTCAGATTGTAAGACCTTGTTATTTCCGGCTGTCAGTTTTCTGGTCACATTCATTGTTTTGTTAAAACATACTTTAGGATTTATGAGTTTCCTTATATGTGCCTTGTTGTAAGATCTAGTTAAATTGCTGTCAAACTAAGGTCGGGACTCACTGTGAGGTCATAACCAGTAGCTCCCCGAATTGTGAAATTTGCGGTGTTATATATAACCCTCAACAACTACTCATTACACGTTAAAAAACAAATCCAAACAAAACAAAATCAATAAAAATATATTTTTTTAACTAAATATAATAATATTAAAATCTACAAAATGTCTGCGTTGTTATCCCCTACAACAATTTACGTTGGGATAAAACCTAAACTTCTCTTACAAGTTAAAAGTCAAATCCAAATAAAACAAAATTTAAAAAATATAATTTTTAACTAAATCTAATAATATCAAAATCTACAAAATCTCTGCTTTGTTATTATCCCCTAACACAATTTACATTGGGATAAAACCTAAACATTTCTTGTACGTTTTATTTCTCACACTGTATATACAAGTAGAACCCAACATCTCCCGATCAATTCTTTTTCGATATTGATCAAATTTCTTTCATCTTTTTCAGGGTTCTGATAATTTGAAGAAAATTTTAAGTTGGTTTGTCGTATCGTCTTCAGGTTATTCTCTACGTTGTTATCCCCATACTATCATTTCTTTCTCCATCTTCTTGAATTTATCCTATTTCAGTGATTTGTTTTGAAGAACTGGTGTTTCAACAACTTGCAAGAACAATGATTTCAATAGCTTGTAAATAACCCATCTATATTCTTGTACGATTTTTTCTTATCTTTCGTTACTTTTAAAAAGATTCAAACTTGACATTACTTTTTTTTATTTCAATTTCTGTTTTTAAAAAAAATTCTTTAAATATTAATTTGACTTGGTCGCATACCTACATTGCTTGCAGCAACCTGTTTGCATGGTTTCTCCACGAGTATTTATGAACCGTTTGCACATAAGGAAATAAAAGAGGGAAGAACACTAAGAAGTTTTGAAGCCCTATATCTTATATCTATTAAACCAGAAGCTTCTATTGCCACGTGTCAACGTCATGCTTCTCGAAACCTAAAAATTATTTTAAAAAGTGATTTCTAAATGTTAGTATAAATTGAAAATTGATTTTCAAATTTTTTTTTAAAAATATTTAAATAAATATTTTTATAAAAATAGTTTTAAACTTTTACGGATTTTTTTTACCAACAAGCATATCTTAACAAATCAATTTAAAATTTTAATTAATTAGAAGAGATAAATACTGAAAAAAGAATTAAAAATCAAAATAATGATTATAATTTCATTCTCCAGATTTTTATTTTACAAAAATATACATATAAATTTCTAAGTATTAAATATTTATTAAAACTCAACCCGCACTTTGTGCGGGTATTACACTAGTTTAACTATTGTTATTGTACTGTGGTGACCTGGCTTTAGAGAAAGGAAAAGTGGATTGGGCCACTAATTAATATTTGTTAATTTTATTTAATTTTTTAAAATCGTATTCCAAGAAATTGTTTTTTCCAAAATACTTCAACTACAAATTTTTCGGGCCTACAATTTCTTTTTTTGAAAAAATAATTTATTTTTTTGGTTTTTGAAAGATATTCTACAGTTTTTTTATAAAAATATATTTGAATTTATTTTACTCTTTTATGCAAAATCTGTTTTGAATTTTTTTTTCAAAACTCTTTTACAAACTTTGCGTTGCCTTTTTTTTTAATAATAAAGTTGTATTATTATGCATGTTGATTTGTTTACTGTTTTTCATAAACTTTATTTATAAATATTTTTACAAAACTGTTTTACAAATTCTTTTTAATCTATATAACTTACTAAAACA
>BSUD01000007.1:82634550-82669840 GCA_033239045.1 Fagopyrum esculentum | reverse complement strand
TACTCGGCAGACACTTCAAAATTTACACCGACCATAGAACTTTGAAGTATTTCCATGAGCAACGCTTGTCTTCTATCGAGCAGCAGAAATGGGTGTCCAAATTGCTGGGTTACGACTACGAAATTTGTTTCCGACCGGGCAAACACAATCAATCTGCGGATGCTTTATCTCGGTCACCTCAACTCGAACTCTCTGCCTTATCCGGGCCTATTATGGATAGCCTAACTGAGATCACAACAGAGTGTTTCTTACACCCTGCTATGCAGCCTATAATCTCAGCATTACAACGGGATCCTGTTTCCAAACGATTTTATACCCTGGAAAACAGAATTCTGCGGCATAAAGGGCGTATTGTGGTTGCACCTGGATCACAGTGGTGTCAAAAACTGCTTGAAGAGTATCATGCCACTCCTGCAACAGGCCACTCGGGGTTCCTTAGGACGTATAAACGACTCCAAAGTGGGTTTTTTTGGCAAAGCATGAAGAAATCCATTAAGCAGTTTGTGGCTCATTGTGGGGTGTGTCAACGCAACAAGGCAGCCACAGTAGCTCCTCCAGGACTACTTAGCCCCTTACCTATTCCGGATGATGTGTGGGTTGACATTTCGATGGATTTTATAGAAGGATTGCCTCGATCCCTTCACAAGACTACGATTCTAGTTGTGGTCGACCGTCTGTCTAAGTATGCTCATTTCATTGCCCTGACCCATCCCTACACAGCCAGCAAGGTCGCTGAAGTCTTTGTCCGCGACATCGTTCGTCTACACGGACCTCCCCGTTCCATTGTCAGCGACAGAGATCCAATATTCATTGGCAATTTTTGGGAGTCCTTCTTTGCTCTCCAACAAACACAATTGTGTCGCAGTTCTGCGTATCACCCCCAATCAGATGGCCAGACTGAGGTCACTAATAGAACCTTGGAGTGCTATTTACGCTGCTTTGCAGGAGATAGACCATCGTCATGGGTGCAGTGGTTACCTTGGGCAGAATGGTGGTATAATACTACTTACCACTCCGCAATTAAAATGTCACCGTTTGAAGCTGTGTACAGTCGACCACCACCTTCAGTTTCAGCGTATATTCCAGGGTCAACAGCAGTACATGCAGTTGATGTTGCTTTGCGTAGTAGGGACCAAACATTGGCTTGTTTAAAAACAAACATGGCTAATGCTCAAGCCCGTATGAAGCAACTAGCTGACACCAAAAGAACTGAGCGTTCATTTGAGGTTGATGATTGGGTTTATCTTCGCCTACAACCTTATCGGCAGCTGACAGCAGCAACTCAAGCTTACACTAAGCTATCTCCTAAGTTCCACGGACCTTTTCAGGTGCTGCAGAGAATCGGGACTGTGGCATATAAGCTCCAATTGCCACCCCAGTGCAGAATTCACCCAGTTTTCCATGTTTCTCTGCTCAAGAAATCATTGGGTTCGAACAACCAGGTATGTCCTGACTTGCCTATTCAGCCAGATCGCACCACTTGGATACCATCCCGTATCTTAAATACAAGAACCACAAATGCCTCGTCTCAAGATTGGTTGATTCAATAGGAAGGATACACTGAGGACGAAGCTACTTGGGAGAGTGCCAAGGAATTATTGGCTCGTTACCCATTCTTCAAGGATTGTGGGCAAGCCTTGTCTCAAGGGCGCGAGGATGATAGGAATCCTGTCCTTCCTACTAGGCTAGTTAACAGGGATTATCCCCTCCTGACGTATGCTAGACGTAATAAGCATAATTGATAATGCTTAATTATATTTTAATGATTATTTTATCTTTTAATAAGTTTAGTTATCTTATCTTTTAGATAGAAGGTTATATAAGGATCTATTGTCTTACGTTTTATCATTCATGGAATAAAGGTTATTACTTGGTAGTTGAATCTCTAATCAAAAGATTCTGGTTGTTAGATCTCAAATCAAAAGATCAAAACCTAATCGTGAGTCTTGAAGAATCAAGTCTCATCAATCTGCACTTTCCTTCCTCAATTATTCTTTCCATTCAGCCGGATTCAGCACCACATACACGCTGAACCAATCCCCTTCCTTCTCAGCGCAGTCTTCTCTTCTGTCTACGGTTGCCAACAACAAACACGTTCCTTCGCTTCTGCACACGCACCCAGCAGCGTCAAGAGCCATTGGAATCTACAACGAGTCCTTACCGACCTTCTGCACGTAGCCAGCCGTGTCAAGAGGTTAGTGCAGCAATCTGATTCTTCCATCTTCACCTTATTCTCTCTACCGACTCCTCTCCTGCTTGTCTCATTTTCGTTCCATCTATCCTTAGGATTAGGAAGCACATACGAGCCTTCTTCGAAAACGAGAGTAGACGCCTCAGGACCGTCAAACTGAAGAAGGTAAATTCCCTCTCTCCCACAGCTTGATCCCATGTATTCTAGGTATAAAGAATTAAATTGGTACAAAGAGCTGCATAGTATTCCGATTAGTCTAAAGAGAAGGTTATTATATAATCTTTTGTGTGTATATTATTTTCGTAATGATAGATTGAGGAGCTGCTGTAATTCGACCTTGAGTATAGTTAAAATAGTGATAAGTAGCTGCTGAAAGTTACACATAAAATGATAGACAAAAGGCTGCTGTAATGTCGTTTATTTCCTTCAGCTTTTAGGTTACAAACAGCCCATCTTGTTGATCAATTATAAAACGTTTGGATAAAGATCCACCGTTGAATTTTGGATATGTTGTAGATGGATATATGTAGTTTAGCATATTAAAATTTGGGAAGAAATGAACGGTCGGATTGAAAGTTATGAGCTCCCGAAGTTAGGTAGTTGAGCAGTTTTGGTAAACTTAAGTTTTTGGCTAAGTATAGGAAATTAGAGTGAAGGAACCGACTTTGTGAATTATTATAAAAATATTGGCTGAACAGTTTGGAGAAATTCTTTCTCCTAAGGTTAGATAGAACCTCATAGATGATCTAGAGATTTAATTCAGAATTTTTATAAGCTGTTAAGAATTTTATATTTAGAACCGAAGTTAAACCTTTACGATTCTTCCGGAAAATAGAAACATAGGAAAAATGTCAGTTTGGAACCAAATAAAATTTTAGGAGTTAGAATATAGATTTAGAACCTCAAATAGGAGTTAGACAGGAATTGTAGGGTTTTCGAGAAAATCGGAACCAAGGGTAAAATGGTCATTTTACCCTAAACTAATATTGTAACTAGTTATGTCTTAATACATCATTCGATCTTAGAAGTTTTAGACTTCTAACTACGTGAGAGTGTGCTAATACACTTATCGCCTTGACAGGCAACTGAGTTGCTACAGTTTACAGAACGAGTGGTTTACAAAGAGTCGAGCTGTATATCAGGTAAGTCCTTTGGGCTTACTTAGCTGACTACTAAATATGAGTATAAATGATGATGGTGGTGTGTGATTGACATGTTAGAGAGATAGGTTGTGATATATAATTACCGACCTATATTTTGGCCTAAGAGTAACGGGCGGTGGCATTCTGCTCAGTAGCTCGCGGGGCGCTGGGGGTTTCTTTCGGGACTAGTCCATACATGGTTTGTAGTGATGCTACCAATGAAAGTCAGCTAGACCTACACCAGTTGGATAAGGAACGGAGGCGAGAACTAATAATAATTCTCGTGCCACAACTTAAATTGAATAATGTGAATCACTTAAATAATAGATAATAATTGGTTGAGTGCCAGCATGATGTTTGTTTATTTTTGTTTCTGCTTGTGTTTGTGCTGTTATCATTTTGCTTATATTTGGATAGTTAGCTAACTGTTGATATGTTGTTTAGACTTGACACAGGTTAGAGCAGATGCCGAGTGATCCAGATGGTAGTGGTCAGCCGGGGTGTCGTACTTTAGGACGTTTTACAGTTTCTGCATTTGTGGGTTTTATAGTTGAACATTTTCCTTTCGTACTTTGATATATTCCGTTTTCCGGTTGTAGTCGATCTGGTCACATTCATGCATTATTAAGAACTATTTTATGATTTCTGATTTTCCTTATCTGTGCCTTGTTGTAAGATCTCGTTAAGTTGTTGTCAAACTAAGGTCGGGACCCACTGTGCGGTCCTAACCAGTAACTCCCTAAGTTGAAAAAATTTGGGGTGTTACACTATGGTTATATTACAATCAATAATCCAATACTCCTTCTTCGTATATACTGCTTAATTTCGTGCTAATTGTACAAGGTTAGATTAGGACTAAAATAATTAAGCATTTTGGAATTTCTACAAATTTATCTACATAAATACATATTTAGAATTGATCGGAAAACTGCAAGATTTTGGATTACCGATTTGAGTCGGATGTTTATAGTTTTATTTAAGGGTGCAAAGTTGTTTGTTTAAATGTAATGTTGTACGTGATTCGTTTTTGGTTTCAATAGAAGCTAATTAGTAAGGAGTAGTATATTTTTTAAATGCATGTTTGTGATGTAGTAGACAAATTAGTGGTTTATAGTAATGATAATCATCAATAAATTGAGTCGACATTTTATTCTATCTACAAATATAAATATTTAATAATAAATATATATCATAACATTTAAATTACACAACTAACTATTTTTAATAATACTAACCAAATCCAAAAAATACTTTTGTATAATCAAGAAAACGTATCATAACTTTTTGGTTCAAAAAATTATCTTGTGGTTAAGCATATATTTGGATTAAAAATAACAAAAAATAAATATTGAACCTCTAAAACTTTTACTTGCAATTCATCATCTCTTGGATATGGCTAACATCTCTTCGTCAATCAAATTAAGGTCTGCATTATCGGATATGGCTAATATCTGTCACCAAGTTTACGTCCCTGCTAGAGAAGTTACATGGAATCCACCGGAACAAGGGTACGTAAAGCTCAACTTCGACGGCGGATTGAGGTGGGACAAAAGTTCGGCTATCAGCGCCGGAATCTTCAGGGATCATAATGGTATGTCACTTTTCTCCTATGGATGTGAACTATAGCGGACGAACAGCGTACGACGGGGAGATGAACGCAATGTTCATAGGACTGTGTATTGCCCGACAATACTCTGTTAAGAAGCTATGGATAGAAGGCGATGCAAAGTTCTTGATCGAGGTAATCGAAGGAAAGAGGCGCAACGCGTGGTACGACGAGCAAGTTTTGGGAAACATCAGAACTCTTCTAGCCTCGTTTGTGGAGAGGCCGAGACTGACCTTCATATACAGAGAAGGAAATATGGCGGCAGATGCGCTGGTGAAGTACGTACACGACAACCCAGAGAACTCTTGTCTTTGGCTTGGCTATGCTGATTTACCCATGGCGGTCGACAAGATTATCGATCTAGAGAGGCATGGATACACTTACACCAGAATAGCATCGAATTTTGATCATCACTCAAGCTGGACTGCACAACAGAGTTTAGTACGCTAGAATCCCATGTCCGTGCCGAATCATACTCGCCCATAAACTTTTCATGAACATAGTCCATGGAGCCGATTGGCTGCCTCCTAGTACAAGCGTGTGAAAAATGTTAGCAGTTTTAGTGTCTCATTCAAAACTTATGTGTAACTTTGTTGAATGCAAGTGTAAATTGTAATTTATAATTTGTTATTGTCGATCGAACTAGTGTTGGTGTTTATGTATTTTGTTCTTGATGTATAATCCAGGTTGAAACCATGAAGAATACAAATCTGTGTTTAATGAATGATGATAATGGTTCTTTGCTGAATCTAATCTATTTAGTATTGTCTTCACATCTCTGTGGAAGAGGACTTCTTCGCTCTATTTAGTATTGTCTTCACATCTCTGTGGAAGAGGACTTCTTCGCTGCACCTTTTGACACCTCATTTGAATTTGTTTACATTATTGTATTTCTTGTATTAGTTTTTACAATATCTCTCAATGTCTACTTTTATGGTGGATTGCCCTATTTTTATTTTTTTAATCATTTCTTTTTACTTATCTTAAATCTATTAAAGCATAAACTTCTATTGCCACGTGTCAACGTTGTGTTTCTTGAAGGCTAAAAAATTATTTTAAAAAATTATTTTAAAAATGTTAATATAAATTGAAATTGATTTTTAAATTTTTTTAAAAATATTTATTTAAATATTTTTATCAAAATAGTTTATAAACTTTTACGAAATTTTTTTTACCAACAAGCATATCTTAACAAATCAATTTAAAAATATAATTAATTAGAAGAGATAAATACTTAAAAAAAAATTAAAAATCATAATAATGATTATAATTTTATTTTCTGAATTTTTATTACACAAAAATATACATATAAATTTTTAAGTATTAAATATTTATTAAAACTGAACCCGCACAAAGTGCGGGTAATACACTAGTGTTTACTATTTTACTCGCTAGCATGGTTTCTCATCGTTTTTTTAAATGATTCCTTTTTTATTTGTAAAGATATTCTACTGTTTATTTTTATTAAAATATATTTGAATTTTATTTTACTCTTTTTTGCAAAATAAAATTTGGATTATTTTTTTACAAGATTGCTTTACGAATTTTGTTTACTGTTTTTAAAAAAAGATTTACAAATTTTTTTTACAAATTCTGTTTACTTTTTTTTTTTAATAAATAAGTCTACATTACTGTTTTTTATTTGGATTTGTTTACTATTTTTATAAAAAAAATTATTAATTTTTTTAAAAAAATTGTTTCACAAATTCTTTTTAATGATTACCGTTTTACTCGCTAGGATGGTTTCTCATTACTTTTATTTACAAAAATGATTTTTTTTTCAAAGATATTATACTTTTTTTTATTATTAAACGCGCGCCGTGACTTTTAAACGTACCATACAACAAATCATTAATGATAAATAATGAGCACAATTACACATGAATCACTCATCGACAAACTATAAGTGGTGTTATCATGAGAGTCGTGTTGTTTTTTACATGGGCATGGAAATGAATAAACCTGCGACACAAAGCTTTCATCGGATGAGAAGTTTATAATTGACGTGCAGTCGTATACATTACAATTTTCGGTTGTTGTTGAAGATGATTCCAGTTGTTGTTCGCAACAATGGCATTTATAACTTAACAAAACTGGTCATATATTGGTATCGTTGACTGCATTGTTTATCTTTGCAATTAACACAAATGTTCCTTGAACTCATTCCTGCAGTAATTGACAAAAGGGGACACATAACTTGTGAACTCCACCCATCAACAACATATGATATATTATTATATTCTATTGATTTTGTACATATTTCCTTTTGCTCCTCTTATGCGTCTCTCCTGCTTAATCTTGCCTATTTCTCTAGCTTACTTGGTCATTGCTCTGAATGATAGGATTTGCTTGCAGCTATCAATTCGTTGGACTTTTCCAGTGGAAAACCGGAAATCATAGAAGTGCCAAGATGTGTAAGTTCTTGATCAATTAGTTTACAAGGATTTGTAACAGGCATAAAGTAGAAACAAACATCAGTAAACTCGGATATAATTAAGAAACACATCATGTGGGCATGAAATTCCATAGAACACTACACACGAAACTCCAAACATGGTGAATTGTAACCAACATATATTTTAAGTCTTCAACAGAATAACAAATTGACCAAATTCCCATTAGAACCAAACAAAAAGTTGCTCCCTTTTTAAAAGCCATAAATCATTTGGCTTTTTATCAATCACCTTAATTAGTAATCACCTCAGAATTTAAGGACCTTACACTTCTTGGTTGAAAAAAAACAGAGGAAGAAGAAAGAGGCTATGGACGTATGGTATATATTTTAAGACAAAACAACAAACACCGTAAATGCAAAACATACTAAGAAACCAAAGTTTGCAAAGGATCTGCTACCAATCCATTTTTTGAAAATTTGAAAAACATGTACCTCAAAACTATGCAACAAAGCTACTAAATATCAAATAAGAGAATACCTAGAAACCTAGTCCAAAGAATTCCAAAAGAATTGGCTTCCTCACCATAATATGTTCATATGTACACAAATATCACGTCCCAACTATATTGGATGAGTCACCTATATATTTTTCCAAAAAAAAGGCTAACAAATATATCATACGGATGACTAACTACGTAGACTCAGCATATGTACATAACTACGCAATTAATAACAACATATTTCTTTAATTATGATAAATAAACAATTAGGGAGCAAATTTATTTAAATCTTTAATCAGGAAAATAATTAGGGAGAGATTTTAGGATCAATTATTATCTCATTCCTTATTTGACTTAACAACATATTTCTTTAAATCTTTAATTAGTAAAATAATTAAATGAGATAGGAGAGAGAAGGTTGACTTACATGGTAATTTCTTTTATAATTTTTGATTAAATCTTTTTCATTATAATTTAGGGTGCTTACTTTGTTAATAGAAAATAAAAGGTACCTACTTTATGCCCAATGTTACAAAAGTACCTACTTAACCAACTCACTCATTGCAAATTATGTTTAAGCAAACATGTACTGAAATCATAGGACGTAACTTTTGTGAGTTATGACACATCCAATTGGCTTCAAGAATGCATTATACTTTAGCTCAAAACGTAGGCATACATGACTACAATATATTTTGATATCAATCTTCATACATGCAACTCTATTGTAGAAAAACTATGTGACTGTCAACTTTAGGGACTTGATACATATATCAGAAAAGATGCATTATGAAGAGAGAAAAACTGCAAGATTTGTATAAGATTTGAGGTGTTGGAAGATCAAATAGCTAAATAGGATCAAGATCTGAGGTGTTTAAATAATTGTTGATACTTTTGTTCCCAATTTGAACTCTAATGCTCACAAGACAAAAAAAGTTGGTATCAACCCTAATGCTAGTAATGCGCGTGATAGTTCAAATAATGGTTCAATTTCGGTTTCTTTAGAGGTTGTAGAGGGTCAATTTGTTGTAGTTGGTGATGCTACGACTAGGGGCAGCCTAGTGAGGGTTATGTAAAAGCTTTGGAAATTATGTTGGGTATAAAAATTATGGGAGTTATGGATATGACGGGCATTATGATCAGAGCCTTTGGGTGGAAACGCCATCTACCTAGGTTGCTCCGGAAGCATCTGCAACCGGAATAGTTAAGATTGTGGCTAAAATGTCAAGGAAGAGAGGAAGGAACCAGATACCTACTGAGATAGAGGAGGTGAGTCAAGATGAGTTGATAAAGAACCAGTGAAGGCAGGATCAAGAAGACAAAAAATCATCATAAATAAGTTTGTTAATGCGGCTTAGTAACGATGAATACGTCCCTGACGAAGCGTGTACTAAACGATATTGCGTTCGTGTCATATACATGTAAATCGAAATTCAAACCACAAAAAATGAAGAAATAAAAGATAATATCAATTCCGATCATAATCACAACCTTGTCAACTTTGATGCCGGGAACAATATTCTGATCACGTACAACCAAAAAATTACAAAGCTCAACCAAAACCAATTATATTTCAAAGAAGAAGATCAATTGAGATCATGATAACTAAATTTATGAAACAACGTCCGTAAGTTATGCAACATAGAAAGAAGATAAGTGATTCCCTGAGCAAACAATTAGAGGATATCAATATGTCAAACCGCTTCAAAAACAGTAAAATGCATTCACTTCATACTTTAAATAAGTGATCCTTTGTTTCAATCTGGTCACTCGGATTCCAACACAAAACCACTACTGGTAGATCGAATATCAAGATCTAGTACTGAAGTTTAAACATGTAAACTCAAGCAAACAAAAAGATCATCGAAGATCTTTGTAAGAGCACAAAAAAAGACACGAGTCGTAAACTTATTATTTTAGTATAATCACGTCCGCATCTCAATATTTCAGCATGAAATCAATCCCGATTATAAAAACACCTATACTTGGGTGATGAATCTCCCCCGACTTCTTTCTTCTAGAGTTGAAGCCTAACTTTTGCACTATCAAGTGGGATGGTACATAGCTACATTAATATAAAAAATTTAAACCCTTTCAATTATAGAATGTCAATTGACAATTTTTTTCTACTTATACAAGCAGACATCAGGATGATATTCACATCTTAACAATCGTAAATGAATGAATGAATTGTGTTAGGATTCCTTACCTCTAGAGAACAGGTGTGATAAACTCTGTTGTCTTCATTTGGATTCGATGCTATTCAACCAATACCTAATTGTGAATCGAATCACATAAAAAAAATCCCTCGAGGCACACAAATAACAAAGGAAACAAGCTGTAAAGGAACCGGCGCAGTGAGAACTTACAAGATGTTCAACTTCATAAGCTATCCCAACTGTGGAGAGATAGACCTAGTGAGATCTTTATTAAATGAAAGGTCCCTGCAGAAAATATTGTGTTGAACTAAGTTATCAACTGCTTCAGGAACATGAACAAAATTTACAGCAGTCAGCACAAAGAACAGAAGAAGTCCAATCAAATGCTTGTAATTAGGGAAAAATCAACACAAACCCATCATAATCAATCCCCTGGAGAGCTGAACCCAGATAACAAAATCTCAAATCTTTTAAAAAAATTCAGGAAACGAAGCCATACCTCCAAGCATCGAGGGTCACATATGCCTGTAATTAGGGAAAATCAACACAAACCCATTACGAGGAGTGATCATTTGAGCTCGACTGTCAAAGAACGAGAGTATGTAAGGAGATCTAGAGATAGCTGCATAAGATCTCCTTCCCCGTAACAGTGACATGGAAAATCACCCTGCAATTAGATGTTGCAACAAATGAGGAAAATCAGTTTCATGTATTCATCTTGAGCAACAAAATATTGCAAGTTGCATCACCCTGCAAATAGATTATCGGAAAGAAGAGATTATTATTTTCTTACATTTCCAAATATTCAGAAAATCACAGAATAAAAATCCCTAACATGAAAATCATATAAAATTACTTTTGACCCCATGAAGTACTTAAAAAAGGTGCAAATGTAGTGAATCATATACCATAGTCTAGGTATTGATTGGATTCACAATTAGGTAGTGACCTCACAGTTTTGTATTGTTTGGAAATATATCAGTTTCACATAGCTCCAGAACTTGTGTTGGAATGGGTCTGGAAATATCATCCTGCATAGAAACAACAAAAGAATCAATTAGTGATAAATATTTCACAAAATCTTTAACTAATGAACATACAAAACTGGATGTGACCTTTTTTTAGAGTAAATAAAGCTTTGTAGTTGAAAGAGTTCATGATGTTTAAACTTCCTTGATCTCACAGCAAGGGCTAATGATAGTTAAATAGTGGTATGCTACTCTCAAGGCATAATTTATTCTCTTTTCATCCTAGTATGAGTAAGAAAGAAAACAAAAAATCTTGTAAAAATCTTACCAGGACATATTTCTTTCATATTTGTTTGAGTTGTGAATGATTGATATTGATATGTCTCACAACAGGTAGGTTGAACAAGAGACCTAGACTATTTGGCTCCACTAAGTCGTACTGAACAACTAATTCTGGACAAACACAGATATTAATGTTAGAAAAAAGAACTTCCAAATACATTGTGCCAAGCATAAGTTGTTCGCTACCCATCTCCAATCAATCCAGTTAGAAAAGATGTCTCTATTTTGAGAACCATGCTTCTCAATTATATCTCTATGCAAACAAAGAAACACACATACAACATTAGATCAAAAGAACAATAGCCACATCACCAATTGTAACCCTACCAACAAGCGAATCGACGGCGTCCATGGCATGGCACATCTGAGGGAAGTATATCGCTCGCAACCGCTCTTCCGTGGGAGAAATCGAAATCTATGCTCTTCTCTCTGACCAAAACGCCAGCCCCGGTTCTCCAATTGAGACAGAAGATCAATCCAAACACGTTAATATCGTCGGAGGCCGGGAGAGATGGTGATTGGAGGTGCCATGGTGAGAAAATTTGGTGCGAGATGATGAAAGGAAACGGTAGGGCTAGGGTTTCAAGAAAGGAATGAGGCAACACGTATAAATTGATGTTTACAAAGATGACTCTCTGAGGCGGTGTAACGTGAAGCAGACAAATAAAGGAGCGAGGTGTCAAACTAAAAATATATGTAATTATCATTTAAAAAAAAAGGGTAAAATAGACAATAATCTACTACAAGGGTAAAACGGAAAAGTGGGAAACATACTGTTCATTAGGGGAAGTCTTACTTTTAATATAATAAAGATTTGTTTACTATTTTTTTTATAAATATTTTACAAAACTGGCATGATTTTCAACATTTAAAAAAAATAATATAGCATTTTTTTTGTCTTCAAATTATATTCTTCAATTTTTTATAAAAATATATTTGGAATTGTTTTACCTCTTTTTACAAAATCTATTTTTATGTTTTGTTATAAAAAAAAATATTTATGTATAGGCCTATCATTCCAAAGAATGTCTTGAGGTTGGCACATTGTTCCTCTTGAGGAGTTGAGGGTATACCTTGCTTATGTCGGGACTACGACTCCCTTTCCCACAAAAAAAAATAAATTTTATCTTAAATATACGTAAATTTCAAATTTGTTTGTGCGGGTTATACACTAGTTCTGGTATAAAAATCCTGGTATAAAAATCTGTTATAAAAATTCTGGTATGAAAATCTTGCATAAAAATTTTGATATAAAATTCTGGTATAAAATTTATATTAAAAAATAAAATAAAATAAAAAGAAAATAAAAACAAAAGTCATACTTCATTTTACTTAACAAATTGAAAGAATTTAACCAAATTTATGTATTTATTTTATTTTAAAAATAAAAAATTAATTATTTTTATCTATAATAAAATAAAAATAACAAAAATTAAAGAATACCAGACCTAATAAAAATAAAAAATAGCGAATGTGACCAATTCTTTCTTTGAAAGTTGAGAGCTTATCAATTTAGATAGTGCTATTAGCGTGTTTGGGGGTTTCATAGGAAGCCGATATTTTGGATAGAGGAGAGAGATATGCTGCATATGCTTCCCACAAACATTCCCTTCCTTGATTCTCTCTCTTGTCTTCATTTCTGAATTTGGGGGAGGTATTGTCCATTCCATTCGGGCTTCATTTTCAGCCTACTTCGATATGCTGAACGGAGTTTGATCTAAATGCTCGACTTCTAGGTCATTATTCTGTGAAAGGGGCTTCTCCATTTGACTCTTGTGACTAAGAACTGGTTTAATAGCTTTTTTTTTTGTATTCAAAACTGTTTTCTCAGATTCCAAACTCAAAATCCTCTCAGAACAATCACTGCTGCTATCGAAACCATACTGAAGCAGAAAGTTAATGGAGTCAGAAGGGGAAACTGGGGTTAGTATTACACTTCTCAGTGACCAATTCAAGCCTTTTTTTTATTCTTTCTTGTAACATCCGTCTTTGTCGAACCAGATTTTCCTAATTTAGCATATTTGTAATCGTCACGGTTTCAAGCACAGTTGATGTTCCTGAATTTATGATTTATATGGTTGAGATGATTTAGCATATATAGTGTGCTCCAAATTTTTATATAAACCAGCTGCTGGTTTTACCAGGTGAACCCTGTAAAAGGCATGAGAGGTCAGGCATGCCAGGTCTGTGGTGATGTTATTGGTAAAAGGGTGGATGGTGAGCCATTTGTAGCATGCCATGTGTGTGGATTCCCTGTCTGCAGACCCTGTTACGAGTATGAAAGAAAAGACGGAAATCAGTGTTGCCCTTAGTGTAAAACTAGATACAAGAGGCTTAAAGGTTCGTCTGCTGCTACTCTAGAGTGTTCTTTTTATGATAGTTTGCCAAAATGGTACTCATGTTTTTAATCTTTACGTTATTTTCACCTTTTCGTACTTCTATTTCTTCCACTTGAAAAGATAAGAGTTGTTTATGGATTTCATGTGCTTGATTGATGGGTTTGATGATTGGAATTTTGTAGATGATATTTCTTGACCATATTTGGTGTTGGTTCTAGGAAGTCTTGGTGTTCCTGGTGATAGTGAGGAAGATGTTGACGCCAATGATGATGTTGCTGACCTGAATTACAATACAAAGAATCAAAGTGAGAAACCAAACACATCTCAACGTTTATTGAGCTGGCATATGAATGATGCCCTTGGAGAGAACAATGTGTCCTCAAACTATGTTAAAGAAAGTTCTCACAGCCACATTCTTTATCTTGCACATGGACGTGAGGTAATTTAATTTTACTATTTGATGGAATTCTGTTGGATCATGAATTGGATACCTCTGAGGCCTGTTGTTGTTGTCTTTGTAAGTAAGACTTCAGGAGAATTGTCGGCAGCTTCACCTGATCGTTTTTCCATGGGTTCCCTTGGAGTTGGTGGCAATAAGTGTATGCTATACTGGAATTCAGAACTTAGATTCATATATCACTTAAAAGTGTCTGTCTCTCAGTTACCTTCCATGTCTAGGATCCAATTTGGTTTTGACAAATTACTCTATTTTGCAGCCAACATCAGGATTATTGACATTTCAAGGGAGTTTGGCTCACCTGGATTAGGTAATATAGCCTGGAAAGAAAGAGTTGATGGCTGGAAGGTTAAGTAGGAGAAGAATGTAACTCCAAGCACTGGCCATGCCCCTTCTGAAGGTAGAGAGGGTGGGGAAATTGATACGACCACTGATGTACTAGTGGATGATTCTTTGCTGTAAGTTCTTTCTGGCGAAGCAATATAAAGTTGTCCTATGGATTTAACATTCACTTGAATTTGCATGATTTCTTGCATGGTTTAAATACTTTTGTACTGTTTATAGTATTAGTTACATTAGAACATCTTTGAGTAAGATGTATCTGGTGATGAATGAAAATTTCCTTTCTTGGTGCAGAAACGATGAAGCTAGGCAACCTCTATCAAGGAAGGTCCCTGTCTCATCATCTAGGATAAATCCTTACAGGCTGGTTATTGTTCTCCGACTTGTTATTCTCGGGATTTTCTTCCACTACCGTATCACAAATCCAGTGTCCAATGCCTTACCTCTTTGGCTGTTATCTGTGATTTGTGAGATATGGTTTGCAGTATCGTGGATATTGGATCAATTCCCTAAGTGGTCTCCAATAAACCGTGAAACATACCTTGACAGGCTGGCTTTAAGGTAAGAAAACTTATTGTACTTGTTGCACTTGTAAAGATCTTTCTGTATTCTTCACTATTTTCTGAGTTCTGACTCACAATATGCATTGCAACAGATACGATCGAGAAGAGGAACCTTCACAGTTAGCTGCTGTTGACATCTTTGTCAGTACTGTTGATCCTTTGAAAGAGCCTCCTCTTGTCACAGCCAACACTGTCTTGTCAATTTTATCAGTTGATTACCCAGTTGATAAGGTTTCATGTTACGTTTCTGACGATGGAGCAGCCATGTTGACATTTGAAGCCTTATCAGAGACAGCATAATTTGCAAAGATTTGGGTGCCCTTCTGCAAGAAGTACAGCATTGAGCCACGTGCTCCAGAATGGTACTTCAGTCAAAAGATTGATTATCTTAAAGATAAAGTTCAGCCATCTTTTGTGAAGGATCGTCGTGCAATGAAGGTAACTGTTAAGAATATTAATTGATCTGTTGTTATAACTTATAATCATTGACCCCTTGGTTAGCCCTATGTTACAAAGTCATGCATTAATTACGACTTCATGTTGTTTTGTAATGAATTATGCTGCATACTTATTGCAGAGAGAATATGAAGAGTTTAAGATTCGTGTCAATGCACTTGTTGCAAAGGCCCAAAAAGTTCCTGAAGAAGGATGGGTCATGCAAGATGGGACACCTTGGCCAGGGAACAATACCAGGGATCATCCTGGAATGATTCAAGTATGTCACCAGTAATTGTAATTCATGGACTGCATAATACATGGAGCCTCATTTCTTTTTGCACGATAAAATTACAGATCTTCCTAGGTCAAAGTGGAGGGCTTGACAGTGAAGAAAATGAGCTTCCACGATTAGTTTATGTTTCTCGTGAAAAACGTCCGGGATTTCAACATCACAAATAGGCTGGTGCTATGAATGCTCTTGTGAGTTTGCATGACGATTTTTATATTATTTTATGAGCTTCTTAATTAGAGTGAATTTTAATCCTGGAATCAACTCTTTTGAAGGTTCGAGTCTCTGCAGTACTTACCAATGGGCCTTTCTTGTTGAATCTTGATTGTGATCACTACATAAACAATAGCAAGGCTATAAGGGAAGCTATGTGTTTTATGATGGATCCCAATCTGGGGAAATATGTTTGCTATGTTCAGTTTCCACAAACATTTGATGGTATTGATAGGAATGATAGATATGCCAACCGCAATACTGTGTTCTTTGATGTAAGAATTTTTCTTTCGTTGCCTAGTTTTTTTTTTCTGCTTATAGGGCACTATAAGAGAAGAAGTGTGTTTACCTGTGGAATATTTTTATTGATTGTCTTCTATCTTTGTGGAATTTAGATCAACTTGCGAGGTTTGGATGGCATTCAAGGGCCCGTTTATGTGGGTACAGGATGTGTGTTCAACAGAACTGCATTATAGGGGTATGAGCCTCCTCACAAACCTAAGCCCAAAAAGGAAGCTGTTACGCTAGGAAATAGCACAAAAAGCTTTACATTTATAACTCGAACTAAATCCTAAACTACCTAGCGAAACCCGCAGTGTACGGGTCGTTTTGTAGAAAGGAAAGTATTCCGAGGTCGAACACAAGGACTTAGGCGAAATCAAGTTATTCAATGATCAAAGATAGTGTGAATCTAGTCTAAGAAAAGAGAAAGAAATAAAGAAATGAAAAGCACGATATTTTTGGTTGGTTTTGGGGGTGATCAAACAAGGATCACAAATCAAGCAAGATGATAAAACAAACTATCAACTCAATCTACCAAAACAAACAAGCAACACAAACACAAGATGTGTGATAAAAGAGAGAAAAATGGATTCTAGAGGTCAAGATTTCCGGTTATGGCATTGGACTCAAGCTTCTATAGATTCTAAGGACAAAGTTGCGGTGTTGGGAAAGGGTGTTTCACTAATGGAAGAAATTACCTGGTAGGTCTCTCACTTCACTAATCCCGCACCAAACTCCTATTACCGGGTAAGTCTCAAGGAGGTAAAGTTGGGAATTCTACACAAACCGGGCACTACTTAAGGGGCAAACCTCTCCTTACCGGGTAAGTCTCGGAAAAGGTAAGTCTCAAGCAATAATCCTAGCACACTCAATCCAATAGCGGCTTGTGAGGCTCACTACTACCTAGAATTCATCATCTTAGGTATCTAAGATCGGAAATGATCGGGTAAATCTCTTCCCTCACTTAGGTTGATAGCATTAGGTGGTCCTAAGCTAAATTAAGCTCAACAAACACTAGGATTTCAACAATCTAACACCCTAACATACAGATTCATCAATTAAAGAGCAACAGAAGGAAAAATCGGGTGGATCATAGTAAAAATCGGCCGATTTACCATGAAGAACAGGTCGATTTTTATGTCTGAGTTAGGTTTTGTGCATACGAATCATCCTAAACTAACATATAAGTCCATTCTATCATCACCCAAGCAATAACCATCAATCCATCACTCCAGAATCACAATAAACTAGCCAACAACATGCATATCAAGATCTAAAATCATCATACAAGCACACATGGTGTTCATAGCAAGAAGATGAAGTAAGGAAATGAAAGCAATGAAACTTAGCTGGATTTGAGCTCAAAACAAGTCTTTCAACACACCAAATGTAGCTCCAAGTCAGATCTTACAACCTTCAACAAGCTTCTTCACAAAAATCACTCAAATCTCACTAAGAAATTGAAATCTACACTAATCTCTCTCAAGAACACCCACAAGGGTGTCTTGAAGAGAGCTCCCAATTGGAAGAGTCTTTTTGAAAATCCTAGAGGATGTGTGAGAGGGAGAGAATGGAGAGGAGCTCCAGCAACAACTTTGAAGGACCACTTATATTCTCCACCAAGAGCAAGGCCGGACAAGAGATCGTGGGACACGTGGCTTAAGCTGTCAAAGGTCCAGAAATCGACCCAGTAGGAAAAATCGGCCGATTTTCCTGGGTGTAGGTCGATTTTCTTCAACAGAAGCATGCTATGATCGTCTAGCCATGAGTTGCTCCATTGCTTGCACCAATAGTGGTATTTGTGTCCTTTGTTGCTCCAATTATGTTCTTTCAAGGTCTTGGATATGTACCACCATGAGGCTTGATCCTCGAATGTATCGATTAATGTCCAAAAGATCCCCGAAATACCTACAAAACCGACAAAAGCTCGTGTAGACGTCTTTTCTAGAAATATGCACGAAATGAGTGTAAACGTCGTGAACTAATGTCAAAACATGCATGAATAACGGGAGAAACTATCTAAATGTATGCCTATACTAACGTCATAAATCACGTTATCAAAATACCCCATACTTAAGGTTTGCTCGTCCCCGAGCATGATCCAACTATAGACTAAGAGATAACGTGATTTATGCATGCAGAAAAACAACAAAATCTTTTTGGAATTGTGCTTCTAATATTGGATCACCTTCATAGTCATGTTTCATAGCAATGGACAAGCAATCATGCATCAAATGAATGAAGGCATGGAAAGACAATTATACTTAACTAGAAAGCATGCAATGAAATGTAGAGATGAAGATGTCAAGATGATCATGAGCATATCCAATCTAGATCACTTAGTCTTACACACATGCAAGTAGGTTATAAGGACTTGTGAAATAGAAGGCCAAGAAACGTTGTGATTAGGTGGGAATTTTCTAGGCTATGTGATGCTAATCCGGGAAAGGAACTAAACAACCTCAACTTCACATTTCTTATCAACTTCCCTCAAGTGTATATTTTCCTTCATTTTCTTTTCTTTCTTTTATTTTTGAGACAATGGCATTGGTGTACAAAAGCCGAAACCTTGGTGATTAGCCATTCTCGGGATTTTTCTATTTTTCGAGATGCATCCACACCGGGCACACATACCAAAGCTCGTTAGGACTATCGGTTTATTTGACTTTGGCAAGGCACCAACACCCGATTATGTGAAGTGTACCGAGTTACTTGTCATTTAAACCAACTTCCCCAAACCTATATTTTTGTCTACACTTTCACAACAATTTCAGCATTTCATTCACATCATTCTTTCATCAACAACTTCACCCCACACTTGCTTTTCACACACATCAACACACTATCATGCTCCTATTCCCGGATGGGTCAAAAGAGGTCAAATTTTTCATCAATTGAGGTGCTCAAACAACATGATCAAGATGAGAAGTAGAGAAAGATGAATTGCCTCATTTATTCCTAAATGATGTGCAAGAACTAGCATGCAATTTCGACTTTCAATACTCAATTCAATCAAGGAAAACATTCATGATCACAAATCATTCATGGAATTCAAGACAAGTACTTCAAGTCCATATATGCATTCATCTATTCAACACATAAGGCCATCCATAGCCAATTCACAAGACAAGATTCATTAGGGTCATATCCAAGCCTAGAAAGCACAAAAAATTTTAAAATTTTCTGATTTTTTTTTGATTTTTCGAAATATGTATGTACAATGCAAGACATAATGAAACATGTGACAAAATTAAACTATCCTAGATGCTAATCATGCAAGTGATCATGAAAACCCCACCCCATACTTAGAAACACATTGTCCCTAATGTGTAAACTAAATAAAGAAGTGAAAGAGGGTTCTCACAATGTAAGATTGGTGATGCTTTGGTATTTCGGTTCTCATTGGATGATGATGGTGGATGATCGATCAAGGATGGTAGAGAGCTCTTGATGTTCGTTATGATGTCGGAACCCGCGCTTGGCGCCGCAAGCCGTCCAAGTTCCACGTCCGCTCCACCCATGCTTGATTGGAGATCATCACTTTCCTTTACAGAGGAAAAATCGGACCATCTGCCCAGGAAAATCGGCCGATTTCTGTGAAGAACAGTCCGATTTTCCTGGGTACTTTCTTCCTCGTCCATGTGCTTGGATCTTGTACATTCTTCTCAACAGTTCCATGAGGTTTTCACATGACCTCCAGCATCTCATCACACATGACAACACAAGATCTAGCACCCAAAAACACAAAAGAAAAACAAAGCACACCAAAAGCAAAATCGAACAAAAACAAGAAAAATAAAAGGGAAAGACATGTACCAATGGGTTGCCTCCCATTAAGCGCTTCTTTAAGGTCATTAGCTTGACCAAACTCCGAGGATGTGTCAATCCACCTCGAATACCATGGTTTGCTTGAGGAGTCCAATCAACCATCGCTTTCCGGCATCCATGATGACAAGCAAGGGCCACTTGATGCCCAAATAAGCTTTAAGTTCTCTCTTCACCGGTGAGTAGTAGACTCCTTCATCACCGCTCCTTTGATGATAGTATGGAGTTGCAACCATAGGTGCCACCCCATACTTAGACAATTGGTACTCCGCGGTCATACCGGTGAGATGCTTGTCATCCTCATCCTCTATGATCCAAAGAAGGCCGGTTCTTGGAAAGAATTCTTCATTGAGGTGCTCCATAACCATCATGGATCCATCATGCTTGCCTTCATCATTCAACATGGGAAACTCCTTAGGAAAGGGGCTCCAATCTTCGTGTGTACTCCGGGCAAGCAAGGAGGGATTGGAAGGAGTTGAGGTTAGCTTAGGGCTCTCCCTCGTGAGCTCTTCAAGTGTGGTTCCGGGGTTGATGGCAAGGATGACCGGGGGTGAGAATACTTCATTGCACTCCTCCAAAGGTGAAGGAGGTGGAGGTAAGCCTTGAAGGATGGTAGGATCTCCTAGCATAAGAGCATTCCTAATCTCCTCAATCTCCCTCCTCATTTGTTCTTCTCTCTCGGTATTCAATCTCCTTTCTTCCTTCAGGGCCAAATCCCTTAGCCACAATTGCTCTCGAGCTTCATTCAACTCTTCCTCAAGGCTTCTATTGGTTATGGTTGAATCGGGCAATTCTTGGATCTCCTCATAGTGAACCTCCTCTTGATGACATACTTCCGCTTCAAGCTCCATGTGGGAACTAGAAATGGAAGCAAGGTTTCTTTCTAGATCATCCATCTTCCTCAACATTTCCTCTAGCATTGATTCCAATCGATCTTCATGAAGTTGATGGTGAGGTTCCTCATGAGGTAATGTAAACATGTGAGCTTGATCATGGGACTCATGATAGGCATTGAACTCCTCCCAATACTCAAACTCATCATGGAGAGGTCCTAGATCTTGGCCTTCCATCCACTCCTCATACTCCATGTTGTCAAGGTCGTCTTGGAGGTACAATCCGTCCATGGCAAACATGAAAAGGCAAAGACAAAAACAACACAAGATCAAAAGTAACAAGAAAGATAAACACTAAAAGCAATCAAAATCAAATGACTTAATCTAGACCTAGTCCCCGGCAACGGCGCCAAAAACTTGTTACGCTAGGAAATAGCACAAAAAGCTTTACATTTATAACTCGAACTAAATCCTAAACTACCTAGGGAAACCCGCAGTGTACGGGTCGTTTTGTAGAAAGAAAAGTATTCCGAGGTCGAACACAAGGACTTAGGCGAAATCAAGTCATTCAATGATCAAAGATAGTGTGAATCTAGTCTAAGAAAAGAGAAAGAAATAAAGAAATGAAAAGCACGATATTTTTGGTTGGTTTTGGGGGTGATCAAACAAGGATCACAAATCAAGCAAGATGATAAAACAAACTATCAACTAAATCTACCAAAACAAACAAGCAACACAAACACAAGATGTGCGATCAAAGAGAGAAAAATGGATTCTAGAGGTCAAGATTTCCGGTTATGGCATTGGACTCAAGCTTCTAAAGATTCTAAGGACAAAGCTGCGGTGTTGGGAAAGGGTGCTTCACTAATGGAAGCAATTACCGGGTAGGTCTCTCACTTCACTAATCCCGCACCAAACTCCTATTACCGGGTAAGTCTCAAGGAGGTGAAGTTGGGAATTCTACACAAACCGGGCACTACTTAAGGGGCAAACCTCTCCTTACCGGGTAAGTCTCGGAAAAGGTAAGTCTCAAGCAATAATCCTAGCACACTCAATCCAATAGCGGCTTGTGAGGCTCACTACTACCTAGAATTCATCATCTTAGGTATCTAAGATCGGAAATGATCGGGTAGATCTCTTCCCTCACTTAGGTTGATAGCATTAGGTGGTCCTAAGCTAAATTAAGCTCAACAAACACTAGGATTTCAACAATCTAACACCCTAACATACAGATTCATCAATTAAAGAGCAACAGAAGGAAAAATCGGGTGGATCATAGTAAAAATCGGCCGATTTACCATGAAGAACAGGTCGATTTTTATGTCTGAGTTAGGTTTTGTGCATACGAATCATCCTAAACTAACATATAAGTCCATTCTATCATCACCGAAGCAATAACCATCAATCCATCACTCCAGAATCACAATAAACTAGCCAACAACATGCATATCAAGATCTAAAATCATCATACAAGCATACATGGAATCCATAGCAAGAAGATGAAGTAAGGAAATGAAAGCAATGAAACTTAGCTGGATTTGAGCTCAAAACAAGTCTTTCAACACACCAAATGTAGCTCCAAATCAGATCTTACAACCTTCAACAATCTTCTTCACAAAAATCACTCAAATCTCACTAAGAAATTGAAATCTACACTAATCTCTCTCAAGAACACCCACAAGGGTGTCTTGAAGAGAGCTCCCAATTGGAAGAGTTTTTTTGAAAATCCTAGAGGATGTGTGAGAGGGAGAGAATGGAGAGGAGCCAGCAACAACTTTGAAGGACCACTTATATTCTCCACCAAGAGCAAGGCCGGACAAGAGATCGTGGGACACGTGGCTTAAGCTGTCAAAGGTCCAGAAATCGACCCAGTAGGAAAAATCGGCCGATTTTCCTGGGTGTAGGTCGATTTTCTTCAACAGAAGCATGCTATGATCGTCTAGCCATGAGTTGCTCCATTGCTTGCACCAATAGTGGTCTTTGTGTCCTTTGTTGCTCCAATTATGCTCCTCCAAGGTCTTGGATGTGTACCACCATGAGGCTTGGCCCTCGAATGTATCGATTAATGTCCAAAAGATCCCCGAAATACCTACAAAACCGACAAAAGCTCGTGTAGATGTCTTTTCTAGAAATATGCACGAAATGAGTGTAAACGTCGTGAACTAATGTCAAAACATGCATGAATAACGGGAGAAACTATCTAAATGTATGCCTATACTAACGTCATAAATCACGTTATCAAAATACCCCATACTTAAGGTTTGCTCGTCCCCGAGCATAATCCAACTATAGACTAAGAGATAACGTGATTTATGCATGCAGAAAAACAACAAAATCTTTCTAGAATTGTGCTTCTAATATTGGATCACCTTCATAGTCATGTTTCATAGCAATGGACAAGCAATCATGCATCAAATGAATGAAGGCATGGAAAGACAATTATACTTAACTAGAAAGCATGCAATGAAATGTAGAGATGAAGATGTCAAGATGATCATGAGCATATCCAATCTAGATCACTTAGTCTTACACACATGCAAGTAGGTTATAAGGACTTGTGAAATAGAAGGCCAAGAAACGTTGTGATTAGGTGGGAATTTTCTAGGCTATGTGATGCTAATCCGGGAAAGGAACTAAACAACCTCAACTTCACATTTCTTATCAACTTCCCTCAAGTGTATATTTTCCTTCATTTTCTTTTCTTTCTTTTATTTTTGAGACAATGGCATTGGTGTACAAAAGCCGAAACCTTGGTGATTAGCCATTCTCGGGATTTTTCTATTTTTCGAGATGCATCCATACCGGGCACACATACCAAAGCTCGTTAGGACTATCGGTTTATTTGACTTTGGCAAGGCACCAACACCCGATTATGTGAAGTGTACCGAGTTACTTGTCATTTAAACCAACTTCCCCAAACCTATATTTTTGTCTACACTTTCACAACAATTTCAGCATTTCATTCACATCATTCTTTCATCAACAACTTCACCCCACACTTGCTTTTCACACACATCAACACACTATCATGCTCCTATTCCCGGATGGGTCAAAAGAGGTCAAATTTTTCATCAATTGAGGTGCTCAAACAACATGATCAAGATGAGAAGTAGAGAAAGATGAATTGCCTCATTTATTCCTAAATGATGTGCAAGAACTAGCATGCAATTTCGACTTTCAATACTCAATTCAATCAAGGCAAACATTCATGATCACAAATCATTCATGGAATTCAAGACAAGTACTTCAAGTCCATATATGCATTCATCTATTCAACACATAAGGCCATCCATAGCCAATTCACAAGACAAGATTCATTAGGGTCATATCCAAGCCTAGAAAGCACAAAAAATTTTAAAATTTTCTGATTTTTTTTTTGATTTTTCGAAATATGTATGTACAATGCAAGACATAATGAAACATGTGACAAAATTAAACTATCCTAGATGCTAATCATGCAAGTGATCATGAAAACCCCACCCCATACTTAGAAACACATTGTCCCTAATGTGTAAACTAAATAAAGAAGTGAAAGAGGGTTCTCACAATGTAAGATTGGTGATGCTTTGGTATTTCGGTTCTCATTGGATGATGATGGTGGATGATCGATCAAGGATGGTAGAGAGCTCTTGATGTTCGTTATGATGTCGGAACCCGTGCTTGGCGCCGCAAGCCGTCCAAGTTCCACGTCCGCTCCACCCATGCTTGATTGGAGATCATCACTTTCCTTTACAGAGGAAAAATCGGACCATCAGCCCAGGAAAATCGGCCGATTTCTGTGAAGAACAGTCCGATTTTCCTGGGTACTTTCTTCCTCGTCCATGTGCTTGGATCTTGTACCTTCTTCTCAACAGTTCCATGAGGTTTTCACATGACCTCCAGCATCTCATCACACATGACAACACAAGATCTAGCACCCAAAAACACAAAAGAAAAACAAAGCACACCAAAAGCAAAATCGAACAAAAACAAGAAAAATAAAAGGGAAAGACATGTACCAATGGGTTGCCTCCCATTAAGCGCTTCTTTAAGGTCATTAGCTTGACCAAACTCCGAGGATGTGTCAATCCACCTCGAATACCATGGTTTGCTTGAGGAGTCCAATCAACCATCGCTTTCCGGCATCCATGATGACAAGCAAGGGCCACTTGATGCCCAAATAAGCTTTAAGTTCTCTCTTCACCGGTGAGTAGTAGACTCCTTCATCACCGCTCCTTTGATGATAGTATGGAGTTGCAACCATAGGTGCCACCCCATACTTAGACAATTGGTACTCCGCGGTCATACCGGTGAGATGCTTGTCATCCTCATCCTCTATGATCCAAAGAAGGCCGGTTCTTGGAAAGAATTCTTCATTGAGGTGCTCCATAACCATCATGGATCCATCATGCTTGCCTTCATCATTCAACATGGGAAACTCCTTAGGAAAGGGGCTCCAATCTTCGTGTGTACTCCGGGCAAGCAAGGAGGGATTGGAAGGAGTTGAGGTTAGCTTAGGGCTCTCCCTCGTGAGCTCTTCAAGTGTGGTTCCGGGGTTGATGGCAAGGATGACCGGGGGTGAGAATACTTCATTGCACTCCTCCAAAGGTGAAGGAGGTGGAGGTAAGCCTTGAAGGATGGTAGGATCTCCTAGCATAAGAGCATTCCTAATCTCCTCAATCTCCCTCCTCATTTGTTCTTCTCTCTCGGTATTCAATCTCCTTTCTTCCTTCAGGGCCAAATCCCTTAGCCACAATTGCTCTCGAGCTTCATTCAACTCTTCCTCAAGGCTTCTATTGGTTATGGTTGAATCGGGCAATTCTTGGATCTCCTCATAGTGAACCTCCTCTTGATGACATACTTCCGCTTCAAGCTCCATGTGGGAACTAGAAATGGAAGCAAGGTTGCTTTCTAGATCATCCATCTTCCTCAACATTTCCTCTAGCATTGATTCCAATCGATCTTCATGAAGTTGATGGTGAGGTTCCTCATGAGGTAATGTAATCATGTGAGCTTGATCATGGGACTCATGATAGGCATTGAACTCCTCCCAATACTCAAACTCATCATGGAGAGGTCCTAGATCTTGGCCTTCCATCCACTCCTCATACTCCATGTTGTCAAGGTCGTCTTGGAGGTACAATCCGTCCATGGCAAACATGAAAAGGCAAAGACAAAAACAACACAAGATCAAAAGTAACAAGAAAGATAAACACTAAAAGCAATCAAAATCAAATGACTTAATCTAGACCTAGTCCCCGGCAACGGCGCCAAAAACTTGTTACGCTAAGATCGTGTGATGTGCACGCAATAAGCTTTAAATTTATACTCGTTATATTTATCCTAACTCCTAGCGAACCCGCAGTGTACGGGTCGTTTGTAGTAGGGATAGTATTCCGAGGTCGAACTCAAGGACTGGGGTGAAACTAAGTCATTCAATGATCAAAGATAGTGTGAATCTAGACTAAGATAAGATGAGGAATAAAGAAAATGGAAAACACAATGTTTTTGTAGGGTTTTGGGTGATCAAACAAAGATCACAAATATGTGAACACAATCAAGCAACACAAACACACACTAACACAAAAGATAGGAGAATGGAAGTAACAAAGCGAATTCTAGAGATTGGAAGTCCGGTTATGACATAGACTCAAGCTATCTATTCATTCCTCGGATTAACTATGATATGTTGGGATTAAGCGTTTCTAGATTGGGATCAATTACCGGGTAAGTCTCATGATCCACTAGTCCATTCCTAAGGTCTCATCACCGTGTAAGTCTCTAAGAACCTAAGGATAGGAATTCTACACAAACCGGATTGTTACCTAGGGGTCTAACCTATCCTTACCGGGTAAGTCTCGGAAAGGGAAGTCCTAAACAACTATCCTAGCACACTTAGTCCAATGGCGGCTTGTGAGGCTCACCACTACCTAGGGTTTGTCATCTTTTGAATCTAAGAGTAAGAATCACCGGGTAAGTCTCTTCTAAACACTTAGTTGCTAACACTAGGTCTCCCTAGGATAGAATTAGCTCAACAAACACTAGGATTTCAAGAACAAGAGTCATCCAAGGGTAAAAATCTAAGTTCATCCTATCATGGTCCTAGCCATAACCCTTCTTTCCTTACCCTAGAATCGCAATCTATCTAGCCAACAACATTCATTTCAAGATCAATCTCCACAAATAAAGCATGCTTGCAAGTCATGGTCAATTGATGAAGAACAATCCAAAGAAAAGACATTAAAAGCATAGAATAGAAATTACCAAATCCTTACAAGGCTCCAAGAGCTAATCCAAGTTGTCAACAATGAACTTCTCTCTCAAATCCACTCTAATCTCACTCTAAAACGAGAATCTACACTAATCTCTTCCAAGAACACCCCTAATGGGTGCTTGGAAAAGAGGCAACAATGGAGAAGTGTTTTGGGGAAGAAGATAGGTCAAAAGAGAGGAGAAGGATCAATGGGAGAGAGCCAGCAACAACTTTGAAGGACCACTTATATTCTCCACCAAGAGCAAGGCCGGACAAGAGATCGTGGGACACGTGGCTTAAGCTGTCAAAGGCCCAAAAATCGACCCAGAGGAAAAAATCGGCCGATTTTCCTGGGTATAGGTCGATTTTCTTCAACAGAAGCATGCTATGATCGTCTAGCCATGAGTTGCTCCATTGCTTGCACCAATAGTGGTATTTGTGTCCTTTGTTGCTCCAATTATGCTCCTCCAAGGCTTTGGATGTGTACCATCATGAGGCTTGGCCCTCAAATGTATCGATTAACGTCCAATAAATCCCCGAATTACCTACAAAACCGATAAAAGGTAGTGTAGACGTCTTTTCTAGAAATGTGCATGAATTGAGCGAAGACGTCATGAACCAATACCAAAACGTGCATGAATGAGTGAGAAATCTATCTAAATGATTACCTAATCCTAAGTCATAAATCTTGTTATCAAAAATACCCCATACTTAAGGTTTGCTCGTCCCCGAGCAAATTCCCAACTATAGACTAAGAGATGACATGATTTATGTATGCAGAAAAATGGCAAAATCTTTTTGGGTTCGTGCTTCTAATATTGGATCACCTTCATAGTCATGTTTTATGGAAATGGACAAGCAATATGCATAAAATGAATGAAGGCATGGAAAGACAATTACACTTAACTTGATAGCATGCAATGAAATGTAAAGATGAAGATGTCAAGATGATCATGAGCATATCCGATCTAAATCACTTAGTCTTACACACATGCAAGTAGGTTATAAGGACTTGTGAAATAGAAGGCCAAGAAACGTTGTGATTAGGTGGGAATTTTCTAGGCTATGTGATGCTAATCCGGGAAAGGAACTAAACAACCACAACTTCACACTTCTTATCAACTTCCCTCAAGTGTATATTTTTCTTCATTTTCTTTTCTTTCTTTTATTTTTGAGACAATGGCATTGGTGTGCAAAAGCCGAAACCTTGGTGATTAGCCATTCTCGGGCTTTTTCTAATTTTTCGAGATGCATCCACACCGGGCACACATACCAAAGCTCGTTAGGACTATCGGTTTATTTGAGTTTGGCAAGGCACCAACACCCGATTATGTGAAGTGTACCGAGTTACTTGTCATTTAAACCAACGTCCCCAAACCTATATTTTTGTCTACACTTTCACAACAATTTCAGCATTTCATTCACATCAATCTTTCATCAACAACTTCACCCCACACTTGATTTTCACACACATCAACACACTATCATGCTCCTATTCCCGGATGGGTCAAAAGAGGTCAAATTTTTCATCAATTAAGGTGCTCAAACAACATGATCAAGATGAGAAGTAGAGAAAGATGAATTGCCTCATTTATTCCTAAATGATGTGCAAGAACTAGCATGCAATTTCGACTTTCAATACTCAATTCAATCAAGGCAAACATTCATGATCACAAATCATTCATGGGATTCAAGGTAAGTACTTCAAGTCCACATATGCTATCATCAATTTGACACATAAGGCCATCCATAGCCAATTCACAAGACAAGATTCATCATAAGGGTCATATCCAAGCCTAGAAAGCACAAAAATTTTTAAATTTTCTGAATTTTTTTGGAATTTTCGAAATATGTATGTACAATGCAAGACATAATGAAACATGTAACAAAATTAAACTATCCTAGATGCTAATCATGCAAGTGATCATGAAAACCCCACCCCATACTTAGAAACACATTGTCCCTAATGTGGAAACTAAATAAAGATGTGAAAGAGGGTCCTCACAATGTAAAATTGGTGATGCTTTGGTATTTCGGTTCTCATTGGATGATGATGGTGGATGATCGATCAAGGATGGTAGAGAGCTCTTGATGTTCATTATGGTGTCGGAACCCGCGCTTGGCGCCGCAAGCCGTCCAAGTTCCACGTCCGCTCCACCCATGCTTGATTGGAGATCATCACTTTCCTTTACAGAGGAAAAATCGGACCATCTGCCCAGGAAAATCGGCCGATTTCTGTGAAGAACAGTCCGATTTTCCTGGGTACTTTCTTCCTCGTCCATGTGCTTGGATCTTGTACCTTCTTCTCAACAGTTCCATGAGGTTTTCACATGACCTCCAGCATCTCATCACACATGACAACACAAGATCTAGCACCCAAAAACACAAAAGAAAAACAAAGCACACCAAAAGCAAAATCGAACAAAAACAAGAAAAATAAAAGGGAAAGACATGTACCAATGGGTTGCCTCCCATTAAGCGCTTCTTTAAGGTCATTAGCTTGACCAAACTCCGAGGATGTGTCAATCCACCTCGAATACCATGGTTTGCTTGAGGAGTCCAAGCAACCATCGCTTTCCGGCATCCATGATGACAAGCAAGGGCCACTTGATGCCCAAATAAGCTTTAAGTTCTCTCTTCACCGGTGAGTAGTAGACTCCTTCATCACCGCTCCTTTGATGATAGTATGGAGTTGCAACCATAGGTGCCACCCCATACTTAGACAATTGGTACTCCGCGGTCATACCGGTGAGATGCTTGTCATCCTCATCCTCTATGATCCAAAGAAGGCCGGTTCTTGGAAAGAATTCTTCATTGAGGTGCTCCATAACTATCATGGATCCATCATGCTTGCCTCCATCATTCAACATGGGAAACTCCTTAGGAAAGGGGCTCCAATCTTCGTGTGTACTCCGGGCAAGCAAGGAGGGATTGGAAGGAGTTGAGGTTAGCTTAGGGCTCTCCCTCGTGATCTCTTCAAGTGTGGTTCCGGGGTTGATGGCAAGGATGACCGGGGGTGAGAATACTTCATTGCACTCCTCCAAAGGTGAAGGAGGTGGAGGTAAGCCTTGAAGGATGGTAGGATCTCCTAGCATAAGAGCATTCCTAATCTCCTCAATCTCCCTCCTCATTTGTTCTTCTCTCTCGGTATTCAATCTCCTTTCTTCCTTCAGGGCCAAATCCCTTAGCCACAATTGCTCTCGAGCTTCATTCAACTCTTCCTCAAGGCTTCTATTGGTTATGGTTGAATCGGGCAATTCTTGGATCTCCTCATAGTGAACCTCCTCTTGATGACATACTTCCGCTTCAAGCTCCATGTGGGAACTAGAAATGGAAGCAAGGTTTCTTTCTAGATCATCCATCTTCCTCAACATTTCCTCTAGCATTGATTCCAATCGATCTTCATGAAGTTGATGGTGAGGTTCCTCATGAGGTAATGTAAACATGTGAGCTTGATCATGGGACTCATGATAGGCATTGAACTCCTCCCAATACTCAAACTCATCATGGAGAGGTCCTAGATCTTGGCCTTCCATCCACTCCTCATACTCCATGTTGTCAAGGTCGTCTTGGAGGTACAATCCGTCCATGGCAAACATGAAAAGGCAAAGACAAAAACAACACAAGATCAAAAGTAACAAGAAAGATAAACACTAAAAGCAATCAAAATCAAATGACTTAATCTAGACCTAGTCCCCGGCAACGGCGCCAAAAACTTGTTACGCTAGGAAATAGCACAAAAAGCTTTACATTTATAACTCGAACTAAATCCTAAACTACCTAGGGAAACCCGCAGTGTACGGGTCGTTTTGTAGAAAGAAAAGTATTCCGAGGTCGAACACAAGGACTTAGGCGAAATCAAGTCATTCAATGATCAAAGATAGTGTGAATCTAGTCTAAGAAAAGAGAAAGAAATAAAGAAATGAAAAGCACGATATTTTTGGTTGGTTTTGGGGGTGATCAAACAAGGATCACAAATCAAGCAAGATGATAAAACAAACTATCAACTCAATCTACCAAAACAAACAAGCAACACAAACACAAGATGTGCGATCAAAGAGAGAAAAATGGATTCTAGAGGTCAAGATTTCCGGTTATGGCATTGGACTCAAGCTTCTAAAGATTCTAAGGACAAAGCTGCGGTGTTGGGAAAGGGTGCTTCACTAATGGAAGCAATTACCGGGTAGGTCTCTCACTTCACTAATCCCGCACCAAACTCCTATTACCGGGTAAGTCTCAAGGAGGTGAAGTTGGGAATTCTACACAAACCGGGCACTACTTAAGGGGCAAACCTCTCCTTACCGGGTAAGTCTCGGAAAAGGTAAGTCTCAAGCAATAATCCTAGCACACTCAATCCAATAGCGGCTTGTGAGGCTCACTACTACCTAGAATTCATCATCTTAGGTATCTAAGATCGGAAATGATCGGGTAGATCTCTTCCCTCACTTAGGTTGATAGCATTAGGTGGTCCTAAGCTAAATTAAGCTCAACAAACACTAGGATTTCAACAATCTAACACCCTAACATACAGATTCATCAATTAAAGAGCAACAGAAGGAAAAATCGGGTGGATCATAGTAAAAATCGGCCGATTTACCATGAAGAACAGGTCGATTTTTATGTCTGAGTTAGGTTTTGTGCATACGAATCATCCTAAACTAACATATAAGTCCATTCTATCATCACCGAAGCAATAACCATCAATCCATCACTCCAGAATCACAATAAACTAGCCAACAACATGCATATCAAGATCTAAAATCATCATACAAGCACACATGGTGTTCATAGCAAGAAGATGAAGTAAGGAAATGAAAGCAATGAAACTTAGCTGGATTTGAGCTCAAAACAAGTCTTTCAACACACCAAATGTAGCTCCAAATCAGATCTTACAACCTTCAACAATCTTCTTCACAAAAATCACTCAAATCTCACTAAGAAATTGAAATCTACACTAATCTCTCTCAAGAACACCCACAAGGGTGTCTTGAAGAGAGCTCCCAATTGGAAGAGTTTTTTTGAAAATCCTAGAGGATGTGTGAGAGGGAGAGAATGGAGAGGAGCTCCAGCAACAACTTTGAAGGACCACTTATATTCTCCACCAAGAGCAAGGCCGGACAAGAGATCGTGGGACACGTGGCTTAAGCTGTCAAAGGTCCAGAAATCGACCCAGTAGGAAAAATCGGACGATTTTCCTGGGTGTAGGTCGATTTTCTTCAACAGAAGCATGCTATGATCGTCTAGCCATGAGTTGCTCCATTGCTTGCACCAATAGTGGTATTTGTGTCCTTTGTTGCTCCAATTATGTTCCTTCAAGGTCTTGGATATGTACCACCATGAGGCTTGATCCTCGAATGTATCGATTAATGTCCAAAAGATCCCCGAAATACCTACAAAACCGACAAAAGCTCGTGTAGATGTCTTTTCTAGAAATATGCACGAAATGAGTGTAAACGTCGTGAACTAATGTCAAAACATGCATGAATAACGGGAGAAACTATCTAAATGTATGCCTATACTAACGTCATAAATCACGTTATCAAAATACCCCATACTTAAGGTTTGCTCGTCCCCGAGCATGATCCAACTATAGACTAAGAGATAACGTGATTTATGCATGCAGAAAAACAACAAAATCTTTCTAGAATTGTGCTTCTAATATTGGATCACCTTCATAGTCATGTTTCATAGCAATGGACAAGCAATCATGCATCAAATGAATGAAGGCATGGAAAGACAATTATACTTAACTAGAAAGCATGCAATGAAATGTAGAGATGAAGATGTCAAGATGATCATGAGCATATCCAATCTAGATCACTTAGTCTTACACACATGCAAGTAGGTTATAAGGACTTGTGAAATAGAAGGCCAAGAAACGTTGTGATTAGGTGGGAATTTTCTAGGCTATGTGATGCTAATCCGGGAAAGGAACTAAACAACCTCAACTTCACATTTCTTATCAACTTCCCTCAAGTGTATATTTTCCTTCATTTTCTTTTCTTTCTTTTATTTTTGAGACAATGGCATTGGTGTACAAAAGCCGAAACCTTGGTGATTAGCCATTCTCGGGATTTTTCTATTTTTCGAGATGCATCCATACCGGGCACACATACCAAAGCTCGTTAGGACTATCGGTTTATTTGACTTTGGCAAGGCACCAACACCCGATTATGTGAAGTGTACCGAGTTACTTGTCATTTAAACCAACTTCCCCAAACCTATATTTTTGTCTACACTTTCACAACAATTTCAGCATTTCATTCACATCATTCTTTCATCAACAACTTCACCCCACACTTGCTTTTCACACACATCAACACACTATCATGCTCCTATTCCCGGATGGGTCAAAAGAGGTCAAATTTTTCATCAATTGAGGTGCTCAAACAACATGATCAAGATGAGAAGTAGAGAAAGATGAATTGCCTCATTTATTCCTAAATGATGTGCAAAAACTAGCATGCAATTTCGACTTTCAATACTCAATTCAATCAAGGCAAACATTCATGATCACAAATCATTCATGGAATTCAAGACAAGTACTTCAAGTCCATATATGCATTCATCTATTCAACACATAAGGCCATCCATAGCCAATTCACAAGACAAGATTCATTAGGGTCATATCCAAGCCTAGAAAGCACAAAAAATTTTAAAATTTTCTGATTTTTTTTTTGATTTTTCGAAATATGTATGTACAATGCAAGACATAATGAAACATGTGACAAAATTAAACTATCCTAGATGCTAATCATGCAAGTGATCATGAAAACCCCACCCCATACTTAGAAACACATTGTCCCTAATGTGTAAACTAAATAAAGAAGTGAAAGAGGGTTCTCACAATGTAAGATTGGTGATGCTTTGGTATTTCGGTTCTCATTGGATGATGATGGTGGATGATCGATCAAGGATGGTAGAGAGCTCTTGATGTTCGTTATGATGTCGGAACCCGTGCTTGGCGCCGCAAGCCGTCCAAGTTCCACGTCCGCTCCACCCATGCTTGATTGGAGATCATCACTTTCCTTTACAGAGGAAAAATCGGACCATCTGCCCAGGAAAATCGGCCGATTTCTGTGAAGAACAGTCCGATTTTCCTGGGTACTTTCTTCCTCGTCCATGTGCTTGGATCTTGTACCTTCTTCTCAACAGTTCCATGAGGTTTTCACATGACCTCCAGCATCTCATCACACATGACAACACAAGATCTAGCACCCAAAAACACAAAAGAAAAACAAAGCACACCAAAAGCAAAATCGAACAAAAACAAGAAAAATAAAAGGGAAAGACATGTACCAATGGGTTGCCTCCCATTAAGCGCTTCTTTAAGGTCATTAGCTTGACCAAACTCCGAGGATGTGTCAATCCACCTCGAATACCATGGTTTGCTTGAGGAGTCCAATCAACCATCGCTTTCCGGCATCCATGATGACAAGCAAGGGCCACTTGATGCCCAAATAAGCTTTAAGTTCTCTCTTCACCGGTGAGTAGTAGACTCCTTCATCACCGCTCCTTTGATGATAGTATGGAGTTGCAACCATAGGTGCCACCCCATACTTAGACAATTGGTACTCCGCGGTCATACCGGTGAGATGCTTGTCATCCTCATCCTCTATGATCCAAAGAAGGCCGGTTCTTGGAAAGAATTCTTCATTGAGGTGCTCCATATCCATCATGGATCCATCATGCTTGCCTTCATCATTCAACATGGGAAACTCCTTAGGAAAAGGGCTCCAATCTTCGTGTGTACTCCGGGCAAGCAAGGAGGGATTGGAAGGAGTTGAGGTTAGCTTAGGGCTCTCCCTCGTGAGCTCTTCAAGTGTGGTTCCGGGGTTGATGGCAAGGATGACCGGGGGTGAGAATACTTCATTGCACTCCTCCAAAGGTGAAGGAGGGGGAGGTAAGCCTTGAAGGATGGTAGGATCTCCTAGCATAAGAGCATTCCTAATCTCCTCAATCTCCCTCCTCATTTGTTCTTCTCTCTCGGTATTCAATCTCCTTTCTTCCTTCAGGGCCAAATCCCTTAGTCACAATTGCTCTCGAGCTTCATTCAACTCTTCCTCAAGGCTTCTATTGGTTATGGTTGAATTGGGCAATTCTTGGATCTCCTCATAGTGAACCTCCTCTTGATGACATACTTCCGCTTCAAGCTCCATGTGGGAACTAGAAAT
>BSUD01000007.1:82585332-82634540 GCA_033239045.1 Fagopyrum esculentum | reverse complement strand
GAATTGTGCTTCTAATATTGGATCACCTTCATAGTCATGTTTCATAGCAATGGACAAGCAATCATGCATCAAATGAATGAAGGCATGGAAAGACAATTATACTTAACTAGAAAGCATGCAATGAAATGTAGAGATGAAGATGTCAAGATGATCATGAGCATATCCAATCTAGATCACTTAGTCTTACACACATGCAAGTAGGTTATAAGGACTTGTGAAATAGAAGGCCAAGAAACGTTGTGATTAGGTGGGAATTTTCTAGGCTATGTGATGCTAATCCGGGAAAGGAACTAAACAACCTCAACTTCACATTTCTTATCAACTTCCCTCAAGTGTATATTTTCCTTCATTTTCTTTTCTTTCTTTTATTTTTGAGACAATGGCATTGGTGTACAAAAGCCGAAACCTTGGTGATTAGCCATTCTCGGGATTTTTCTATTTTTCGAGATGCATCCACACCGGGCACACATACCAAAGCTCGTTAGGACTATCGGTTTATTTGACTTTGGCAAGGCACCAACACCCGATTATGTGAAGTGTACCGAGTTACTTGTCATTTAAACCAACTTCCCCAAACCTATATTTTTGTCTACACTTTCACAACAATTTCAGCATTTCATTCACATCATTCTTTCATCAACAACTTCACCCCACACTTGCTTTTCACACACATCAACACACTATCATGCTCCTATTCCCGGATGGGTCAAAAGAGGTCAAATTTTTCATCAATTGAGGTGCTCAAACAACATGATCAAGATGAGAAGTAGAGAAAGATGAATTGCCTCATTTATTCCTAAATGATGTGCAAGAACTAGCATGCAATTTCGACTTTCAATCCTCAATTCAATCAAGACAAGCATCACAATCACAAATCATTCATGAAATTCGAGATAAGTATTTCAAGTCCACATATGCATCATCAATTAAACACACAAGGCCATCCATAGCCAATCCACAAGACAAGGTTCATCATTAGGGTCATATCCAAGCCTAGAAAGCACAAAATTTTTTAAATTTTCTGATTTTTTTGGAATTTTCGAAATATGTATGTACAATGCAAGATATAATAAAACATGTGACTAAAAAGAAACTACTCTAGATGCTAGTCATGCAAGTGATCATGAAAACCCCACCCCATACTTAGAAACACATTGTCCCTAATGTGGTAAACTAAATAAAGAAGTGAAAGAGGGTTCTCACAATGTAAAATGGTTTGCTTCGGTATTTGGGATGAACTCGTGTGGAGTGGTGGTGATGGATGATCGATCAATCATGGTAGAGAGCTCTTCATAATCATTCCGGCGTCGAGACCCGCGCCAAGGTATATGTGAGATGGGAGCTCTTCCATCTAACAAGACACCTCAAGCCGTCCAAGCCTCACGTCCGCTCCACCCATGTTTGAAAACAGAATCATCGTCATCAACTCGCCTTGCAAGGCTTCCTCATTACCTAAAATCTACCACAAACACAAAACACAAAAACACACAGAAGCAAAAACAAAGGCAAAAGAGAAAAGGGAAAGAGTTGTACCAATGGGTTGCCTCCCATTAAACGCTTCTTTTAAGTCATTAGCTTGACCAAACTCCGTGGATATGTCAATCCACCTCGAATACCATGGTTTTCTTGAGGAGTCCAAGCAACAATCTCTTTCCGGAATCCATGATGACAAGCAAGGGCCACTTGATGCCCAAATAAGCTTTAAGTTCTCTCGTCACCGGTGAGTAGTAGACTCCTTCATCACCGCTTCCTTGATGATAGTATAGAGTTGCAACCATAGGTGCCACCCCATACTTAGGCAATTTATACTCCGCGGTCACTCCGGTGAAATGCTTGTCATCCTCATCCTCTATGATCCGAGGAAAGCCGATTCTTGGAAAGAATCCTTCATTGAAGTGCTTCATGAACATCATGGATCTATCATGCTTGCTTTCTTCATTCAATAATGGAGAATCCTTAGGAAAGGGGCTCCAATCTTCGTATGTACTCCGGGTAAGCAAGAAAGGATCGGAAGGAGCTGAAATTAGCTTAGGATTGTCTAGTACAGAAGCTTCCACGGGCGTGATTTGTCCTCCACGGCCGTGGTTCTCTCTGTTGCATCCGTTCCAAGTGAGCTCTTCATGTATGGTTCCGGGGTTGATGGCAAGGATGTCCGGGGATGAGAATACTTCATTGCACTCCTCTAAAGGTGAAGGAGATGGAGGTGAACTTTGAAGAATGGTAGGATCTCCTAGCATAAGAGCATTCCTAATCTCCTCAATCTCCCTCCTCATTTGTTCTTCTCTCTCGGTATTCAATCTCCTTTCTTCCTTCAGGGCCAAATCCCTTAGCCACAATTGCTCTCGAGCTTCATTCAACTCTTCCTCAAGGCTTCTATTGGTTATGGTTGAATTGGGCAATTCTTGGATCTCCTCATAGTGAACCTCCTCTTGATGACATACTTCCGCTTCAAGCTCCATGTGGGAACTAGAAATTGAAGCAAGGTTGCTTTCTAGATCATCCATCTTCCTCAACATTTCCTCTAGCATTGATTCCAATCGATCTTCATGAAGTTGATGGTGAGGTTCCTCATGAGGTAATGTAATCATGTGAGCTTGATCATGGGACTCATGATAGGAATTGAACTCCTCCCAATACTCAAACTCATCATGGAGAGGTCCTAGATCTTGGCCTTCCATCCACTCCTCATACTCCATGTTGTCAAGGTCGTCTTGGAGGTACAATCCGTCCATGGCAAACATGAAAAGGCAAAGACAAAAACAACACAAGATCAAAAGTAACAAGAAAGATAAACACTAAAAGCAATCAAAATCAAATGACTTAATCTAGACCTAGTCCCCGGCAACGGCGCCAAAAACTTGTTACGCTAGGAAATAGCACAAAAAGCTTTACATTTATAACTCGAACTAAATCCTAAACTACCTAGCGAAACCCGCAGTGTACGGGTCGTTTTGTAGAAAGAAAAGTATTCCGAGGTCGAACACAAGGACTTAGGCGAAATCAAGTCATTCAATGATCAAAGATAGTGTGAATCTAGTCTAAGAAAAGAGAAAGAAATAAAGAAATGAAAAGCACGATATTTTTGGTTGGTTTTGGGGGTGATCAAACAAGGATCACAAATCAAGCAAGATGATAAAACAAACTATCAACTCAATCTACCAAAACAAACAAGCAACACAAACACAAGATGTGTGATCAAAGAGAGAAAAATGGATTCTAGAGGTCAAGATTTCCGGTTATGGCATTGGACTCAAGCTTCTAAAGATTCTAAGGACAAAGCTGCGGTGTTGGGAAAGGGTGCTTCACTAATGGAAGCAATTACCGGGTAGGTCTCTCACTTCACTAATCCCGCACCAAACTCCTATTACCGGGTAAGTCTCAAGGAGGTGAAGTTGGGAATTCTACACAAACCGGGCACTACTTAAGGGGCAAACCTCTCCTTACCGGGTAAGTCTCGGAAAAGGTAAGTCTCAAGCAATAATCCTAGCACACTCAATCCAATAGCGGCTTGTGAGGCTCACTACTACCTAGAATTCATCATCTTAGGTATCTAAGATCGGAAATGATCGGGTAGATCTCTTCCCTCACTTAGGTTGATAGCATTAGGTGGTCCTAAGCTAAATTAAGCTCAACAAACACTAGGATTTCAACAATCTAACACCCTAACATACAGATTCATCAATTAAAGAGCAACAGAAGGAAAAATCGGGTGGATCATAGTAAAAATCGGCCGATTTACCATGAAGAACAGGTCGATTTTTATGTCTGAGTTAGGTTTTGTGCATACGAATCATCCTAAACTAACATATAAGTCCATTCTATCATCACCGAAGCAATAACCATCAATCCATCACTCCAGAATCACAATAAACTAGCCAACAACATGCATATCAAGATCTAAAATCATCATACAAGCACACATGGTGTTCATAGCAAGAAGATGAAGTAAGGAAATGAAAGCAATGAAACTTAGCTGGATTTGAGCTCAAAACAAGTCTTTCAACACACCAAATGTAGCTCCAAATCAGATCTTACAACCTTCAACAAGCTTCTTCACAAAAATCACTCAAATCTCACTAAGAAATTGAAATCTACACTAATCTCTCTCAAGAACACCCACAAGGGTGTCTTGAAGAGAGCTCCCAATTGGAAGAGTTTTTTTGAAAATCCTAGAGGATGTGTGAGAGGGAGAGAATGGAGAGGAGCTCCAGCAACAACTTTGAAGGACCACTTATATTCTCCACCAAGAGCAAGGCCGGACAAGAGATCGTGGGACACGTGGCTTAAGCTGTCAAAGGTCCAGAAATCGACCCAGTAGGAAAAATCGGCCGATTTTCCTGGGTGTAGGTCGATTTTCTTCAACAGAAGCATGCTATGATCGTCTAGCCATGAGTTGCTCCATTGCTTGCACCAATAGTGGTCTTTGTGTCCTTTGTTGCTCCAATTATGTTCCTTCAAGGTCTTGGATATGTACCACCATGAGGCTTGATCCTCGAATGTATCGATTAATGTCCAAAAGATCCCCGAAATACCTACAAAACCGACAAAAGCTCGTGTAGACGTCTTTTCTAGAAATATGCACGAAATGAGTGTAAACGTCGTGAACTAATGTCAAAACATGCATGAATAACGGGAGAAACTATCTAAATGTATGCCTATACTAACGTTATAAATCACATTATCAAAATACCCCATACTTAAGGTTTGCTCGTCCCCGAGCATGATCCAACTATAGACTAAGAGATAACGTGATTTATGCATGCATAAAAACAACAAAATCTTTCTAGAATTGTGCTTCTAATATTGGATCACCTTCATAGTCATGTTTCATAGCAATGGACAAGCAATCATGCATCAAATGAATGAAGGCATGGAAAGACAATTATACTTAACTAGAAAGCATGCAATGAAATGTAGAGATGAAGATGTCAAGATGATCATGAGCATATCCAATCTAGATCACTTAGTCTTACACACATGCAAGTAGGTTATAAGGACTTGTGAAATAGAAGGCCAAGAAACGTTGTGATTAGGTGGGAATTTTCTAGGCTATGTGATGCTAATCCGGGAAAGGAACTAAACAACCTCAACTTCACATTTCTTATCAACTTCCCTCAAGTGTATATTTTCCTTCATTTTCTTTTCTTTCTTTTATTTTTGAGACAATGGCATTGGTGTACAAAAGCCGAAACCTTGGTGATTAGCCATTCTCGGGATTTTTCTATTTTTCGAGATGCATCCATACCGGGCACACATACCAAAGCTCGTTAGGACTATCGGTTTATTTGACTTTGGCAAGGCACCAACACCCGATTATGTGAAGTGTACCGAGTTACTTGTCATTTAAACCAACTTCCCCAAACCTATATTTTTGTCTACACTTTCACAACAATTTCAGCATTTCATTCACATCATTCTTTCATCAACAACTTCACCCCACACTTGCTTTTCACACACATCAACACACTATCATGCTCCTATTCCCGGATGGGTCAAAAGAGGTCAAATTTTTCATCAATTGAGGTGCTCAAACAACATGATCAAGATGAGAAGTAGAGAAAGATGAATTGCCTCATTTATTCCTAAATGATGTGCAAGAACTAGCATGCAATTTCGACTTTCAATACTCAATTCAATCAAGGCAAACATTCATGATCACAAATCATTCATGGAATTCAAGACAAGTACTTCAAGTCCATATATGCATTCATCTATTCAACACATAAGGCCATCCATAGCCAATTCACAAGACAAGATTCATTAGGGTCATATCCAAGCCTAGAAAGCACAAAAAATTTTAAAATTTTCTGATTTTTTTTTTGATTTTTCGAAATATGTATGTACAATGCAAGACATAATGAAACATGTGACAAAATTAAACTATCCTAGATGCTAATCATGCAAGTGATCATGAAAACCCCACCCCATACTTAGAAACACATTGTCCCTAATGTGTAAACTAAATAAAGAAGTGAAAGAGGGTTCTCACAATGTAAGATTGGTGATGCTTTGGTATTTCGGTTCTCATTGGATGATGATGGTGGATGATCGATCAAGGATGGTAGAGAGCTCTTGATGTTCGTTATGATGTCGGAACCCGCGCTTGGCGCCGCAAGCCGTCCAAGTTCCACGTCCGCTCCACCCATGCTTGATTGGAGATCATCACTTTCCTTTACAGAGGAAAAATCGGACCATCTGCCCAGGAAAATCGGCCGATTTCTGTGAAGAATAGTCCGATTTTCCTGGGTACTTTCTTCCTCGTCCATGTGCTTGGATCTCGTACCTTCTTCTCAACAGTTCCATGAGGTTTTCACATGACCTCCAGCATCTCATCACACATGACAACACAAGATCTAGCACCCAAAAACACAAAAGAAAAACAAAGCACACCAAAAGCAAAATCGAACAAAAACAAGAAAAATAAAAGGGAAAGACATGTACCAATGGGTTGCCTCCCATTAAGCGCTTCTTTAAGGTCATTAGCTTGACCAAACTCCGAGGATGTGTCAATCCACCTCGAATACCATGGTTTGCTTGAGGAGTCCAATCAACCATCGCATTACGGCATCCATGATGACAAGCAAGGGCCACTTGATGCCCAAATAAGCTTTAAGTTCTCTCTTCACCGGTGAGTGGTAGACTCCTTCATCACCGCTCCTTTGATGATAGTATGGAGTTGCAACCATAGGTGCCACCCCATACTTAGACAATTGGTACTCCGCGGTCATACCGGTGAGATGCTTGTCATCCTCATCCTCTATGATCCAAAGAAGGCCGGTTCTTGGAAAGAATTCTTCATTGAGGTGCTCCATAACCATCATGGATCCATCATGCTTGCCTTCATCATTCAACATGGGAAACTCCTTAGGAAAGGGGCTCCAATCTTCGTGTGTACTCCGGGCAAGCAAGGAGGGATTGGAAGGAGTTGAGGTTAGCTTAGGGCTCTCCCTCGTGAGCTCTTCAAGTGTGGTTCCGGGGTTAATGGCAAGGATGACCGGGGGTGAGAATACTTCATTGCACTCCTCCAAAGGTGAAGGAGGTGGAGGTAAGCCTTGAAGGATGTAGGATCTCCTAGCATAAGAGCATTCCTAATCTCCTCAATCTCCCTCCTCATTTGTTCTTCTCTCTCGGTATTCAATCTCCTTTCTTCCTTCAGGGCCAAATCCCTTAGCCACAATTGCTCTCGAGCTTCATTCAACTCTTCCTCAAGGCTTCTATTGGTTATGGTTGAATCGGGCAATTCTTGGATCTCCTCATAGTGAACCTCCTCTTGATGACATACTTCCGCTTCAAGCTCCATGTGGGAACTAGAAATGGAAGCAAGGTTGCTTTCTAGATCATCCATCTTCCTCAACATTTCCTCTAGCATTGATTCCAATCGATCTTCATGAAGTTGATGGTGAGGTTCCTCATGAGGTAATGTAATCATGTGAGCTTGATCATGGGACTCATGATAGGCATTGAACTCCTCCCAATACTCAAACTCATCATGGAGAGGTCCTAGATCTTGGCCTTCCATCCACTCCTCATACTCCATGTTGTCAAGGTCGTCTTGGAGGTACAATCCGTCCATGGCAAACATGAAAAGGCAAAGACAAAAACAACACAAGATCAAAAGTAACAAGAAAGATAAACACTAAAAGCAATCAAAATCAAATGACTTAATCTAGACCTAGTCCCCGGCAACGGCGCCAAAAACTTGTTACGCTAGGAAATAGCACAAAAAGCTTTACATTTATAACTCGAACTAAATCCTAAACTACCTAGGGAAACCCGCAGTGTACGGGTCGTTTTGTAGAAAGAAAAGTATTCCGAGGTCGAACACAAGGACTTAGGCGAAATCAAGTCATTCAATGATCAAAGATAGTGTGAATCTAGTCTAAGAAAAGAGAAAGAAATAAAGAAATGAAAAGCACGATATTTTTGGTTGGTTTTGGGGGTGATCAAACAAGGATCACAAATCAAGCAAGATGATAAAACAAACTATCAACTCAATCTACCAAAACAAACAAGCAACACAAACACAAGATGTGTGATCAAAGAGAGAAAAATGGATTCTAGAGGTCAAGATTTCCGGTTATGGCATTGGACTCAAGCTTCTAAAGATTCTAAGGACAAAGCTGCGGTGTTGGGAAAGGGTGCTTCACTAATGGAAGCAATTACCGGGTAGGTCTCTCACTTCACTAATCCCGCACCAAACTCCTATTACCAGGTAAGTCTCAAGGAGGTAAAGTTGGGAATTCTACACAAACCGGGCACTACTTAAGGGGCAAACCTCTCCTTACCGGGTAAGTCTCGGAAAAGGTAAGTCTCAAGCAATAATCCTAGCACACTCAATCCAATAGCGGCTTGTGAGGCTCACTACTACCTAGAATTCATCATCTTAGGTATCTAAGATCGGAAATGATCGGGTAGATCTCTTCCCTCACTTAGGTTGATAGCATTAGGTGGTCCTAAGCTAAATTAAGCTCAACAAACACTAGGATTTCAACAATCTAACACCCTAACATACAGATTCATCAATTAAAGAGCAACAGAAGGAAAAATCGGGTGGATCATAGTAAAAATCGGCCGATTTACCATGAAGAACAGGTCGATTTTTATGTGTGAGTTAGGTTTTGTGCATACGAATCATCCTAAACTAACATATAAGTTCATTCTATCATCACCCAATCAATAACCATCAATCCATCACTCCAGAATCACAATAAACTAGCCAACAACATGCATATCAAGATCTAAAATCATCATACAAGCACACATGGTGTTCATAGCAAGAAGATGAAGTAAGGAAATGAAAGCAATGAAACTTAGCTGGATTTGAGCTCAAAACAAGTCTTTCAACACACCAAATGTAGCTCCAAGTCAGATCTTACAACCTTCAACAATCTTCTTCACAAAAATCACTCAAATCTCACTAAGAAATTGAAATCTACACTAATCTCTCTCAAGAACACCCACAAGGGTGTCTTGAAGAGAGCTCCCAATTGGAAGAGTCATTTTGAAAATCCTAGAGGATGTGTGAGAGGGAGAGAATGGAGAGGAGCTCCAGCAACAACTTTGAAGGACCACTTATATTCTCCACCAAGAGCAAGGCCGGACAAGAGATCGTGGGACACGTGGCTTAAGCTGTCAAAGGTCCAGAAATCGACCCAGTAGGAAAAATCGGCCGATTTTCCTGGGTGTAGGTCGATTTTCTTTAACAGAAGCATGCTATGATCGTCTAGCCATGAGTTGCTCCATTGCTTGCACCAATAGTGGTCTTTTTTGTCCTTTGTTGCTCCAATTATGTTCCTTCAAGGTCTTGGATATGTACCACCATGAGGCTTGATCCTCGAATGTATCGATTAATGTCCAAAAGATCCCCGAAATACCTACAAAACCGACAAAAGCTCGTGTAGACGTCTTTTCTAGAAATATGCACGAAATGAGTGTAAACGTCGTGAACTAATGTCAAAACATGCATGAATAACGGGAGAAACTATCTAAATGTATGCCTATACTAACGTCATAAATCACATTATCAGAAGCATTACTCGCCGCACTATGTTGTGCTGGATTAAGGAATAAAGGTTCAAAATCGATAAGGAAGAGTTCTGATAAGAAGAAATCTAACAAGCACATTGATTCTACTGTGCCCATCTTCAATTTAGAGGACATAGAAGAGGGGGTTGAAGGTAGGTTTCAAATTAAAGGGTGTTTATCATTGCTGGGCACTGTTCTCTACTTATTCATGCCTTCTCGTTATGTAGGGAAACTATGTCATGAGTGCTTTTAACATATTTATACCTAAAACAGGGGCAGGGTTTGATGATGAGAAGTCATTGTTGATGTCACGTATGGATTTGGAAAAACGATTTTGTCAGTCTACTGTGTTTTTGGAGTCCACGCTCATGGAGAATGGTGGTGTGCCTTCGTTTGCAGATCCTGACACCCTCTTGAAAGAGGCTATTCATGTTATAAGCTGTGGATATGAAGATAAAACAGAATGGGGATGTGAGGTTAGTAGTTTTCCAGTGCATCATTTAACTCACTTATTTTTTTGCCTCACATTGTTGTAATACATAATATTTCTTTCTTGTTTCACTTTTTTAAAAATAAAGTCTTGATTATGAAGCTAAGTGGAAACCTTTTTTCTGCTTCTCCCCATTCCTCAGTTTTATGCACAGGTTTTTGTACGAGACCGCAAAAATAGAGCAAATGCATGATGCTTTTAGCATTTTATGTAATTTGAATTTGCAAATGAAAGTGAAAGTCGTGTAATCTGGTTCTTCCTTAAATTTCAGATAGGATGGATATATGGGTCTGTGACAGAGGATATTCTGACTGGATTTAAGATGCATTCTCGTGGGTGGCGGTCAATTTATTGTATGCCAAAGCTTCCTGCGTTCAAGGGTTCAGCTCCAATCAATCTGTCAGACCGGTTAAACCAAGTGCTTCGATGGGCATTAGGTTCGGTGGAAATTCTGTTCAGCCGCCACTGTCCTATTTGGTATGGGTATGGTGGGAGGCTGAAATGGCTTGAGAGGTTTGCTTATGTGAACACAACCATCTACCCACTGACTTCTATTCCTTTGCTTGTATATTGTACCATCCCTGCTGTGTGTCTCCTTACAGGGAAGTTCATCATCCCACAGGTATGTTTCGTTTATCGCTATTATTAAGTGTTGTGTATTTTAGGTACCCGATGAGTGACATTTTGGTTGCAGATTACCAATTTGGCAAGTATATGGTTCATAGCCCTCTTTCTTTCTATCTTTGCAACGGGTATACTGGAGATGAGGTGGAGTGGGGTTGGGATTGACGAGTGGTGGAGAAACGAGCAGTTCTGGGTGATTGGAGGTGTCTCGGCTCACCTGTTTGCGGTCTTCCAAGGTCTGCTGAAGGTGTTAGCTGGCATCGATACCAACTTCACGGTTACATCGAAGGGCACAAACGAAGAGGGGGACTTTGCGGAGTTGTATCTGTTCAAATGGACGACCCTCCTGATCCCACCGACGACCCTCCTCATCATAAACCTAGTGGTGGTGGTGGCAGGAATATCGTCAGCCATCAACAGCGGGTACCAGTCGTGGGGCCCGTTGTTCGGTAAGTTGTTCTTTGTCCTCTGGGTTATCCTCCATCTCTACCCGTTCCTCAAGGGGCTCATGGGGAAGTAGAACAGGACACCTACGATTGTGGTCGTATGGTCAGTTCTGCTGGCTTCCATTTTCTCACTCCTGTGGGTAAGAATCGATCCTTTTGTCGCAAAGATTAGTGGTCTTGATGTGGAACAGTGTGGAATCAACTGCTGAGAAGTGCGAGTGTTAAGTTAAAATGTATAGAAACACATCTGTAGTATTTATGGTTGTAATGTCGTTATTTTGTTGACTTGTGTATTATTTTGGCACTAGTTCTAAACTCTTATTCCAGATTTGAGGTGACCATTTTGACATCCATGTCGTGTGACGCGATTGCCTCACTTAGCGTTGTGCAGTTTAAGACCTGACCGGTTTTTCTGGTCCGGACTGTTTTTCTTATGATCCGCCATGGTCCACTATTTACCCAATCCTTGTCTGGACCCAGTCTAAAATGGGTAGACCAGGTCCAACTATATGTATAATAAAAATGAATAAAATCCTACATTTACACTGACCTCTAAAGGTAGGGTTGGACTGACTGATTGGGTTTGGACCGGAAAAAACCGACTTGAACCGAAGTTGGGTGGTCTTCTTCATGCAGGTAAGCCTTGGGCCTTCATGCTTGAAACTTTCCGTCCGAATCTGGATTTGAATGAAACAATCGGGTTTAGGGTTGATGCTTTGTGAAAATTCCGGTCCGTCAGTTTCAATTAAAAAAAAAAATATTTTACAATATGTGTTATGTATTATTTATTTGTGAGATTTAAGCTTATGTTTCAACGCTCATTATTAGAATTACTTTTGGAAGTAACTCAAGAACTCAGGGTCATTGTTGGACACTATGGTGTGAGGTATCTCATGAAAGTGAACAACTTCGCTGGAGAATAAGGAAGCCACATGCGAATCATCGTCCATTTTGTAACATGAGATGAAATGAGTCATCATGGAGAATATGTCCACCACCACAAAATAGAAGCTCGTCCCCGAGCTATTCAGGGTAAGCCAGTGATGAAGTCCGCGGATATATCTTTCCAAGGTGCAACAAGATGAGTAACAGGGTGTAAAGGCCATAGTTGGTGTTGTGGGACTTTGCTTTACTATGTGTAAGGTAGGAACGAGCAATACCGAACAACTAGATATTTCATTGTTGAGTAAAAATGTATACAAATTTACAAAACGCCTTTTATGTTTTATTCGAATACAAATTTACAAAACACATTTTATATAATTTTTATTTAAGTTCGACCCTCTCTTTTTGACCTTTTGATTCTAACTTATATATATACCGATATTTGATTTGTTTTGGTGATTTGGGCTGCACCCGTTTTTGGACGGGTTGCCTACGTACCCCGTTAAAGAGGATCAAGCCTCACGTAGTTCAGTGCAGTGTTTTCATGCATCAGAGAATCAAAGTCCAAACCCACCTTCTATGAAGGGTTGCCTAGACGATGATCCAACTATCATTTGCATGACATTTATATCTCGACCATGCATCAAAGAATTAAATTAAACCCACCTTCTAGGAAGGGTTGCTTAATTTATCCCGCTATCACGCGCATGATCAAGAAAAGTGTTAGGTTATTTATTTTATTATATTATTTTAGGCACGTTTTCTAAGTGTATTTCATCTATAATGGTAGTCATTGATAAAGCATTGAAGTATTTGTGAGTTAGTTTATCTATTTTGTCGATATAGAGGTCTACATAAGCTTTGTGTTGATTGTAGGCAATTAAGAGCTAAATCCAAACGGATTGAAAGAGAATGGAGTTTTATTGAGCATGTCCAAGGATTGAGGACATCTCTAGGAGCTAAGGATGGTGCTAACTTGAAGAATAGCACGAGACTAAGGAAAATCACGAACTACCTCTAAACCATGCTCTAAAATACGGCCGTACTACATTCCACATGCAAGTCCACGGCCGTGGAACCTTGGCAAGAGAGTCGTGGTTCATTCCAGCAACTTCTACGGTCGTGGAAAGGTTGAGACAAACCGTACCAATTTCCACGCTCTAAATTACGGTCGTGGAACCCTTCCACGACCGTGATCTTGACGATCTTTTTCGCAATATTATAAGCCACGATCTTCTACGTAATGGGCCGGGCCAATATTTTATCTTACACTATAAAAGGACGGAAGAAGAGAGATTCCGTCACCTTCGCTTAGACTTTGCCTACGCTTATCGCACGTGTCTAGGGTTTCAAGTGGAACATGCGGAGATTGCTATTTCGCGACGGAAAGTTGGAGAAGAGTGAAGATTGAGAAGATTGTTCGTGAGAAGATTTCACGCTTCATCTTTAGGTTTGATTAGAAGACGGATTGACATCCCGTTCTTCGTTCTTATCTAAGATCTGTGATTGTTTGCATTATTCCGAATCTATTGACATTATTGTTCTTGATTTGTGGATTTGAGATTGACTTGAGATTTATTCAAGGTTTTCGGAAGTTTCCATCTTTCATTCTTTTAAATCTTGAATTTGATATCAATATGACTGTTGTTGGCTAAAACCCTTTAGCAATTCTAAGGTGAAGGGTTGATAGTTGTGGCTTAGATGATGATAGATCGATCGTAAACAGATTGGACCCTGAGAATTAGAGAGAATCGCCGACAACCCTAAACCACGGTCTGTTCTTGAGCTTCCACGACCGTGGAACTCAAGAACTACCCGTGATTTTGTGTCAGTTTACGAACTTGCTTTTACTTTAATCCAAAGTTAAAGATTTGCTTTAACTTAGTCTTGGCTTGCCTTTTCTAGGTGGTAGTGAAGCCTCAACAACCTCTACCTCGATTCTGAGTGTCACAACCTTAATCGGTTTAGTTAGTCTTGATCCTTGGATTACAAGTTTGGGTATTTGACATTAATTCTTACCTTTAGATCTTTTCTATATTGAAGCCTCAACAACCTTTATAGAGAGTGTCTTTTAGGTGAGTCATATAAGATTTTTGGAACTTTACCGTAGGATTACCTTACATTCGCATACCTTTGCAAACCTCAACTCTGTCCTTATACCTTTAGTATATCTTGAATCGATTGCCACAGCTGGATACCTGGATCTTTAGGATTGTTGTTTTCCCAATAATTACAAAAGCTTCATACATTTACTTGCTTGACAACATTATAAGTGGATTTAACCCCCCAAATCCCTGTGTCCGATACTCTGGAATTCTTGCTCAACTATATCGATCCGTACACTACGGGTTCGCTTGCTTGATTTCTAGTTTTATAATTAAAGCTTATTTACACGCACGCTAAGTGGCGAACAAGTTTTTGGCGCCGTTGCCGGGGATTTGGTCTAGGCCAAATTCGGTTATCAGTTGTCAAGCTTGGGAGCTTCTTCCCTTGTTATTTGATATCTTTTCCAAGTGTATGCGTATGTCTAGGAATAATGAAGACCTCTTACCTCTTGATCAAGAGCTTGAGAGGACTTTGAGGAGAAAGCTCAAGGAAAAGAAAATGGCTGAAGAAGCAGAACGTGATTACCAAACGGAGTTAGCAGAAAAGGACGCTCAACTCCAGTGGAGTGAGAAGACTCGTAGAGAGGAAATGGATCGTCATCAATCTAAAGTTGATGATCTAACTGATATTGTGTTCCAAATGAGGATGGAAATAAGCGACCTTAAGAGAAAGGATAGCCGGAAATCCTCAAGAAGGTCATCAAGATCGGCTAGAAGTCATTCATCCGTTGGTGATAGTGACTCTTCCATGCCACCGCTAGAGGACATTGATCCAACAATCAATGTCAATCCATTCGTTCCACGGCCAGCTGCCAACCGACGTGTTCCACCTAGGAACGCAAGGGTCGAACGTGTGGATGATGAGCCAAGAACTCTTGGCCAAAGGATGGATCCAACACAACAACCACGCCGTTTGGGCGTGAACTTTGATGCTGATGATGCCGGGTTTAGCTTCAACCCGCAGGTTATTACTCTTGTTCGCCAAAATCAATTTGGCGGAACAAGCGCTGAATCTCCACACCAACACCTACAAAATTTTGAGTGTATGATGGAGACGATGAAGCCGAAGAACGCGACTACCAACAACTATAAGCTCAAGCCTTTCTTCTTCTCCTTGAAGGGGAATGCATTGTCTTGGTACCAAGCTCTTCCTAGTGGGAAACTAGACACGTGGGAAGACCTTTCCGCGGAGTTCCTCACTAAGTTCTTTCCGCCATCCAAAACGGCGGAACTAAGAGGTAAGATTAATGCATTTTCCATGAGATCTAACGAAAGTTTGTTTCAATCTTGGGAAAGATTTCAGGATTTGCTATTGGATTGCCCTCATCATGGCATATCCAAGCTTGCACTATTGGAGATATATTATAAGGGGCTGGATGTGGAGACACAATTCAAGCTCCAATCCCTCTCATGTGGTACATTCATGGACATGAGGGAAGATGACGCTTGGGACTTCATTGAGAAGCAAGCAGAAGTATTCTCACCGGAAAGTGGAAGGGAATCGTGTGGAGCAAGGAGCAAAGCTCACAAATGAAGTTCAATCTCAAATCTCTTCTCTCAACAACGAGATTAAAGAGTTGAAGGAAGCTATCAAGACCAACTTTCCAAAGCAACAAGGAAAAAATGTGGGTTATTTAGGCAACAACAATAACCACAACGGTGGTGAGAATACAAACCACAACAACAACAACAACCGGAACAACAACCGGAATAATTGGAACAACAACAACAACAACCGGAACAACAATTGGAACAACAATAGGGGTTCAAACAACAACAATTGGCGCTCCAATCAACAAAACTCCGGTAATTCTTATCCTTCCAATTCGAATTCACTAACTCCACCTTCCTCTTCTTCCACTCCTTTGAAAAGCCAGGGGCAAACATCTAATGGTGGAAGCACTTCGGGGAAAGAGAAGCCCGATCCCATGTTGAAAACGATTTTGGGGAAGCTTTAAGGGTTGGAGACTCGCATCATCAATGTTGATGCTCACATTACAAAGGTTGATAAAGCCCAAAAGGTTTTAGAAAACCAAATGTTCATCCAAGCGGAGGAAGTTCCTAGGAATCAAGGGAAACTTCCAGGAAAAATGGAGGACAACCCCAAAGGAAGGGTGATGGCAATCACAACTAGGAGCGGAGTCACAACTACCGACCCGCAGCCCAAGTTTGTAGAAGTTCCCGTTGAGAAAGAGAAAGAAAAGGGGAAGGAGAAGAAAGATGTCTACGTTCCTCCTCCGGCTTACAAACCTCCCCTACCGTTCCCTCAATCTAGAGCGAGAGCACGCCTAGATAAACAATTCGGTAAGTTTATAGAACTCATGAGCAAATTGCATATTAACATACCTTTCATTGATGCTATTATAGGTATGCCGGCTTATGGCAAGTTCTTAAAGGAGATCCTCTCTAACAAGAGAAAGCTAAAGGATTTTGGAGAGGTCAAGATGAGTTCGGATTCTTCGGATCTCATCAAGACCATGAAAGAGAAGATGCCCCCAAAGCTAAAGGATCCGGGGTCATTTTGTATTCCCATAGGAGTGGGAGATGTCACATATGATGCATTATGTGACTTGGGAGCAAGTGTGAGCATCATCCCACTTGCATTATGTAGGAAGATCGGTTTAGGTGACCCTAAACCGGTGAAGATGACGTTGTACATGCGGACCGTTCCATAACTCGTCCCGTTGGTATTGTTGAAGACGTCCCAGTCAAGCTAGGTAAATTCTATGTTCCTATAGATTTTGTTGTGGTTGACATTCCTACAGATAGTCCGGTCCCGATTATTCTCGGAAGACCGTTTCTTGCAACATCCGGCTGCATAGTCGATTGCAAGAATGCTAGACTCGCCTTTGACATAGGAGAAGAGAAGGTAGAGTTCGTTCTTTCCACTCTAGTGAAGGAACCAATCTTTGATGAGGATATATTCAATATCCAAGATGAAGAAGGGTTGTCTAGAGAGAAGGTAAGTGCTATTCTCTTCAAAGATCCTTTGCAAAAGGTTATTACTATGAGTCTAATGAATGTAGGGGAAGAAGAGGAGTGCAATGAGGCAATTGAAGCCTTAGAAGCACAAGAAGAAGTGTGTGAAGTGGAGTTTGAGAAACTCCACGACGAGGCAGAGAATGTACGAATCCACGGCCATACACTATATACCACGGCCGTGGATTTCACCAACAAAAGCGTGGCTCACTCCAGAGGGTTACATGGTCGTGGAGAGAACAGAGCAACCGTATTTCCTTTCCACGCCCAAAACCACGGCCGTGGAGGATGCAGAGAAACCGTGATTCTGGCCGTGGACGAAGGCAATTGTGCCTCTTCTTCAACTTCTCTTGATTCTTCTCCTACACCTTCTACTTCCTTAGACACTTCTAAGGAAGCATCGGAAGCTCCTCAGGAGCCATTGGAAACTCCTGCAGCTATGGAGTTGAAACAACTTCCTACACATCTAAGGTACGTATTCCTAGGACCTAACTCTACTTATCCGGTAATTGTTAGTTCTGATTTAACCATAGATGAACATAGTAAGCCTATGTTTGTCCTTAGGAAACATAGGAAAGCTTTAGGCTATACTATAGAGGACTTAGTAAGAATCAAACCTTCCCTATGCATGCATAAAATCTTAATGGGAGAGGACTTTAGAACTTCAAGACAACCTCAAAGGCGGTTGAATCCGACCATGAATGAGGTTGTCAAGAAGGAAATTCTTAAATTGCTTGATGTAGGTATCATCTATCCTATCTCCGATAGTAAATGGGTGAGTCCCGTTCAAGTAGTTCCGAAGAAGGGAGGAATGACGGTCATCACCAACAAGAATAACGAACTCATTCCTACCCGAACCGTAACAGGATGGCGGATGTGCATAGACTACCACAAGCTTAACAATGCGACGAGGAAGGATCACTTCCTATTGCCATTCATTGATCAAATGCTTGAAAGGTTAGCGCAACATTCTCATTTATGTTATCTTGATGGATATAGTGGTTTCTTTCAGATCCCGATACACCCGGATGATCAAGAGAAGACCACGTTTACATGCCCGTGGGGTATGTTTGCTTATAGGAGAATGCCGTTCGGGCTTTGCAACGCCCCATCCACCTTTCAAAGGTGCATGATGGCCATCTTCTCCGAATACATAGAGGAAATAATGGAGGTTTTTATGGTTGACTTCTCCGTTTATGGTTCCTCTTTTGACAATTGTCTTTCTAACCTTGCTCTTGTGTTACAAAGGTGTGAAGACACTAACCTAGTTCTTAATTGGGAGAAGTGTTAATTCATGGTTAAGGAAGGCATTGTTTTAGGACACTTAATCTCTAGTAGAGGGATTGAGGTAGATAGAGCTAAAATAGAGACTATAGAAAAGCTTCCTCCCCCAACTTCGGTGAAAGGGATAAGAAGTTTCCTAGGACATGCTGGATTCTATAGGCGCTTCATAAAAGATTTCTCTAAAATATCAAAACCGCTAACTAATCTATTGATGAAGGATGCAATTTTTGAGTTTTCGCAGGAATGTTTAGATGCATTCAACACGATTCGGGAAGCTCTAACTTCAGCTCCAATTATCCAACCTCCGGATTGGAACCTTCCCTTTGAGGTTATGTGCGATGCAAGTGACGTAGCTATAGGAGCTGTTCTTGGACAAAGAAAGGAAGGGTGAACCCATGCCATATACTACGTTAGCAAGACGCTAGATGAAGCGCAGCTCAACTACGCCACTACGGAAAAGGAATTTTTAGCCATTGTTTATGCAATTCACAAATTTCGCTCTTATCTTGTAGGTGCAAAGGTAATTGTCTACACGGATCAAGCTGCGATCCGGTACCTCCTTGCAAAGAAGGATGCGAAGCCAAGGCTAATTAGATGGATTCTTCTCATACAAAAATTCGATCTAGAGATCCGCGACAAGAAGGGTTCGAAAAATTCTGTTGCAGATCATTTGAGTCGCCTAACACATCTAGAGGACGACCACTTACCTATAGATGACTCCTTCCCGGACGAACACTTACATATCATTGAGGAGTGCATCGAAGTAATCTCCAAAGGTAATGAACCATGGTTTGCTGATTTTGTTAACTATTTGGTTTGTCAGGAGATACCGCCTGAATTATCCTACGCACAAAGAAAGAAGTTCTTTAAGGATGTTCGGGAATACTTTTGGAATGAACCTCTCCTCTTTAAGAGAGGTCCGGATGGCATTATTCGGCAATGTGTGCCGGAAGATGAGATGCAAAGCGTCATCCGCCATTATCATTCACTACCATGTGGAGGACACGCTAGTTCAAACAAAACTAGCGCTAAGGTATTGCAATCTGGATTCTTTTGGCCTACTTTATTTAGAGATGTGCAAACCTTTGTTTCCTGTTGCGATGCTTGTCAAAGAACAGGAAATATCTCTAGGAGGAATGAGATGCCTCTCAATAACATCCAAGAGGTGGAGATTTTCGATGTTTGGGGAGTTGACTTTATGGGACCGTTCCCATCATCTTGTGGAAACCAATACATACTCTTGGCGGTAGATTACGTTTCTAGATGGGTGGAAGCAATTGTCTCTCCCACTAATGATGCCATGGTAGTGGTCAAGTTCTTCAACAAGACCATCTTCCCACGATTTGGGACACCAAGGACTATCATTAGTGATGGAGGTTCTCACTTCATTGCCCGGCGCTTTGAAGCTCTTCTAGCTAAGTATGGGGTTACTCACAAGATCGCCACCCCTTATCATCCACAAACTAGTGGACAAGTTGAGATCTCAAACCGGGAAATCAAAGGAATCCTAGAGAAGACGGTTTCAAGGACAAGGAAGGATTGGTCCTTGAAACTTGATGATGCATTGTGGGCGTACCGGACTGCGTACAAGACTCCCATAGGAACCACACCATACAACCTTGTGTATGGAAAGTCTTGTCACTTACCGGTAGAGTTAGAACACAAGGCGTTTTGGGTCATCAAGTGGTTGAATTTCAGCATGAAGGAAGCGGGAGAGAAGCGTCTCTTGGACCTTAATGAGCTTGAAGAACTCCGCTTGAACGCTTATGAAAACGCTAAGATTTACAAAGAAAGAGCAAAGCGTTGGCATGATAAGCATATCATTCCAAAGGACTTCAAAGAAGGAGATCAAGTTCTCCTCTTCAATTCAAGGCTTCGTCTCTTTCCAGGTAAGCTTAAATCTCGTTGGACTGGACCTTTTCTAATCAAACGTATTTTCCCCCATGGTGCAGTTGAAGTATGGGGTGAAGCGGGCGGAAGCTTTAAGGTGAACGGTCAACGACTCAAGAAGTATACACCGGAACTCCAAGCTGAAGAGTTCGCGCCCACCACACTTGAATAAGTGCAAGATTGGTCTAGCTATGGACCTTAAACAAAGCGCTTCTTGGGAGGCAACCCAAGGTATTGCATTTATGTTTTTGCTTTTGATTCATAGATTAACTTAGTTTAGACGTTTTTTGCTTTGTTTTGCCTTCGATACCTGTTCGCCACTTAGCGTGCGTGCAAATAAGCTTTAATTATAAAACTAGAAATCAAGCAAGTGAACCCGCAGTGTACGGATCGATATAGTTGAGCAAGAATTCCACAGTATCGAACACAGGGATTTGGGGGGAACAAATTCAATTATAGGTTATCAAGCGAGTAAATGTAAGAAGCTTTTCAAATATTGGGAAAACAGCAATCCTAAAGATCTAGGAATCTAGTTGTGGCAATCGATTCAAGATATACTAAAGATGTAAGGACAGAGTTGAGGTATGCAAAGGTATACTAATGTAAGGTAATCGTACGGTGAAGTTACAAAAACCTTATATGACCCACCTAAAAGATACTCTCTATAAAGGTTGTTGAGGCTTCAGTATAGAAAAGATCTAAAGGCAAGAATTAACGTCAAATACCCAAACTTGTAATCCAAGGATCAAGACTAACTTAACCGATTAAGGTTATGACACTTATAATCGAGGTAGAGGTTGTTGAGGCTTCACTACCACCTAGAAAAGGCAAGCCAAGACTAAGTTAAAGCAAATCTTTAACTTTAGATTAAAGTAAAAGCAAGTTCGTAAACTTAAGGGAAATCACGGTTGGATCTTGAGGTTCCACGGTCGTGGAACTTAAGAACAGACCGTGGTTTAGGGTTCGTCGGCGATTCTCTCTAACTCTCAGGGTCCAATCTGTTTATGATCGATCTATCATCATCTAAGCCACAACTATCAACCCTTCACCTTAGAATTGCTAAAGGGTTTTAGCTAACAACAGTCATATTGATATCAAATTCAAGGTTTAAAAGAATGAAAGATGAAAACTTCCGAAAACCTTCAATAACTTTCAAGTCAATCTCAAATCCACAAATCAAGAACAATAACGTCAATAGATTTGGAATAACACAAACAATCACGAATCTTAGATAAGAAGGAAGAACGGGATGTCAATCCGTCTTCAAATCAAACCTAAATGAGAAGCGAAACTTCTCACGAGCAATCTTCCAAATCTTCAACTCTTCCGTCAATCCGGAAATCTCAATAGCAAAGTGCAAATCTCTCAATCACAATCTCCGCCAAAATGCGAAATTAGGGCAAATCTAAGCGTAAGCGAAGGTGACGGAATCTCTCTTCCTCCGTCCTTTTATAGTGTAAGATAAAATATAAGCCCGGCCCAATTGCGTAGAAAATCGTGGCTTAAAGTATGGTGTAAAAGATCGCCAAGATCACGGTCGTGGAAGTGTTCCACGACCGTAATTTAGAGCGTGGAAATTGTCACGGTTTGTCTCAATCTTTCCACGGCCGTAGAAGTTGCTGGAATGAACCATGCTTCCCTTGCCAAGGTTCCACGGCCGTGGACTTGAACGTGGAATGTAGTACGGCCGTATTTTAGAGCGTGGTTTAGGGCAAAACCGTGATTCTTCCTTTCCTCGTGCTATTTTTCAAGTTAGCACATCCTTAACTTCTTGAGATGTCCTCAATCCTTGGACATGCTCAATCAAACTCCATTCTCACTCAATCCGTTCGGAAATAGCTCTTAATTGCCTACAATCAACATAAAGCTTGTGTAGATCTCTATATCGACAATATAGACAAACTAGCTCACAAATACATCAATGCTTAATCAATGACTATCAATATAGATGAAATACACTTAGAAAACTTGCCTAAAATATCACAATATTTCATGCTAACAAATAACCCCATACTTGCCACTTGCTTGTCCCTAAGCAAGGTCTTTCAAAAGCTTTAAAACACAAGTTAGGATGAAATATGTGTACCTTCTCAAAGCAAAACTTCTTTTGGATGAATGTGCCTTCTAATCAATAGATCATTCTCAAATCTTGCTTCATTCGTTTATAAGACTTTCATACACTTAATCAAAGAGTAAAGAGTAAAGAAAGCTCATGAATCAATCAAACTTCCTTGTAAACATCATAACCTTTAAACATTATCAAAATCAATCACAAGAAACTTCAATTTAGATCACCAAGTCATATAACATTCTTTTGATCTTAAGGACTTTCCAACAAGGTCTAGAATGTGGAAAGGGAAGGAAACTTTAAGGAATGTGGTGCATGAATCCGGAAAGTGGTTAACTACTCTTTTCTTCTTCTCTTGCGGTTTCCGCAGCACTTTCAACTTAGAGCTTCGCTCTTTTCTTTTCATTTTTTGACTTTACTTTTGGAGTTATGGATAGAGGTGCACAAAAACCGAAGCCTAGGAGATCGGCGTTTCTCAATTTTTATGAGATGCCTCAAACCCTTAGCGCACATACCATAATCCGCTAGGAATATCGCTCAATCCAACTTTGGCAAGACACAAACACCCGGCTATGTGAATGGTGCCGAGTTACTCATCGTCATGATTGACTTCCCCAAACCTATAATTTCTTTCTATTTCTTTGAATGCAAAGTATTGCTTTCATGGCCCTCCCACATCAAACATGCCTTTTTCATTCACTTTCTCCAAATTCCCGGATAGGTAAAGGAGGTCAATATTTCAATGAGGAGCTAAATGATCAAAGAAAGAAGAAAGAAAATCGAATTGCCTTAATCATCTCAAAAAGAAGCATAAGAACTTATTATGTGATTTCAACCTTAATTCCTCAACATGATTTAAGTAATATTCATCACATTATGAAATTTGCAAAAGAGGGATAATCCATTCATTCAATTTCTTTTCAATTCACTATTCGTTTAAGCATGTGATTGTCATCAAAACTCAATTCACAAGTGGTATTATCATAGAAATCATCTCTATCCTTGGAAGCACAAAATTTTCAAAATTTTTCAATTTTTATGGGTTTTTCAAATTCTTTTTCATGCAATGCAATAATGAAACGTGCAACAATATAATGAAACATGCAAGATAGTCTCAATAGAAGCAAATAAAGTGAGTAAGAGTTATTACAAACGATTAGTCACACCTCACCCCATACTTGGAACAAACATTGTCCCTAATGTTCAAAGAAAAGAAAAAGAAGAAAAGAAAGAAAGAAAAAGAACTCACAAAATGGTGGTGAAGCGGCTAAACTGTCGGTCATGCAAGGTCGTCACTACGGTGGAGGCGGAAATGGAGAGAAGCTAGGATCATAGTACCGCCCGAACTGCTGGCGGTAGACATCCCTCATCATATGGTCAAGGTCGTCCATACGTGCATCTCTAGTGTCGGCTCGAATCTCCAAAGCTCCCACCCTATCAGAAAGGTCGGTGGCCCACTCCGGCAGCTGCTCATACCAGCCAGGCGGCTGGCTGTACCATGCCGGTGCATCTGACGGTGCTGGTGCTGGTACTGGTGGTGCCTGTGTAGACCATGGTGGTGGAGCTCCGTACCACGCAGGAGGGGCCTCTATCCAAGTGGGCCTCTCGCTCACGCTGGCGCGGCGAGAAGATGATCCTGAAGCTCTGGCGGGACGTGGGGAACGTCTAGGCATGTCAAGAGCTATGTCCGGCTGATCCGGAAACGTGCCAAAATCCTGCTCAGCTCCTCCTCCTCCTCCCTCATACTGGTCTCTCATCTCCTCCTCCTCAACTACAGGTGGTGGTGGGACATATGGAGGGGCTGCAATCCTGTTCGCATGCATAGCAGCGAACGTCTCCTTCCAGTTATGGCGTCCAGCCATAATGGAATACTCTGGGAGCCACTCAATGCCTCTCCCCGTCTTGCTCTCCCATGGCATAGCTGCGTAAGGTGGACCTCTATGGGTGGGGAAGATGAGGCCTCTAGTCATAAAGGCCTGAAGTCCTAGGGGTACAACAGCTATACGTGTACATACAGAAAAATCTACCCCTAACGCCCTAGAAAGGTGGGTGACTATCCCACCATATCCAATGTTACCAGCCCTCTTGTTCTTTAGCTTGCTCATGGTAGCAGCTAAGAGGGTGGCGCAGTCAGCAGGTCGTCCATATAGCATGGAGTAGAGAAGAAAGAGCTCATCCGTCTTGATCTTCTGAGGTGTCTCCGTCCTAGGGAAGAGACACTCAGAAAGTATCCGGTGAGCAATCTTCAAGGCTAAGTGATACATCAACTTAGCCTTGGTATCAGCTGGTTGCCAGCGGTCCTCGCTGGCATAGATCATGGCTACCTCCTCCCAGAAATCCTTGGCGTAAACGCCGCTGGGGAAACGACCATTGAAGGTCTCTTGGAACCCAAAGAAGGCTCCAAACTCCCGGATGGAGAAATCATAGTTTCTTTCCATCAGCCGGAAAGAAACTGTCTTATCAACATGGTTGTGCTCAAAAGATATCACAACCTCTCTCGTGATCTCCTCATATGCGTCTTCTCGGATAGCCGAAAAGACGATAAGACCGGCTCTATCTAAGAGCCAAGTAAGGTCCCCTATGACATGTAGAGGAGCTAAATCCTCCAACAGTAGGTACCTAGGTCCTATAACAGCCCTCTTATGGATCCTCTCTAAGGCGTCGAGATGATCCTCGTGAATGGTGGGGACCCTAGGGCTAGGAGGTGATGGTGATGAAGGTGATGATGGGGGTGAAGGGGATGAAGGTGGTGGTGCTCTAGAGGAGGAAGAGGAAGAGGGGTTGTCCTTCCTCTTTTTATTCTTATCCTTCTCTTTGTTCTTGTCCTTATTTCTCCCGGACACTCTCCTCACAAAATCCATTTTCTAGCAGAACCACGGTCTGTTCTTGGTGTTCCACGGCCGTGGAAGTTACAGAGACCGTGGTTCGTCTCGTCTTTTCTCAAAACTCAACAATCAATCACCAAACTCAGCAATCAATCAGTCTTAGACTAATTTCTTCCAATTCCAATCAGTTCTCCTACAAATTCTATCAAAATTAAGGCCGAATCGACAAAAATAGAGAAGAGCGAAAAAACCTAGGTTTTCGGATTTTAAAATCCGAATTCTGCTTTCCTTGGTGATTTGCCGCTCGAATCGTTGCTTGGATCTCGTTGGTGGTTGGATTTGCTTTAGTTTGGGTCGAAGAATCGTTAAAAACGATTAACGAACAGAGAATTGAGGTGAAGGGTGTGGAATCGGCGTTTTTGGGCGTGGTTTGGGTTTTTTTTTGTGTTGTGTTTTTGTGAAGAACGTGGTTTATATAGTGGCCGGCAAAATTTTTGAAAACCACGGTCTGTCGGGGGGTTCCACGGCCGTGGTTTTGTACGGAACCGTGGTTTTGGTGATTTTTCAAAGGCTTTTGGAAATTACGGTCACTGTAGCTGTCACGACCGTGGTTTAGGCCGTGGAACTCTCTGTAATGCTCCAAAGTCCAAGTTTCGTCACTTTTCTTCAAACTTTCTTTTCCCCTTTTCTTTTCCACTGTTCCTACATCCAAAAACACGAACATACCGGAGGTATCGAAGGCAAAACAAAGAAAAAACGTCTAAACTAAGCTAAACTATGAATCAAAAGCAAAAACATAAATACAATACCTTGGGTTGACTCCCAAGAAGTGCTTTGTTTAAGGTCCGTAGCTAGACCAACTTGCACTTATTCAAGTGTGGTGGGCGCGAACTCTTCAGCTTGGAGTTCCGGAGTGTACTTCTTGAGTCGTTGACCGTTCACCTTAAAGCTTCCGCCCGCTTCACCCCATACTTCAACTGCACCATGGGGGAAAATACGTTTGATTAGAAAAGGTCCGGTCCAACGAGATTTAAGCTTACCTGGAAAGAGACGAAGCCTTGAATTGAAGAGGAGAACTTGATCTCCTTCTTTGAAGTCCTTTGGAATGATATGCTTATCATGCCAACGCTTTGCTCTTTCTTTATAAATCTTGCCGTTTTCATAAGCGTTCAAGCGGAGTTCATCAAGCTCATTAAGGTCCAAGAGACGCTTCTCTCCCGCTTCCTTCATGCTGAAATTTAACCACTTGATAGCCCAAAACGCTTTGTGCTCTAACTCTACCGGTAAGTGACAAGACTTCCTATACACAAGGTTGTATGGTGTGGTTCCTATGGGAGTCTTGTACGCAGTCCGGTACGCCCACAATGCATCATCAAGCTTAAAGGACCAATCCTTCCTAGTCCTTGAAACCGTCTTCTCTAGGATTCCTTTGATCTCCCGGTTTGAGATCTCAACTTGTCCACTAGTTTGTGGATGATAAGGGGTAGTGATCTTGTGAGTAACCCCATACTTAGCTAGAAGAGCTTCAAAGCGCCGGGCAATGAAGTGAGAACCTCCATCACTAATGATAGTCCTTGATGTCCCAAATCGTGGGAAGATGGTCTTGTTAAAGAACTTGACCACTACCATGGCATCGTTGGTGGGAGAGGCAATTTCTTCTACCCATATAGAAACATAATCCACCGCCAAGAGTATGTATTGGTTTCCACAAGATGATGGGAATGGTCCCATAAAGTCAACTCCCCAAACATCGAAAATCTCCACCTCTTGGATGTTATTGAGAGGCATCTCATTCCTCCTAGAGATATTTCCTGTTCTTTGACAAGCATCGCAGTAGGAAACAAAGGTTTGCACATCTCTAAATAAAGTAGGCCAAAAGAATCCAGATTGCAATACCTTAGCGCTAGTCTTGTTCGAACTAGCGTGTCCTCCACAAGGTAGTGAATGACAATGGCGGATGACACTTTGCATCTCATCTTCCGGCACACATCGCCAAATAATGCCATCCGGACCTCTCTTAAAGAGGAGGGGTTCATTCCAAAAGTATTCCCGAACATCCTTAAAGAACTTCTTTCTTTGTGCGTAGGATAGTCCGGGCGGTATCTCTTGACAAACCAAATAGTTAACAAAATCAGCAAACCATGGTTCGTTACCTTTGGAGATTACTTCGATGCACTCCTCAATGATATGTAAGTGTTCGTCCGGGAAGGAGTCATCTATAGGTAAGTGGTCGTCCTCTAGATGTGTTAGGCGACTCAAATGATCCGCAACAGAATTTTCCGAACCCTTCTTGTCACGGATCTCTAGATCGAATTCTTGTAGGAGAAGAATCCATCTAATTAGTCTTGGCTTCGCATCCTTCTTTGCAAGGAGGTACCTGATCGCAGCATGATCCGTGTAGACAATCACCTTTGCACCTACAAGATAAGAGCGAAATTTGTCAATAGCATAAACAATGGCTAAAAATTCCTTTTCCGTAGTGGCGTAGTTGAGCTGCGCTTCATCTAGCGTCTTGCTAGCGTAGTATATGGCATGGGTTCGCCCTTCCTTTCTTTTAGCATCGCACATAACCTCAAAGGGAAAGTTCCAATCCGGAGGTTGGATAATAGGTGCTGAAATTAGAGCTTCCCGAATCATGTTAAACGCATCCAAGCATTCCTGCAAAAACTCAAAAATTGCATCCTTCATCAATAGATTAGTTAGCGGTTTTGATATTTTTGAGAAATCCTTTATGAAGCGCCTATAGAATCCAGCATGTCCTAGGAAACTTCTTATCCCTTTCACCGAAATTGGGGGAGGAAGCTTTTCTATAGTCTCTATTTTCGCCTTATCCACCTCAATCCCTCTACTAGAGATTAAGTGTCCTAAAACAATGTCTTCCTTAACCATGAATTGACACTTCTCCCAATTAAGAACTAGGTTAGTGTCTTCACACCTTTGTAATACAAGAGTAAGGTTAGAAAGACAATTGTCAAAAGAGGAACCATAAACGGAGAAGTCATCCATAAAAACCTCCATTATTTCCTCTATGTATTCGGAGAAGATGGTCATTGTTCGCCCCTAAAGGTGTGTGCAAATAAGCTTTAAATTTATAAAACTAGAATCAAGCAGCGAACCCGCAGTGTACGGATCTACGTAGCTAAGCAAGAATTCCAGAGTATCGAACACAGGGATTTGGGTGGGAACAAATTCACTTATAGATTGTCAAGCGGTAAATATGAGAGTTTTGCAAATATTGGGAAAACAACAATCCTAAAGATCCAGGTATCCAGTTGTGGCAATCGATTCAAGATATACTAATGATATAAAGACAGAGTTGAGATATGCAAAGGTATACTAATGTAAGGTAATCGTACGGTGAAGTTCCAAAAACCTTATGTAACCCACCTAAAAGGCACTCTCTATACAGGTTGTTGAGGCTCAATATAGAAAGATTCTAAAGATGAGAATTAGTGTCAAATACCCAAACTTATAACCTAAAGATCAAGACTAACTTAACCGATTGAGGTTGTTGAGGCTCACAATCGAGGTAGAGGTTGTTGAGGCTCACTACCACCTAGATAAGACAAGCCACAACTATCAACCTATCATCATCTAAGCCACAACTATCAACCCTTCACCTTAGAATTGCTAAAGGGTTTTAGCTAACAACAGTCATATTGATATCAAATTCAAGGTTTAAAAGAATGAAAATTGAAAACTTCCGAAAACCTTCAATAACTTTCAAGTCAATCTCAAATCCACAAATCAAGAACAATAACGTCAATAGATTTGGAATAACACAAACAATCACGAATCTTAGATAAGAAGGAAGAACGGGATGTCAATCCGTCTTCAAATCAAACCTAAATGAGAAGCGAAATCTTCTCACGAGCAATCTTCCAAATCTTCAACTCTTCCGTCAATCCGGAAATCTCAATAGCAAAGTGCAAATCTCTCAATCACAATCTCCGCCAAAATGCGAAATTAGGGCAAATCTAAGCGTAAGCGAAGGTGCGTCTAAGCAGAGGTGACTGAATCTCTCTTCCTCCGTCCTTTTATAGTGTCAGATAAAATATAAGCCCGGCCCAATTGCGTAGAAGATCATGGCTTAAAGTATGGTGTAAAAGATCGCCAAGATCACGATCGTGGAAGTGTTCCACGACCGTAATTTAGAGCGTGGAAATTGTCACGGTTTGTCTCAATCTTTTCACGGCCGTAGAAGTTGTTGGAATGAACCACGCTTCCCTTGCCAAGGTTCCACGGCTGTGGACTTGAACGTGAAAAGAGCGAAGCTCTAAGTTGAAAGTGTTGCGGAAACCGTAAGAGAAGAAGAAAAGAGTAGTTATCCACTTTCCCGGATTCATGCACCACATTCCTTAAAGTTTCCTTCCCTTTCCACATTCTAGACCTTTCTTGAAAGTCCTTAAGATCAAAAGAATGTTATATGACTTGGTGATCTAAATTGAAGTTTCTTATGATTGATTTTGATAATGTTTGAAGGTTATGATGTTTACATGGAAGTTTGATTGATTCATGAGCTTTCTTTATTCTTTACTCTTTGATTAAGTGTATGAAAGTCTTATAAACGAATGAAGCAAGATTTGAGAATGATCTATTGATTAGAAGGCACATTCATCCAAAAGAAGTTTTGCTTTGAGAAGGTACTCATATTTCATCCTAACTTGTGTTTTAAAGCTTTGAAAGACCTTGCTTAGGGACAAGCAAGTGGCAAGTATGGGGTTATTTGTTAGCATGAAATATTGTGATATTTTAGGCACGTTTTCTAAGTGTATTTCATCTATAATGGTAGTCATTGATAAAGCATTGAAGTATTTGTGAGTTAGTTTATCTATTTTGTCGATATAGAGGTCTACATAAGCTTTGTGTTGATTGTAGGCAATTAAGAGCTAAATCCAAACGGATTGAAAGAGAATGGAGTTTTATTGAGCATGTCCAAGGATTGAGGACATCTCTAGGAGCTAAGGATGGTGCTAACTTGAAGAATAGCACGAGACTAAGGAAAATCACGAACTACCTCTAAACCACGCTCTAAAATACGGCCGTACTACATTCCACGTTCAAGTCCACGGCCGTGGAACCTTGGCAAGAGAGTCGTGGTTCATTCCAGCAACTTCTACGGTCGTGGAAAGGTTGAGACAAACCGTACCAATTTCCACGCTCTAAATTACGGTCGTGGAACCCTTCCACGACCGTGATCTTGACGATCTTTTTCGCAATATTATAAGCCACGATCTTCTACATAATGGGCCGGGCCAATATTTTATCTTACACTATAAAAGGACGGAAGAAGAGAGATTCCGTCACCTTCGCTTAGACTTTGCCTACGCTTATCGCACGTGTCTAGGGTTTCAAGTGGAACGTGCGGAGATTGCTATTTCGCGACGGAAAGTTGGAGAAAGAGTGAAAATTGAGAAGATTGTTCGTGAGAAGATTTCACGCTTCATCTTTAGGTTTGATTAGAAGACGGATTGACATCCCGTTCTTCGTTCTTATCTAAGATCTGTGATTGTTTGCATTATTCCGAATCTATTGACATTATTGTTCTTGATTTGTGGATTTGAGATTGACTTGAGATTTATTCAAGGTTTTCGAAAGTTTCCATCTTTCATTCTTTTAAATCTTGAATTTGATATCAATATGACTGTTGTTGGCTAAAACCCTTTAGCAATTCTAAGGTGAAGGGTTGATAGTTGTGGCTTAGATGATGATAGATCGATCGTAAACAGATTGGACCCTGAGAGTTAGAGAGAATCGCCGACAACCCTAAACCACGGTCTGTTCTTGAGCTTCCACGACCGTGGAACTCAAGAACTACCCGTGATTTTGTGTCAGTTTACGAACTTGCTTTTACTTTAATCCAAAGTTAAAGATTTGCTTTAACTTAGTCTTGGCTTGCCTTTTCTAGGTGGTAGTGAAGCCTCAACAACCTCTACCTCGATTCTGAGTGTCACAACCTTAATCGGTTTAGTTAGTCTTGATCCTTGGATTACAAGTTTGGGTATTTGACATTAATTCTTACCTTTAGATCTTTTCTATATTGAAGCCTCAACAACCTTTATAGAGAGTGTCTTTTAGGTGAGTCGTATAAGGTTTTTGGAACTTCACCGTACGATTACCTTACATTCGCATACCTTTGCAAACCTCAACTCTGTCCTTATACCTTTAGTATATCTTGAATCGATTGCCACAGCTGGATACCTGGATCTTTAGGATTGTTGTTTTCCCAATAATTACAAAAGCTTCATACATTTACTCGCTTGACAACATTATAACTGGATTTAACCCCCCAAATCCATGTGTCCAATACTCTGGAATTCTTGCTCAACTATATCGTTCCGTACATTGCGGGTTCGCTTGCTTGATTTCTAGTTCTATAATTAAAGCTTATTTGCACGCACGCTAAGTGGCGAACACTAGACAACCGAAATACCAAATTTGGTCTAAACCAAATCCCCGGCAACGGCGCCAAAAACTTGTTCATTCCAAAACATGTGTGCAAATAAGATTAAAATTTATATCCTACAATATAAGCCTGAACGATATGCGAACCCGTAGTGTACAGATCAATCGTAATAACGGCAAATACTCCAAGGTCGAACACAAGGATTCGGTGAAACCGAATTGAGAAAGCAATCTAACTAAGACGATAATGCAAATAACAATGAACAAAAATAAAGACAAGAATATGTATAATAATTGGGAAACGCAGATTCTAGAGATCAAGGTATCCAATTGTGGTTTTCGATTCAAGACTTCTAAAGATGTAAAGGACAAAGATGGTATTGCAAAGGTAAGGTGTTACAAAAGTGGGATAGATCACGGGGGATGTCTCACTATCCGCTATTCTAAACCAAAGAAACTTATCACCGGGTAAGTCTCAAAGCTTCAAGGGAAATGAATGATATTCTCAAACCAACCACTCAACCTAAGGGAATAGAATTAACCATCACCGGGTAAGCCTCAAGTTAACTTACAAAGGCAAGAGGAAGGCATACTCAAACCTAATAAAGGACAAACTTTTATTACCTAGAACTCATTATCATTGGCAACCAAGAAAGGGAATCACCGGGTAAGTCTCTTCCCAAGCTTGGATATAGGTTAGGAAGATTCAACAAGGCTAGGGTTTAGGCAATCGATCTTTAACCAATGCTTAAGGATAAGGCCTTATAGGTATGACAAAAGAAACCACGGGTGAATCTTAGGAAATCTCGGCTGCAATTCTCAAAAACAACCCGTGAAAACGTAAGTGCGAAGGTTAAATCTCAACTCTCAGGGTCCAATATGTTTGTAAAGGTCAATCTATCAACTACCAACCAATTGCCCTAGAATCGCAAGGGTTTTAACCAACAATCATCATATTCAAATCAAGAATGAAATGTGTATTCAAGAATAGAATGCAATCAAATAAACCAAAAGAAACACAAGAATTATTACGCAAGGTCTTCTCTAATAACATAAACCGAATCAATCAAATAACAAACTCCGTTCTTGTGTTCTAAAGGTAAGAAATTAAAAAATAGAAAATCTCACAAAGTATCTCTCAATATCTAATGTAAATCAAGTACGGGTTGTCAATCAGTTTCCAAAGCACGAATCCAATCCTTCCGTTGCGAAAATGCCGCCTTCTTTCCAATTGATGTTGTATTCCATAGTGTCTCGTGTGTCCTTTCATCCTTGTTTGTGTCTATCTTATATAACAAAGTTAGGGTTTGAAAGATTTCGTTTTGGGCTGAAAACGTAGAAACCACGGCCCAGCCCAAAGTAAATCTCGGTCGTGGAAACGTGTCCTTGTCTGAGATTTCTTCTAAGAGGCGTATTTTCTCTTTGTTCTTCTTTGTACCTTCCAAAACCTGACTTTATACTTCTAAGTTCTCCAATGCTTCCATTGTGGTCCACCTTGATCAACCGTTCATGAATGCTCCAATTCCCCTCCAAATTAACGCCAATTCACCTACAATCATCATAAATGTAAGAGCCTTAGCTTTATAGGGATACCGCCACCGCAATTATTTTCAACGCATGTGCGGTGCCGCCCCCGTGGTTCTGGTGAACCGCCCCTACGGTTTTGCAGGGTGGGCGCCGGTTTTATTGACCGTCTTGCTTTCCTCTTTTTCCCTTTGCTTCTTCCTTAAGTATTTTTCCTTCTCCTCCAGATGGGGGTGTCCATCTCTCTTTCCAGCTTTACCTCCACTTCCACGTTCATCTTCTTCTCTCTTCTTCCTTGAGTTTTCTTTGGATTTCCTTCAAGAGTTGAGCTTTGTGAAGCTTTGCTGTGTGGTGATGATGGTTTGAGGTTGTTCAGGTGATGAGCATGGTGTTGTGTGTTGTGTCTTGAAGAGCCAGGCTTGTGAGAGTCATTTCTGAGTTGCTGAGGTAGGTTTCTTTCCTTCTTCTTCCTTCTTTCCTTCCTTCTTCTTCTTTAGTTTAGGAATTCTCATAAGTTGATCTTGTGTTCCTCTCTTGGACAATTATTGACATGTATATGTATGTATGTATGCTTTTGATTTCCTTGGGCAATGGAAGAAGTGAAGAGATTGAGCAAGAGGAGCAAAGAGAAGTAGAGAATCGCCCCTTTGCTGTACAGCCGCCCCTGCGGCTGAGCCCGTGTCGCCGCCCCTGCGGTGTGTCGCCGCCCCTGTGTCTTCTTGCTTCCGCATGTGCGTTGTCCAAACCATAACAATATTGGTATGTGTCTTTCCTTTCCCTTCTGGCTTAGCTTGAGAATGAGGCTAGGCTAGAATTGTATATGATGAGTTTGATGATGTATATGTTGAGGTAATGCCTTAGGCATTTGTGAGTTATGTTGAGGTGTTGAGGTTTAGATACGAGGTATGGTTTGAATATGATTATGGGGTGTAGGAGGTGGATCTCCTAACCTTGGCAGTGATTGATATTGTGTGTGCCTTGCTGATGCAGACATTGATCATTTCCTCGAGGGAAAACTATGATGTGGGTCAAGTTTACGTTTGTATCAGGTAAGTCCATTGGACTTACTTAGCGAGCAATTGTGGATTTGAGTCATTGTGATAGTGGTGTTTGTGCATATGATTATGGCATTTATAACCTAAACCTAACTAGGACGACCACATATGTATATTTAAAAGGCCCAAGTGTATTATAACGGGCTGTGTCCACTTGTCAAAGCTCGACGATGAGTGGAGAAGGTGCTTTGAAAACGGTACTCTATGGGAGAGGTAGATCCCCATGCAAAAGCTGTGTGAAAGGGGACAAAGGCGGGGTTCTAAGGTTCCTCGTGTAACAAAAGATGTTGAATTAGTAATGGTATAACGTAATTGAATATAATAAACGGTTTTGATGTGAGCATTTCATATTGTGATGTGTTGATGTGTTTGTATGTGTTATTACTTTTATTCTTATGCATGAATTGTTAGCTAACGGTTGTATACCGTGTTGTAGATATTGTGCAAGATAGGAAGACTACAGAGTGAGCCAAATGGGTGATCAACCGAGGGCTTCCGTACATTAGGTTGTGCGAGAATTTTGGGATATTTTGTACTTGTATGGATATGTGTTTTCCGTTTTGTACTCGGCTGTGTTTTGTAAACCTTTTGGATGTATCTATTTATACAGTTTTATGTGTTTGATTTTATATCTATATGTGCCTTGTTGTAAGATTCAGTGAACTTGTTGTCAGGCTAGGGTCAGGATCCACTGTGAGATCCTAGCCCAGTAGCGGCCGGAGTCTTGCGGATTTGGGGTGTTACAATAAAGCTTGTGTAGATCTTGATTCCAACATAATAGATGAATATGACCATAATTTCCACGAATGTATGTCTATGTACGCAAAAGAAAGGGAAAAACTACCTATAGGCACATCTATACTAAGGACATATTTCAAGTCATCCCTCCATCACCATAATTTGTTATTTATGTTGAGTCTTGAAGGAATCATTACTTCTAGATCGGGCAAATAACGAGATATCCTATATCAAAGGGAGAGGGAAAATATTGTGTTTTTGGGATTCACATACAAGGATTTCGAGAATAGATTAACAAGAACAAGTAATAAATAAGTTGCAAGATCACTAAAACATGCATTTAAATAGATTGCAATTGATAATTTGAAATTTGAATGTAAATCATGTTATACAGGGGATCACTTCACTTTATTGTCTCGTGCATAAGACAATTGCTTGTCATACATCGATGGTTGTCAACTCCATCAATTTTCACGTACATAAGACTTCCACTATTCACACATAGAACAAAGTATTATGTGCATGAGTGTCTCGGCTCTCGTATTTTTCCATCAACAACTTAAAGAACATATAGAAAATGAAGATGCACAACTCGGTTCTCGCATTTTACAAGGAACAATTCAAAGACTTCCATAGCTCTCATAGATATACATTCAATCATTTATAGAATCATATCAATATCATAGATCAATGCAGTAGGACTCTCCAAACCCTTGAAAAGATTGAAATTAGCCAAACATAACTAAATAATACTCAAAGGATTTACTAATCGAAGGAAACAAAACCGCTCGATCGGCCAATACTACATTTTTGTCATTGGGAACTTCGGTAAAAAATGAAAAGAGTATGTTAAAACCCGAAGGTTGTATGTCTTATTTATAAGGATGAAATTTAACATATTCCCCCTAGGATCTTAAGATCTTTCAACTCTACCAAATCATATCTTTCAAAAAACGATAAGAGTTGTTGATGTGGGGTTGAGGCCGCAATTGACGATCTAGATTGAAGTCCCCAAAGCTTCAACCTTTAGATAATCCCGGCTAGCGTATTTCAAATGAGGGCGAGATCAGTAACCTGGAGGGGCGAGATTGTTAGCAAAACAAAGAACAAAAATGGCGAGATATGGAACGATGATGGCAAGATTTCAGAAGATGATTATGGAATGAAATTGATGGAAAATATGAGAAGATAAGAACCAAAATATACTTGCAAAAACTTGATCAATTGGACTAAAACCCCAACAATGATTTACCTTAACCCTTCCTTCTTCAACCTTACACAAGTCTTCAAATTTAGACAAGCGTAAGGATGGACTAGAATTGACTAGTAGCATCAACCTCTAAAGAGATTAACACACAAGCACAACCTAGCAAAGACTCACAACGATTTAATCAAAGGCTCTCTTTTTAATTGAATAGGAATCAATAAAATAAAAACTTCATAAACGAAGTAACGAGTATCTCACAATATTGTGGATCGAAATATCAAATCTAAGCTAGTCGACTATCTCGACCCTAGGGTGTACTTATAGCCGAAATCGTAAAAAGAATATAATAACTTAAAAATATAAGATACTTTTAGAATGTCTAGAACTTTAAAGGTATTATAATAAAATAACTAACTAGAAGTCTTCTAATCTTCAATTTGTGACTCCTCTATGTCTTCATACGTGTGTGACTCCTTCACACTAGTCTCCATGGTTAGAATTGTCATCAATGTAACTAAGGAAGACTTAGACACAAATAGATCACCTATGGTCTCCTTAGAAGCTAAGAATGTCAACAAGATAGAAACCTCTTCTTGAATGGTTCTCGCTTTAGATCTAGTGATAGATCCTTCCATGATAGGTGAAGGTAATGGTTGAGACTCCTTCTCTTTCAATGCTCTTGCTCTTGATCTTGTGATAGGTTCATGAGTAGTCGGACGTGTTGGGGATGGTCCCTCATAAGTTGTCGTTAATGGATAAGTACAAAGCAAATATGTCCAGTTGGACGGGCTAAAAGATAACCCAAAATAAAAGGGAAGAAAGATTGACGTCAAAATGATCATCGTTGATAGGCCGTCAATGGGCTTGGTTGAGCCCTATCGACGGTTTGACCTAGTAACTTTGGCATGACGCTTGCTCTTTGACTAGTTTTCATGTGCGAGTCATGTGCCGGGTGAACGGAGTTCAGTCGGTCGGGCAAGGTGGGTCTCGTCGATTGACCCACATTTACCGATGTAATCTTTGTCTTCACTCTAAAATTTTGGTCATTTTCGTCTTGCCCTTGACTTATATAACCGTAGGGAGACCCTTAGTGTGTATGAGGTTATTCGTGACAAGTAGTTAGATTTATGTTCCGCAAATACCTGGAATACCTGTGACATAAACTAATCAGTAGATCTCCAAAACACAAAAGGGAAGGAAATCCGATAAGCTATGCAATTGTGCTCAAAAGTGTTAAGGGATGAATAAGAATGAGAATGGATAAAAGACACTAAAATGAGTTTGATCAGTACATACGTGTTCACTCGAGTCGTGCATATGAATTTGAATTGCATCACGTGCACACACAATGTCCATGTGCACGAGTAAAATAAAAACCAATATTCATCTCGTGTCCAAATGTTTCTTTTGGTTGGGTTCAGGATTGTTAAAGGTACGGTTTTCTTCGGATTCATGTCTAATTTGGTTACGGTTCTACGGTCCAGGTCTATTTTACGTCAGGTTTCGTGTTCTTTAGTTGTTATGAATATCGGGTTGGGGCATGTCCGTTTTCGAGTCAAGTCAGATTTAGACACCTCATCCCACACCCCAGTACAAAGCTCTCGTGTATCAGCGCAGTGAAGTGCCAAGGCTGAATGAATATCATGCATAAGCCTACACTGTTGCCGAGTTATTTGTCTTCAGGCTCCGGTCCATAAACCTCCGACTCTCTGATACATGCCAGGCACTTTCCTGAGCAAGAAATCTGTCTCAATTCCACATCCAAACATATTTAGTTGGATTTTCATTTCCTCTCAGATACCAAGGGGCCATGTCTAATCATTGTATATGCGCACACAGGAACGAAGAGACGCAAAAACAAAATAGCTACGCCTGAAAAACTGAATGCAATAATTAGACGAGAGACAGTTCAAAGGATAACTAATACACTCAACTGGGTTCACAAATGCAAGGGATCCAATCCAATCCAATTTACATCATATCCCTAAGATCATAAAAATTAATCCTAAATTGCTTGAATTACAGCCCTCATTTGCTTTACTTGACACCTGACTGTCCAACCCGTCTCCTTACAGCAACTATTTTTACCACCTTCATTCGCACAACCGTACTTTTTTATCTAATAGGGAGTATATCATATACTTATACTAACTCTATACACGATTCATCTAGACAATTGATTGAGTACAGCACAAGTTGATCACCCATACCAGACTATCTATGTAGTCATTTGCACAGGTTCCGCCGCAGAGCCGTTCTCCTGCACTGCAGTTCCATAACACTGCAAATCCGAGTTGCTTGGCGTGTTTTCATCTTTCTCATTAGCATTTCCATTGTCATCTTCATCTTTGCCACCCAAAACACTATCAGCTTCCTCACTGCTGTCCAGCACACGTGACTTGCTATCGCTGTCATCATTCTCATTTTTGGCGTTGTCAATATTACCAACATTTGGATCCTGTGTCATATCATCATTGACACAATTTTTATACTCATTTGCGTCCATCGAAGGAATTGGGGCTCCAGGCGACTTGGATCTTGGGCTAGTGGTTCCAGATATTACTGAGAGTATATCATGTTTCAGATTGAGATCAACCCATTTACCCTCCACCCAATCTCTGGAAATTCTAAGGTCTTTTCTCAGTACATCTATGGACATATTCTCGCCTGCAACAATTACACAACGAGTACATTGAGATAGTTTTAAGAATAAAACTGATATAGCACACACCTACTCCAAAAACAACGAGTTTGGTGCATAGAAAGAAATTTTGTTTCTGGTTTGGACAATTTACCTACAGAAGTGAGAAAATTAATTCCTTGTAAATGTCAATACATGAATATATTTAAATAGATTAGCTTGTAAAGGCATCTAAGAGCTACTTCCATCAATTTCATCGACTTGACAAATTTCCAGTATAGCTAATTCTGGTACATTACCGGTCTTAATTTAGATATTTCTTAATGTGTTTGTTTGGATAATGCAATAAAATTTATAACACTATTATTTAGTTGACTTTAAAAACCAAACTATGCAATATTACATGTAAAATGCATTATAAATAGTATATGTAGTATGCTGTTACATGAGAGAAGTGCTGCCAATAAGACACTATATTGTAAAAAAACATCACTTCCAGTGAAAGGCATTTCCAGGCATAAAAGTTTGCATTATAAACACGTGATTTGCATCCACACAAGCCCAATAAGCAAGCCTGGTTGTAAGATGCAGGATTTTAGGGTGCTGGAAAAAACGGAATTATTCAATCATTCTTGATACTTATTATCTTCTCTTTTACATTTGACTCAAGCAACGTGATCAAAACAATGTGAGAAAAAGGCTGGTACCTGGAATGTGAACCTGAATCTTTTCACTACTATCGCTTACTATAGTTATGACACCTTCCCACCAGCCATCATTCCACCATGCGTCAACTTGTGCTCCAACTTCAACCATGGAGTTGGGGAAATCGATATGGACAGGTTGTGGTCTAACCACAGGTCGTACAGGGGATCTTATCGCAAGTCTATCTGGTGCAGCCAACCTAAAAGCTCGGATCCATTCCTACAGGAATAGTGAGAAGTGATATTACTTTTTAAGTATATCAAAAAGACATAATGTCTCATCATAATCATGGCACCAAGAATGCAGAATGTCATGGCAATAGAAATAATTTTCCTAAAACGAAATCAAGTAATATCAAGGGTTTACTAATTATTAGATTCCTTCTAAAATGAAAGACGGTTAAAAGAAATCCGATTGTGGAATATTATACTGAAGAATATACAATGATGAGCAATAAAGCCACTAAGCATGGCAATAACAACATGTCATAAATTTCCGGAAAAAAGAATCATGCAGACACCTTAGGTTTGTAAACACTGATATATTACTACTTTAAGACCCCTGAAATAAATTGAGGGAAGATACTGAGAATCTCAATCAGGAGAAAATAAGTAGAAGTCTGACTTTAGGTTTAGGTCCCTTTGCTCAACCTGGGATTCTCATTCTATCTAGCAAACTTTGACCACAATGCACATGTGAAAAGATATATTTCCTGATTGGAACAACAGGATCAAAAAACAAGGGCTAAAAAGAGGAGAAAAAACAAAAGAAAAAAAAGGGTGACGGCTTTAATAATAAAGTAAGAAGCATATTGATTATTACTTGAATAGCAGTATAAATTTTGATGTTTTGCATTACCTCAAGCTTCCCACATCCATCTTCATCATCCACATCATCATATTGTACCTTCATATGTTTCTGGGAAATCTCTAAGACAGTACACCTAAACCAGCAGCCTCGGATGCCACTATCTTGGCAGAGAAATTCTATCTTAGCCCCAACCTTGAAAATCCAACCATGCCAGCGTCGGAATTCAAGATTCCTAATGTTCTGACAAAGTGAATCAAACATCATCTTTACTGGCTTTCCAGAAAACTGGGCATCAGAGTGAGCAGTCAAAAAGCTTTGCTGCTCTCCATAATTCCTGCTCCTTTTAGTTCCTCGCATTAAGTTTTCTCCAGCTTCAGAATCCTTAATGGAATCTGATTGTAAGGCATAGCATAGTGATTCCAGCTTGAAAAAGTTGCCAGTTTCCAAGGAGGATAGGATTTGCTGACCAAAATATCCCTTCAACTTACTCAGATCAAATGACTTTATTTTGTTATTTCTAAATTGTCGAGAGCAAAGGTGTACTCTGGTCAGCATATTAGGTGGAAGCCGATCTACATATTTCTCAAAGTGCTCCCGAGTTAGCACCACAGCAGGGCCATCAACACATTCTGCACTAATAACTTGAGTATAGGGGGTGTAGAAGACTTCTTTGGGATGGGAGTTCCGTACTCGAACCGTGCTCTTGACTTCCTGAACGTGATGAAACCATCTCACTTTGACTTTCTTCTGCCCTTTCTTGTCTTCATACATATCTTCTATGTATGCAACATACTGGTTCTCTTCATTAGCCATCACAAATACAAACGACTGAATCTGGTTTAAGAATAAAGGAATAATATAAGTGAGAAACTCCATCTGATAAGTTCAACATGCCAAATTGCAAATGATGCCATGAATTGGATGATATAGATATACTTACAGAAATGGTCGTCTCATTCCTGCTGAAGGAAGGGTAGTGATGTAGCTGTCTATTACATATCCATGAAGCCCCTAGCCACCGGATATCAGAATAAGGATTCCTAATGCAATTTGCACGATGATTCTGAAAATAGAAAACAAGGTTACTTTAAATGCACAGACCTATATAAATATATACCTTGTAAGGAATTTAGCCCTCAAAGAATACCATTTTGTGGGATTCATGGATTTGTTGATTCTTCAATTCAACAGCATTCAACTTAGATGATTCCATGGCATGGGCAGAGCCCCTAGGCGAATCTGTGACAAGCATAAGATAATGTTAATTCTCTATCCCTATAAACATCATCTCTGCCAGATTCTTGGGTACTACAGAGTCTTTCTGATTGATAGTTGCAGGACAAATGATAGTAGGTCATATATGTTATTTAAGATATTTGTGGCAGGTTATAGAAGCAGATTTACAACTTCGCAAGATAAGGCCAAACACTGCCCCTGCCTCCAGAACACCATGCAGTTCGTGTAGCAGAGATGAGAGATTTTTGTGCTTGAATATATGGGTAAATTAGGGCACCTGAGTTCACCTATTCACACGCATACACCAAAACATTTTTGTGCCGTAAAAGGGTTGAGAAAAAGATGAGTAAATCAGTGATGTTTTGCAAGTCAGACAGATATTAAACAGGCATTAGGTACGATTAAAGAATCGCTTGATGCAACCACCGACTGGAATCATTTTGACAAAATCATATACAGGCACAAACAAACAATCTACAAGTTGCTATTAAAGGGTATCAAGCAGGAGAATTTACCTTGCAGCTTCTGCTTACAAAGCATGGAAGTAAGCCAGTCAACAACCTCTCTTCTTGACCTCCATTTAAACCCACCACGGCAGCCATTTTCTGATCCATAAACATTAAGAAACTCATCCGCTACAGCATAGACCATGTGCCTTAGGCTTCTCTCCGTGCCCACAACAGCTAGTATTGACTCCCCAAAGGAATCTTTCAAGATATAATGAACTATACGGCTTCCTCTCTCCTGAGACACAAACTCCTCTTTCCACTCTACAAAAGACATATTACTTCTACTCATTTACAAGAATCCTTCAGTGCCCGATTCAGTTGACGTCTCAAAACCCTAGATTACAGTTGACCGCGGCGCTAACCCCAGAAAGCCGCAACAAAAATCAAAATTCAACTCACAGGAGCTAGGGGAAACTGAAAGTAGGCAGTGTCCAGAAACATGTATAAAGCACTAGAAAAGCACATAGATGAGACGATCTAGAGCTAGAACTAAGTGAATACCGGATGGACAGCGTGTCAAAGCGTGAAGTGGTGTGAGCATTTGACTTTGGCCATAGATGCTGCAAGAAGCCATGAAAGGAGGCGAAGGGTTTGTGGATACGTAGGAGCTTAATTGAAGCTTTGATCGCAGATGAAGAAGGGTCAAAAGGAAGAACGAAACGGAGATTGAAGGATGCGGTGAGCAACCAAGTTGTTCTTATTCCGGTTGGGTAGGTTGAAAGGGGGAAAGGGGAGAGGGGCGTAGAAAATGGAGGGTATAGCGGTCGCAGGGTTTTGGGGAGTGGGAATATGCCAATGCCATAGACGATTGAGCTGAGGAGAAAGAGGAGAGAAAGGGGTAGTTGAGTTGGTAAGGGGAAAGAGGTTGAACTTGGACCACTGGGTTACGCTCATGGATTATTGCATCCGAGGCCCAATCTTTATATATATATATATATATATATATATATATATATATATATATATATATATATATATATATATATATATATATATATATATATATATATAGAGAGAGAGAGAGAGGGGGTGCGGTTATATGGGAACACTCTTAACGTGAGAACAATCGTACACCGTTGCATGTGAGCATTAAGGGTTGAGATTTAGAGTAGATATCAAAAATAATAATAACTACGAATAATATATTAAATGATATGACACATTCGTAACAACTCTAATAATAATTACGAATTTGTTCTCATGTTCTCACGTTAGGGGGTGTTCTCATAAGATCTATACTATATATATATATATATATATATATATATATATATATATATATATAGGGTGTGGTTACCATGAGAACAACCTCTAACATGAGAACATGAGAACAATCACAGACCGTAAGATTGTTTATTATTAAGGGTCGAGATTTAGGGTTAGTATCGTAATTATTAATAATATTTCAACACACACACGCGCTTCCAAATATAGCACAATTTGGAATCCCTAATTTCACTTCATACAAGCTGCACATTGGGAAAGACGGTTTTAGGGTTGTGGCGGTCGAATAGGGTGTTCTGAAGCCGAATCAACGAACCTCCCGGTGTTGGTGGTGCAACAAAGACGACGAGGAGCATTCCGGAACTCAGTTGCGGTTGTCCTGTACTGCGTCCGGCTACCTCCAGGCGGCTCGTCGTGGATCTAGATCAACCGGCGGCTCGTTTGCCCTCTACTGCGTCCGGCGACCTCCAGGCGGCTCTGCGTCAGGCGAACTCCAGGCGGCTCTGCGTACGGCGAACTCCAGGCGACTCTGCGTCCGGTGACCTCCAGGCGGCTCTGCGTACGGCGAACTCCAGGCGGCTCTGCGTACGGCGAACTCCAGGCGGCTCTGCGTACGGCGATTCGGTTGTGGCCGCACCAGCAGCGGTTTTTCTGTCGTTGTAATTCGCCGGCTGTTCAGGATCCTGCTTACCCTAAATACAAGGTCTGTGAACTTCCCATTTGAGGTTTTGAGTTTCTGCATTCATAGATAGAAGGATTGCTATATTTCTTTTACAATAAACTTTCTACTTAATTTTACAAAATAGAAGCTCAATCAAATCAAATGGAACAAAGCCGGAGGAGAGGGAATAATAGCTAAAATACTTGTGATCCATCCCAAATTTGTCCCCAGTAAACACTTCCAAAAGCACCTTCTCCGAGCTTGTTATCATAATTAAAATAGTTAGTACCTTTTTCTGAAACTAAGCTGCACTTGTTTTTTCTCCGAGCTTGTTATCGTATAAATTATTCGTAATTACTATGTATTCATAATTTCAATAATTATGAATAAATGGTGCAAAAACCATGTTGTACCTTTTTCTGAAATTTGGAGGTTTGGTGTACGGGTTTTCACTTTGTTTATTTGATGGTTGTTTTTGCATACTAACTTATTATTACGTTATATGTAGGGGAATTTGTTTCGTGTCAGAGATCTATTGTGAAGTTTGCTTGATTGGAGAGGACATTTTCGGGGGTAATGACAGATTCTTCTATAGGTATGTCTTGCTTGCATTGCTTGATTGAATATTGTTGGTGGTTTTGTGATTGGTGTGTTGATATTTGCTTGCATTGATGTTTTTGATTAATTATGAATAATCTTAGACCGACCTTAAAGTAATGTTGGTGGAATATGTTGATGAAATATATTCTATAATTACGAATGATATTGATGTTGCGCTTTTTGTTATCAACAATATAGTTTGTAAATATTATTCATAGTTATTAATTTGTTTTACGCGTTTTAAGCTTATGTTCTCTACTATAAGTTAACATATATGATGCATATGTTTTCAACTAACTACGAATAATGCGAATATGAAGTGCATATTAGATTTGAAAACATAAACTAACTATGAATAATTATTGTGTAGACTATTTATGTATGTTAATACTGTAATTATATGGAACGCGTATTAGGTTTGAAGAAACTACACTAACTAGGAATAGTAACTGTGTATACTGATTATGTTTATTAGCTATGTTGTCATTTTTTGTGTTGTATAATAAAAACTATCTTGTGTGTTAGATAATGAAGACTATTTTGTTTTATGCTATTTCAAAAATTATGAATAATGCGAATATGAAGTGCATTTTAGATTTGAAAACATAAACTAACTACGAATAATTATTGTGTAGACTATTTATGTATGTTAATACAGTTATTATATATGGAACGCATATTTGGTTTGAAAAAACTAAACTAACTATGAATAATTATTGTGTATATACTAATTATGTATACCTTTTGTTATAGTATGTACCGGTTGTGAAAGAAGTTGGGATAGGGTTTGACCGCATGTATAAAAAGTTTACTAGCAATTTGGATGTTGCCCTTCGCTTTTGTGAAGATCGTGTTGATTTGACTGATTTTGACATGGCTAGTCCTCATATTGTTAGTTGATTTATTGTATTGTTTTAAGCTTCTACTGAGTTTTTTTTATTTCTTGTATTTGTTTCAAGATAATGTTCTCACTGAGTTGTAAGATGCATCACTTTGTGGTGTGTTTCCATATGAAGACTGTTGTGGCTGAGATACTTGATATTCGTAGAGATTCCGACATTGATTACAACTACTTTGTCACTCGACTGGTACGGATTAGTTTGAAAAATCAATTTAATCGTTGGATTCGTAATTATTCATTGTTTATTACATTAATTTCAGGCGTTGCTCTTTGGTCTATACCTTATTGATGTTGGATTAGACGTGATGGGTGGAAGGATACGAGAGGTAGAGGAAGCCAAGGTTTTGAAGATGGCGTGGAAAGATAACAGGTATCTGATGACATTGGAATATATGCTATGAGACATATGAAAACATACAAAGGGGATGCTAAGTGGGAATGTGGCTTCAAGTATCAAAGAGTACAGAGTCTAAAGACATTAAGGGTTCAATATTTGCACCGAATCCTTACCAGTGAGATCAATGAGGTTAAGGAGAACCTTTTGAATGCCTTGGAGATGGGTGCTAAACAGATTGACGAGTGGACATCAAGAATGGATGATAATGATGATCGTTTAGATAGACTTACTTGACTTAATGTAATCTACTAGTAGCAACTTGACATCTTCAAACTTAGCTGTGTTTTTTGTTTTTTATGACTATTGTTGGATTTATTTTATTTATGTCTACCTTGATTTGACTGATTTTTAATCGATGTGGCGTGTGTTTTTTTTAGGATATGTGTTTGACATAATAGCGATTATTCGTAATTACAGCCGTTTTTTACGTGAGATATTATAATGTATACAAGCAGTTATTCGTAATTACAAACGTTTTTTAAGTGAACTATAACAATGTATACAAGCATTAAGTTCGTAATTACAAGCGTTTTTTCTAGTGAGACATAACAATGTATAGAAGCATTAAGTTTGTAATTACAAACGGTCAATGCTAAGATCGTTTAGATATACTTCATTTAGTTAATGTACTCTACTACTAGCAACTTGAAATCTTCAAACTTAACTGTTTTTATGGTTTTTTAGGATTATTGTTTGACTTATTTTGTGAATGTCTACTTTGATTTGACTAGTTATTAATCGATGTGTTGTGTATGTTTGCATAATTTACACTATGAAGTTTCAAAACCAAAATGCCAATAATATATTACTTACTTGTGTTTGACATAATAGTGATTATTCGTAATTACAAACGTTTTTAAAGTGAGATTTAACAATGTATATAAGCAGAAAATTCGTAATTACAAACGTTTTTCAAGTGAAATAATACATTGTTGATAAGCATTTATTTTTAAAGATAAAACAACAACTATTAATCAAAAGTCTTAAGTCCTAAATGGAATGAAAGGTTTCAATAATTACGAATTCAAATAATGTAAAATAACATTAAATATATTCTACATAACTTCCTTGCAGTCGCTTACATTGACTTGTCGAGCTATCAGCAAATCCTTGTCTACTACACATCAAAATCCTATGCTTCATAGTTCCATTCGTATCCTCACGAGAAGCTCCCCTTCTAACATCAAACCCAACTGTAGATGCATAGCTCTTATAAAAAGTTTCTCCATCCTCAATTGCTTTGAACCTCTTTCCAATTGTCGGTATCAACATTTCATCGCATGTTGGTATCCTCATCACATTCTAAATTTTGAAAAATGAAATCCATATATTCGCCTTCTTGAACTGCATTAGACTTATGAACCTCCCATTGTTTGGTTGTGCCTGAAAAATCAAATACTCTATTAGACGTCAATTTATTTTATTCGTAATTATAATGATCTTTTCAACTGAAACTAAAATGATACAATTGTGTTATTCGTAGTTACTCTGTTTATTATATTTATTATCAACCTGGAATTTGTTTATTCGTAATTATAACGATCTTTTCAACTGAAACTAAAATGATACAAGTGTGTTATTCGTAGTTAATCTGTTTATTAGATTTATTATCAACATCGAATTTTTTTAGTCTATCAGTTCTTCGTACGAGTTTCAACAATGCAACTATACAATTCTATCGGTTATTCACACGAGTTATGTCAAACCGATTTCAATTACAAAGAGTAAATTTGAATACATACACTTACTCAGATTTGCATATGGAGAAACAAACTGCTTTCTTGACGGGATATGATTTTCTTGACTGGATATGACAGCTTGTTGAATTCTGTTGTTATGATCGACTTGAACATATGTTGTAGAGAGCCGGAATTGAATAAATTTGCAAATGCACACTCAATCTGAGTTTTCCATTGTTTCGTTTTTTTATTTGACGGAATTGGGGAGAACTGTTAATGGAGTTTACGTATAATAGAGAGGAGGAAGGAGATATTTGGTGAATCTTTTTTAAATAACGGTTTCCTATAATACAATATATATTTTAAAAAACAATTAAGAGAGAGTGGGTTCACTCTCTTTTAATGAGAGTGAGTAATTATTATACATTAATTGGTTTTCTATTTATCATTTTCTACCATTAATCTAGACCATTGAATTTTAAAAATTGGATGGTCACGATTTGTTCTCATGTTCTCATGTTAGAGGTTGTTCTCATATGATCTATCCTCTATATATATATATATATATATATATATATATATATATATATATATATATATATATATATAGAGAGAGAGAGAGAGAGAGAGAGAGAGAGTATAGATCCTATGAATACATGATAACAAATTCGTAATTATTATTAGTTTTGTTACGAATGTGTCATATCGTTTAATGTATTATTCGTAGTTATTGTTGGTTGAGTGGATTATTCGTAGTTATTGTTGGATTCCTAATTATTATTATTCGTAGTTATTATTATTTTTGATATCTACTCTAAATCTCAACCCTTAATGCTCACATCCAACGGTGTACGATTGTTCTCTTGTATACACGTTAGGGGTGTTCTCATGGGAACCACACCCTATATATATATATATTTATATATGATAGCTTTTCATTTTTACCTTGCTACCCTTTATTTTGTAATTTTTTTACAGATATGATATATTACGTCCCTTTGTCATCCTTATTTTTGTAAAACCTCTTTTACCCACCTTATAGAGACTGTATCCCCATCCGTGATATCTTTGTCACCTCTAAGGTCATGTTCTATCTCATCATCTTCATCTCCTCTTCCTACGCTCTCTACTCTCTCAAGCTCTATTCTCACTCTCACAATTACCCAACAAACATAGATTCCTCTTTCAACTTCTCTCTTGTTCTCCTCCGCTTCCCGATTTGCCTCCGATCCCAACTATTCCAAGCCAATTTCGCTTCCTCCTCCATCTCCGGATTTGCTTTCACTGTCGTACACTCATATGAGGAACAAAAATTCATCTCCGCTGAATTAGGGTTTGAAATTTTCGCTCACCTTTTCAACGACTCCAAACCTCAAAATTTCCCCTCTTTCTCTTATCGCCGCTGACTACGGTTACTATCAGTGGTATGAATATCTCCTTATTTAATTTATTTCACATGTCTTGTTAGAGTTTATATATTATTGTTTCTAATTTTTGATTTGGTGGTTATTTGTGATTTAAGTTTACATGTAGTATACGGATAATTTCCTGATTGAGAAGGTTTTAATGGTTTTTTTCTTTTTATTTTGCTTATAGTTGTTTGGCTCACTTTGTTATTGGTCATATTTGTTGTTTCTTGAGTGATTTTGTGAACTTGATTTTAGTCAGGGTAGATGAGGCTACATAATTTTGTTCTTCTTCTACATTTTTACTAGATCTAGGGTTAGGTAGCATTTTCTTGTGATTGATTTACGCCCTTTTTTTTTTGAGCTTGAATTCCCCCCCCCCCCCCCGC
>BSUD01000007.1:82450942-82585219 GCA_033239045.1 Fagopyrum esculentum | reverse complement strand
TGTTTTTATTTCCCCCCCCCCCCCAGGCTAAAGATTTATAACTTCTTTTTGTTGAGGGAATATTGATTAGTCTTCGGATATCAATTTTTCCAAGGCTAATAAGAATTTGGGTGATGAGAATTTCTCCAATTACAGTAAGGTACTGTCAATTCCACTTTTCTTATCGATCCTTGGCTTCAATCGGCTATTTCTTAACCTTCGTTTTTTTGGTTGATTTGTACACACATATGAAAGCTTACCTCAAAATGATTCCCATATCACCTTTGACGGGGTCAATCGGGATCACACATATGGTACAAATGGATCTAATAACTTAAATCTATATTCAAATTACCATACCTCTCAAACAGAGGGCAATGCCTACTAACAATTTGATGGAATGTCGAACAAACATATTAAAACATCCGAGTATGGGGTATTTTATCAGACATTTACATTATTGGCTTCATTTCTTTTACTTTTGTTCTTCATATAAATTTCTTTTGCCAATTTTTGGGATAGAACCGAGATAGGAGTTCAAAATTCTAGGTCTCCTTTTGATCTCAGTACCTTGCAGGTAAAATGCTTGCACATTTAAGTTTGCAATCTTGAATATAAGAAATACTAGATGTTATCTCTCTTTGTATCTCTACTACCGAAGAGCTTTGAAATTGATCTATGTAGTTTAAAAATAATAAATTTGAATTGTAACCTTGCGGTTTAATGGTGCATCAACCACAAGGTTCGCAGTCATCTTATCTTACTATACTATATTTTTAGTTTTCAAGGGACATTAAATTCATATTAAAGTCTTACATTCATTGATCCAATTCCTGAACTTTTTACTAAAGCCAAATTTTTCTAAGACTAGTTTTAGAAATTCCCATTCTACTTTGTCATAGGCATTTTCCATATCAAGCTTTATAGCCATCTTTACCTTTCTTTGATCTAAGTCCATGAGATATTTCATGAGCTGTAAGTACAGTGTCGTGTATTGATCTATTTTTTGTGAAAGCACTCTAAAGAGGGTGAATAAGATTTGGAACAATCAAGCTTAGTCTTTTTGCTAGAATTTTAGCAATAATTTTGTATATCGTCAATCATAAGCTTATTGGTGTGTAATATTTTTAGCTTTCGAGGGACATTAAATGATTCATATTAAAGTCTTACATTCATTGATCCAGTTCTTAAACTTTTTACTAAAGCCAAATTTTTCTAAGACTAGTTTTAGAAATTCCCATTCTACTTTGTCATAGGCATTTTCCATATCCAGCTTTATAGCCATCTTTATCTTTCTTTGATCTAAGTCCATGAAATATTTCATGAGTTGTAAGTACATTGTCGTGTATTGATCTATTTTTTGTGAAAGCACTCTAAAGAGGGGGAATAAGATTTGGAACAATCAAGCTTAGTCTTTTTGCTAGAATTTTAGCAATAATTTTGTATACCGTCAAACATAAGTTTATTGGTCTGCAATGTGTTTTTGATGGATTATCAATTTTTGGTAGAATGGCAATAAAACTGTGGCTGAGTTGTTTTAGAATTTTGCCATGTTTGTTTTATAAGATTCTCACAATCCGGTCATTGCAACCACATGGATTCAAATTTAAATGGTTTGTTATAGATATTGTTGTGTGTGTTTTGTATATCAACAGAGATCATACAATTGTCAGACTAGGTAAAAGCATGGTTCCTTGTATGGATTTTGAGGTATTCTTTTGAATGGCCTCAGTGGAAGCCATTGCCCTATCTAGTTTTTCATATGTGTTGTTATCACCATCGTTCTTTTTTTCCATGTGAACTATTTGCCCTTAGTTGAGAGATCAATGAGATTGCATTGTTGCGTAAAGTTTTTCAAGTGTTCAAATTTATTGATCGGTGACGGCGCACCCCCTTTTTTACTCGTGGGTCCCATTAGTTCATTATAGTCTCCTATAATAATATTTGGTTTATTGATGACAAGTATTTCTGATGTTAGTTGAGACCAGAACTCCTTTTTGGCTTGCTCATTTGGTGGGCCATATATGAAGGTAATAAATTGTTTCAAAGGTTGTACGTGAATTTGTATGTTTGATATTTAGAAATTTAGCATGAGATTTAAAAATCTCCACTTTTTCTTCTTTCAAATGGTACTCCTTCCAGAGAAGGCACAATCCACATGCATACCCATTGGCAGGAATGAAACTCATTTTGTCAAAACCAACAGTTTTCCACATGTTTTCGTTTGGTTATACGTTTGCTTTTGTTTCAACCAACATAATCATTTGTGCACTATGATTTTGTTTGGGTGGTAGAGGCCCAACATTCCTACCTTTTGATCCTTTTGAAGTTTATTATGTTTCATTTGATATGTTGTATGTTTCATCTTTGTCTCCACCCTTTGGGTTAATTTCTCATTCCATTGGAGAAAGTCACACCGTTGCTCACAATGCTGACTCATACGACTGACACATTTTCTTTATTTAGAATACGGTTTATTTTATTATCGTGATTCGACATGTCTATAATGGAATTAATCCCTTGGATCAAATCAAAATTAAATGGTGCTTTTATTACCTTTATTAAACACGTTGGAACGACTGATTAGAAAATCAACATAGTGTTTTTTGGGGTTTTGGAACGAAATTGTCAAGTACAAAAGCAACTTGAAATCACATTGCTTATATTTAGTTTTTGAGGTGTAGCATGAGGGGTCTAAGATATAGGTTAGCTGTGTGATCAGCTGCATAAAATTATAGTCTAAAGACTTATAGTCGTCACTGTACTCCAGTTTTTCTAGGAATACATGGAGTTTGCTTGTGTTTTTGTGTTTTTGTGTTTTCGTTGTAACCAGAGGTCAATCAATGTATTCCCGGATCTAAAAGACAAGAGCCGAGGGAGATCGAGATGAAAAGACCCCATCATATGCCTCAACGATCAATAATGAGAAAGAGCAACAAAAAGCCTTTTTTCATGGGAACAATTAGCGTGAGATGGGTTAATATATCCCCACAAAAGGAGGAATTTGTTCAAAAGCTTGTCCATTTTTCTTTGGACTATTGCAAGATTTGTTGTTCTCTTTGTGTTGACTGACAGTGATGTGGGCTTGATGTTGCAATTCCCGGTCTAGATTGAAAGTCCTCGACGGAAGCAAATCTCGGTTAAAATCAATGAAATCTCGGGCGAGATTTAATGAAGAACATACCGATATTTATCAAAACTCAGAATGTGGAATAATGAATGATATGGAAAGTGCTACGCTAGAAAGTTACCACGCAAAAGCCTTACAATTTACACTCGATCTATTTTCCTAATCTACCTAGAGAACCCACAGTGTATGGGTCGTTTCGTAGCATGGAAAGTATTCTGAGGTCGAACACAAAGACTAAAGTGAAATTGAATCATGCAATGGTCATGGATAGTATGAGTCTAAACTAAAAAAAGGGAAAAAAATAAAGAAATAAAAATCATAACGTTTTTGGATGGTTTTTATGTTGATCAATCAAGGATCTCAATCATGCAAGGTTATCAATCAATCAACAACACAAACAGAGAATATAAGATCAAAGTATGAAAAGCGGATTCTAGAGATTCGGCCTTCCGGTTATGGCATGGACTCAAGCCTCTAATCAACAAAGGACAAGTTGCGGTATGTTGGGCTATGGTGTTTCACTAATGAGAACAATCACCGGGTAAGTCTCATGTTCACTAGTCCCACACCAAGGTCCTATTACCGGGTAAGTCTGAAGGAACCTAAGGTTTGGAATTCTACACAAACCGGACCACTACCTAAGGGTCAAACCTCTCCTTACCGGGTAAGTCTCGGAAAAGACAAGTCTTAAGCACGATCCTAGCACACTCAATCCAGTAGAGGCATTTTTGGCTCACTACTACCTAGAGTTCATCATCATTTATACCTAAGAGCGGGAATTACCGGGTAAGTCTCATCCCTCACTCAATTTACTAACATAGGTCACCCTAATGCTAGATTAAGCTCAACAAACACTAGGATTTCATCTCTCAAACTTCCTAACATGTAGATACATCATAATAAGAACGACTAGACACGGATCTCGGGTGAATCATGAACATCTTAGCCAAAATGGCATGAAGAATAGGCCGAGATCTTAAATTGAGCTAGAGTTTGAGCAAGCAAGCTATCCTAAGATACATTCAAGTATATTCTATCATCATCCTAGCCATAAACCTTCAATCCATCACCCTAGAATCACATCTTACTTAGCCAACGATAATCATCTCATGATCATTCATCATCATATCAACATACATGCATACCATAGTTAAAAAAATGAGAAGTAAAGGAAATGAAAACAAGACTTAGCTGAATAATGAGTTTAAAACAAGCTTACAACTCTCCAAGTAGATTCAAACAGATCCAACAATCTCTTACAAGTTTCCTCACTATAAGTCTCTCAAAGTCACTCTAAATCTATGAAATGTGTCTTCTTCTTCTTCTTCTTCTTCTTCTTCTTCTTCTTCTTCTTCTTCTTCTTCTTCTTCTTCTTCTTCTTCTTCTTCTTCTTCTTCTTCTTCTTCTTCAATGGGAGTGTTTCTTCCTCCTCTCACACAATAGATGATGAAAATTACAAAATGTGGATCCCCTACAAAAGTGTCCAACCTACCATACAACCCCTCACTCAACCAAGGAAAAGCAACGGTCGGAAAATAGGATGAAGAACCGGTAGGTGAATAACAAGGATAAAAGATACTCTAGTAGGGGAGTTGAATAGAGTATGAGAACTTTTTGCAAAACCAATCTCAAGGCCTTGAAACCAATTTAAGGGTCTTGATGTCGATGTGAGCTCTTTGTGATACCTTGATTTCAAGGGCTTTGAAACAACTTTCAAGGGCCTTGACTTTGTACTCTTGCAAAACAAAGTTAGTCACAATAAAGCAAGATATAGTGTGGAATGTAAAAGATCGACACAAGGATATGCTTACGAAGTTCGGCTCTAAATAGCCTACTCTTTGTCCCAGGGTATAGCTTTAGGATCTAACTATCTATTATCAACTTCAAAGAGTCCTAGATACAAACTAGAAGAAATCTCCTTCTTCTCTCACTATATCCAATGCTACGATCTAGCTCCAACTCTTCACCTTGCTATAATAGTCTAGTTACTTAGTAGAGTAACACACACTCGAGTATAACAATCTTTAGATATACCAATGGAGCTCTCGAGTTTTATCTCTCTCTCTCTAGGGGATAAAGCTTTTTAGAGAAATAGAGAAAGAAAAACTATTTGATCGAATGAAGATGTTTTGGATCGCTTGAAGACTTTTGATGTTTTCGTGTAAGCTTCTGTACTTTGTTCTTCAATCACTATCTTTATATATAGTCTTCTATGGAGAGGTCTTCTAGCCGTTGGAAAGATGACCGTTTGAAGATCATTCTTCTTCTTCATGAAGATCGCTTCTTGGTTGAGATGAGATAGGCGTTGTGGATCTTCATCTCTTGAGAACACATTGATCTCTCGGCTCCTTAATCTTCTTGTATTTGTTGTGATAATATAAATTCCAGAGGAGAGAATATCTCGGCTCCTTAATCTCTTGAGAACACGTGGATCTTCATCTCCTGAGAACACGTCGTCGTCATCGTCATCATCATCATCATCGTCTGACGGTAATTCATCCTTTCTTGATTTTAATGCCAGATTCTTAGTGTTGGATGGGAGCTCTCCATCTTCTTCACCAAGAACCATTTCATGTGTGATGAGTTTTCCAAGGAGGTCATCAAAAGGAAGAGTTGAGAGATTCTGAGCTTCTTCGATGGTAGTCATCTTTGGTCCCCACTTGGCTTTAGGTAGGCTCCTTAAAACCTTTCTAACTTTTTCTTCATTTGTGAAGACCTTCCCTAGTGAATCCAAGTTGTTCACGATCTAAGTGAATCTTGTGAACATTTCTTTGACTGGTTCATTTGGATTCATCTTGAATAGCTTGTATTGTCTGAGGAAGATGCTTATCTTTGTTTCCATGACTTGACTTGTTACTTTGTAAGTGACAACGAGTTTGTCCCATATTTCCTTTGCAATTTTGCATGATGACTTCGTAAGTGACAACGAGTAGGTTCATAGCTTTGTAGTTCTTTGACACAATGTCCAAGTCAGCTTGTGTGAAATCAGCTTCCTTCTTTGGGACTTGGACATCTTCAACCGTCTTAGTTGGGACTTTGGGGCCATTCTAAATGATGCTCCATAGTTCCATGTCCTGATCAATAATGAACATATGCATGAGTGCTCTCTAATGGGCAAAGTTGTTGCCACAGTTGAGAGGTGATCTCGATGAGGATCTTCCTTGAGCAAATCCTCCATCACCTATAAGATTGATGATTACTCTCACTGATGGTCAAATCAATAAACGTGAGTCTAGCTCTGATACCAATTGAAAAACCGGTAGGTGAATAAAAAAGATAAAAGATACTCTAGAGGGGGGGGGGGGGTTGAACAGAATATGAGAACTTTTTGAAAAACCAATCTTAAGGCTTTGAAACCAATTTCCAGGGCCTTGATGTCGATTTGAGCTCTTTGTGATACTTTGATTTCAAGGGCTTTGAAACAACTTTCAAGGGCCTTGACTTTGTACTCTTGCAAAACAAAGTTAGTCACAATAAAGCAAGATATTGTGCGGAATGTAAAAGATCGACACAAGGATATGTTTACAAAGTTCGGCACTAAATAGCCTACCCTCCGTCCCAGGGTATAATCTTAGGATCTAACTATCTATTATCAGCTTCAAACAGTCCGAGATACAAACTAGAAGAAATCTCCTTCTTCTCTCACTGTAGCCAATGCTACTATCTAGCTCCAACTCTTCACCTTGCTATAATAGCCTAGTTACTTCGCAGAGTAACACACACTCGAGTATAACACTCTTTAGATATACCAATGGAGCTCTCGAGTTTTATCTCTCTCAAGGGGATAAAGCTTTTTAGAGAAAGAGAGAATGAAAAACTATTTTATCGAATGGAGATGTTTTGGATCGCTTGAAGACTTTTGATATTTTCGTGTAAGCTTCTGTACTTTGTTCTTCAATCGGCATCTTCATTTATATTCTTCAATGGAGAGGTCTTCTAGTAGTTGGAAAGATGACCGTTTGAAGATCATTCTTCTACTCCATGAAGATCGCTTCTTGGTTGAGATGAGATAGACGTTGTGGATCTTCATCTCCTGAGAACACGTTGATCTCTCGACTCCTTAATCTTCTTGTATTTGTTGTGATAATATCAATTCCAGAGGAGAGAATCTTCGTGCTTTAGGTTGAGGATCTTAATTTCCCGGTTGAGATCTTCGTTCAAGCATATCTTCTTGTTGAGCAAATCTTTCCTAGAAGATCTCTTTTAGTGATTTGAATTCCTTTAGCGTGCAGCCTTGACTTCTTTGTTCCCTTGGAATTCATTTCAAAGACTCCGTCGTTTCAACACTCTAAACTCCTTGTCTTTCAAGGTCTTCCAAGATCCTTTGAAGTGTCTAGCAAAACCTGCATTTATTCAATACAAACCACCAAACCAAACCAAGTAACTTGATATATAATCAATAAATTGCTACTGTATTAAACTACTTCATTTTTGTTTACGTCTTCCATGATCAACACCTATACAACTTTATAATCAAGGTGGAGTTTTCATAGGAGATGTGTGCCAAGTATCGTGACTCTTTGCACAAGAATCTCGGTTGCTCAAGAGGTCATCTTGGCCGAGATGCTTGTGGGATGGAACGAGATTTATGGCTGAACAGCTTGGATCATGGCTAACCATCATCCGGTGCATGGCTCACACCAACTAAGGTCCTTGCGTTCTTCTTTCTTCCAAGCTTGCTTTTTAGGAACCTTTAGTTCGAACCGCCACGAGGCTTGATCCTCGAATGTTATCAATAATGTCTAAAAACTTCCCAAAATACCTACAAAACCGACTAAAGCTCATGTAGACGTCTATTCTAGCAATATGACTCGATTAAGCGTAAACGTCACGAACTAAGGCAAAACTATGCATGTATGAAGGAAAAAACTATCTAAAAGAATGTCTAAACTAGTGTCATAAATCAGGTCATCAGAAAGATAAAATGATGATTGATGGAATGAAATATGATAAGTATAGAAAGATATGAACCAAGATATTCCCGCAAAGAACATTGGCCAATGATGTGTCAAAACCCCTAAACGAAGAGCTTACCTTAACCCTCACTTATTTAACCTACTCAAGTCTACTAAGACAAGCACAAGGAGGGACTTGTATTGACTATGAGCACCAACCTTCAAAAATATTAACACATACAAGCACAATCAAGCAAGGAATTCACAACGATTCAATCAAATGCTCTCTCTTTTGATTGAATAGGAATGAACAAAATACAAACTTCAAAAACGTAGTATGGGAACTTTTTGAAACACCAATCTCAAGGCCTTGAAACCAATTTCAAGGGCCTTGATGTCGATTTGAGCTCTTTGTGATACTTTGATTTCAAGGGCTTTGAAACAACTTTCAAGGGCCTTGACTTTGTACTCGTGCAAAACAAAGTTAGTCACAATAAAGCAAGATATAGTGCGGAATGTAAAAGATCGACACAAGGATATGTTTACAAAGTTCGCTCTAAATAGCCTACTCTCCATCCCAAGGTATAACCTTAGGATCTAACTATCTATTATCAGCTTTAAAGAGTCCTAGATACAAACTAGAAGAAATCTCCTTCTTCTCTCACTGTAGTCAATGCTACGATCTAGCTCCAACTCTTTACCTTGCTATAATAGCCTAGTTACTTTGCAGAGTAACACACACTCGAGTATAACACTCTTTAGATATACCAATGGAGCTCTCGAGTTTTATCTCTCTCAAGGGGATAAAGCTCTTTAGAGAAAGAGAGAAAGAAAAACTATTTGATCAAATGGAGATGTTTTGGATCACGTGAAGACTTTTGATGTTTCCGTGTAAGCTTTTGTACTTTGTTCTTCAATTGCCTTCTTCCTTTATAGTCTTCTATGGAGAGGTCTTCTAGCCGTTGGAAAGATGACCGTTTGAAGATCATTCTTCTTCTCCATGAAGATCGCTTCTTGGTTGAGATGAGATAGACATTGTGGATCTTCATCTCCTGAGAACACGTTGATCTCTCGACTCCTTATTCTTCTTGTATTTGTTGTGATAATATCAATTCCAGAGGAGAGAATCTTCGTATTTTCGGTTGAGGATCTTAATTTTCCGGTTGAGATCTTCGTTCAAGCAAATCTTCTTGTTGAGCAAATCTTTCCTAGAAGATCTCTTTTAGTGATTTGAATTCCTTTAGCATGTGGCCTTGACTTCTTTGTTCCCTTGGAATTCATTTCAAAGCCTCCGTCGTTTCAACACTCTAAACTCCATGTCTTTCAAGGTCTTCCAAGATCCTTTGAAGTGTCTTGCAAAACCTTCATTTATTCAATACAAACCACCAAACCAAACCAAGCAACTCGATATATAATCAATAAATTGTTAGTGTATTAAACTACTTCATTTTTGTTTACGTCTTCCATGATCAACACCTATACAACTTTATAATCAAGGTGGAGTTTTCATAGGAGATGTGTGCCAAGTGTCGTGACTCTTTGCACAAGAATCTCGGTTGCTCCAGGGGTCATCTCGGCCGAGATGCTTGTGGGATGGAACGAGATTTATGGCTGAACAGATTGGATCATGGCTAACCATCATCCGGTGCATGACTCACACCAACTAAGGTCCTTGCGTTCATCTTTCTTCCAAGCTTGCTTTTTTGGAACCTTTAGTTCGAACCGCCACGAGGCTTGATCCTCGGATGTGATCAATAATGTCTAAAACCCCCCCAAAATACCTACAAAACCGACTAAAGCTCGTGTAGACATCTATTCTAGCAATATGACTCGATTAAGCGTAAACGTTACGAACTAAGGCAAAACTATGCATGAATGAAGGAAAAAACTATCTAAAAGAATGTCTAAACTAGTGTCATAAATCATGTCATCAGAAAGATAAAATGATGATTGATGGAATGAAATATGATAAGAATAGAAAGATATGAACCAAGATGACCCCGCAAAGAACATTGGTCAATGATGTGTCAAAACCCCTAAAAGAAGAGCTTACCTTAACCCTCACTTATTTAACCTACACAAGTCTTCTCAATAATACAAGCACAAGGAGGGACTTGTATTGACTATGAGAACCAACCTTCAAAAAGATTAACACATACAAGCACAATCTAGCAAGGACTTCACAACGATTCAATCAAATGCTCTCTAACAAAATACAAACTTCAAAAACATAGTATGGGAACTTTTTGAAAAACCAATCTCAAGGCCTTGAAACCAATATCAAGGGCCTTGATGTTGATTTGAGCTCTTTGTGATACTTTGATTTCAAGGGCTTTGAAACAACTTTCAAGGGCCTTGACTTTGTACTCCTGCAAACAAAGTAAGACACAATAAAGCAAGATATAGTGCGGAATGTAAAAGATCGACACAAGGATATGTTTACAAAGTTCGGCTCTAAATAGCCTACTCTCCGTCCCAGGGTATAGCCTTAGGATCTAACTATCTATTATCAGCTTCAAAGAGTCCTAGATACAAACTAGAAGAAATCTCCTTCTTCTCTCACTGTAGACAATGCTACGATCTAGCTCCAACTCTTCACCTTGCTATAATAGCCTAGTTACTTCGCAGAGTAACACACACTTGAGCATAAAACTCTTTAGATATACGGAGCTCTCGAGTTTTATCTCTCTCTAGGGGATAAAAATTTTTAGAGAAAGAGAGAAAGAAAAACTATTTCATCGAATGGAGATATTTTGGATTGCTTGAAGACTTTTGATGTTTCTGTGTAAGCTTCTATACTTTGTTCTTCAATCGCCATCTTCATTTATAGTCTTCTATGGAGAGGTCTTCTAGCCATTGGAAATATGACCGTTTGAAGATCATTCTTCTTCTCCATGAAGATCGCTTCTTGGTTGAGATGAGATAGACGTTGTGGATCTTCATCTCCTGAGAACACGCCGATCTCTCGACTCCTTAATCTTCTTGTATTTGTTGTGATAATATCAATTCCAGAGGAATGAATCTTCGTGATTTCGGTTGAGGATCTTTATAAGATCTTAATTTTCCGGTTGAGATCTTCGTTCAAGCATATCTTCTTGTTGAGCAAATCTTTCCTAGAAGATATCTTTTAGTGATTTGAATTCCTTTAGCTTGCGGCCTTGAATTCTTTGTTCCCTTGGACTTCATTTCAAAGCCTCCGTCGTTTGAACACTCTAAACTCCTTGTCTTTCAAGGTCTTCCAAGATCCTTTGAAGTGTCTTGCAAAACATGCATTTATTCAATACAAACCACCAAACAAAACCAAGCAACTCGATATATAATCAATAAATTATTAGTGTATCAAACTACTTCATTTCTGTTTACGTCTTCTATCATCAACACCTATACAACTTTATAATCAAGGTGGAGTTTTCATAGGAGATGTGTGCCAAGTGTCGTGACTCTTTGCACAAGAATCTCGGTTGCTCTAGGGGTCATCTCGGTCGAGATGCTTGTGGAATGGAACGAGATTTATGGCTGAACAGCTTGGATCATGGCTAACCATCCGGTGCATGGCTCACACCAACTAAGGTCCTTTCGTTCTTCTTTCTTCCAAGCTTGCTTTTTTGGAACCTTTAGTTCGAACCGCCACGAGGCTTGATCCTCGAATGTTATCAATAATGTCTAAAAACTCCCCAAGATACCTACAAAACCGACTAAAGCTCGTGTAGACGTCTATTCTAGCAATATGACTCGATTAAGTGTAATATCCGGAATTTTTATTCCGTTTGATTCCGAATCAATTCGGACTTCGAGCCAATGACGGTTTCCCATTCTATCTAGTATTTCTTTCTTCACAAATTTTATCATTTTATGTAGAATTTAATTCATATAAAATGATAAAATTATATCAAACCCTAAGTCTTAAAATTATTTATTATTTTATGTAGAATTTAATTCACATAAAAGAATAGAATGATATCAAACCCTCATTCTTATAATTAATTCTTAATGACGACTTTAGACAAGATCATGACAAGGTTGAGACGAGACTGTGACAAAGCTGTAACGAGACCATGACAAGCTGTGACGAGGCCCAAACAAGCAGTTGAAAAGGCCCAAACAAGCAGTTGACAAGGCCAGGCAAGCAGTTGACAAGGCCAGACAAGTAGTTGACAAGGCCCGGACAAGCAGCTGACAAGGCCCAGACAAGCCCTGACGAGGCCTAGACAAGGCCTAATCTCGAGTATGGCCGGCCAGCCCAAAACACACCCGCTGCTTCAGCTTCTTCCTTGCCCTAGATTCTATTCACGTCTCCTTAAACTCACGTACGCTGGCACCATCTTCTCCTCCACGCAAGCTGGCAACATCCAGCGGCGCTCCCGTTCTTCGTCATCCTCCTGAGAGCGCACCGGATCTGCAACCCCGACCCTCCTCTCCTGTAGACTCCAGTGTCGGCGCTCTCTTGCCTCCAGGCCAAGCCGCATCCTTCATTAGCAACCGCCTTCTTGGACGCAAACACCTTGCTAGCGGACAGACGCGGGATCGGCTCTCCTTCCAGCCTCTACAGTAGTGTCGAGCCCTCCAGCCTTGTGGTGTAGCGGACTTCAAGCAGACAGATGCCCAGCCTCGCACCTCTGTCATTCCTCCCTCATTGTCAACACCCTCGACCCGTAACTCTACCCTCACACGCAACAGCATCGAACTAGCCCTAGTCGCGTCTACGCTTGGCCTGCAGTGCCGCATGTACGCCTCCTGGATCCATGGGCATGCCTTCCTTGCTGCAGTCGCACGCTTGGCCACAACAACCTTCCGCCCTCTTCTTTTCTATGCATTCGAGTCTCGGAATCGGGTAAGACTTGTACCCCTTGCTACACTACATTTCATTTTACCTTTCCCTTGCCTAACGTGTACTAGTTCCGTTTTTAAACCTACTCAGAACAAGCATAAGTGAGCGGTACAAATTCAAGCGTTTTCCTGAGTTTTCGGAAGTGACAAACAGTCAACTTCGGGTCCAGATTTGGGTAAGTTAGACTTCTTCTTTTTGGCTGGTTTTCGGATATGTCATAGACGGTAGTACATAGTATAACATACTAAAATTTGGGAAGAATTGGAGTTACGGTTTGAGAGTTATTGCGTTCCAAAGTTGACGCCTCATGCAGTTTTTATATATGTGCTGAGTGTTGGGGAAAACAGTAAGTGATGCTGTTTTGTGATATGGTTTTGAATAAGCTCTTGATCTCCGTTGGACTTGAATTTTGGATATGATATGGTTGACATATTGTTGTAGAACATATTAAAATTTGAGAGGAATACAGCGAGTGGTTTGGGATTTATGATTTTTCAAAGATGCAGTCGTAAGAAGTTTTTCTGTTGTGCTGAAATTCGGTTTTGTGAGATAGTTTTAAATAGGATTTTGATCTTCTTTGCAGCTGAATTTTGGATATATTATAGATAAGATTTTATAGTATAACATATCCAAATTTGGGATAAATCCAGCGAGTAGTTTAGGAGTTATGATTTTTCAAAGTTAAGACAATGTGTTGTTTGTTAAGTGTTGTAACCAACTTTAGAACTTTTTGTAGAAGTGATGCTTTAACAGTTTTAAAAAATTCTTTCTCCTATGAGTAGATTGGATATCATAGATGATCTAGATAGTTATTTCGGAATTTTTATAAGTTTATTCGAATTTCATATTTGAAGCTGAAGTTGGACCTTAACGATCTTTCGGAAAATAGGAAAATAGGTAAATTGCCAGTTTGTAACCAAACTCATCTTTAGGAGTTAGAATAGGACTTTTTAGTCTCAAATAAGAGTTTAGGCATGATATATGGTATTTTTGGAAGTTTCAGGACCAAGGGTAAAATAGTCATTTTACCATAAATTGGTACTATATTAAATTTTGTTCTAATAGGATCTACTATCTTAGAAGTCTTAGACTTCTAATTACCTAGAAAGTGTGCTGACACACTTGTCTCCTTTGACAGGCAACCGAGTTATACAGTTACAGATTGAGTTGTGAGTAAGAGAGTCGAGATTTGATTCTGGTAAGTCCACGGACTTACTTAGCTAGCTTCTTGTATGAGTGTAATGTGTATGAGTGGTGTTTGTTAGTTATGATAAACAACGAAAAACCGGATTAGGCCGACTTTATTATTTACGTAATTGACCCAAGTGTATGATAACGGATCGTGACATCATCTACCTAGCTCTTGCGAGAGTCTAGGAGGTTCCCTGCGATCAGCCCAGTCCGGTAGACGGTCAGATGCATTAGTACCATTCCGCGTTGGTAAACGGGGACAGGGGCGAGGTTTGGGAATCCCTCGTGTCACCAAATAAGTATCATTAGTAATGACCTATCACCTATTTAAAGATAATAAAAGGATTGAGTGTTGCATGTTGATTGTGTATGATGTGTGATTGTGCTTTTACCTTTATACTTATGCATAGAATGTTAGCTAACGGTTTTATACCGCTTGTAGATTCCTTGCAGGTTAAGACGGTTGTAGAGAGATCCGGAGGGAATGGTCAGCCGGGTCCACGTACTCATTTAGTTGGAGACGAGGTTGTCTTATATACTTCATATGCGTCATTTTAGTACCTTTGATTTGTAAGGCTGATACATATTTTTCATGTATATATTGTTTAAAGTTTTCAAATGTTTTTAATACTTTTGTGCCTTGTTGTAAGATCCTAGTAAAATTGTTGTCAAACTAAGGTCGGGACCCATTGTGAGGTCCTAACCAGTAGCTCCCCGAGTTCTTAGAATTTGGGGTGTTACAATAATGTATCAGAGAGAGGTTGGCAACAATGGCATTTGAAATCTTCTTAAAGACCAAATGTATAAAATAACTAGAACCCGAAAGGGGTCTAAAATTTTCAAAACGGATTTATTTTTTTTCACACGCGCGCATAGTCGGGTTGTTGGGTTAGTAGTACGTTGGACCACCATCGCTCTCCGTGGATCTCTACAACTTGGATCGATATGAGTTAGCATATAGACTTATTATGATGAGTATTAATGTTTGTTATATATATGTAAACGTGTAGTTTGTTAGTATCCTAAATGATATATTATATCCTTTAATTGTGATATCTTGAAGCGATTATCGCCTCATGATAAATCGGTAGCAGACTTGAAGAGTTTTCAACACGAGACAAAGGACTCGGACCTTGAATCAAGTATTATACTCGGGTGGGCATCCTAGTAACCCTTGTTAACCATCCAAAGAACTAATAGGCGAAAAAGTAAAGATGTGGAGATAATTTTGACCATAAGTACAATCAAATGAAGAAGAATTCCCGAGTCAACTCAGATTAAAGAAATAGAAGGTCATACAAGGGACTTGGTTTTATGAAGCCGAGAGATGAATTATAAGAACCATGCAAGAGACTACAAGAGTGCGGAGTAGAGATAACAGTATTGGAACGAGACATGTAGAATTGAGTACAACCAAGATTGCGGAATCAAGGACATTACCATCGAGGCGGATGCCCCATAGACCATTATGGGCATTAGAAACCAGAAGAGACAGAGTGTCAATCTGGGTGTGATAATCTAAGGTGCATGGAATGAAGACCTACAATTGATTGTAAAAGCGAAAAGGCAAACCCCACAAATGTTGAGAGGTTTTGACCTCCTCGAAGATATAAGAAGTTGATATTACCACCAACACCCGTGAAGAAAGGGGTATGGGAGAACATCCTTGCGGGACTCGAGAATCCAAGGTAACCCGAATTATCACGGGACCTAAGACATCAAAACAGATGGTCCATGCAAGATAAACCGCAAGTGGATGAAAGTTAAGGTCATGAGAGTTGTGTAGACTTGCTTACAAGCTATAGTGGAAACCCTAGAAAGGACCATTGATGTTAGATGGACGACACAATTGGACTAGAGAAATGGAGCTAGCCCATAAGAAGCGGAAGGATGGAAGGTAGCACGAACTAAAGAAGTATAAAAGGATTGTTGTGAGCAACTGTTTACCTACTAGCGAAGAAAATTTTGACATATCACAATTAACACGGAATAGAGACTTACAACTTAATGTAAGAGCTAAAAGGTAGACTTCACAAGCCTGGAGACGTTTTGTCTTCTTCAAAGATAAGAATTTTAAGAGGAATCACAACGCCAATATCGAAAGGATTGAAGCCCGATAACATAGTCAACAGAGATCTGGAAGGAAATATTACAAACAACGCCGATTAAGGAACCTGTGCTTGTGAGAATCGTGTGGTGGACTCAAGAGTCCAGGGTAACCCCCAACTATAATAGAACATAGGTCATCAATACAGGCGGTCCTTGTAAAGGGACTACAATTGGGAGGTAATTAAAAGTCATCGGAACAACAAGACGCTTACCATCTATCGTGGAGTGTTAGGACGACTTTTGACGTCAGGCGGATGGCACTGTGAGACTTGAGAAAGAGAGTTGTTCCAAAGGAAGCAAAAGAGTGAAAGATAAGACGAACTAAAAATGGATAAAAGGATTAATCTAGTAGGTGATGTGCACCAAAAGTTTAATACCAGTAGAGGTCTGAAATGGAGATATGTCAATTATAGACTGACCGATGTCAGTTGAGGATGTGCAAGTGTTGTTTGGTTTTGACGAGTTATGTACCGTTAAGAAAAGATAATTGCGACTGTGGATTTATAGGGTAGTTTAACCTACCCCTGGGAAGATTTCCTCAAATATGCAACAACAATCTTCTTAGACAACTAAAGGTATAGAGGATCGTGTTAGAGGTTACTTCTTGGTTGGTTAAGATCAAGCTCCGGTCGAGTTTGGTAGTTTGGATCCGTATTAAGAGAATTAAGAAAGTAAACGGAAGAAGTTGTTCTCCAATCGTTATTTTGTTTCATTAAGGCAACTAAGGAAGGTACTTGGTACTTCATCTGGTTAAGACTTATGGTATAATTGGAAGAAAGAGTTTGAGGTTAATCACTTGGGACTCACAGAAAATGTCCTTATGATTTATGAGTGACAACAAAATTATCAGAGTAGCACAACGGAAGTGTGGTGGGTCCTAACCCACAGAGCTGAAGTTTAAGATGATGATAGTTGGTGAAACGCATTTCGCTTGGAAGGAACGTGAGATAGGTTACAGAGAGTGATTGAAAATATTGTACGGGAGCTGTATCACCCTGAAGTTAGACGGAAAAGTATGTGCATGTAAGAGTTTATAGAAGGAGATTAGTACCCTATTATGGATTCAAGTGAATAATGACGGCTTGTCACATGTTGTCAAATAACTAGTTCGGAATCCAATACGTAACGGAGTACGTTAGAGCGAGTTTTCTTGATGGATTGAGAGAAGAATTAACGATGTAATAAAAGTATTGTGCATGGTTTGCACTAGAAAGCTCAAAGTGAGTAACTACCATCCTGAGTCGAAGATACATAAGAAAGAGAAGCGACAAGAGCATACTTGCAAGCTAGTAACCGTGCTTAAGAGAAGTATAATCTCGGAGTAGATTTTTTGTGTAATGTTATGTCGGAACAAAGCCTAGTTGCGTTTTGAGTTAGAGGGCTATAATGGTCCGATAAAAGGGGAGGATATAAGAGTGCTATGTTGATAGTGTGCTAGCATTAATAGAGTAGTTATGATCAAATAACGGTGATATGAGATCACTTTGTGTCTAATACCGTCATTCCGGACATATTCTATGTCACTTAAGATCTTGGAAAATGCGTGAGAAGCCTAAGTTCGAGTTAACGATATATTAAAGATCTATAGATAATATAATAATGCCAAGTGAAGAAAGAGGATGACCACTAGATTTGATTTTTAGTTGTCTCAGTGTTAAACTTGAAAAGGGTAAAGGTGATGATTCCTTATATGAGGAATAAGATGACTGAGTAATATTAAAAGACAAGACCAAGTGGGTCGTGATACGAAGAGCATTGAGCACTTGGTAAGTGTTGGTGGATGTCCAAGACCTTTGACCTGAGTGTGTAGTCAGAACCTTTTCAGAAGGCCGGAAGCAAGTGGTCATAACGAAAGGGAAGAAAGTTGAATAGATTAGAGTCCGTAGGGTCATCAAAGGATCTGGAAGTGAGTTGTGTAAGGCAACCATTTGAAGTTTTAAAGCGGTTTAGAAGTGACTGATGGACTAGTATTCCTCACCCTATTGGAGAGTGCAGCTTCAGTTTTCCACGGAGACTAAGTTTGGGAACTGAGTTTGAGAGTTTCAGTTGGAGAGATACCTATTAGACACGAGTTAGGTCATCAGATTAGAGGATCAGACAGTTGAGCCGGATGATACCGGTGAGATATCCGGTAACCATTCTAGAATGGGGTAGCAGACGCTTGTAATCTAAGTACCTGAAAAGATTTAAGATTTAGTGGTTTTATGAAAAATGCCGATAGAGGCTACCTAGATATTGGGGATAGTAAGAGACGTAACATTTCAAAGACCTATGTAGCGATTGTTGTAACCTCGGGAGTGACGAGTTAGGGCTTGACCTTGTATGTGTGATATTGTTTGACTGCTTCTTTATATCATGATTGAGTATTTAGTCAGTGATGTGTTCTTTTGGTAACCTTGATGTGCGGGATACTTAGATGTAGAAACGACGAGACTTTTGTATAGCGATCAAACACACCCATTCGGTGCCTTAAAGGCCGATCAAGATTGTCTTACCCTAAGTTTCGGGATGAAACTTATTTTGAGGGGGATCTGATGTAACGGCCGAATTTTTCGTTACGTTTTGATAGGGTTACAGGAGTTTAGAAAACAAAATTAAAATTTAGTGAGACTAGGATATACAAGTTTATTTATGGAAGTTGTTTAATTAAGTACCTTGTTCTAAGTTTCGGGACGAAACTTATTTTAAGGGGGTACTGATGTAATATCCGGAATTTTTATTCCGTTTAATTCTGAATCAATTCGGACTTCGAGCTGTTGACGGTTTCCCATTCTATCTAGTATTTCTTTCTTCACAAATTTTATCATTTTATGTAGAATTTAATTCATATAAAATGATAAAATTATATCAAACCCTAATTCTTAAAATTATTTATTATTTTATGTAGAATTTAATTCACATAAAAGAATCGAATTATATCAAACCCTAATTCTTATAGTTAATTCTTAACGACGACTTTAGACGAGATCATGACAAGGCTGAGACGAGACTGTGACAAAGCTATAACGAGACCATGACAAGCTATGACGAGGCCCAAACAAGCAGTTGACAAGGCCCAGACAAGCAGCTGACAAGGCCCAAACAAGCCCTGATGAGGTCCAGACAAGGCCTGATCTCGAGTATGGCTGGCCAGCCCAAAACACACCCGCTGCTTCAGCTTCTTCCTTGCCCTAGATTCTATTCACGTCTCCTAAAACTCACGTACGCCGGCACCATCTTCTCCTCCACGCAAGCTGGCAACATCCAGCGGCGCTCCCGTCCTTCGTCATCTTCCTGAGAGCGCACCGGATCTGCAGCCCCGACCCTCCTCTCTTGTAGACTCCAGCGTCGGCGCTCTCTTGCCTCCAGGCCAAGCCGCATCCTTCATTAGCAACCGCCTTCTTGGACGCAAACACCTCGCTAGCGGACAGACGTGGGATCGGCTCTCCTTCCAGCCTCTGCAGTAGTGTCGAGCCCTCCAGCCTTGCGGTGTAGCGGACTTCAAGCAGACATATGCCCAGCCTCGCACCTCTGTCATTCCTCCCTCATTGTCAACACCCTCGACCCGGAACTCTACCTTCACACGCAGCAGCAGCGGACTATCCCTAGTCGCGTGTACGCTTGGCCTACAGTGCCGCAGGTACGCCTCCTGGATCCGTGGGCATGCCTTCCCTGCTGCAGTCGCACGCTTGGCCACAACAGCCTTCCGCCCTCTTCTTTTCTATGCATTCGAGTCTCGGAATCGGGTAAGACTTGTACCCCTTGCTACACTACATTTCAGTCCACCTTTCCCTTGCCTAACGTGTACTAGTTCCGTTTTTAAACCTACTCAGAACAAGCATAAGTGAGCGGTGCAAATTCAAGCGTTTTCCTGAGTTTTCGGAAGTGACAAACAGTCAACTTCGGGTCCAGATTTGGGTAAGTTAGACTTCTTCTTTTTGGCTGGTTTTCGGATATGTCATAGACAGTAGTACATAGTATAACATACTAAAATTTGGGAAGAATCAGAGTTACGGTTTGAGAGTTATTGTGTTCCAAAGTTGACACCTCATGCAGTTTTTATATATGTGCCGAGTGTTGGGGAAAACAGCAAGTGATGCTGTTTTGTGAGATGGTTTTGAATAAGATCTTGATCTCCGTTGGGCTTGAATTTTTGATATGATATGGTTGACATATTTTTGTAGCACATATTAAAATTTGAGAGGAATCCAGCAAGTGGTTTGGGATTTATGATTTTTCAAAGATGTAGTCGTAAGAAGTTTTTCTGTTGTGCTGAAATCGATTTTGTGAGATAGTTTTAAATAGGATTTTGATCTCCTTTGCGGCTGAATTTTGGATATATTATAGATAAGATTTTATAGTAGAACATATCAAAATTTGGGATAAATCCAGCGAGTAGTTTAGGAGTTATGATTTTTCAAAATTAAGACAGTGTGTTGTTTGTTAAGTGTTGTAACCAACTTTAGAAATTTTTGTAGAAGTGATGCTTTAACAGTTTTAAGAAATTCTTTCTCCTATGAGTAGATTGGATATCATAGATGATCTAGATAATTATTTCGGAATTTTTATAAGTGTATTCGAATTTCATATTTGAAGCTGAAGTTGGACCTTAACGATCTTTCGGAAAATAGGAAAATAGGTAAATTGCTAGTTTGTAACCAAACTCATCTTTAGGAGTTAGAATAGGACTTTTTAGTCTCAAATAAGAGTTTAGGCATGATATATGGAATTTTTGGAAGTTTCGGGACCAAGGGTAAAAAAATCATTTTACCATAAATTGGTACTGTATTAAATTCTGTTCTAATAGGATCTACTATCTTAGAAGTCTTAGACTTCTAATTACCTAGAAAGTGTGCTGACACACTTGTCTCCTTTGACAGACAACCGAGTTATACAGTTACAGATTAAGTTGTGAGTAAGAGAGTCGAGATTTGATTCTGGTAAGTCCACGTACTTACTTAGCTGGCTTCTTGTATGAGTGTAATGTGTATGAGTGGTGTTTGTTAGTTATGATAAACAAAGAAAAACCGGATTAGATTGACTTTATTATTTACGTAATTGAGCCAAGTGTATGATAACGGGTCGTGACATCATCTACCTAGCTCTTGCGAGAGTCTAGGAGGTTCCATGCGACCAGCCCAGTCCGGTAGACGGTCAGATGCATTAGTACCATTCCACGTTGGTAAACGGGGACAGGGGCAAGGTTTGGTAATCCCTCGTGTCACAAAATAAGTATCATTAGTAATGACCTATCACCTAATTAAAGATAATAAAAGGATTGTGTGTTGCATGTTGATTGTGTATGATGTGTGATTGTGCTTTTACCTTTATACTTATGCATAGAATGTTAGCTAACGGGTTTATACCGCTTGTAGATGCCTTACAGGTTAAGACAATTGTATAGAGATCCGGAGGGAATAGTCAGCCGGGTCCACGTACTCATTTAGTTGGGGACGAGGTTGTCTTATATACTTCATATGCGTCGTTTTAGTACCTTTGATTTGCAAGGCTGATACATATTTTTAATGTATATATTGTTTAAAGTTTTCAAATGTTTTTAATTCTTTTGTGTCTTGTTGTAAGATCCTAGTAAAATTGTTGTCAAACTAAGGTCGGGACCCATTGTGAGGTCCTAACCAGTAGCTCCCCGAGTTCTTAGAATTTGGGGTGTTACATTAAGCATAACTGTCACAAACTAAGGCAAAACTATGCATGAAGGAAGGAAAAAACTATCTAAAAGAATGTATAAACTAGTGTCATAAATCATGTCATCAGAAAGATAAATTGATGATTGATGGAATGAAATATGATAAGTATAGAAAGATATGAACCAAGATAATCCTGCAAAGAACATTGGTCAATGATGTGTCAAAACCCCTAAACAAAGAGTTTACCTTAACACGCACTTCTTTAACCTTACACAAGTTTTCTAATTAAGACGAGCACAAGGAGGGACTAGTATTGACCAAGAGCACCAACCTTCAATAAGATTAACACACACAAGCACAATCTAGCAAGAACTTCACAACGATTCAATTAAATGCTCTCTCTTTTGATTGAATAGGAATGAATAAAATACAAACTTCAAAAACGTAGTTGCGAGTTCACACAATATTATGGAAATATTAATCAAATCAAATATACCTAATAATCTCTCCTACTAAGACTATTTATAAGGGAGACTTTCCTATTTAAACTAGAAAAGATATCTTTAAAAGATAATCTGAGAAAGATGATGTGGGACCATCTCCAACACAAGGACCAGGATGAGGCGTTGATGGTTTGTCCTTCAATATATGCTTTGACCTTTGAACATGTAAGTGGTCCTTGTGTTGAAGATGGTCCCACATATCTTTTCTAGATTATCTTTTCAATATATCTTTTCTAGTTTAAATAGGAAAGTCTCCCTTATAAATCGCCTTAGAAGGAGAGATTATTAGATATATTTGATTTGATTAATATTTCCACAATATTGTGTGAACTTGCAACTACGTTTTTGAAGTTTGTATTTTATTCATTCATATTCAATCAAAAGAGAGAGCATTTGATTGAATCGTTGTGAAGTCCTTGCTAGATTGTGCTTGTGTGTGTTAATCTTATTGACGGTTGGTGCTCTTGGTCAATACTAGTCCCTCGTGCTCGTCTTAATTAGAAAACTTGTGTAAGGTTAAAGAAGTGCGGGTTAAGGTAATCTTCTTGTTTAAGGGTTTTGACACATCATTGGTCAAGGTTCTTTTGCGGAATTATCTTAGTTCATATCTTTCTATATCTCTTTCATTTATCATTCCCTATTCATCTTCTTATCTTTCCATATCATCCACTAATCCGTGTTATGAGTTTATCGAAAAATCGACATGTTCATCAAATAAATCGGCTGATTTATTCCCTAGAACAACCCGATTTTATCCCAGTTAAGGACTTTCAATCTAGATAAGGAACTGCGGCATATCCCTGCATCAAAGTGGTATCAAAGCTAAGCGATTGAAGTCCGAACGTTCATAAAAGGTTTGATTTTTATTTGAGTCTTCTTTTGAGTCATATAAAGTCGAGTCTTTTCTTGTTCGCCATCTTTGTGAGATTATTTGAGTTTAACGTTCGTTGATTTGTGTAAGTTCTGGAAGAAAGAAACACCATTAACCAAACACAAGCCAACCATTGACCTTGAAATCTCGCCAATATAAAAAAAAGAACCAAATATAAAATTGTGCTTCAAGTCAAGATCTTTTCTAGTAGTTAAGATACCAACCATCTATCAAAGCAACGTTACAAACACTTATCCAAGCCGTAAAGATCATAAGGCAACCAAGGAGTAGCAGTCCAAGAGAGATTCTTGAACGTCGGATCCAATGAGTCGATTTGGCCGAAAAATTGGTCAGTTCTTAAGAAAAATCGTCCGATTTTTCATCCGAGTTTTGCTACTATTGTCAATTTTCAAGAAATTTCAGAGGCATACTTTGCAGAATCCAAGTGCACCCTGTGCAAGAGTATTACAACAGAAGAGTTTCAACATATACATTGATCAAGCTAAAGAATTGTAGCCATACATAAATCCAATCCCGGCTAACTCTTTTCCTTAACTTCACAACTCAAGGTACGTTCTTCTCTCTTCTTAATCTTTTGTGTGCGCTTCGTTAGCCTCTTTTCTATTCTAAACACCGATTCTGTCTTTGAGTGTGTTAGTTAGTATCTATACTTCTTAACACACTAGTTGTCTATCCGCAATATTTTCTTTTGACCTTGTCGTGTGTGGAATAAACTTCTAGAGGGAGTCCTTAACCATCGCATTCCACAAGAACCTTTACTGAACCAAGTTGACTATTTGAGTCAGTCAAGGAGTTCTAGTGAGACCAAGACGCTGATTTGTAAAGAAGAATTAATCCATATAAGACAATTCCGTCAAACCAGCTTGCGACAACACAACACGAGCGTGAGCGCGAGAGAAAACAAGTAAGATCTTTTCGATTTCTCTAACCTTACGAGTTTGTTGTTACTGTGCGTGTTTGTATAGATGTCAGGAAGAGACAATCAACGTGGATCTCAAAAGGACAATACTCCGGATATAGCGGACATGTTCAAGCAAATAAAGACCAAGATGTCCAACATGGACAACCGGCTTGAACAAGTGGAAGCAAGTCCCAATGCGAACTATCGATCTGAATCTCGCATAAGAATCGTTCCGGAGGGTATTTATGAAGTTAACGGAAGCTCCGCTAATCCACCACCACCACCACCACCCCCAACATCAGCAATAAACCATCAACCCATGCCCGGTAATACTCACCCTAATCAATCATTTAATGTTAATCGCAATCCACTTTTTGGTGACGAATTTCAAGACATAAGTGATGAAGAGGATGAGTGTATCTGGAGAGATCACTCACGAAATCATCAATGAAAGGGACGCTATAATGAAAACCATAGGCCCCAACAGAATAATGACGGACTTGGGAAAGTCAAGGTCAAAATCCTGAGTTTCGAAGGTAGATGCGATCCGGATGCATACATGGAGTGGGAGACTATAATGGAAAAAGTTTGATCTTGCAATAACTTTTGTGAGCAATGGAAGATCCAACTTGCTCCGTTGGAGTTCCAAGGCTACGCTCTCATTTGGTGGGATCACCTCATCAAAGAACGGAGAAGAGCGGGAGAACCAGACATCAACTCTTGGGAACGTATGAAATCTTTGATGAAAGCTAGATTCGTGCCACCGCACTATGGTCGGGAGTTGAGACAACACTTACAGAACCTTAAATAAGGTTCTATGACCGTAGAAAAAGTCTACACCGCCATGCAAACGACAATAGTGAAAGCCAACATACAAGAGGATGGGGAGTCTATTATGGCTTGATTTTTACGATTTTTACACCCCTCTTTAGCTAATGAAATTGATCTTTATCCCCATGCTTCTATTACTAATTTATTGCATTTGGCTATCAAGGTGGAGAAAAAATCAAAGGACGGAATCAAGGAACGACTTCTTGGGCTCCAGAGAAGAAAAATTGACCCACGGAAAAATCGACCGATTTTTCAACCGATTTTCTTCCCAGAACGTCGAAGGAAAATGTTCTTTGCCTGATCCAGCAGCTCCCAAACCTTCTACTCAGTCTCGTCCTTTGAATCAGCCTTGAGGGACCACAAAGGGAGTACTTCTAACTCTACCTTAAGATCTAGTGATATTGTTTCTTTTCAATGTCAAGGTAGAGGTCATTATATGCGCGATTGTCCTAATAAACGAGTTTTATTTTGAAATCAACAAGGACAATATGAAAGTGAGGAATAAAATGAGCATGAGCATGATTATCAAAGTGATAGTGATGGTGAATAAGATCATGGGGATTCTTTGATTGCTAGACGTACTTTGCATGCTAAAATTGATTTATATAAGGATAATCAACGTGAAAAGCTTTTTCATACTCGATGTATTGCTCAAGGAAAGGTTTGTAACATGATTATTGATGGAGGCAGCTGTTGCAACATTGCTAGTGAGGAACTGATCACTAAGTTGCAATTCACTACCTTCTATCATCCTCAAACCTATAAACTGCATTGAATGAATGATTATGGGGAATTAAAGGTTGATAAACAGGGTCGCATTACGTTTACTTTGGGGAAATATGAGGATATTGTTGTTTGTGATGTTGTGCCCATGCAAGCATGTCATATTTTGTTAGGCCGCCCTTGGCAATTTGATAGAAAGGTGATGCATGATGGTTTTTCTAATAAATGATGACAAGATTTATGACACTAGTTTAGGCACCCTTTTAGATAGTTTTCCTTCCATTCATGCATGTTTCCGCATTAGTTCATGACGTTTACGCTCAATTCATGCATATCGTCGAAAAAGACGTCTACACGAACTTTTGTCGGTTTTGTAGGTATTTTGGGGAGCCTTTGGACTGAATCGATACATTCAAGGATCATTCCTTGTGGTGGTACACTTCCGGACTCTTTAAGGAGCAAGCTAGGATCAAAGGAGAACACTAAAGACCTTGTTGGTGCATGCCTTGCACCAACTCATGACTTTGTGATCCAAATATGGCTGAGCTGTAGGAACCACGACCCAGAGACCAAAATCTCGACCGTGGTTTTGGCCGTGGTTTTGTCTGGACAGCTTTGACATGTGTCCCACGATCTCTTTGTCCGACCCTTGCTTCTTGGTGGAGTATTTAAGTGGTCCTGCAGGCTGATTTGAGGATCTTCTTCCCTTTTTGGACCCTTATCCTCTAGCATGTTCCCCAACACTCCTCCATTGGAGCTTCTCTTCCAAGCACCCTTGTGGATGTTCTTGGGAGAGATTAGTGTAGATTTTTGTTTTGTAGTGAGATTTGAGTAAGGTTTCCATTGTTGACAACTTGGAGCAACTCTTGGAGCCTTTGTAAGACTTGGTAACTTCTATTCTAGCTTTATAATGTCTTTTCTTTGGTTCATTCTTCATTATCTAGCTATGACTTGCTAACATGCTCTATTTATGAAGTTTGATCTTGATTTGTATGTTGTTGGCTGAATATATGTGATTTTAGGGTGAAGGAATGATGTTTATGCTTTGGACTATGTTGTATGGACTTCCATGTTAGCTTAGGATGGATTTGTGTTTGAAACCCCAACTCAGACCCAAACCACGACCTGTTCATCCAAAATCTCGACCGTGGTTTTGCCCGTGATTTTCTCTGTTGTGCTTATATTGATGAATCTGGGTGTTAGGATGAAGATGTGTTGAAATCCTAGTGTTTGTTGAGGCTAACCTAGCTTAGGGTGACCTAATGTTAGCAACCTTTTTGAGGAATGAGACTTACCCGGTAATTTCCTCTCTTAGATACATAAGATGATGAACTCTAGGTAGTAGTGAGCCAAAAAAGCCGCTATTGGATTGAGTGTGCTAGGCTCGTTGCCTAAGACTGACCTTTTCCGAGACTTACCCGGTAAGGAGGGGTTTGACCCTTAGGTAGTGGCCGGTTTGTGTAGAATTCCTGTCCTTAGGTTCCTTGAGACTTACCCGGTAATAGGACCTTAGGTTCGAGACTAGTGGAGCATGAGACTTACCCGGTAATTGCTCCCATTAGAGAAACACCCAACTCCGAACAACCACATCTTTCCTTTGATCTTTAGAAGCATGAGTCCATTGTCATAATCGGAATTTTGAATCTCTAGAATCCGCATTTCTTACCTCTTATCTCTCATCTTTGTGTTTGTGTGTTTGTTTGCTTATTTGTGTTGATATATTTGTGATCCTTGTTTGATCACCCAAAACCAACAAAAAATATTGTGTTTTGCACTTTCTTTATTCCTCATCTCATCTTAGTTTAGATTTGCACTATCTTTTATCATTGAGTGACTTGATTTCACCTCAGTCCTTGTGTTCGACCTCAGAATACTTTCCTTCCTACATAACAATCCGTACACTGCGGATTTCGCTAGGTAGTTTAGGAGATTAGATCGAGTTTATAAATGTAAAGCTTTTTTTGCTACCTTTCTAGCGTAACAAGTTTTTAGCGCCGTTGCCGGGGACTAGGTCTAGATTAAGTCATTTGATTTTGATTGTTTATAGTGTTTATCTTTCTTGTTACTTTTGATCTTGTTTTGTTTTTGTCTTTGCCTTTTCATGTTTGCCATGGACGGATTGTACTTCCAAGACGACCTTGACAACATGGAGTATGAGGAGTGGATGGAAAACCAAGATCGAGGACCTCTCCATGATGAGTTTGAGTATTGAGAGGAGTTTAAGGCCTATCATGAGTCCCATGATCAATCTCACATGACTATTATGCCTCATGCAGAACCTCACCATCAACCTCACGATGACCGAGTGGAATCAATACTAGAAGAAATGTTGAGGAAGATGGATGATCTAGAGAGTAACCTTGCTTCCATTTTGAGTTCCCGTATGGTGCTTGAAGCGGAAATATTTCAACAAGAGGAGGTGCGCCATGAGGAGATCCAAGAAGTGCCCGATTAAACCATAACCATTAGAGACCTTGAAGAAGAGTTGAATGAAGCTCGGGAGCAATTGTCGCTAAGGGATTTGTCCTTGGAGGATGCAAGAAGATTGAATGTCGAGAGAGAAGAACAAATGAGGAGGGAGATTGAGGAGATTAGGCACGCTCTTATGCTAGGAGATCCTACCATCCTTCAAGGCTTACCTCCACCTTCTTCACCTTTGGAGGAGTGCAATGAAGTACTCTCACCCCCGGATATCCTTGACATCAACCCCGGAACCACACTTGAAGAGCTCACGAGGGAGGAAGATAACAGAAAGAACCACGGCCCAGAAGGCCAAACCACGCCCGTGGTTTCAACAATTCAGCCCGTGGAAAGCTCTGTCATAGAGAGCCCTAAGTTAACTTCAACTCCTTCCAATCCTTTCTTGCTTGCCCGGAGTACACACAAAGATTGGATTCCCTTTCCTAAGGAGTCTCCCATGTTGAATGATGGAGGCAAGCATGATAGATCCATGATGGTTATGAAGCACTTCAATGAAGAATTCTTTCCAAGAATCGGCTTTCTTTGGATCATAGAGGATGAGGATGGCAAGCATTTCACCGGTGTGACCGCGGAGTACCAATGGTCTAAGTATGGGGTGGCACCTATCGTTGCAACTCCATACTATCATCAAGGAAGCGGTGATGAAGGAGTCTACTACTCGCCGGTGAAGAGAGAACTTAAAGCTTATTTAGGCATCAAGTGGCCCGTGCTTGTCATCATGGATGCTGGAAAGCGATGGTTGCTTGGACTCCTCAAGAAAACCATGGTATTCGAGGTGGATTGACATATCCACGGAGTTTGGTCAAGCTAATGACCTAAAAGAAGCGCTTCTTGGGAGGCAACAAGGGTAACAACCCTTTCCCTTTTCTCTTTTGTTTTTGTTTTGTTTTTGTGTGTTTTTGTGTTTTGTGTTTGTGTGCTAGAGTCTAGGTAATAAGGAAGCCTTGCAAGGCGAGTTGATGATGATGATCCCGTTTTCAACCATGGGTGGAGCGGACGTGAGACTTGGACGGCTTGAGATGTCTTTGTTGGGTGGAAGAGCTCCCATCTCACATACACCTTGGCGCAGGTCTCGACGCCGGAATGACTATGAAGAGCTCTCTACCATGCTTGATCGATCTTCCGCACCACCACTCCACATGAGTGAACCAAAATATCGAAAACACTACATTTTTACATTGTGAGGACTTCTTTCACTCTTCTTTACTTGATTTGCACATTGGGGACAATGTGTTTTTAAGTATGGGGTGGGGTTTTCATGATTCTTAGCATGGCATGATCGCATCTAGGATAGTTTCGTTTTATTGTCACACGTTTCTTTTCATGCTTTGCATTAATATATATTTCAAAATTCCAAAAAAATCAAAAAATTTTAAAATTTTTGGTGCTTTTAGGTTTGGATATGACCCTTATGATGAGATTGTTTTGTGAATTGGCTATGGATGGCCTTGTGTGTTGAATGGATTTATGCATATGTTGACTTGAAATACTTCCCTTGAATCCTATGTATGAATTGTGATTATGATGTTTGCCTTGATTGGTTTGAGGATTGATAGTCGAAATTACATGTTAGTTCTTGCACATCATCTAGGAATGATTAAGGCAATTCATCTCTCTTCTTCTCATCTTGACCATGTTGTTTGAGCACCTCACTTAATTAAAAATTTAACCTCTTTTGACCCATCCGGGAATAGGAGCATGCTAGTGTGTTGAGTATGTGAAAAGCAAGTATGGGGTGGTGAAGTTGGTGTATGAATTTTGTGAATGAAGTTAGTTAAAAATGTGTTGTGAAAAGTGTAGAAAAAATATAGGTTTGGAGACTTTGGTTTTGATGACGAGTAACTCGGTACCATTCACATAATCGGGTGTTTGTGTCTTGCCAAAGTCGGATAAACCGAATGTCCTAACGAGCCTTGGTATGTGTGCCCGGTATGAGGCACCTCGGAAAAATCCTGAGGTCCGCTAATCACCAAGGTTTTGGCTTTTGTACACCAATGCCATTGTCTCAAAAATAAATGAAAGAAAATGAAAAAGAAAAAGAAAAGAAAAGAAAAGAAAGGAAGGAGAAAAATACACTTTGGTGGATGATGTATAAATGTGAAGTTGTGGGTGTTTAGTTCCTTTCCCGGATTTGCACCACATGACCTTAGAATATTCTCACCTTATCATCATGTTTCTTGGACTCTTCTTTCCTAAGTCCTTGTGACCTATTTGCATATGTGTATGACTTAGTGATCTAGATTGGATATTCTCATGATCATCTTGACTTCAACATTTTTACCTTTCATGCATGCTTTCGAGTTAAGCATGATTGTCTTTCCGTGCCTTCATTCATTTAATACATGATTGCTTGTCCATTGCCATGAAACGTGACTATGAAGGTGATCCATCTTTAGAAGCACAATTCCAAAAATATTTTCAGTTTTTCTACATTCATAAATCATGTCATCTCATAGCCCATAGTTGAACCTTGCTCGGGGACGAGCAAGAGGCATGGTTGGGGTATTTTGATGACATGATTTATGACACTAGTTTAGGCACTCTTTTAGATAGTTTTCCTTTCCATTCATGCATGTTTCCACATTAGTTCATGACGTTTACGCTCAATTCATGCATATTATCGAAATAGACGTCTACACGAACTTTTGTTGGTTTTGTAGGTATTTTGGGAAGCTTTGGGACTTAATTGATACATTCGAGGATCATTCCTTGTGGTGGTACACTTCCGGACTCTTTAAGGAGCAAGCTAGAAGCAAAGGAGAATACTAAAGACCTTGTTGGTGCATGCCTTGCACCAACTCATGACTTTGTGATCCAAAGATGGCTGAGATGTAGGAACCACGGCCCAGAGACCAAAATCTCGACCATGATTTTCTCTGTTGTGCTTATATTGATGAATCTGGGTGTTAGGATGAAGATGTGTTGAAATCCTAGTGTTTGTTGAGCCTAACCTAGCTTAGGGTGACCTAATGTTAGCAACCTTTTTGAGGAATGAGACTTACCCGGTAATTTCCTCTCTTAGATACATAAGATGATGAACTCTAGGTAGTAGTGAGTCAAAAAAGCCTCTATTAGATTGAGCGTGCTAGGATCGTTTTGTAAGACTTACCTTTTCCGAGACTTACCCGGTAAGGAGGGGTTTGACCCTTAGGTAGTGGCCGGTTTGTGTAGAATTCCCGTCCTTAGGTTCCTTGAGACTTACCCGGTAATAGGACCTCAGGTTTGAGACTAGTGGAGCATGAGACTTATCCGGTAATTGCTCCCATTAGAGAAACACCCAACTCCGAACAACCATAGCTTTCCTTTGATCTTTAGAAGCATGAGTCCATTGTCATAATCGGAATTCCGAATCTCTAGAATCCTCATTTCTTACCTTTTATCTCTCATCTTTGTGTTTGTGTGTTTGTTTGCTTATTTGTGTTGATATATTTGTGATCCTTGTTTGATCACCCAAAACCAACCAAAAATATTGTGTTTTGCACTTTCTTTATTCCTCATCTCATGTTAGTTTAGATTTGCACTATCTTTGATCATTGAATGACTTGATTTCACCTCAGTCTTTGTGTTTGACCTCGGAATACTTTCCTTCCTACATAACGATCCGTACACTGCGGGTTTCGCTAGGTAGTTTAGGAGATTAGACCAAGTTTATAAATGTAAAGCTTTTCGTGCTACCTTTCTAGCGTAACAATAAACATTCATTTCGTTTAAAGGGAAAGCCATTACTCTCAAACCCATGACTCCTTTGCAGATTGCTGAACATTACGATAATAAGAAGGAGAAACGTAAGCAGAAGGACAAAGAATCAACTCTCAAAGAAGAAAAATCGGGCAATTCTTCCAAAACTCGACCAATTTCTGAAGAAAATCGGGCTGTTCATGGGAAAATCGGCCGATCTTCCTGTAGCTCATCCAATTTTTCCTCTTTAGGACAACAACGAGCCCTTCTTTCATCTAAAAGGGAGTTTCTTGATGATTATATTCCTTTATACCTTTGCTTACTGAGTTTATATAAAAGCCTACTGACTTTAAGTGATGATGTGAAGGCCACATTGCCTTCAAACATTTTACATGCTTTGGATGAATAAAAAGACGTATTTCTGGATGAGATTCCTGCTAGACTTCCACCACTCTGAGGCATTAAGCATTGGATTGATTTCATTCTAGGTTCGTCACTTCCTAACCATCATGCTTATAAAATGAGTCCGCAGGAATGGCAAGAAATACAAGATCAAGTGCTAGACCTTTTTGAGCAAAGGTTATGTACGTGAGAGTTTGAGACCTTGTGCGGTTCCGGTTCAATTGGTGCCCAAAAAGGACAACACATGGAGGATGTGTGTGGTTTGTCGAGCAATCAAAAACATCACTATCAAGTATAGACATCCCATTCCTCGTTTGGATGATATGCTGGATGAGTTGAACGGTTCCACTTTATTCTAGAAGATCGATCTTAAGAGTGGATGTTATTAAATCTGAATGAGGGAGGGAGACGAATGGAAGACAACATTCAAGACCAAGTTTGGACTCTATGAGTGGTTGGTTATGCCTTTCGGTTTGTATAACGCTCCTAGTACTTTTATGAGGTTAATGAATCATGTCTTATGCCATTTTATTGTAAAGTTTGTGGTTGTTTACTTTGATGACATCCTCATTTATAGCAACTCTATTGAGGAGCATGAAGAAATGTGAGTTTAGTACTAATCAAGTGCTTTTTCTTGGATTTGTAGTCAACACAAGAGGCCTTGAGGTGAATAGAAAGAAGATCAAAGCCATTCAAGAATGGCCTACACTTACCACCGTCGGACATGTGCAATCTTTCCATGGATTGACAACCTTTTATAGGTGCTTTGTGAAGGACTTAAGCACCATTGTAGCCCCTCTCACGCAGCTCACGAAGAAGCAAGTACCGTTCCAGTGGGGAGAAGTGCAAGAGAAAGCATTCTCGGAACTAAAGAGGCGGCTATCAAATGCACCTCTTCCTGCACTTCCGGATTTCACCAAACCATTTGAGGTAGAGTGTGACTGTGTGACGCTTCAGGTATTGTTATAGGAGGAGTACTCATTCAAGAAGGTAAACCTTTAGCCTACTTTAGTGAGAAATTAAAAGGTCCATGTTTGAATTACTCTACTTATGATAAGGAACTATATGCTTTATTTTGAGTTTTCAAAACATGGCAACACTATCTTTGGCCTAATGAATTCATCCTTAGAACTGATCATGAGTCTTTGAAGCATTTTCGAAGTCAAGATAAGTTGGATATGAGGCATGGACGATGGATGGAGTTCATTGAGATATTTCCTTATATTATCAAATATAAGAAAGGGAAGGATAACGTTGTAGTGGATGCCCTTTCTAGGAGGTATACTTGATCACAACAATGGATTCTAAGGCCTTAGGATTCCATTATATCAAAGACCTATACGAGGATGATGCAGACTTTGACGAAATCTACACTGGAGCGAAAAATCGACCCCTAGTCAGGAAAATCGACCGATTTTTCACCCGAGATTTCTCTCAGTCGAGAGGTAAGTACTATCTTTTCGAAGGATTTCTGTTCCATGAGGATAAATTTTTTATTCCTATATGTTCTTTGAGATTATTACTAGTTGAAGAGGCTCATATGGGAGGATCAATGGGACACTTGGGAAGAGATAAGACTTATCACATGCTTCACTCTCATTTCTTTTGGCCTCACATGCTTAAGGATGTTGAACATATGATCAAGAGGTGTCTTCTTTGTCTAAAATAAAAGTCAAGACTGAAGCCACACAATTTATATACTCCTCTACCTATTCCTACATCACCTTGGCTTGACATTTGTATGGATTTTATTGTAGGATTGCCAAGGACTAAGAAGGGGAGAGACTCTATCTTTGTGATTGTTTATCGCTTTTCTAAAATGGCTCACTTTATTGCTTGCCATAAAACTAATGATGCATATAATGTAGCTAACTTGTTTTTCAAGAAAGTTGTTAGATTGCATGGAGTGCCAAGAACAATTGTAAGCGATAGAGATGTTAAGTTTCTTAGTTTGTTTCAAAAGACACTTTGGGGAAAGCTAGGTACAAAGTTGTTGTTTTCAACTTCTAGTCATCCTCAAATAGATGGTTAAACGGAGGTAACTAATCGAACTTTGACTACTATATTACGAGTTATTTTAAAGGATAATTTGAATGCATGGGAAGACGTGTTACCATGTTGAATTTTCTTACAATTTAACCTTGCATTCATCTACCAATCTAACGCCGTTTGTGTGTGTTTGTGGAGTGAACACTTTGACTCCTTTTGATCTTATACCGTTGCCCTTATAGGAGTGAGTAGATTTTATTGCAGGAAAGCAGGTGGAGTTCATAAGGGAATTACATGAGAAGGCACGCTTATAGGTGGAACAAAAGGGAATATCCATTGCTTCCAAAGCAAATCGAAATCGCAAGGAGATGCTATTCAAACTAGAAGATCTAGTGTGGTTGCATCTAAGGAAAGAGCGATTTCAAGACAAGCAAAAGTCTAAGTTATCTTCAAGAGGAGATAAACCGTTTATAGTAAAAACGAAAGTTGGTGACAATGCTTACGTCTTGGAGCTTCCAGCTGATTATGGTGTAAGTCCCATCATCAACGTTGGTGACATAAGTCCTTACTACTTTAGAGATGAGCATGCCGATGATTTGAGGACGAATCCTTCACAAGAAGGGGAGTCTGATGTGGGACCATCTCCAACACAAGGAGCAGTTACATGTTCAAAGGCCAAAGCATTGAAGGACAAACCATCAATGCCTTCACCTTCTTTAGATTCAATTATGGATGGAGCGATCACAAGGTCAGGAGAAAAGGCGATTCAAGATAAAGTTACGAACATAGTCATGACATGTACACTCAAGGAAACTCTCCTCACTCTCAAGAGTTCCTTGGTGACGTTACTGACTGTTATAGAAGAGCCAAGCCATGACCAAGAAGATCTACTAAGCAAAGAAAAAGGATAAGAGCAAGGAAGAGTCTTAGAGACGGAAAATCGACCGATTGTCCTGTAGGAAAATTCGATCGATTTCATGGTCCGATTTCCATTATTGAGACGATATTTGCAAAAGATAAAGCCATGATCTTCTATCTTTTGGCAATTATATCTTGTTATGATTCCTTAAAGCTCTCAGATTATCTTAAGGGATTATTAGTTAGATTTTATCTTTATAGATTTTATTATATATCTTAAAGATATCTTTGCAAGGTTATCTTTAAGTATATTTTCCTAGTTTTCATAGGATTAATCTCCCTTATAATTAGCCATAGTGGGGGAGATTGTTTAGTAGATTAGATTTGATATTTTCCACAGCTTTGTGAGACTTGCAGCTTCATTCATGGAGTTTGTATTTTATTTGTTAATCATTCAATCGATAAGAGAGCTTTTGGTTGAATTGTTTTTGAAGTCCTTGCTAGATTGTGCTTGTGTGAGTTAATTTTATTGAAGGTTGGTGCTCCTGGTCAATACTAGTCCCTCCTTGTGCCCGTCTTAATTAGAAGACTTCTATAAGGTTAAAGAAGTGCGGGTTAAGGTAATCATCTCGTTTAAGGGTTTTGACACATCATTGGTCAAGGTTCTTTTGCGGAACTATCTTAGTTCATATCTTTCTATATCTCTTTCATTTATCATTCCCTATTCATCTTCTTATCTTTCCATATTATCAACTAATATGTCTTTTGAGTTTATCGAAAAATCGACTTGTTCATCAAATAAATCGGCCGATTTATTCCCTAGAACAACCCGATTTTATCCCAGTTAAGGACTTTTAATCTAGATCGGGAACTGCGTCTTATCCCCGCATCAAAAGATATCTTTTTAAGATAATCCAAAAATAATCCTAAAAAAAAAAGGATCAAAACTAGAAATTACCTCAAAGAATGTTTAAGAGCTTTTAAGGTAATAAAATAATAAAGATAGCTTTCCAAAAATAAAAGATCTTTGCCAAATGTTCTAGCGCGCGTCAAGAACAAAATCTCGGTTGAAAATATCGCCCAAGATTTTTTCCTCCGGCCCGATATTTCTTCTTTGAGGCTCTTTCTTTGTCTTATCCACCTTCTATGCTTGTTGGCTCTTCTTGGTCGTGGCTTGGCTCTTCGATTACAGTCAATAATGTCACCAAAGGAGTCCTAAGTGTAAGTACGGTCTCTTTGAGTATACATGTTGTTAACATGCTAGTGACTTCATCTTGGATGGCTTTTGCTCTTGTCCTAGTGATACCTCCTTCCATGATGGGACTTGAAGAAGGTGTAGCTAGATTGTCCTTCAATTTCTTAGCCCTTGATCTAGTGGTTGACCCTTGAGATAGTGTTGGGGATGGTCCGTCATCATATTCCCCTTCTTGAAAAGGATTTGTCCTTGAATCACCAATATGCTCATCTCTAGACTCAAAAGGACTCAAGTCTCCTACATTGAAAGTGTTGCTTACTCCATACCCAGCTAGAAGCTCTAAGACATAAGCATTGTCACCTACTTTGCGCTTCACACGAAATGACCCATCTCCTCTTGGAGAGAACTTAAACTTCTTGTTCTCCGGAAAACGCTCTTCCCTTAGATGCAACCAAACTAGGTCTCCCGGTTCGAACAACTTCTCTTTGCGATTTTGATTTGCCTTTGAAGCTACGATTTCCCTTTATGTTCCAGCCTTATGCGTGTCTTCTCATGCAATTCCTTGATGAACTCAACCTATTTTTCTGCAATAAAATCTACTCACTCCTCTAAAGGTAACAATGTAAGATGAAAAGGAGTCAAAGGATTCAATCCAAAGACACACTCAAAAGGCGTTAGGTTAGTAGATGAATGCAATGTACGATTATAAGCAAATTGTAAATGTGTTAAAACATATTCCCAAGCATTCCAATTATCTTTCAAAACAGCTTCAAAATGGTGGTCAACGTCCTATTAGTGACTTCCGTTTGTCCATCCATTTGAGGATGACTATTGGTTGAGAACAACAACCTTGTTCCTAGTTTTCCCCAAAGAGTTTTTCAAAAGAAACTAAGTAATTTAACTTCTCTACAACTTACAATAGTCCGTGGAACTCCATGCAGCCTAACAACTTTCTTAAAGAACAAGTTAGTCACATTATAAGCATCATCACTTTTATGGCAAGCAATAATGTAACATCCCAAATCCTGGAGAACTCGGAATGCTACGAGCTGGGACCTCATAGTGGGTCCCGACCCTTAGCATGGCAACAACTTCATCGGACCTGATGACATGATTTATGACACTAGTTTAGACACTCTTTTAGATAGTTTTCCTTTCCATTCTTGCATGTTTCCACATTAGTTCGTGAATTTACGCTTAATTCATGCATATTGTCGAAATAGACGTCTACACGAACTCTTGTCGGTTTTGTAGGTATTTTTGGGAGATTTTGGAGCTTAATCGATACATTTGAGGATCATTCCTTGTGGTGGCACACATCCGGACTCTATAAGGAGCAAGCTAGGAGCAAAGTAGAACACATAGGACCTTGTTGGTGCATGCCTTGCACCAACTCATTGCTTGATGATCCAAGGAGAGTTTCTGGAGCAAAACCACGGCCTAGAGGCCATTTCCACGCCCGTGGTTTTGGCAGTGGTTTATGTTTGGACCACTTTGACACGTGTCCCACGATCTCTTTGCCCGATCTTTTCTTATTGGAGGAGTATTTAAGTGATGTTGCAGGCCGTATTGAAGGATCTCTCTCTTCCCTTTTTGACCTAACATCTTCCCCAAAACACTTCTCCGTTGTAGCCTCTCTTCCAAGCACCCATTGTGGGTGTTCTTGGAAGAGATTAGTGTAGATTTTCATTTTAAAGTGAGATTAGAGTGGTTTTGAGTGAGGTTTCCATTGTGGACAACTTGGAACAGCTCTTGGAGCCTTCGTAAGAATTGGTAACTTCTATTCTAGCTTTTAATGTCTTTTCTTTGGATTATTCTTCAGTATGTAGTAATGACTTGCAAGCTTGCTCTATTTGTGAAGTTTGATCTTGAAATGTATGTTGTTGGCTGAATAGTTGTGATTCTAGGGTGAAGGAATGATGTTTATGCTTTGAACTATGATTGTATGGACTTCCATGTTAGCTTAGGATCGATTTGTGTTCGAAACCCCAACTCACTGGAGAATCACGGCCTGTTCTTCATGATTCCACGGCCGTGGTTTCCATGATCCACCGTGATTTTCTCTGTTGTGCTCGTATTGATAAATCTGGATGTTAGGATGTAGATGTGTTGAAATCCTAGTGTTTGTGGAGCCTAATCTAGCTTAGGGTAACCTAATGTTAGCAACCTTTTTGAGGGATGAGACTTACCCGGTAATTTCCTCTCTTAGATACATAAGATGATGAACTCTAGGTAGTAGTGAGCCAAAAAAGCCGCTATTGGATTGAGCGTGCTAGGATCGTTGCCTAAGACTTACCCATTCCGAGACTTACCCGGTAAGGAGGGGTTTGACCCTTAGGTAGTGGCCGGTTTGTATAGAATTCCCGTCCTTAGGTTCCTTGAGACTTACCCGGTAATAGGACCTTAGGTGCGAGACTAGTGGAGCATGAGACTTACCCGGTAATTGCTCCCATTAGAGAAACACCCAACTCCAAACAACCATATCTTTTTTGATCTTTAGAAGCATGAGTCCATTGTCATAATCGGAATTCCGAATCTCTAGAATCCGCTTTCTTACCTCTTATCTCCTATCTTTGTGTTTGTGTGTTTGCTTGTTTATTTGTGTTGATATATTTGTGATCCTTGTTTGATCACCCAAAATCATCCAAAAATATTTTGTTTTGCACTTTATTTATTCCTCATCTCATCTTAGTTTAGATTCACAATATCTTTGATCATTGACTTGATTTCACCTCAGTCCTTATGTTCGACCTCATAATACTTTCCTTTCTACAAAACGATCCGTACACTGTGGGTTTCGCTAGGTAGTTAAAGATTTTTGTTCGAGTTTATAAATGGAAAGCTTTTTGTGCTACCTAATTAGCGTAACAAGTTTTTGGCGCCGTTGCTGGAGACTAGGTCTAGATTAAGTCATTTGATTTTGATTGTTTTTAGTGTTTATCTTTCTTGTTACTTTTGATCTTGTGTTGTTTTTGTCTTTGCCTTTTCATGTTTGCCATGGATGGATTGCACTTCCAAGACGACCTTGACAACATGAAGTATGAGGAGTGGATGGAAAACCAAGATCGAGGACCTCTCCATGATGAGTTTGAGTATTGAGAGGAGTTTAATGCCTATCATGACTCCCGAGATCAAGCTCACATGACTACAATGCCTCATGTGGAACCTCACCATCAACCTCACAATGACCGAGTGGAATCAATGCTAGAAGAAATGTTGAGGAAGATGGATGATCTAGAGAGTAATATTGCTTCCATTTTGAGCTCCCACATGGTGCTTGAAGCGGAAGTATTTCAACAAGAAGAGGTTCACCATGATGAGATCCAAGAATTGCCCAAATCAACCATGGTCATTAAGGAACTTCAAGAAGAGTTGGATGAAGCTTGGGAGCAAGTGAGGCTAAGGTATTTGGCCTTGAAGGATGAAAGAAGATTGAATTTCAAGAGAGAAGCACAAATGAGGAGGGAGATTGATGAGATTAGGAATGCTCTTATGCTAGGAGATCCTACCATCCTTCAAGGCTTACCTCCACCTCCTTCACCTTTGGAGGAGTGCATTGAAGTGCTCTCACCCTTGGACATCCTTGCCATCAAACCCGGAACTACACTTGAAAAGCTCACGAGGAAGGAAGAGAATAGAGAGAACCACGGCCTATCTGGCACAACCACGCCCGTGGTTTTGCCCGTGGAAAGCTCTGTCGTAGAAGGCCCTAAGTTAACTTCAACTCCTTCCAATCCTTTCTTGCTTGCTCGGAGTACACACGAAGTTTGGATTCCCTTTCCTAACGAGTCTCCCATATTGAATGATGGAGGAAAGCATGATGGATCCATGATGGTTATGAAGAACTTCAATGGAGAATTCTTTCCAAGAATCGGCTTTCTTAGGATCATAGAGATGAGGATGGCAAGCATTTCACCAGTGTGACCGTGGAGTACAAATCGTCTAAGTATGGGGTGACACCTATGGTTGCAACTCCATGCTATCATCAAGGAAGCGGTGATGAAGGAGTCTACTACTCACTGGTAAAGAGAGAGCTTAAAGCTTATTTGGGCATCAAGTGGCCCGTGCTTGTCATCATTAATGCCGGAAAGCGATGGTTGCTTGGACTCCTCAAGCAAACCATGGTATTTGAGGTGGATTGACATATCCACGGAGTTTGGTCAAGCTAATGACCTAAAAGAAGCGCTTCTTGGGAGGCAACCCAAGGGTAACAACTCTTTCCCTTTTCTCTTTCGTTTTCATTTTTGCTTTTGTTTTTGTTTTTGTTTTTGTTTTTGTGTGTTTTTGTGTGTTTTTGTGTTTGGTGTTTGTGTGGTAGATTTTAGGTAATGAGGAAGCCTTGCAAGGCAAGTTGATGATGATGATCCCATTTTCAACCATGGGTGGAGCGGACGTGGGACTTGGACGGCATAAGGTGTCTTTGAGGGATGGAAGAGCTCCCATCTCGCATACACCTTGGCGCGGGTCTCGATACCGGAATGACTATGAAGAGCTCTCTACCATGCTTGATCGATCATCCATCAACACCACTCCACATGAGTAAACCAAAATACCGAACGACACCACTTTTACATTGTGAGGACTTCTTTCACTCTTCTTTACTTGATTTGTACATTGGGGAAAATGTGTTTTTAAGTATGGGGTGGGGTCTTCATAATTCTTAGCGGGGCATGATCACATATAGGATAGTTTCGTTTTATTGTCACACGTTTCTTATCATGTTTTTGCATTGTATATACATATATATCTGAAAAATTCCATAAAAATCGAAAAATTTTAAAAAATTTTTGTGCTTCCTAGTTTGGATATGAACCTTATGATGAGATTGTTTTGTGAATTGGCAATGGATGGCCTTGTGTGTTGAATGGATTTATGCATATGTGGACTTGAAATACTTCTCTTGAATCTATGTATGAATTGTGATTATGATGTTTGCCTTGATTGGATTGAGAGTTGATAGTCAAAATTACATGCTAGTTCTTGCACATCATCTAGGAATGATTGAGGCAATTCATTTTTCTCTACTTCTCATCTTGATCATGTTGTTTGAGCACCTCAATTGATATAAAAATTTGACCTCTTTTGACCCATCCGGGAATAGGAGCATGCTAATGTGTTGAGTGTGAAAAACAAGTATGGGGTGGTGAAGTTGGTGTTTGTATTTTGTGAATGAAGTTGTTGAAAACGTGTTGTGAAAAGTGTTGATAAAATATAGGTTTGGGAACTTTGAATTTGATGACGAGTAACTTGGCACCATTCACATAATTGGGTGTTTGTGTCTTGCCAAAGTCGGACAATCTGAATGTCCTAACGAGCCTTGGTATGTGTGCCCGGTGTGAGGCACCTCGGAAAAATCCTGAGGTCCACTAATCACCAAGGTTTCGGCTTTTGTACACCAATACCATTGTCTCAAAAATAAGTGAAAGAAAATGAAAAAGAAAAAAAAAAGAAAAGAAAAGAAAGAGAAAAATACACTTTGGTGGATGAAGTATAAATGTGAAGTTGCGGTTGCTTAGTTCCTTTCTCGGATTTGCACCACATGACCTTAGAAAATTCCCACGTTATCATCACGTTTCTTGGTCTCTTCTTTCCTAAGGCTTTAAGACCTATTTGCTTATGTGTATGACTTAGTGATCTAGATTGGATATTCTCATGATAATCTTGACTTCATCATTTTTACCTTTCATGCATGCTTTCGGGTTAAGTATGATTGTCTTTCTGTGCCTTCATTCATTTAATACATGATTGCTTGTCCATTGCCATGAAACATGACTATGAAGGTGATCCAATATTAGATGCACAACTCCAAAAATATTTTTCTGTTTTTCTACATTCATAAATCATGCCATCTCGTAGCCTATAGTTGGACCTTGGTCGGGGACGAGCAAGCGCTAAATATGCGGTATTTTGATGACATGATTTATGACACTAGTTTAGGCACTCTTTTAGATAGTTTCCCTATCCATTCATGCATGTTTCCGCATTAGTTCGTGACATTTACGCTTAATTCATGCATATTGTCGAAATATACGTCTACACGAACTCTTGTCGGTTTTGTAGGTATTTTGGGGAGATTTTGGACCTTAATCAATACATTCGAGAATCATTCCTTGTGGTGGCACACATCCGGACTCTTTAAGGAGCGAGCTATGAGCAAAGGAGAACACATAGGACCTTGTTGGTGCATGCCTTGCACCAACTCATTGCTTGATGATCCAAGGAGAGTTTCTGGAGCAAACCCACGGCCTAGAGGCCATTTCCACGCCCGTGGTTTTGCGGCCGTGGTTTCTGTCTGGACCACTTTGACACGTGTCCCACAATCTCTTTGCCCGACCTTTGCTTATTGGAGGAGTATATAAGCGATGTTGCAGGCTGTATTGAAGGATCTCTCTCTTCCCTTTTTGACTTAACTTCTTCCCCAAAACACTTCTCCGTTGTAGCCTCTCTTCCAATCACCCATTGTGGGTGTTCTTGGAAGAGATTAGTGTAGATTTTCATTGTGAAGTGAGATTATAGTGGTTTTGAGTGAGGTTTCCATTGTGGACAACTTGGAACAGCTCTTGGAGACTTTGTAAGATTTAGTAACTTCTATTCTAGCTTTTAATGTCTTTTCTTTGGATTATTCTTCATTATCTAGTCATGACTTGCAAGCATGCTCTATTTGTGAAGTTTGATCTTGAAATGTATGTTGTTGGCTGAATAGTTGTGATTCTAGGGTGAAGGAATGATGCTTATACTTTGAACTATGATTGTATGGACTTCCATGATTCCACGGCCGTGGTTTCCATGACCCACCGTGATTTTCTCTATTGTGCTCGTATTGATAAATTTGGATGTTAGGATGTAGATGTGCTGAAATCCTAGTGTTTGTTGAGCCTAATCTAGCTTAGGGTGACCTAATGTTATCAACCTTTTTGAGGGATGAGACTTACCCGGTAATTTCCTCTCTTAGATACATAAGATGATGAACTCTAGGTAGTAGTGAGCCAAAAAAGCCGCTATAGGATTGAGTGTGCTAGGATCGTTGTCTTAGACTTACCCATTCCGGACTTACCCGGTAAGGAGGGGTTTGGCCCTTAGGTAGTGGCCGGTTTGTGTAGAATTCCCGTCCTTAGGTTCCTTGAGACTTACCCGGTAATAGGACCTTAGGTGCGAGACTAGTGGAGCATGAGACTTACCCAGTAATTGCTCCCATTAGAGAAACACCCAACTCCGAACAACCATAACTTTTTTGATCTTTAGAAGCATGAGCCCATTATCATAATCGGAATTCCGAATCTCTAGAATCCGCTTTCTTACCTCTTATCTCCTATCTTTGTGTTTGTGTGTTTGCTTGTTTGTTTGTGTTGATATATTTGTGATCCTTGTTTGATCACCCAAAATCATCCAAAAATATTGTGTTTTGCACTTTCTTTATTCCTCATCTCATCTTAGTTTAGATTCGCACTACCTTTGATCATTGAATGACTTGATTTCACCTCAGTCCTTGTGTTCGACCTCGGAATACTTTCCTTTCTACGAAACGATTCGTACACTGCGGGTTTCTCTAGGTAGTTTAGAATTTTAGTTCGAGTTTATAAATGTAAAGATTTTTGTGCTACCTAATTAGCGTAACAGGACCTTACAACACGACACAAATAAAAAGGCAAAACAACATAGTTTTAATGCATGAGCTAAAACGAAAATACAACCCCAAAACAATCCAGCCAAGTTCTCAAATCCAGAAATATAACAAAAGTCTCAAAGACATAAAATAAGATAACCAATCCCGTCCTATAATGCACGGAACCCCTGCTATCTACTACCGCTAGATTGCTCGACCGCCTTTATAACGTGCAAGACATATACAAGGCGGTATAATACCGTTAGCTAACATTCTACGCATACATATAAAGGTAAAAGCACATACACACACAACATATACAATCGACATGCAACACTCAACTCCGTTTATTATCTTAAGTTAGGTGATAAGCCATTACTAATGATACTTATTTTGTGACATGAGGGATTCTCAAACCTCACCCTTGTCCCCGTTAACCAACGAGGAATGGTACTAATGCATCTGACTATCTACATGCGTGGGCTGGTCGCAGGGAACCTCCTAGCTTTCGCAAGTGCTAGGCAGTGATGTCACAACCCGTTATTATACACTTGGGTCAATTACGTAATAAATAAAGTCGACCTAATCCGGTTTCGTTGTTTATCATAACTAACAAACACCATTCATACACATTACACTCATACAAGAAGCAAGCTAAGTAAGTCCGTGGACTTACTAGTCTCCAAGCCCAACCGATCACCACACACTCAAGTTCCCTCGGGAAAACACGCAACGCCTGTTCAAGACAAGGAACACGGATCAAACAACACTCTAGTCAACTAGAAATCCTTAGACTCCTAGGCTCAACATCCTCACAAGAACAACATTACTCTAGTCAACTAAAAGTCCATAGACTTCTAGGCTCAACATCCTCACAAGAATCACAACTCAAGATAGATTAATCCTCTAGCCAACTAGAAGTCCTTAGACTTCTAGTGCTCACAATCCTCACCACTCATAAACACACAAGATACATGATACTCTCATTCCATTGTCTTAAAAGCTTCCAACATAACAAATCAGTCCCAAACTAATATCCTCACAATCCTAAGAGTTCATGCCATAATATCACAACCAACATACCCTCAACTCTCACGAGATAACTCTAAGGGTCAAGCCACTACTTGGCATTCCATATCAACTATGTTAAGCCATCCTAACATGCTAATAAGATGGTTCAAGATCAAGGAAGCGGAAAGGGAAGAAAGGAACAAGAGATCGGAGGCTTACTGGTATAGAAACCGCCCCTGCGGTGTCATGACGCCGCCCTTGCGGTTTGTAGAACCCAGAGTCCGCCCCCGCGGCTTGAAGAGGCCACCCTCGTGGTTTACAGTACCGCCCCCGCGGCTCACAGGATCCGCCCCCACGGCTGTAGTCCAGAAACGTCGACTCTTTGGTTCTTCGATGTACAACAACCTTCCTATTGCCTCCTTTGATGCTGTGAATGTCTCTTAGCTCCCACCACAAGATCATAGCCTTCCTACATGGTCTAAGAATACAAGGACATAAGAAGGAACAAGAGAATACTCTCTTGAGTGAATCCATGGATCTCACTCTTCAAAGGTGCAAGAAGGAAAAAGGAAGAAGAAGAGAAGAAGGAGAAGGAAAGAACTTACTCTGAATCACGTCTCTGCAGTCCAACCTTTGTGTGACAGCTTCAAGAGGAGAGAAACACTAAGGTGGAGGATGAAGGGGAAGGAGATGAGGGAGAAGGTAGGAGAATAGAGAAAGTAACGTGAAAAGGAATGAAGGAGGGAGATAAGGCTGCATAAATGGGAGGAGACCAAAGGTCAAGCAGCCCATGAATGACCACCTAGTAATGTGTCGGCATAAAGGAGTTTGGAGATGAAAAGTCAAATGGAAAAGGCACCATTAGATGCAACCGCACTAGGTCTCCCGTTAGAAAAACTTCTCTTTGCGATTTCGATTTGCCTTTGAAGTTCGGTTTCCCTCTATGTTCCAGCCTTATATGTGTCTTCTCATGCAATTCCTTGATGAACTCAACCTGTTTTTCTGCAATAAAATGTACTCACTCCTCTAAAGGTAACCGTGTAAGATGAATAGGAGTCAAAGGATTCAATCCAAAGACACACTCAAAAGGCGTTAGGTTAGTTCATGAATGCAATGTACGATTATAAGCAAATTGTAAATGTGTTAAAACATATTCCCAAGCATTCAAATTATCTTTCAAAACAGCTTCAAAATAGTGGTCAACGTCCTATTAGTGACTTCCGTTTGTCCATCCATTTTAGGACGACTATTGGTTGAGAACAACAACCTTGTTCCTAGTTTTCCCTAAAGAGTTTTTCAAAAGAAACTAAGGAATTTAACTTCTCTACCACTTACAACCTAACAACTTTCTTAAAGAACAAGTTAGTCACATTATAAGCATCATCAGTTTTATGGCAAGCAATAATGTAACACCCCAAATTCTGGAGGACCCGGAAAGCTACGAGCTGAGACCTCACAATGGGTCCCGACCCTTAGTCTGGCAACAACTTGATCGGACCTTACAACACGACACAAATAAAAAGGCAAAATAACATAGTTTTAATGCATGAGCGAAAACAAAATACAATCCCAAAACAATCCAGCCGAGTTCTCAAATCCAGAAATATAACATAAGTCTCAAAGACATAAAATAAGATAACCAATCCCGTCCTATAATGCACGGAACCCCGGTTGTTCACTACCGCTAGGTCACTTGACCGCCTCTCTAACCTGCAAGACATCTACAAGGCGGTATAATACCGTTAGCTAACATTCTACGCATAAGTATAAAGGTAAAAGCACACACACACAACATATACAATCAACATGCAATACTCAAGTCCGTTTATTATCTTCACTTAGGTGATAAGCCGTTACTAATGATACTTATTTTGTGACACGAGGGATTCCTAAACGTGGCCCCTGTCCCCGTTTACTAACGAGGAATGATACTAATGCATCTGACCGTCTACCTGCTTGGGCTAGTTACAGGGAACCTCCTAGCTCTCACAAGAGCTAGGTAGTGATGTCATGACCCGTTATCATACACTTGGGTCAATTATGTAATATAATAAAGTCGGCCTAATCCGGTTTCGTTATTTATCATAACTAACAAACACCACTCATACACATTACACTCATACAAGAAGCCAGCTAAGTAAGTCCGTGGACTTACCAGTCTCCAAGCGCAACCTATCATCACACACTCAAGTTCCCTCGGGAAAACACGTAACGCCTGTTCAAGACAAGGCACACGGATCAAACAACACTCTAGTCAACTAGAAATCCTTAGAATCCTAGGCTCAACATCCTCACAAGAACAACATCACTCTAGAGAACTAGAAGTCCTTAGACTTCTAGGCTCAACATCATCACAAGAATGACAACTCAAGATAGATTAACCCTCTAGCCAACTAGAAGTCCTTAGACTTCTAGTGCTCATAATCCTCACCACTCATAAACACACAAGATACATGATACTCTCAGTCCATTGCCGTAAAGGCTTCCAACATAACAACTCAGTCCCAAATCAATATTCTCACAATCCTAAGAGTTCATGCAACAATATCACAACCGACATACCCTCAACTCTCACAAGATAACTCCAATGGAAAGCCACTACTTGGCATTCCATATCAACTATGTTAAGCCATCCTAACATGCTACTAAGATGGTTCAACATCAAGGAAACGGAAAGAGAAGAAAGGAACAAGAGATCGGAGGCTTACTGGTGCAGAAACCGCCCCTACGGTGTCAAGACGCCGCCCCTGCGTTGTTCAGGATCCAGAGTCCGCCCCCGCGGCTTGCAGAGGACGCCCCTGCGGTTTATAGTATCTGACCCTGCGGCTCACAGGATCCGCCCCGAGGCTGCAGTCCAGAAACGTCGACTCTTTGGTTCTTCGATGTACAACAACCTTCCTATTGCCTACTTTGATGCTGTGAATGTCTCTTAGCTCCCACCACAAGATCATAGCCTTCCTCCATGGTCTAAGCATTCAAGGAAATAAGAAGGAACAAGAGAAGGCTCTCTTGAGTGAATCCGTAGATCTCAATCTTTAAAGGTGCAAGAAGGAAAAAAGAAGAAGAAGAGAAGAAGGAGAAGGAAATAATTTACTCTGGATCACGTCTCTACAGTCCAACCTTTGTGTGACAGCTTCAAGAGGAGAGAAACACTAAGGTGGAGGATGAAGGTGAAGGAGATGAGGGAGAAGGTAGGAGAGTAGAGAAAGTAACGAGAAAAGGAATGAATGAGGGAGATAAGGCTGCATAAATGGGAGGAGACAAAATGTCAAGCAGCCCAAGAATCACCACCTAGTAATGTGTCAGCATAAAGGAGTTAGGAGATGAAAAGTCGGATGGAAAAGGCACCATTAAGGAGTTAGGAGATGAAAGGTCGGACGGAAAAGGCACCTAACTCCGGCTCTAACGTGTCACCGCCCCTGCGAGATGCCCAAGCCGCGGTCGCGGATGGCCGCGGTCGCGGGCCTTCTGCTCAAGGCTTCTAACGCCTCTCGTAAACGGAACCGAAATTCGGGCGTTACAAATAAAGTGAGCCATTTTAGAAAAACGGTCAACAACGACAAAAATAGAATATCTAACCTTCTTAGTCCTTGGTAATCCTACAACAAAGTACACACTAATATCAATCCATGGTGAAGTTGATATAGGTAAAAGAGTATACAAACCAGGGTTTCAACCTAAACTTAACCTTCAAACAATTAATGCATCTCTTAATCATGTGGTCAACATCTTTAAGCATATGAGTGAAAAAGGAATGTGAATGTAGCATATGAGAAGTCTTATCTCTACCAAAATGTCCCATTAATCCTCCCATATGAGCCTTCTTAACTAATAATAATAATCTCAGAGAACATCTAGGAATACAAACCATATCCTCATGGAACAAAAAACCTTAAACATTTTAATACTTATCTCGCGACAATGGCAAACCACGGTCAAAATCTCGGACGAGATTCCTGTAGGATGGCCGAGATTTACACTGTGTGTAAATATCTCCAATGTATACCTTCTAGAAAGGGCATCCGCAACAACATTATCTTTTCCTTTCTTGTATTTGATGATATAAGGAAAAGTTTCTATAAACTCCATCCATCTACCATGTCTCTTATCCAACTTATCTTGACTCCTAAAGTGCTTTAAAGACTCATGATCAGTTCTAAGGATAAATTCATTAGGCCAAATGTAATGTTTCCATGTCTTGAAAACTCAAAATAAAGCATATAATTCCTTAGCATAAGTCGAATAGTTCAAACATGGTCCTTTCCATTTCTCATTAAAGTCGGTAAGGGGCTTACCTTCTTGTATGAGTAATCCTCCAATGTCAATTCCTGAAGCGTCACATTAAACCTCGAATGGTTTGGTGAAATCCGGAAGTACAAGAAGTGGTGCGTTTGATAGTTTCCTCTTTAGCTCCGTTACTGCTTTCTGTTGCGCTTCTCCCCACTCAATATGTACTTGCTTCTTTGTGGGAGATGTGAGGGGGGATGCGATATACTAAAATCTTTCACAATGTGCTTATAGAACTTTGCCAACCCATGGAAAGATCGCACATGTCCAACTATAGTCGGTGTAGGCCACTCTTGGATGGATTTGATCTTCTCCTTGTCCACCTCAAGACCTCTTGGCCTCACTACGAATCCAGGGAAAACAACTTGGTTAGTACTAAACTTGCATTTCTTAATGTTAGCATATAAAGATTCAGTTCTAAGAGTTCCTAGTACTTCCCTTAAATGTTCTTCATGTTCCTCAACGGATTTGCAGTAGATGAGAATATCTTTGAAGTAGACAATCACAAACTTCTCAACATAATGGCGTAAGACATGATTCATCAACCTCATAAAAGTGTTAGTAGAGTTAGTAAAACCAAAGGGCATAAGCAACCACTCATAAAGTCCAAACTTGGTCTTGAATGCTGTCCTCCATTCATCTACTTCCCTCATCCGGATTTGATGATATCCACTTATAAGATCGATCTTGAGGAAACAAGGTGAAACTGCTAAGCTCATCTAGCATGCCATCTAGTCCGGGGATGGGTTGACGGTACTTGATAGTGATGTTATTGTTGGCTCTACAATCAACACAATCCTCCAAGTATTGTCCTTCTTAGGTACCAATAGAACTAAAACCGCACAAGGACTCAAGGTATTCCGAACGTAACCTTTATTAAAAAGGTCTTGCACTTGATCTTGAATTTCCTTACTTTCTTGTGGAATCATTCTATAAGTTGGGCGATTAGGAATTGTAGAACCTGGAATGATGTCAATTCGATGCTCAATGCCTCGAAAAGGTGGAAGACCTGTAGGAATCTCATTTGGAAATACAATGAAGAACCGAGCAAGGGATTAATAAGGATAGAAATACTCTAGAAGGGGGTTGAATAGAGTATGAAAACTTTTTTCAATATCGTATATCAAGGCTTTGAAACTAATCTCAAGGCCTTGAAGTCGATCTTTGCGCTTAGTGACAAAACTGTTTCTCAAGGCTTTGAAGTGTATCTCAATGCCTTGACTTCGAAACCTGGCGAAAGTTGTTAGTCACAGTAATACGCGATAAAAAGTGCGGAATATAAAAGATCGACGCAACGATATGTTTACAAAGTTCGTCCCTAACAACCTACTCTCCGCCTAGGGTTTCGACCCTAGGATTCTAACTATCTACTATCTGCTTGGTGAATTCTAGATACAACCTAGAATAACTTCCATTCTTCTCTCAATGTAGCCTAAGTGCTACGATCAAGTCAACTCTAATCTAGCAATAATATCCTAGTTACTTCACAGAGTACCACACTCGAGTATAACACTATAATGATATGCCAATGAAGCTCTTATTTTTATCTAACTCTCTCTAAACTAAAACAAATATCGCTCATGAGGATAGATAAACGTGGTTGATGAAGAAATCTTGAAGATATCCGTGTAAACGTTGCTTCTTCATTGCTTGATTGTCTCTTTTATAGGTAGTAGGAGGGACGAAGTCTTTGCCGTTTTAACGTTGAAAGACTCCCATAAAATCTGCACATATTTGGGGTGTTTGAGTTTTAAAAAACAGCCCCTAAAATCTGCATCAAATATGCTCCATATATTTCGAACCAATCTCCTTAAAATAGCCGTTGAAAGCTTCTTGTTATCTTTTGCAGAATCTTGTTATATATATATTTGCTGAAGATCTTCTATCCCATTTATCCGTTGAAGATCTCCTTGTAATCTTTTGCAGAATCTTCATGTTATCTTCTGCAGAATCTTGTTCCATATATATCGTTGAAAATCTTCTCCATAATCTGCTCCATCGTCTCTCTCATATCCTGCATAAAATATGTAACAAACATATCTAGGAATATATTGATATTTGATAAAGTCCATTGTTTATTTGTCTTCCATCATCTTACAAAGACAAACGTTAACATAATATTCCTCAAGTTGGAGTTAACAATCTCCCCCTTGATGGAAGACAAAACAAATATCAATGGTGCAAACAATAATAATAGTATGACGCATATAATAGTTATTTCTCCACCTTTTTGTCTTCCAACAAGTAAGGAAATAAATCTAAAAAGTTTGAACCACAACGTCATTATAAACTAGAAATTCTGAAACTCAAGACCTTGAAATTCAAAAGTGTAACCCACAAAAAACAGATTCCAAGACCTTGAAAACAAAGAGAATACCACCGAATATGAAAGAGGACAATCTGATAAGCATTTTAAAAATAGTAGGCATTGCTCCCACTACGAAATGCTTCCTTAATCTCGGTGATATCCTGCAAAACAATCAAACATCAACCTTTCCGGCTTGACCAAATGACAAATTTTGATCCATACTCAGGTTGAACCATGTTTGGTGGTCTAGTCCCTTTAGGAACCCAAATTTGCTAAACTTGTTCTTTTAGACATAGAGGATTAGTGTTTCGTATGATATATGGATCATTTCTCCTATAAGGGCAAGTTTATTTACCATGTCCCTTTTTACAACAATAGAAACATGTGGGTGTGCGTGAACTTCCTTTAGCTTTAACAGAAGTGGTCACCGTTTTTCTTGGAAAATTCTTGTTATAACCAAGACCACTCTTGTTAATAGAGGATTGTTGTTCATCCATCATCCTTTCAAGATTAGCTTTAGAACGAGTGAATTGAATGAGTGCCGTCTTCTTGTCTTTACACTTCACAGTTAGATCAATCTTCTCTTTCTCTAGATTAATATAATCTTGATGTAGAGAAGAGGGATTTTCCTTAAGAATCACATTTTCCGGTTCTAAGGCCTTGACATTGAAATCAAGGTCTAACTTTGAAGTGTTGAGATTTTCAACTTCCAGAGACAACTCACTCACTCTTTTTCTCTTGTTTATTTAGCTTTTCCCTCAATGATCTATTTTCAAGAATGTGCTCTTCTTCACTAATGATCATATTTTGAAGAAATTCAAAAAGAACAACAGTGGGACCAGAAATTAAATTTCTTACAACTCGCTCAAGATGTCATTTAGGATTTTCTTCTTGGTCACCCATCAAGCATAGATTTACTTGATCACTTTTAGTGTCAGTTTCACTAGAGGAATCCAAGTCACTTCTTGAGGCTACCATTGGTTTCTTCTTTATATCATTCTACCGATGGTTGTTCCTTCTCCTTTGTGGACACTCATTCACTAGATGATCTATTTCTCCACATCCAAGTCAATTCGAGCAGTTTTCTTGTAATCAAAGTAAAAAGATCTTCTTCTTAATCCTTACTTTCTTCATCTTTTGATGAATCTTCTTGCCTTTGGGATTTTAGAGCCAAGTTTTTCACTTTTCAGGATAGTTCTTCATCTTCTTCATTATGAACTATTTCATGAGTGATAAGCTTTCCTATTAGATCATCCAAGGGTAGAGTCCTCAGATTCTTTGTTTCCTCAATAGCAATCACCTTTGGCCCCCATTTCGACTTAGGTAGACTTGTAAAGATTTTCATGAATTTCTCTACATTTGTAAAAACTTTGCTGAGAGAATCTAGATTGTTCACAAATTTGAGTGAATCGTGTGAACATTTCATTTACCGTCTTATCAGGTGTCATCTTGAACTACTCATACTACCTTAGGAAAAGGTTGATCTTGGTTTGCTTTACTTGACTTTTTCCTTCGAATCTTATCACCAATTTATCCCATATCTCTTTTGCACTTTTGCTTCACAATAGCATAAGTTCATGGCTTTGTAGTTCTTAGCCACCTTCTCCAAATCAGCTTGGTTGAAATCATCTTCATTTTTAGGCACAATAGTTACAATAGCATTGGTCTTAGTTGGAACTTTTGGACCAGTTTGATGTTGCTCCACTATTCTAGATCGTGATTGTAACATCCCGAGTCCGCAGGACTCGGAGTGTCACATTGGGCTAGGATCTCACAATGGATCCTGAACCTAGCCTGACAACAAGTTCACTGGATCTTACAACAAGGCATGGGTAGATAAAAACCAAATACATAAAATTGTATAAGATACATCAAAAGGGTTTCCAACAACAAAGCCGAGTACAAAACAACATCCATAAACAACAGATACAAAAGATATCCAATATCCCACGCAACCCTAATGTATAGAAGTCCTCGGATGGTAACCCCATCTGGTTCACTCTACAGTCTTCCTAACCTGCATAACATCTACAACACGGCATACACCATTAGCTACAACAATGAATAAGTATGAAGGTAATAGCACAAACACACATCAACATCTCAAACATGCAATGCCACCCACATTCATTTATTGTCTTTCAATTACGTTATTCCATTACTAATTCAACTTATTTTGTAACACGAGGAGCCTCAAGAACCTCATCCCTTCCAACGTAAAACAGGGTTTTGCATGGGGGTGATCATCACTCGTCCCCCCTGTGAGATAATCTTCAGGGCCTCTCCTCCTATCAGGAGACGGAGGCAAGTGGTCACGACCCGTTATAATACTCTTGGGCCATTTAATGTAATAAATGGTCATCCTAGTCCAGTTTAGGTTATAAATGCACAATCATATGAACACACACAACCATTACAATCACACAAACCCACAACTGAACGCTAACTAAGTCCTATGGACTTACTTGATATACTCGTAACCTATACCACGTTACAACTTCCCCTTGGAGAAGTAATCAACGCCAGCAATAGCAAGGCACACAACATCACATACTGTAAGTGTTGGGAGACTCGTCTCCATAACTATAACCAACCTACAACCTCAAATTAAACTTCAGAATCATAACATGCTCACAGATGCAAAAGGCATATCCTCAACATAAACACAAGTGCCTAGGGCACATCTCTATCATGCAACTCATCCTAACCAAGCAAGCCTAGCTAACATCTAAGCCAAGGCCAAAGGAAAGGAAAGAAGGAATCATACCAACAAGGTATGCCCTGAACGCACCAGCAATAACAAAGGACGCAGGGGCTGAACCAGTGAGGCGCAAGGGCGGCTCACTCAAGGCGCAAGGGCGGTTCACAATAGAGGCACGGGTGGCTCAAGGCAGGCGCAGGGGCGGTTGTCTGTGCAGAAAGGTGGCCCCGACTTCTCTTCGATCCCTTTCTCGACTCTCTTCACGTCTTCATCACAAAACAACATACCACATACATATATACACGTGTATGAACATCAGAACATCAGGAAAGGATCCACACAAGCTCAGCTTGTGATCCTAAGTTAAAGAAGAAAGAAAGAATCAAGGAAAAAGAAGGAAAGAAGATGGAGATGGAGATCTTACCACAACAGAACTCTAAGCTGCAACTAAGAGCAAACAACACCTTCACAACCTCAACACAACAGCAATAACACTGAGCATCACCCTCTTGAGCATCCAAGGCCAAAGCCACAAACAAACTCTCAAAAATCACACAAAAGATCAATGAGAGGTCAAAGAAGGTCAAGAAAGAAGAGAGGAGAACAAGAACGTGAGGAGGAAGAGAGAAGCTGCGGAGATGAAGAAACCCTTCATTTGAAGAAATGGGAAGCTTATATAGGAAGCTAGCCAAAAGCAAGGTCAAGAGGTCAACAAAGGTGGTTGCAGCCGCACAAACCCGCAGGGGCAGATCAGGCAAGGCGTAGGGGCGGCCCTCTTGAGGCGCAGGGGTGGCTCACAGAACCCGCAGGGTCGGCTCAACCCTGGCTCACCACAACTCAGCTCCTAAAACTAAGGCTCTTACATCACACTCCCCTAAAAACAAGTTTTGTCCCGAAACTTGTAAGATCCCAAATCCTCTCGGACCCATAAGCCAAGGTATAACTCTCCCTCTCAGAGGTATCATCATAACCTATGACATTCTATATCCTCAAACGCATCATTGAGGAATCATCACTCCAACACACCATCATCAACTCTAAGCAAGGCCTAGAGGAAGATCATCTCTAGCCAAACACTAACCACATCACACTAGCATGGAGGAAATCCATCTCCAGCCAAAACGTACACATAACACTACTATGTGGAGGAAAACCGTCTCCACTCACACTATGTCCATCACTGATAGCATGGAGGAAAAAACCATCTCCAGCTATTCCTAACACATACACCATAGCATGGAGGAAAGAACCATCTCAAGCTATTCCTATCTCGCGCTAACAGATCATATGTACATATCAGAGCTAGCACGAAAACACAACATATCACATAACCACATAACATAACATACACTCACCAAGATGGCACTAAGATCTACTAGTGGATCCTACTGGTGCATCTATCTCGGCGTAGAACTCTAGATAGTTCCTCTAGATACTATCCTCAGTCTCCCATGTAGCCTCATCCGGTCCGCGTCTAGACTAGTGTATCGTCAGCATAAGAATGTCCTTCGAACGCAGACGTCTCACACCTCGTTCTAGGACTGCAATAGGGTGCTCTGCAAAAGTGTGGTCCGGCTCAACCACCAGATCATCATAACTCACAATGTGCCTCGGATCTGGTATGTACTCCCTCAATTGAGACACATGAAACACAGGGTGAATACCCTCTAACCTTGGAGGCAATGCTAATATGTAGGCTGCCATCCCGACTCTATCCAGTATCTCGAAAGGACTGACATAACGGGGACTCAACTTCCCCTTTATGCCAAAATGTTTGATGCCTCGCGTCGGAGATACTCTCAACCAGACATGAGCTCCTACTCTAAACTCTAGAGGTCGACGCCTATTGTCTACATTCGACTTCTGGCGACTCTGTGTAGCCAACATATTCTCTCTGATCAGTGCTAATCGAGCCATATCATTCTGAATCTGCTCTGCCGCTATCCCATTAATACTACTAGGCTCATCCCAGCATAAAGGTGTACGGCACCTACGTCCATATAATGCCTCATAAGGAGCCATCCCAATGGATGCATGCCAGCTGTTGTTGTATGAGAACTCAACGAGTGGAAGGTAATCAGACCATCCATGTCCCCAATCCAACACACAGGCTCGCAGCATGTCCTCTAAGGTTTGGATGGTCCTCTTTGACTGACCATCTGTCTGGGGGTGAAACCTAGTCGTGAAGTGTATACTCGTCCCTAAAGCAGTCTGAATCTGCTGCCAGAATCTCGAAGTAAACCGTCCATCTCGATCAGAGACGATCGTCCTCGGTACACCATGATGTCTCACTATCTGTCTAGTGTACTCCTCACCCAATTTGCTCACTGGCCACGTCTCTCTGATGGAAATGAAACATGCCGTCTTCGTCAATCTATCCACAATCACCCAGATAGCATCAAAGTTCCTACTGGCCCTCAATCCGGTCACAAAATCCATGGAGACGTCCTCCCTCTTCCACTACGGTATTGGTAGTGGATGGAGCTCACCTCTAGGCCTGAAATGCTCTATTTTGACCTGTTGACAAGTCGCACACCAGGAAACAAATATGGCTACGTCGGGCTTTAGCCCTCCCCACCAATATGAATATCTCACATCATGGTACATCTTACTCGTACCTGGATGTACTGAGTAAGGTGTACAGTGAGCCTCCTGCAAAATCCGCTGTCTCAGCTCTGCATCGGCGGGTACTTAGATACGGTCATGACGCCTCATCACTCCATCTACTCCAATAGAGAACTATGGTGCCTTTGCACGAGATATCCTCTCTCTGATCCTCGTCAAGGTCGGGCAGGTCCCCTGCTTCTGTTGGATCTCATCCAACAGACCAGGTAGAACCTCTAAAGCAAACAACTAGGCATCCTCATTAGGAAACTGAATGTCCATCTCTAGCCAAGCTAGATCCTTCTGAAGCTGAGATTGTACAGTCTGTTTGGAAATTTCCTTCTCTCGAGGCGTCTTCCTACTCAAGGCGTCAGCTATCACATTCGCCTTGCTAGGATGATACATAATCTCAAGGTCAATGTCCTTGATCAACTAAGCCAATGTCGCTGGCAGTTATTCAATTCCCGCTGCGTGAAAATGTACTTCAGACTCTTATGGTCTGTGAAGATTTGACATGTGGCACCATACAGGTAATGTCTCCAGATCTTCAAAGCATAAACTACCGCTGCCAACTCAAGATCATAAGTCGGGTAGTTCTCCTCATACGTCCTCAGTTGTCGAGACGCATATGCAATCACTCTGCCTCTCTGCATCAACACGCATCCTACGCCTAGCTTGAATGCATCACTGTAGACCACAAAATCATCAAAACCCTTTGGCTGTGCCAATACAGGAGCAGAAGTCAAACGCCTCTTCAACTCCTCAAAACTCTGGGCACACTGGTCTGTCCACACAAATCTGGTAGTCTTCCTCAAAAGACTCGTAAGTGGACGGGAAATCACAGAAAATCCCTCCACAAAGCGTCTGTAATAACCGGCTAGGCCAAGAAATCTACGCACTTCCTTGACGTTTGCTGTTGTCGTCCATGCAGCAATAGACTCAATCTTCGCTGAGTCAACCATAATCCCGTTGGCGGAGACGATAAGTCCAAGGAAAGCATCCTCAGACATCCAAAACTCGCACTTAGAGAGCTTGGCATACAACTCTCTATCCCTCAAGATCTGCAAAACCGTCCTTAGATGACCGACATGCTCCTCTCTGCTACGAGAGTATACCAGAATGTCATCAATGAAGACCACCACAAACTGATCCAGAAAGTCGATGAAGATATTGTTCATCAACTCCATGAAAACTGCTGGGGCATTCGTCAGCCTAAATGGTTTCACTACAAACTCGTAGTGTCCATAACGGGTACGAAATGCCGTCCTGTGCACGTCCTGCTCTCTCACCCTCAGCTGGTGATATCCTGAACACAAGTTGATCCGGGAGAAAATTGTCGCTCCTTGAAGCTGATCAAGCAGATCATCAATACAAGGCAGTGGATACCTGTTCTTGATGGTCACCTTGTTCAGCTCTTTGTAGTCTATACACAATCTCAACAATCCGTCCTTCTTCCTGACGAAGAGGATAGGTGCACCCCATGGTGATACGCTAGGGCGTATGAAGCCCTTCTCAGCCAACTCCTCGAGTTGCTTCTACAGCTCCAACATCTCGATAGGCGCCATACGATATGGAGCCTTCGAGATCGGTCTCATACTAGGCTCCAACTCCATGCCAAAGTCTACGCTCCTCTGAGGTGGCAAGCTAGACGGCTCTACAAACACGTTTTTAAACTCACATACCACTGATATGTTTTCAAAGTTGGGCTATCTCCTTCCTTCATGAGATAACACCAGAAGGCATCACATCCCTGTGCTATCAGTCTCGCTGCTCGTATAGCACTGATAACAGATCCCGTCTACCCAAGGTCCCAACCCCGGAAGACCTCTATCGGACCCAAGTCGGTAGAGACTGTAACAATTCTCTTACCCACATCTAACACCGCACGGTGTCTACGTATCCAATCCATACCTAATATGACTTCTTCATGCATCAAGGGCATGACTAAGAAGTCAACAAGCAATACCCACGTCCCTAAACGAAGGGGACAACAAAGTATCTCACGGGTACCTCTAACCCGACTACCATCACGTAACCCTATGGTAAAGGGGGTCCCCTCTATGGTAGATAAACTCAAACGCTCAACACATACATCAGAAATAAAGGAATGCATAGCACCCATATCAAATAAAACCTAACAGGTAAACCATGTAAAAGAATGGTACCTGGAGCAACTGGTGTTGGCGCCTCCTCAACACTCCTCAGCTCAAAAACTCGGCCTCGAGCTCCTCGGGCATCACTAGTACCAGCATCTGTACCTCTACCTCTACTCAGTCCTGGAGCTGATCCATGAGTAGTAGGTGTGTCTGGGACTCTCTACTGTCCTTGTTCCTGATGCTGAGGCGGTCTCTACCCACGTCCTACTGCACCTGCAGGGGAAGAACCCTGCTGTGATGACGTCTTGCCTTGACGGAAAAACGTAGCTCTGTGTACTGGCTTCCCACACGAGAAGCAATTTAATTATGCTCTTGGGCACTCAGCCCTCAAATGTCCATAGGCACCGACGTTGTAACACTGCCGGCCTCTCTCAACCGTCCGTGCAGACACTAGACCACTCGAGCGGCCCTGAGACTGGCCTCACCGTATCCAGATGCTCCTGCACCAGTCTGTCCTGTGCGCTGTCTCTTCTCAGACCGTCCCGTCTGAGAAGTCCTCCTTTGGCTGGCTCTCTCTCGCTCATCGGAAGAGGCCCGATCCTGGTAGTTTGCCAAGGACTCACAGTGGAATCCCGCCAAATGTATGCTCTTTCTCAAACGACGGGATAACACATACACATGCTGGTTCTCAGATGGTGCAGCTGGACCCAACAACGCTAAATTAGTCCGGAAGCGGTGGATAGCATATGTAATCGGTACATCCTCAAAACCTGCCTCCACGAAATCATGTAGCTTCTCCCTCCTCAGTGAGGTAGGACAGAACTGCTCCCTCAACAAAGTCCTCATCTGGTCATAACTCGTAACTCGTGCTCGGACAGTCCTCCACCATTCGTGAGCAAGGTCACGGAATAGAGACTGCACTAGCTCTATCCATCTGTCCTCAAGACACCTAATAGACTCTAAAGCTGAGTCTACATGTCCTGTCCATACCTTAGTGTGTAAACCGATCTCTCCTATGTAGGGTGGTACTTCTTGCTGATGAAATGCCTTCAACCAGGTATCTGTTCGAGGCCCTTTGGTCTCTTATACAGCTCTAGCAGTCTCAGCAGCATGTGCCGGCATAGTTGGCACCTGAGTGGCTCCACGGGATCTCTCAGATGATCCCTCATGCCCTGGTAGATTTGGGGCTCGTCTGCCTGCTCTCATAGCCTCCTCAAAATGTCAGAGGTACTCTCTAAACTCTGGTCCTCCCATGGAGACACGATCTAAGTCATCAGACTTGGCTCGATGTGCCTACTGTCTCCTGGATCCATCACTCATTGTCTCTAGAACGACACTCTCAGCAACCTCCTCAGGAGCCTCCTCCACCATTGGTGGATCAGCAGCGTGAGCTGGTCCCTGTCCTATCCCTCCTGGAGAAAAAGGTGGTCTACCTCTAACTCGGCCTATTACAGCAGTAGCTCGAGTCCGAGCCATCTACGGGGTATGCACACCTGACTTCTGTACATCCTATCCCAAAACATCTGTACTCGCTTTAAAACCAAAACCTTTTAAAAAGTTAGACCCCTTTCGGGTTCTATTTATTTATCCACTTTACCTTCATTGCAGATAGCAAGTGCCATTGTTGTCAACCTAAGGCTCTGATACCAAATCTGTAACACCCCGAATCCATGGGACTCGGAGTGTCACATTGGGCTAGGATCTCACAATGGATTCTCACCCTAGCCTGACAACAAGTTCACTGAATCTTACAATAAGGCACATGTAGATTAAAACCAAATACATAAAACTGTATAAGATACATCAAAAGGGTTTATAACAACAAAGCCGAGTACAAAACAACATCCATAAACAACAGATAAAAAAGATATTCCATATCCCACGCAACCCTAATGTACAAAAGTCCTCGGCTGGTCACCCCATCTGGTTCACTCAGTAGTCTTCCTAAACTGCAGATCATCTACAACACGGCATACACCGTTAGCTACAACAATGAATAAGTATGAAGGTAATAACACAAACACACATCAACATCTCATACATGCAATGCCACCTACATTCATTTATTATCTTACAATTACGTTATTCCATTACTAATTCAACTTATTTTGTAACATGAGGATTCTCAAGAACCTCGTCCCTTCTAACGTAACACAGGGGCTTTGCATGGGGGTGATCATCACTCGTCCGCCCCTGAGAGATGATCTTCAAGGTACCTCTTTCTACCAGCAGGCCAAGGCAAGTGGTCACGACCCGTTATAATACACTTGGGCCATTTAATGTAATGAATGGTCATCCTAGTCCGTTTTAGGTTATAAATGCACAATCATATGAACACACACAACCATTACAATCACACAAACCCACAACTGAACGCTAAGTAAGTCCTATGGACTTAGCTGATATAATCGTAACCTGTACCACGTCACAGCTTTCCCTTGGTGAAGTAATGAACGCCTGAAATAGCAAGGCACACATCATCACATACTGTAAGGGTTAGGAGACTCGTCTCCATAACCATAACCAACCTACAACTTCAAACTAAACCTCAAAATCATAACATGCTCACAGATGCCTAAGGCATATCCTCAACATAAACACAAGTGCCTAGGGCACATCTCTATCATGCAACTCATCCTAACCAAGCTAGCCTAGCTAACATCTAAGCCAAGGCTAAAGGAAAGGAAAGAAGGAATCATACCAACAAGGTATGCCCTGAACGCACCAGCAGAAACAAAGGACGCAAGGGCTGAACCAGTGAGGCGTAAGGGCGGCTCACTCAAGGTGTAGGGGCGGTTCACAGCAGGAGCAAGGGCGGCTCAAGGCAGGTGCAGGGACGGCTGTCTGTGCAGAAAGTTGGCCCCAACTTCTCTTCGATCCCTCTCTCGACTCTCTTCACGTCTTCATCACCCAAAAATATACCACATACATATATACACATGTATGAACATCAGAACATCATGAAAGGACCCACACAAGCTCAACTTGTGATCCTAAGCTAAAGAAGAAAGAAAGAATCAAGGAAGAAGAAGGAAAGAAGATGGAGATGGAGATCTTACCACAACAGAATCCTAAGCTGCAACTAAGAGCAAACAACACCTTCACAACCTCAACACAACAACAACAACACTGAGCATCATCCTCATGATCATCCTAGGCCAAAGCCACAAACAAACTCTCAAAAACTCACACACAAGATCAAGGAGAGATCAAAGAAGGTCAAGGAAGAAGAGAGGAGAAGAAGAACGTGAGGAGGAAGAGAGAAGCTCGAGAGATGAAGAAACCCTTCATCTGAAGAAATGGGAAGCTTATATAGGAAACTAGCCAAAAGCAAGGTCAAGAGGTCAACAAAGGTGGTTGCAGACGTACAAACCCGAAGGGGCGGATCAGGCAAGGCGCAAGGGCGGCCCTCCTGAGGCACAGGGGCGGCTCACAGAGCCTGCAGGGGCGGCTCAGCCTTGGCTCAGCACAACTCAGCTCCTAAAACTAAGGCTGTTACAGTGATCAATGACAAAAATTTGCATTAGAGATTTCCAATGTATAAAATTATCACCACATAAAAGGGGTGGTCGAAAGGTGGATCTTCCTTGTGAGAATCTTCCATCACCTACAAAATTCATCATTAGTCTCACTGATGGTTAAATCAAATATATGTGAGCCTAGCTCTGATACCAATTGAAGAACCAATTAGGGGATTAATAAGGATATAAATACTCTAGAAGGGGGGTCTTAATAGAGTATGAGAACTTTTTGCAATATCGTACATCAAGGCTTTGAAACTAATCTCGAGACCTTGAAGTCGATCTATGCGGTTAGTTACAAAAATGTTTCTCAAGGCTTTGAAGTGGATTTCAAGCCCTGGACTTGGAAACCTGCAGAAAGTTGTTAGTCATAATAAAACGTGATAGAAGTGTGGAATGTTAAAAGATTGACGCAACAATATATTTACGAAGTTCAGTTCTAATAGCCTACTATCCGCCTAGGGTTTCCGACCCTAGGATTCTAACTATCTATTATCTGCTTGTTGTGAGTCATACATATAGCCTAGAAGAACTTCCCTTCTTCTTTCAATTTAGCCTCAATGCTACGATCTAGTCAACTCTATTCTAGCTATAATAGTCTAGTTGCTTCGCAGAGTAACACACTCGAGTATAGCACTATAATGATATGCCAATGAAGCTCTTGTGTTTCTGTAACTCTCTCTAAACTAAAAAAAAGATCGCTATTAAGGATAAATAAACGTGGTTGATGAGGAAAGCTTGAAAATATCTGTGTAAGCGCTGGTTCTTCATTATTTGATTGTCTCTTTATAGGTTGTAGGAGGGACGAAGTCTTTGCTGTTTTAATGTGGAAAGACTCCCATAAAATCTACACATATCTTGGTTGTTTGCGTCTTGAAAAGTAGCCCACAAAATCTGCATCAAATCTTCTCCATATATTTCAAACCAATCTCCTTCAAATAGCCGTTGAAAATCTTCTTGTTATCTTCTACAAAATCTTTTTATATATATATTTGATGAAAATCTTATATCCTATTTAGCCGTTGAAGATCTCCTTGTAATGTTCTGCAGAGTCTTCTTCTTATCTTCTGCAATATCTTGTTCCATATATATCGTTGAAAATCTTCTCCATAATCTGCTCCATCGTTCTCTCATATCCTGCATAAAATATGTATCAAACATATCCAGGAATATATTGATATTTGATTAAAGCCCGTTGTTTATTTGTCTTCCATCATCCTGCAAAAACAAATGTTAACATAATATTCGTCAAGCTGGAGTTAACATACATTACTATACTCATCCAAAGCCTCTAAAATGTTTTTAGGCAGGTAGCCTTGACTTCATCACTTAAAGTCATTAGGATTTTACATAAACTCAGCAAAATAGTGTCCAAAGGAACATAATCGACAAGGAACTCCCGTTTGGACATTTAAAGGGCTCGATGAGGCTCTAGAGAAGAAATCTAGGGATCAGAATCTTGGCCGAGATTTTCCTGTCGGGGACTAGATTTATCACTAGAACGTGATTATGATGTTTTTCTCGTGGTTTCTTCTTTGAGAGTCATTTCTTGTCATTTTTCCTTCTTCTTGTCACAATGTTCCGCAATCTACAAAGGGGTTATAGGTTTAAGAGTAATTGTATGTCCCTTACTCTCAAAGGAATGTTTGTTAGTAAAACCATCATGTGTAACCTTCTTATCGAATTGACATGGACGTCCTAGAAAAATTATGACATGCTTGCAGAGGCACAACATCACAAACAACAATGTCCTCGTACTTTCCTAAGGTAAATGCTATTCTAGCTTGCTTATTAACTTTCAACTCTCCACAATCATTCATCCAATGCAACTTATAAGGTCTAGGATGATAGAAAGTAGTAATTCACATCTAAGTGATAAATTCCTCACTAGCAATATTGTAACAACTACCACCATCAATAATCATGTTACACACCTTTCCTTGAACAAGACATCTAGTATGAAAAAGGTTTTCCCGCTGATTATCCTCACATGGAGCTATCTTAGCATGCAATGTTCGTCTAGTAATTAAAGATTCTCCACGCTCATACTCACAACCTTCATCACTTTCACTATCGCTATCATGTTCATGCAGTGCACTGATATGGGTATGATCATGCTCATGCTCTTCTTCACTTTCATATTTCCCTTGATCATTTAAAAATAAAACCCTTTTATTAGGACAATCTCTCATGCAGTGACCTCTACCTTGACATTTAAAGCATACAATATCTCTAGAACGTAAAGTAGAGTTAAAAGTACTCCCTTTGTTATCCTTTGAAGGCTCATTCAAAGGACGAGACTGAGTAGAATATTTATGGTCTGTTGGATCAGGAAAGGATCGTTTTCCTTTGTATTTCTGGAAATCTTGGATAGAATCTCGGCCAAGATTTTGTCGATTTGTCCGAGATTTTCTTTCTGTCGTCCAAGAACTTGATCCCTATGATCTTCTTCTCCACCCATATAGCCAAATGTAGTAAGTTAGTCATTGAAGCATAGGGATATAAATCAATTTCATTATCTAAAGAAGAATGCAAAATTCGTAAAAATTGAGCCGTAATAGATTCCTTATCCTCTTGCATATTAGTTTTCACCATCTCCATTTGCATGGTGTTATTAACTTCCTCCACAGTTGTAATATCCTTAGTTCTTTAGTGACCCCGCCCCTGCGCCTCAACTGAGCCGCAGGTGTGGAGCCGCTCCCGCGGAACTAACGACACGCGCCTCCGCGACTTGTAGGGTGGGTGCCGCCTTCTTTGACCGTCTTACTTTTCGTTTCTTTTCTTATAAGTCTCTCTCTCTCTCTCTCTCTCTTCTTGATGAGGGTTTGCTTCTCCATACTTCATCTTCTTCTTCTTCTTCTTCGTATGTTCTTCTACTCTTTCTTCTCTTGATTCCTCCTTCTTGGCTTCCTTGGATTTTCTTCCTTTTCAAGTTGGATCTTTAAGTTGTGCTTGTTGCTGAGTTGTTGGTATGTGGCTGATGTTTGTTGTGGCTTGAGAGGCCTAAACTTGTGAGGTCTTGTTCTGTTCTGCAGTGGTAAGTTTCTTCGTCTCCTTTCTTTGTTCTTTCCTTCCTCTTTCCTTCCTTAATTTTGAAGCTCACAAGCTTGATCTTGTGTAAGCTCTTAAACGTTTGTGTATGTATATACATGTATGACGATGGATGATCACCTTGGGCACTTTAGAAGAGAAGAGGACCGAATGAGAGATCTGTAGGAGCTTCAAGATCGCCTTCCGCATTGTGGCCGCCCCTGCCCTTATTTTTGGCCACCCCTGCGGCGTGACCTTGTCACCGCCCCTACGGCTTGTCACATCCACTACAGCTTGTCACCACCCCTACGCCCGATAATTTCCGCAGGTGCTTCTTTGTCCAAGGCATACCAAGTGTTGGTATATGTCCTTTCCTTCCTTTGTGTTATGGTTAAGATGTGAAAGCTTGTTAGTTTTGTCTAGATGAGATTGATGATATTATATATTGAGGAATGCCTTATGAATCTTTGAGTTTTGATGAGATATCGAAGATTAGTTTATGGGTTATGATCTTGTACGATATTAGAAACTAGGAGGTTGAATCTCCTAGCATTTGATAGTGATTGATATTCTTTGCCTTGTTTATACAGGCACTGATCGTTTCCTTGAGGGGAAACCGTGACCACTGTTTAGGACTACCTTGTGATAGGTAAGTCCTTTGGGCTTACTTAACTGATGTTTATGGATTGGAGTGATTGTAATAGTGGTGTGTGTACATATGTATCTTGCATTAACAACCTAACCAGACTAGGACAACCATATATGAATTAATTGGCCCAAGTGTATGATAATGGACGGTGATAGCTTGTCTAGCTCAAAATTGGAAAGCTAGGGGGTTCTCTACACCCATTCCACCAGGTGGTGATGATTGCCACCAATTCCAAACCTATTTAGTGAAAGGGGTCAAAGGCGATGTTGTTTTACTTCTCGTATCACACCGAATGAATTATTAATGTTATAACGTAATGAATATAATAAAAGGATGGTGTGTGTGAGCATTGAATGTTATGATGTGATTATGTGTGCTATTGCGGTTATTCTTATTCATGAATTGTTAGCTAACAGTTTTATACCGTGTTGTAGATGCTTTGCAGGATATGAAGACTGTAGAGTGATCCGGTGGGGTGATCATTTGAGGGCTTCCGTACATTAGAACGTGTATGAGTTTTGGGGATGTTTGTGTATACACACACACACACACACACACACACAAACACACACACACACACACACACACACACACACACACACACACATATATATATATATATATATATATATATATGATGTTGCCGTTTTGATACTAGGCTGTGGTTTTGAATATTTTCATATATGATACTATTGTTTTTTGAATTTGGTTTTATATTTATTTGTTCCTTGTTGTAAGATCCAGTGAACTTGTTTTTAGGCTAGGGTCAGGATCCATTGTGAGATCCTAGCTCGTAGCGCCCTGAGTCCCACAAATTTTGAGTGTTATAAAGTTGGTATCAAAACCTTAGGTTGAGAACAATGGCACTTGCAATCCGCGATAAATGCCGAATAGATAAATTGACCAGTCCCACGGATTTGGGCCGTATATATATATATATATACATATACGTGTGTTGGACTGTGTTTGTGTGTTTTCGATTTGAGTATTATATATATATACACATACATATGGTATTATATAGTCATATACAATTAGATATGCGTATACCGCAAATGGCTCGGACTAGAGCAAAATCTACAATAGTACAAGGTAGAGGTAGATCCCCTCTTCCTCCAATAGCCATAGGTCAGGGACATGTTCTCATTGCTGATCCACCTGCAGCAGAGGATATACATGATGAGGTTGCTGAGAGCGTCGTTCCTGAGACTAGGAACAGGATGGCAGCGAGACCGAGATCTCGGACAGTGTAGTCAAATGACTCAAATCATGTCTCGATGAGGGGACTAGAGTTCTGCGCTTACATTCGTCAAGTCGAGGAGGCAACCAAGGAAGGAAGACATGCCTTGGATCTGCCGAAACATGTGGGATCATTTGAGATGTCCCATGGAGCTACTCAAGTGCTTGTCATACCGGCACGAGCTATTGAGGTTGATAGGGTGCAAGAAGAGTCGAGAGGACCACAACCGGACTCCTAGTTGAATGCTTTTCACTAGATGGGAGTACCCCCTTTCGCTGGAAAGGTGGCCTTGGAGGTCGAGTTGTGGATTAAGCATGTTGAGTCACCCCTTGAGTCTATTAGATGTTAAAGGATAGACAGATAGAGTTAGTACAGACCCTATGCCGTGATTTAGCCCAACACTAGTGGAGGACCATGCGGAGTCGAGTTACCAACTATGACCATATGCTGAGTTTGATTAGAGAGCATTCTGCCCTGTCTCACTGAGGAGGGAGAAACTGTAGGATTTTGTTGAGACCGGTTTCGAGGATGTTCTTGTATCGCGGCGATCAAGAAGTTCTAGGAGGAGCTGACATTACTGGGTTGTTGCACCCCTAGAGGACCAGCATGTTTATTTGTTCTCCCGTTGACAGACGGAGAGTACTGTTCCTACATGAAGGGTTTCCACTGTGATTCCTTGATAAATTATCAAGACAGAGCCTCGGCTTATGAGTGTGAGCGGGCTGCTCAAAGGAGAGTTTCTCAGACAAGAAGGTTTGAGAAGAGACAAAGGACGGGTCATACTAGTGTAGGAGCACCATGGTACGAACGAGGCCAGACTCAAAGCCGCTCGAGTTACCTAGTGTATGCACATACTTTTGAGAGAGGACGGAAGTGCTTCAACTACGGACGATCTAGGCATATGCGATATAATTGCCCGAGGGGACCAGTAACTTGCTTCTCTTGTCGGAAGCAAAGACATCGAGTTACCTTTGCCGTCAGGGCGGAGCTTCATCCCGACAGGGTTCTTCCCCCGTCAGGGCGGAGCTTCATCCTACTACTTAGAGTTCCGCTTCAGGACCGAGTAGAGGCAGAGTTCGTGATGGAGGTACTATCGATACAAAAGGAGCTCGAGGTCGAGTTTTTGAGTTGAGGATCCGCCAACTCCAGCTGCTATAGGCACCATTCTGATTAATGGTTTACCTATTAGAGTTTTGTTTGATACGTGTGCTACGCACTTGTATATTTTTTATGTATGTGTTGATAGACTGACCTTAGTTACGGTAGAGGGGAGACCCTTTATTATCGGGATACCCGATGGGGGTCATGTTAGAGATACCTAAGAGGTACATGGTTGACCTATACATTTAGGAAACGGTGATATGTTAGTGGACTTCTTTCTCATGCTGTTTGTTCATGAGGAAGTCATTTTGGGTATGGATTGGATAGACATGCATAGTGTTGTGCTAGATATAGGTAGGAGGACCGTCAAGGTCTGAGTCGAGCCAGATAAAGATTTTCCGAGGTTGGGACCTTGAAAAGTCGGGTACGGTCATCAGTTCAGTCTGAGCGGCGAGGCTGATTGCACAAGGTTGTGATGCCTTTTGGTGTTATGCCATGGAGGATGGTGAGAGTCCTACATTAGAGGATATCCCCATGGGTTGTGAGTTCATGGATATGTTTGACGAGCCATCCAGTTTGCCGCCTCAGAGGAGCGTGGATTTCAGTATAAAGTTAGAGCAGGGATGAGACCGTTCTCGAAGGCCCCATATCGTATGACGCCTATCGAGTTGTTAGAGTTGAAGAAGCAACTTAAGGAGTTGGATGAGAAGAGCTTCATACGACATAGCGTATCCCTGTGGGGTTCACCTGTCCTCTTCGTGCGGAAGAAGGATGGATCGTTGCGATTATGTATTGACTACGAAATACTGAACAAGTTGACCATCAAGAACAAGTATCATTTGCCCCGTATTGACGACTTGTTGGATCAACTTCAGGGAGCGACTATGTTCTCCAGGATTGACTTGCGCTATGGATATCACCAACTGAGGGTGAGAAAGCAGGATGTGCACAAGACGACATTTCAGACTCAATATGGTCACTACGAGTTTGTAGTGATGCCATTCTGGCTCACGAATACGCCCGCTGTATTTATGGAGTTAATGAATGACATCTTCATCGATTTCCTGGATCAGTTTGTGGTGGTCTTCATGGACGACATCCTGGTGTACTCTCATAGCAGAGAGGAACATGCAGGCTATTTGAGGACAATATTGCGAGTCATGCAGGACAAAGAGTTGTATGCCAGGCTCTCTAAGTGCGAGTTATGGATGTCAGTGGTAGCCTTTCTAGGTGACATTGTTTCTACCCAGGGGATCAAGGTGGATCCGGAGAAGATTGAGTTTGTATCAGCATGGAAGACACCAACGAACGTCAAGAAAGTACACAACTTCCTTGGCTTAGCGGATATTATCATAGGTTTGTGGAGGGGTTCTTTGTGATCACCCTACAACTTACTAGTCTTTTTAGGAAGACTACCCAGTTTGTATGGTCCGAGCCATGTACTCAAAGTTTCGAGGAGCTGAAGAGACGTTTGACTTCCGCTTCTATTTTAGCGCAACCGGAGGGCACTAAGGATTTTGTAGTTTATAGTGACGCATCCAAGCTAGGCTTGGGATGTGTTTTGATGCAACAAGGTAGAGTGATTGCCTATGTGTCTAGACAGTTGCAGGCGTATGAAGAAAACTACCCGACTCATGACTTAGAGTTGGCTGCAGTAGTTCAAGCTGTGAAGATTTGGAGGCATTAACTGTACGGAGCTACATGTTAGATCTTCACAGACCATAAGAGTGTGAAGTATATTTTCACGCAGCGGGAATTGAATAACTGCTAGAGGAGATGGCTTGAGTTGATCAAGGACTTTGACCTTGAGATTCTGTATCATCCAGGGAAGGCAAATGTTGTCGCCGACGCCCTTAGCAGGAAAGATCCTACAGAAACAGGAGACCTGCCCAACATTGAGACAAATCCGAGATCGGATGTCTCGTGGAGATGCCCCACAGTTCTTCATAGGAGCAGATGGAGTGATGAGACGCCGCGAGCGCATCTGTGTACCCTTTGGTGTAGAGCTGAGATAGAGGATTTTACACAAGGATCACTCCACACCTTACTCAGTCCACCCAAGTGCGAGTAAGATGTATCAAGATGTGACACGTTCATTTTGGAGGGGTGATTTGAAGCCCGTTGTATCCAAATTTGTGGCTCAGTGTGTGACATGTCAGTAGGTCAAGATAGAGCACTGTAGACCTAGGGGAGAGATCCATCCATTTCTAGTACCGCAATGGAAGTGGGAGTATATCTTTATGGATTTTCTAACAAGATGGGCCGAGCAGGAGCTTTGATGCCAATTGAGTTATTGTTGATAGATTAACAAAGACTGCACGTTTTATCCCTATTAGGGAGACGTGGCCAGTGAACTGTTTGGTTGAGGAGTTCACTAGGAAAATCGTGAGACTCCATGGTGTACCGAGCACAATCGTCTCAGATCGAGATGGGCGATTTAAGACTATTTTTCATCCTCAAACAGATGGTCAGTCAAAGAGGACTATTCAGACCCTAGATGATATGTTGAGATCTTGTGTGCTGGATTGGGGACGGGTGTGGTCAAATCACCTCCTTTTGGTTGAGTTCTCGTACAATAACAACTGGCATGCGTCGATTGGGATTACCCCATATGAGGCACTGTATGGGCAGGGGTTTCGTACGCCGTTGTGCTGGGACGAGCCTAGCAGTATCATTGGTATATCGCTTGAGTAGATTCAATATGATATTGCCCGAGTGGCATTGATTAGAGAGCCGATGCTGGCTCCACTGAGTCGCTAGAAGTCGTATTTAGAAAAGAGGCATCGGCCTTTGGAGTTCAGAGTTGGAGCTCATGTCTGGCTGAGAGTATCTTCGACACATAGCGTCAGACGTTTCGGCTTTAAGGGGAAGTTGAACCCCCGATATGTCGGAACTTTTGAGATTCTGGATCGAGTTGGGAGAGTAGCATACTGAGTTGCTTTACCCCCGTGATTAGAGGGTGTTCACCTAGTGTTTGACGTGTCTCAACTAAGGGAGTACATACCAGATCCGAAAAACATTGTTAGCTATGATGATTTAGTGGTCGATCCGGACCACACATTTTTTGAGCATCCAATAACATTCTTAGAGCGGGGTGTGTGACGCTTACTTTCGAAGGACAATCCTATGTTGAGGATACAATTGTCAAAACAAGGATCTAATGAGGCTACGTGGGAGACAGAGGATAGTATCCGCAGGAAATATCCATAGTTTTATGCCGAGATAGATGCACCTGTAGGATCGATGAGTAGATCTTAGTATTATCTTGGTGAGTTATATGTATATATGTTTTGTTTCGTGCTAGTGGTGATATGTGTTCTATGATCTTATTAGATCTTGTTATGCTAGCGCGAGTTATGATTATAGCTGGAGATGATTCTTCCTCCATGCTATCGAGATGTTATTGTAGTTTAGCTGGAGACGGGTCTTCCTCCACGCTATTGTGATATGAGGGTTGATTGGTTGGAGATGGCTTTCCTTCATGCCTTTGTGTTATGAGTACGGTTTGGATGGAGATGGTTTCTTCAGTGCCTTTGTGATGTGGTTATGAGTTGGCTAGAGATAGTTTTCCTCTATGCTAGTGGGTAGTGTTTGTGATTATGTTGCTGGAGAAGATGATTCCTCCATGAATATTTTTTGAGGTTATAGAGTTGTAGGGGTTGATACCTAATGAGTGGAGATGTGTTGCCTCCGATAGAGAGAGGAGTGTATATACCTCGGCGTATGGGTCCGAGAGGATTGGGTTTGTTCATGTTTCGGGACGAAACTTTATTTTAGGGGTATGTGATGTAAGAGCCTTAGTTCTTTAGTGATTCTACGACCGCACCTTGGCTTACCCGCATGCGCGGAGCCGCCCCCGCGGCCATGATGATCAGCCACCACGGCCTTGTAGTGTGGGCACCACCTTCCTTGACCGTCTTGCTTTTCATTTCTTCTCCTATAAGTCTCTCTGACTCCTTTTGATGAGGGTTTGCTTCTCCACACTTCATCTTCTTCTCCTTACGTTCTTCTTCTCTTGATTTCTCCTTCTTGGATTCCTTGGGTTTTTCTTCCTTTTTAAGTTGGATCTTGAAGTTGTGGTTATTGCTGAGTTGTTGGTATGTGGCTAATGTTTGTTGTGGCGTGAGAGGCCCAACCTTGTCTGGTCTTGTTCTTAATCGGCAGTGGTAAGTTTCGATATGGTTCTTCCTCCATGCTATTGAGATGTTATTATGGTTTGGCTAGAGATGGTTCTTCCTCCATGCTATGATGATACGAGTATAGTTTGGTTGGAAATGGCTTTACATGCCCTTGCATTATGAGTATGGTTTGGCTAGAGATGATTTTCCTCCATGCTATTGTGATGTGTTTATGGGTTTGCTAGAGATGGTTTTCCTCTATGCCGATGTATAGTGTTTATGATTATGTTGCTATAGAGGATGATTCCTCCATGCTTGTGTATTAAGGTTATAGATTTATAGAGGTTGATGCCTTATGAGCGGAGATGTGATGCCTTCGATAGAGAGAGTATGTATACCTCGGTGTATGGGTCTGAGAGGATTTGGGTTTGTTCAAGTTTCGGGACAAAACTTGTTTTTAGGGGGATATGATGTAATATCCTTAGTTCTTTAGTAACCTTGCCCCTGCGCCTCAACTGAGCCGCGGGTGGGGAGCCGCCCCGCAACACTGATGACCCGCCCCGTGGTATGCAGGGTGAACACCGTCTTCTTTGACCGTCTTGCTTTTTGTTTCTTCTCCTATAATGCTCTCTCTCTCCCTCTCTCCTCTTGATGAGGGTTTGCTTCTCTAGACTTCATCTTCTTCTCCTTACGTTCTTCTTCTCTTTCTTCTATTGAAATTGTGGTTGTTGTTGAGTTGTTGGTATGTGGCTGATGATTGTTGTGGCGTGAGAGGCCTAGGCTTGGGAGGTCTTGTTGTGTATATGCAGTGGTAGGTTTCTTCGTCTCCTTTCTTTCTTCTTTCCTTCCATAGCTTTGAATCCCAAAAGCTTGCCTTTGTGTAACCTCTTGGACGTGTGTGTATATATACACATATGTGATGATGGATGATCACCTTGGGCACTTTAGAAGAGAAGATGAATGAACGAGAGATCCGTAGGAGCTTTGTTACGCTTGAAATGTATAGCACAAAAGTCTTACAATTTACAACTCGATATAATTTCCTAACTTCTAGCGAACCCACAGTGTATGGGTCGTTTTGTAGCAAGGATAGTATTCCGAGGTCGAACACGAAGACTAAGGTGAAATCAAATCAAACAAGTGATCATGGATAGTGCAAATCTAGTCAAAGAAAAGAGAAGGAAATAAAGAAATGAAAATCATGATATTTTTGGGTTTGGTTTTTGTGGTGATCAAGCAAGATCACAAAACAATGCAATATTATAAATCAAACTAACAACTCAAGCTAACAACACAAACAAGCAACACAAACACAAGATATGTGATCAAAGAGAAAAAAGTGGATTCTAGAGGTTAGGACTTCTGGTTATGGCATTGGACTCAAGCTTCTAATCAACCTTGGACTAGCTACGATATGTTGGGAAAGGGTGTTTCTCAAATGGGATCAATCACCGGGTAGGTCTCATGGTCCACTAATCTCGCACCTAAGGTCCTATTACCGGGTAAGTCTCTAGGAGCCTAAGGTTGAGAATTCTACACAAACCAGATTGCTATCTAGGGTTCAAACCTCTCCTTACCGGGTAAGTCTCGGGAAGGCAAGTCCTAAGCATCAATCCTAGAACACTCAATCCAATAGCGGCTTGTGAGGCTCACTACTACCTAGAGTTCATCATCTTTGATATCTAAGATCAAGAATTACTGAGTAAGTCTCTTCCCTCAATTAATTTGCTAGCATTAGGTCACCCTAGGCTAGATTATGCTTGACAAACACTAGGATTTCAACAATCTAACATCCTAACATTCAGATTCATCAATGCAAGCACAACAGAGAAAATCACGGGTAGATCATCCTAAACCACGGGTGTGGAAAGGTATGAACAGGCCGTGATTTCTTTCGGATGTTAAGTTTTGAGCAAGCAAGTCATCAAACGGTATATTCAAGTCTATTCTATCATAGTCCAAGCCATAACCATCATTCCATTACCCTAAAATCACAACTATTTAGCCAACAACATGCATTTTAAGATTCAAACTCAACAAGCAAACATTCATGGCTTCCATAGCAAGTGAATGAAATGAAAGTGAAAAGAAACAAGTAGTCTTAGCTTAATATAAGATGAAACATGACTTACAACCTGTCAAACACAACTCCAAAACGTTGCTTACAATGCTTTCAATTGATCTAAACAAAAGTCACTCAAAATCACTCAAAAACTTCACTCTAAATCTCTATCTTGGTGTGTTGTTCTTCCTCCAAAATCAGAGTGTTTTCCCCTCCTCCAAGAATTCACTATATGGATGATGATAATGTGTGTGAGAATGTGGGAGAGTCACTTAGCAACAGCCTGCAGGACCACTTATATTCTCCACCAAGAGCAAGGGTCGGGCAAGGAGATCGTGGGACAGTTGTCAGAACTGTCCAGAGAAAATCACGGCCAAAACCACGGGCGTGGTTCTGGCCTCTGGGCCGTGAAATTGCATGAACAACTCCCTTTGGATCATTAAGCCATGAGTTGGTGCAAGACATGCACCAACAAGGTCCTATGTGTTCTCCTTTGATCCTAGCTTGCTCTTTAATGAGTCCGGAAGTGTGCCATCACGAGGAACGATCCTCGAATGTATCGATTAAGCTCCAAAAGCTCCCCAAAATACCTACAAAACCGACAAGAGTTCGTGTAGACGTCTATTTCGACAATATGCATGAATTAAGTGTAAACGTCATGAACTAATTCCAAACCATGCATGAAAAATGGGAAAAACTATCCAAATGAATGCCTAAACTAACGTCATAAATTGTATCATCAAAATACCCCATACTTGTCACATGCTCGTCTCCGAGCAAGGTCCAACTATAGGCTACGAGATGGCATGATTTATGAATGCAGAAAAAAAAATATTTTTGGAATCGTGCTTCTAAAATTGGATCATCTTCATAGTCATGTTTCATGGCAATGGACGAGCAATCATGTATTAAATGAATGAAAGCATGGAAATACAATTATACTTAACTCGAAAGCATGCATGAAAGGTGAAAATGAGGAAGTCAAGATGATCATGAGAATATCCAATCTAGATCACTAAGTCATACACATATGCAAATAGGTCACAAGGATTTAGGAAAGAAGAGGCCAAGAAACGTTGTTGTTGGTGGGAATTTTTATAGGTCATGTGATGCTAATCCAGGAAAGGAACTAACTCCACAATTTCATTTTTGATCAAGTTCCCCACAAGTGTATATTTTTCTCCATCTTTTCTTTCTTTTCTTTTTCATTGTCTTTTTCTTTCACTTATTTTTGAGACAATGGCATTGGTGTACAAAAGCCGAAACCTTGGTGATTAGTGGACCTCAGGATTTTTCCGAGGTACCTCACACCGGGCACACATACCAAGGCTCGTTAGGACATTCGGTTTTATTCGATTTTGACAAGGCATAAACACCCGATTATGTGAATGGTGCCGAGTTACTCGTCATCAAAACCAAAGTCCCCAAACCTATATTTTTTCTACACTTTTCACAACAAATTCAGCACTTCATTCACAACATTCATTCATCAACAACTTCACCCCACACTTGTCTTTTCACACGCTCAACACACTAGCATGCTCCTATTCCCGGATGGGTCAAAAGAGGTCAAATTTTTAATTAAGTGAGGTGCTCAAACAACATGATCATGATGAGAAGAAGAGAGATGAATTGCCTTAATCATTCCTAGATGATGTGCACGAACTGGCATGTAATTTCGACTATCAATCGTCAATCCAATCAAGGAAAACATCATAATCGCATTTCATACATAGGATTCAAGAGAAGTATTTCAAGTCCATATATGCATAAATCCATTCAATACACAAAGACATCCATAGCCAATTCACAAAACAATCTCATCATAAGGGTCTTATCGAAACTAGGAAGCACATATTTTTTTTTTAATTTTCGGATTTTTTATTTATTTTTGAGATAAATATGTACAATGCAAAAACTAATGAGGCATGTGACAATAATATTAAACTATCCTAGATGAAATCATGCAAATGATTATGAAAGCCCCACCCCATACTTAAAACCACATTGTCCCCAATGTGCAAATTAAATAAGGAAGTGAAAGAGAGTCCTCACAATGTAAAAATGGTGTTTTCGGTATTTTGGTTCACTCATGTGAAGTGATGGTGGATGATCTATAAAAGATGGTAGAGAGCTCTTGATGTTCATTATGGCATCGGGACCCACGCTAAGCACCGCAAGCCGTCCAAGCCCCACGTCCGATCCACCCACATTTGATGCGGGATCATTATCATCATCATCCTCACGCCTTGCAAGACTTCCATGTTTCCTAGAATCAAGCACACAAACACCAAACACACACAAACACACCAAAACAAAGAACAAAAATAAAAATCAAAAATGAAAACAAAAACGAAAAGGGAAAGATATGTACCAATGGGTTGCTTTCCATTAAGTGCTTCTTTAAGGTCATTAGCTTGACCAAATTCGGGAGCGTTTCACTCAAGGTGAAGTGGGGCAATCATATCCACCGGAGCTTTCGGTATATACTTCTTCAACCGGTGCCCATTCACATTAAAATTTCCACAATGCTCCCCACCTATCTCAACCGCTCCATGGGGGAAGACCTTCCTCACCACATAAGGACCCATCCATCTTGACTTTAGCTTTTCGGGGGTAGAGCCGCAGCCTTGAATTGAAGAGAAGGACTAAGTCACCTTCACTCAACTCCTTTTGGATTAGACGTTTGTCATGCCAATGCTTGGTCCTTTCCTTGTAAATCCGGGCATTTTCATAAGCATCCAACCGGATCTCCTCAAGAGCATTAATGTCTAGCAACCACTTCTCACCGGCTTCCTTGAGGTCTAAATTCAGCCACCTTATGGCCCAATATGGCCTATGCTCCATCTCCACGGGAAGGTGGCAAAACTTGCCATAAACTAGCTTGTAGGGAGTGGTACCAATTGGTGTCTTGAAGGCGGTTCTATATGCCCACAAAGCATCATCGATCTTCATGGCCCAATCTTTTCTTGTCCTAAAAACCGTCTTCTCAAGTATCCCCTTAATCTCCCGGTTGGAGATCTCCACTTGACCACTAGTTTGGGGATGGTAACGTGTGGCCACCTTATGAGTCACCCCATACTTAGCCAAAAGTGTCCCAAAGTTCCTATTGGTGAAATGCTTCCCTCCATCACTTATGATCACTCTTGGTGTTCCAAATCTAAGGAAGATGACTCGGTTGAAGAACCGCACCACTATTTTGGCATCATTTGTGGGAGAGGCGATTGCCTCCACCCATCTCGACACATAATCCACCGCCAATAGAATGTAGAGGTTGCCACATGAAGCGGGGAATGGCCCCATGAAGTCCACACCCCAAACATCAAAGACCTCAACCTCTTGGATATTATTCAAGGGCATCTCATTCCTTCTTGAGATGTTTCCCGTCTTTTGGCAAGTGTCACAAGCCACTACAAAATTCTGCACATCCTTAAACAAGTTAGGCCAATAAAAACCGGATTGCAATACCTTTGCACACGTTTTGTGTGAGCTAGCATGGCCTCTACATGGCAAGGAGTGGCAATGATGGATCACACTCTCCACCTCGTCTTCCGGAATGCACCTCCTAAAGACTCCATCCGGTCCTCTCTTGAACAAGAGAGGCTCGATCCTATAGTAATGCTTCACATTCTTGAAAAACTTTTTCCTTTGGGCATATAACAAACCGGGTGGCACCTCTTCACAGACAAGGTAGTTCACTATATCCGCATACCATGGCTCACTCCCTCTAGACACTTGAAGTAAGCACTCCTCCATCATTATCAATTGCTCATCCTGGAATGAGTCATCAATCGGGATGTCATCTCTCTCAATCTCCAATGGTGGTAGCTTACTAAGATGGTCCGCTACCGAATTTTCGGAACCCTTCATGTCCCGAATCTCCAAATCAAATTCTTGGAGGAGAAGGATCCAACGAATAAGGCGAGGCTTGGCATCCTTCTTTGTGAGGAGATAACAGATTGCAACATGATCCGTGTACATAATGACCTTTGCTCCAACAAGATATGATCGGAACTTCTCAAAGGCATACACCACCGCTAGCAACTCCTTCTCGGTTGTGGCATAGTTGAGTTGGGCATCATCTAGCGTCTTGCAAGCGTAGTAGATGGCATGTGTAAGCCCATCTTTATTTTGTCCTCAAACAGCCCCAACGGCCACATCACTCGCATCACACATTATTTCAAATGGTAAGCTCCAATCCCGAGGTTGCATGATAGGGGCGGAGATCAAAACATCCTTCAACCTACAAAACGCTTCAAGACAATCTTTGGAGAAAACAAACTCAACATCCTTCATTAGTAGGTTCGTGAGAGGCTTAGAAATTTTAGATAAGTCTTTTATAAACCTCCGGTAAAAACCGGCATGCCCTAAGAAACTCCTTACCCCTTTCACCGAGGTAAGTGGTGGCAACTTCTCTATTGTTTCTATATTTTCTCTATCAACCTCAATGCCTCGGTGGGATACCAAATGTCCCAACACTATGCCTTCACTCACCATGAAGTGGCATTTCTCCCAATTTAACACAAGATTAGTTTCCTCACATCTCTTCAACACCAAAGATAGATTAGCCAAGCAATTATCAAATGAAGAGCCATACGCCGAGAAATCATCCATAAACACTTCCATAATGTTCTCAATATATTCAGAAAAAATAGCCATCATACACCTTTGAAAGGTGGTGGGTGCATTACACAACCCAAATGGCATCCTCCTATATGAAAATGTTTTCCAAGGGCAAGTAAATGTTGTTTTCTCTTGGTCATCCGGGTGAATAGGAATTTGGAAAAACCCTCTATAGCCATCAAGGTAACAAAAATGTGAATGTTGAGCTAACCTTTCTAGCATTTGGTCAATAAAGGGAAGAGGGAAGTGATCTTTCCTAGAGGCCACATTAAGTTTCCTATAGTCAATACACATTCTCCACCCCGTAACCGTCCTTGTTGGGATTAGTTCATTGTTCTCATTAGTTACTACGGTCTACCACCCTTCTTAGGAACAACATTAACGGGACTAACCCATTTACTATCCGAAATCGGGAAAATGATTCCCGCATCTAGCAGTTTTAGGATCTCTTTCTTGACTACCTCTTTCATAATAGGGTTCAATCTCCTTTGAGGTTCAATTGAAGGTTTATGGTTGTCTTCCATCAACATATTATGCATGCATAAGGAAGGATTAATGCCAACTAAGTCATCAATGGTGTATCCAATAGCTCTCCTATGCATATTCAATTCATTCAACAATCTACCAAGCTCATCCTCATTCAAAGATGCATTCACAATCACGGGATAGGTAAAATTTGAACCAAGGAAAGCATACTTTAAATGAGAAGGGAGAGGTTTGAGATCAAGTTTAGGAGGACCTTTATCGGTTGGATATGATCCATATGGCTCCACATTAGATGAGTCCAAAGCCATTGAAGCCTCTCCAAGACTCCTTGAAGCTTGATCAACAACTAAGGGACTTTCTGGAGAAACCACGACCTCTGGCACAATCACGGGCGTGGAATTGGAAGAGCTAGCACAAATGGACTTTACAGAGAGTTCCACGGTTGAAACCACGGGCGTGCTTCTTGGTGCCAGGCCGTGGTTTTCTCTGTATTTAAGTATTCCTTTGTGCACTTCAATTTCAGCACTTGTCTCCTTTTCTAATGCATCCAAAGCTTGGATTTCTTCATTGCAATCTTCCTCAACTCCTTCCTCCATGATGCTCATCCTAAGAACCTTCTTAAGTGGATCCTTGATTAAGATTGAGCTCACAACTTCTCTACACTCTTCTTCCTCAACAATGTTGAAGACATCTTCACCAAGGGTTGGCCCCTTCATCATTGTGGATAGCTTGAACTTGAAATTTCCTCTCCTGTGTTGAAGGAGAGTATCCCATTTTTGCAATGCACTAAGCATTCGGATGTGGCTAAGAATGGCCTTCCTAAAATGATGGGAACCGGGTAGTCCGCCGGGATGTCCAAAACAACGAAATTGATTGGCACATAGAACTTCCCAAGTTGAACCGGTATGTCCTCTAGGAATCCTACGGGGTGAGTGATGGATCGGTCCGCCATATAGAGGGTCATCTTGACCAGCATGAGTTCTCCTAGCCCAACCTTATTGCAAATTGCAAGCGGGATAATGCTTACACTTGCTCCAATGTCACATAGGGCTTCATATTGCACTTCTCCAACTCCAATTGGCACACAAAAAGATCCCGGATCTCTCAGCTTAGGAGGCATCTCCTCCCTCATGGTTTGAATCTATTCGGAAGATCTCTTTGTCATCCTTACTTCTCCATACTCCTCCAACTTCCTCTTGTTGGAGAGTATCTCCTTCAAAAACTTTCCATAGGCCGGCATACCTAGAATAACATCCATGAACGGAATGTTAATATGTAATTTAGACATAAGTTCAAGGAATTTACCGAAATTTTTATCCAAGCGAGCTCTTGCTCGTGATTGTGGGAATGTTAGCGGTGGCTTGTATGGAGGTGGTGCCACATATGTTGGCTCATCATTCTTGCTCTTGCCTCCTTCTTCTTGCAAAGGTTCTTCTTCCACTACTACTTGCTTTCCCTTGTCATTCTCCCTTGGTAAGGGATCTTTCACGCTCAGCCCACTCCTTGTGGTAATGGCCAACACTTGGCCTGTAGGATTGTCCTTGGTCCTTCCGGGAAGCTTTCCCGGATCCCTTTGTGCTTCACCCGCCTTTTGGAACACTTGTGCTTCTAGCACCTTTTGAGCCTTGGAAATGGATGGCACCGTGCTCTCAAGACCACTCAACCTCCCTATCAATTGTTCAAACATCATCTCGGTTCTATCTTTTGGAGGTTGAGCAAAACCGGGTGGAGGCTCTTGTGAAGCCTTCGGTAGTGGTGTTGCGCTTGTGGAAGCGGGAGGGTTCAAGGCACCATCCGGGTTAGAATAGGAGAACCCGGGATGGTTGTGATTAGGACGATAATTGTTGTATTGCCTGCTGTTGTTGTTGAAGTTCCTAGGGCCTTGATAATTTTTGAAGCTACCCCTTCCCATGTAGTTAATATCCTCTTCTTTGGAAGCCAAATTGGCTTGCGCTTGCATTTGAGGACATGCTTGAGTCTTTAAGGTTGTGGTACACAACTCTCTCAAAGACTTAAGCTCATTGTTGATTGCATCAAGCTTGTAGTTTCTCATAGTGACTTCATTTACTTCATATGCTCCCGGTTTCCTCCCATCACTCTTCCTATAGGAGTACTTCTCTATCACCAAGGCTTGCTTCTCTACAAATTCCCAAGCATCATTGTAATATCCGGAATTTTCTTTCTGTTTAATTCCGAAGCAAATCGGACTTCGAGAAGTTGACGGTTTTCCATTCTATCTAGTATTTCTTTCTTCACGAATTTTATCATTTTATGTAGAATTTAAATCACATAAAATGATAAAATTATATCAAGCTCTAATTCTTATAATTATTTATCATTTTATGTAAAATTTAATTCACATAAAATGATAGATTTATATCAAACCCTAGTTATTATAATTCATTCTTATCGATGACTTTAGACGAGATCATGACAAGCTGTGACGAGATCATGACTAAGCTGAGACAAGACTGTGACAAAGCTGCGACGAGACCATGATAGAGCTGAGACGAGGTCATGACGAAGCCAGACAACTCTATGACGAAGTCATGCATGGGCCTGACAAAGCCATGACGAGTTTTCGACAAGTCTTGACAAACTTTCAGCCCACTTATTCTCACCTTATTTTCAGCCCATTTCTTTTGTTTTGCTTGCAAGGAAGCCCAGCCTAGGAGAAGACCATGAAGCAGCACAAGGGACAACCGGCTCCTCACATTCCACGTCAACCAGCAACCACATTAACTCTCTCCTATCTTCTCGTTCTCCATCCAACATAACAGCCGGATATGTAGATCTTTCCGTAGATCTCGAGCCACTCCAGCCCACGCATGCTTCCATACCTGTCCAGATTCACGTACAAAAGAGAAATCCCTTCCCTCTCCTCACTTCTGTCGAGCCAAAACGCAGCAGCCTCACCTCCCTCACTCTTTTCGTCAATCTCCAGCCGTGCATTGTAGTGGTACGAACAGTTCGACTCCATCGAACGATCCCTCTCACGCAGATCAAGCTGCAGCGATCTTTTGCATTCCCTCAGTCGTCGTGCACAAGCAGCACATCTGCACATCTGCACAACCCTTCACCTTGGGTCCGGCGTTGGTGAGCCTCGCGTCCTTCTTCGCATAGGATCCGGCAAGACCAACACTCAGGAGCAGCAGCAGGAGCGTTCACCCTTTTGCACATCCCTTCACATTGTGTCCGGCACACATTGGCTCCTTCATTCCGATCGACAATGACGGATTGCACTACTGCAAAACAACCGCCTCACAACCTTCCCAGATCTACCCAGAAGACACTTAACATCAACACATCTTCCTCTCCAGGATGCGCATGACTGCCCTCCTCTACTCCTGGTTGCAACCTCGTGAGCCTCTTGGGCGAGTTTTATAGTTGAGTGTAACCATACTCTTTCAACCTTGATTTCCTTCAATCATATGTGTACTTATATATGATGCTAAACTATCTTGGAACCATGTATTTCAGTCAAGAAAACAACCGCAAAGAGCTGTTACGTTTTTCTCAGTTTTCGGAAGTGACGAGCAGTCAACTTCGGGTCCAGATTTGGCTAAGTTAGAATTCTTCTTTTTGGCGGAATTTTGGATATTTTGTATTCATTAGTACATAGTAGATCATACTAACATTTGGGAAGAATCAAAGTTATGGTTTGAGAGTTATTGTGTTCCAAAGTTGACGCCTCATGTAGTGTTTATATATGTGCTGAGTGTTGGGGAAAACATCAAGTGATGTTGTTTTGTGAGATGGTTTTGAATAAGCTCTTGATCACCGTTGGCCTTGAATTTTGGATATGATATGGTTGACATATTGTTGTAGAACATATTAAAATTTGAGAGGAATCTAGTGAGTGGTTTGGGATTTATGATTTTTCAAAGATTGAGTCGTAAGAAGTTTCTTTGTTGTGCTGAAATTCGGTTTTGTGAGATAGTTTTAAATAGGATTTTGATCTCCTTTGCGGCTGAATTTTGGATATATTATAGATAAGATTTTATAGTTGAACATATCGAAATTTGGGATAAATCATTTTTCAAAATTAAGACAGTGTGTTGTTTGTTAAGTGTTGTAACCAACATTAGAAATTTTGGTAGAAGTGATGCTTTAACAGTTTTAAGAAATTCTTGCTCCTAGGAGTATATGAGATATCATAGATGATCTAGGGAATTATTTCAGAATTTTTATAAGATTATTCGAATTTTATATTTGAAGCCGAAGTTGGACCTTAACGATCTTTACGAAAATAAGGAAATGGGTAAATTGTCAGTTTGTAACCAAACTCATCTTTAGGAGTTAGAATATGACTCTTTAGTCTCAAATAAGAGTTTAGACATGAACTAGAGAATTTTTGGAAGTTTCGAGACCAAGGATAAAATAGTCATTTTACCATAAATTAATACTGTAATCAATTTCGTTCTATTAAGACCTACTATCTTAGAAATCTTAGACTTCTAATCACCTAGAAAGTGTGCTGACACACTTGCCTCCTTTTAAAGGCCACTAAATTCCTATTGTACAGATCGATTTGCGAATTAGAAAGCCGAGATCTAATTCAGGTAAGTCCACGGACTTACTTAGTTGGCTTCTTGTATGAGTGTAATGTGTATGAGTGGTATTTGTTAGTTATGATAAACAACGAAACCGGATTAGGCCGACTTTATTATTTACGTAATTGACCCAAGTGTATGATAACGGTTCGTGACATCATCTGCCTAGCTCCTGCGAGAGTCTAGGAGGTTCCCTGCGACCAGCCCAGTCCGGTAGACGGTCAGATGCATTAGTACCATTCCGCGTTGGTAAACGGGGACAGGGGCGAGGTTTGGGAATCCCTCGTGTCACAAAATAAGTATCATTAGTAATGACCTATCACCTAATTAATGATAATAAAAGGATTGAGTGTGCATGTTGATTGTGTATGTTGTGTGTTTGTGCTTTTACCTTTATACTTATGCGTAGAATGTTAGCTAACGGTTTTACACCGCTTGTAGATGCCTTGCAGGTTAAGACAGTTGTAGAGAGATCCGGAGGAAATGGTCAGCCGGGTCCACGTACTCATTTAGTTGGTGACGGGGATGTCTTCTGTTCTTCATATGCGTCTTATTAATGTCTTTTCTTGTAAGGCTGATACATATTTCGATGTATATATTGTTTACAGTTTTCAAATGATTTAAATACTTTTGTGCCTTGTTGTAAGATCCAATTAATTGTTGTCAAACTATGGTCGGGACCCATTGTGAGGTCCTAACCAGTAGCTCCCCGAGTTCTAAGATCTTGGGGTGTTACAATATGGTATCAGAGCTCTGGGTTGGCAACAATGGCACTTGAAATCTTTTAGAAGACCGAATGTATAAAATATCTCGAACCTGAAAAGTGTCTAAGATTTCCAAAATGAATTTCTGTTTTTACACATGCGCATATCCGGGTTGTTGGGTTAGTAGTACGTCGGACCACCATCGTTCTTCGTGGATCTCTGCAACTTGGATCGATAGGAGTTAGTTTATAGATTTTTTATGATGGTTATTATAATATGTTATATACATGTGTATGTTTAGCTTGTTAGCATCCTAAAGGATATTTTATATCCTTTAGTCGTGATATCATGAAGCGATTATCGCCTCATGATAAATCAACTGCGGACTTGAAGAATCTCCAACACGATGCAATGGAATCGGACCTTGAATTGAGTATTACACTCGGGTAGACTGCTTGGTGATCTTTACAAATTAACCAAAGAACAAGTGAGCAAGGAAGTAAAGTTATGAAGATAATTTTTACCACATGCACAATCAGATGAGGAAGAAATCCCTGAGGTAGTTCAGTTAGAAGAAATAGAAGATCGTACAAGGAACTCGGGCATACGAGGCCGAGAGACGGAATTAGAAGAACCATGCAAGAGACTACAAGAGTGTGAAATAGAGATAACAATATTGGAACAGGACAACTAGAATTTAGTACAACCAAGATTGCGGAATCAAGGACATCATAATCGAGGTTGATGCCCCATAGACCATTAGGGGCATGAGAAACTAGAAGAGACAAAGTGTCAATCTGGGTGTGAGAATCTAAGGTGCACGGATTGAAGACCTACAATTGAGGGTAAAAGCGAAAAGGCAGACCCCACAAGCGTGGGGAGGTTTTGACCTCCTTAGAGATATAAGAAGTTTGAAAGAAACCACGACGCCAATATCCAAAGAATGGAAGCTTGTAGCAGAGTCAACGGAGTTTCAGGAAGGTGATATTACCACCAACACCAGTGAAGAAATCTGTATGGGAGAACGACCTTGCTAGACTCGAGAGTTCAGGGTAACCCGAATTATAACGGGACCTAAGCCACCAACACAGATGGTCCATGCAAAAGGAACTGCAAGTGGATGATCATTTCGGCCATAATAATTTCAAAGATGCTTGCAAGCTATCGTGGAAACTTGAAACGACTATTTATGCCAGATGAACGACACAATCAGACTAGAGAACTGGAGTTAGCCCATAAGAAGCGGAAGGGTGGAAGGTAGAACGAACTAAGGAATGATAAAAGGATTAATCTAGTAGGTGATGTGCACCAAAAGTTTAATACCAGTACAGGCATGAAATTGAGATAAGTCAATTATAGACTGACCGATGTCAACAAAGGACGTGCAAGTATTGTTTGGTATTGATGAGTTTTGTCCCGTTAAGAAGAGATATTTGTGATTGTGGATCTATGGAGTACCTTTACTGACGCCTTAGAGGATTTCCTCAAGTAGGCAACGACAACCTTCTTGGATGAATTAAAGATATAAAGAGAAACGTTTTAAGGGTTACTTCTTGGCCAGTTAAGATCAAACACCGGTCGAGTCAAGGGGTTTGGATCCGTGCTAAGATAATTAAGAAAGTAAACGGAAGAAGTTGTTCTCCAATCGTCATTTTGTTTCATTAAGGCAATTAAGGAAGGTACTTGGTACTTCATCCGGTTAGGACTTATGATAAAATTGGAAGAAAAAAAAAAGTTTGAGGTTAAGCACGTGGGACCCACATACAATGTCCCTATGATTAATGAGTGACAACAGAATTATCAGAGTAGCGCAGCGGAAGCGTGGTGGGTCCTAACCCACAAAGCTTTAAGCAATGGCACAGGAAGGAACATGTAAGAGTTGGTGAAATGCATATCGCTTGGAAGGAACATGAAATAGGTTACGCGGAGTGATTGAAAATATTGTACGAGAGCTGTATCACCATCAAGGTAGTCGGGAAAGTATGTGCATGTAAGAGGTAATAGAAGGAAATTAGTACCCTATTATGGATTCAAGTGAATAATGACGGCTTGTCACATGTTGATAGATAACTAGTTCGAAATCCACTACGTAACGGAGTATTCTAGAGTCAGTTTTCTTGATGGATTGAGGAAGGAATTAACGATGTAATAAAAGTATTGTGCATGGCCTGCACTAGAAAGCTCAAATTGAGTAACTACCATCTTGAGTCGAAGATACATAAGAAAGAGAAGAGACAGGAGCGTACTTGCAACCTAGTAACTGTGCTTACAGAAATCATAATCTCATAGTAGATTTTATGTGTAATGTTATGTTGGAACAAAGCCTAGTTGCGTTTTGAGTTAGAGGGATATTATTAGTCCGATAAAAGTGGTGGATAAAAGAGTGCACTTTTGATGGTATGTTAACAATTATTAAGTAGTTTTGATCAAATAACGGTGATAGGAGATCACTTTGTGTCTAATACGGTCGTTCAAGACATATTCTAGGTCACTTAAGATCTTGGAAAATGCGTGATAAACCTAAGTTTGAGCAAATGATATATTGGAGAATTATAAATAATATAATAATGCCAAGTAAACAAAGAGGATGACCACTAGATTTGATTCTTAGTTGCCCCGAGTGTAGACCAGGAAAAGGGTAAAGGTGACGATTCCTTAACGGAGGAATAAGATGACTGAGTAATATTAAAAGACAAGACCAAGTGGGTCGTGATGCGAAGACCATTGGGTACTTGGCAAGTGTTGGTGGATGTCCAAGACCTTTGACCTGAGTGTGTAGTCAGAACCTTTTCAGAAGGCCGGAAGCAAGTGGTCATAACGAAGGGAAGAAAGTTGAATAGATTATTTTCCGTAAGGTCATCAAAGGATTTGGAAGTTAGTTGTGTAAGGTAACCATTTGAAAATTTAAAGCAGGTTTAGCAGCGACTGATGAACTAGTATTCCTCACCCTATTGGAGAGTGTGGCTTCGGTTTTCCACGGAGACTAAGTTTGGGACCTCGGTTTGAGAATTTTAGTTGGAGAGATACCTACCAGACACGGGTTTGGTTATCAGATTAGAGGATCAGACAGTTGAGCCGGATGATACCGGTGAGATATGTGGTAACCACTCTAGAACGTGGAAGTAGGCGCTTGTTTTTTAAGTACCTGAAAAGATTTCACATTCAGTGGTTTTATAAAAAGTTGATAAGGCTACCTAAGATATGGGGGATTGTAAGAGACGTAACCTTTCAAAGACCTATGTAGCGATAGTTGTAACTTCGAGAGTGACGAGTTAGGGTTTGACCTTGTATGTGTGATATTGTTTGACTACTTGTTTATTTCATGATTGAGTGTTTAGTTAGTGATGTGTTCTTTTCGTAACCGTGATGTGCGGGATACTTAGATGTGGAAATGACGAGACTTTTGTATAGCGATCAAACACACCCATTTGGTGCCTTAAAGGCCGATCATGATTGTCTTACCCTAAGTTTCAAGACGAAACTTATTTTGAGGGGGATCTGATGTAACGACCGAATTTTTCGTTATGTTTTGATAGGGTTATAGGAGTTTAGAAAATGAAATTAAAAATTAGTGAAACTAGGATAAACAAGTTTATGTATGGAAGTCGTCTGAGTAAATACCTTGTTCTAAGTTTCGGGACGAAACTTATTTTAAGCGGGTACTGATGTAATATCCGGAATTTTCTTTCCGTTTAATTCCGAAGCAAATCGGACTTCGAGCCGTTGACGGTTTTCCATTCTATCTAGTATTTCTTTCTTCACGAATTTTATCATTTTATGTAGAATTTAATTCACATAAAATGATAAATTTATATCAAGCTCTAATTCTTATAATTATTTATCATTTTATGTAGAATTTAATTTACATAAAATGATAGATTTATATCAAACCCTAGTTATTATAATTCATTCTTATCGATGACTTTAGACGAGATCATGACAAGCTGTGACGAGATCATGATTAAGCTGAGACGAGACTGTGACAAAGCTGCGACGAGACCATGACAGAGCTGAGACGAGGTCATGACGAAGCCAGACAACTCTGTGACGAAGTCATGCATGGGCCTGACAATGCCATGACGAGTTTTCGACAAGTCTTGACAAACTTTCAGCCCACTTATTCTCACCTTATTTTCAGCCCATTTCTTTTGTTTTGCTTGCAAGGAAGCCCAGCCTAGGAGAAGCCCATGAAATAGCACAAGGGACATCCGGCTCCTCACATTCCACGTCAGCCAACAACCACATTAACTCTCTCCTATCTTCTCGTTCTCCATCCAACGTAACAGCCGGATATGTAGATCTTTCCGTAGATCTCGACCCACTCCAGCCCACGCCTGCTTCCATACCTGTCCAGATTCACGTACAGAAGAGAAATCCCTTCCCTCTCCTCGCTTTTGTCGAACTAGAACGCAACAGCCTCACCTCCCTCACTCTTCTCGTCAATCTCCAGTCGTGCAGTGTAGTGGTACGAACAGTCCGACTCCATCGAACGATCCCTCTCATGTAGATCAAGTTGTAGCGATCTTCTGCATTCCCTCTGTCGTCGTGCACAAGCAGCACATCTGCACATCCGCACATCCCTTCACCTTGGGTCCGGCGCTGGTGAGCCTCGCGTCCTTCTTCGCATAGGAGCCGGCAAGACCAACACTCAGGAGCAGCAGCAGGAGCGTTCACCCTTTTGCACATCCCTTCACCTTGTGTCCGGCACACATTGGCTCCTTCATTCCGATCGACAATGACGGACTGCACTGCTGCAAAACAACCGCCTCACTACCTTCCCAGATCTACCCAGAAGACACTTAACATCAACACATCTTCCTCTTCAGGCTGCGCATGACTGCCCTCCTCTACTCCTGGTTGCAACCTCGTGAGCCTCTTGGGCGAGTTTTATAGTTGAGTGTAACCATACTCTTTCAAACTTGATTTCCTTCAATCATATGTGTACTTATAGCTGATGCTAAACCATCTTGGAACCATGTATTTCAGTCAAGAAAACAACCACAGAGAGCTGTTACGTTTTTCTCAGTTTTCGGAAGTGACGAGAAGTCAACTTCGGGTCCAGATTTGGGTAAGTTAGAATTCTTATTTTTGGCTGAATTTTGGATATGTTGTAGTCATTAGTACATATTAGATCATACTAAAATTTGGGAAGAATCGGAGTTACGGTTTGAGAGTTATTGTGTTCCAAAGTTGACGCCTCATGCAGTTTTTATATATGTGCTGAATGTTGGGGAAAACAGCAAGTGATGCTGTTTTGTGAGATGATTTTGAATAAGCTCTTGATCTTCGTTGGGCTTGAATTTTGGATATGATATGTTTGACATATTTTTGTAGAACATATTAAAATTTGAGAGGAATCCAGCGAGTGGTTTGGGATTTATGATTTTTCGAAGATTGAGTCATAAGTAGTTTTTCTGTTGTGCTGAAATTCGGTTTTGTGAGATAGTGTTAAATAGGATTTTGATCTCCTTTTCGGCTGAATTTTGGATATATTATAGATAAGATTTTATAGTTGAACATATCAAAATTTGGGATAAATCCAGCGAGTAGTTTAGAAGTTATGATTTTTCAAAATTAAGACAGTGTGTTGTTTGTTAAGTGTTGTAACCAACTTTAAAACTTTTTGTAGAAGTGATGCTTTAACAGTTTTAAGAAATTCTTGCTCCTAGAAGTAGATGAGATATCATAGATGATCTAAGGAATTATTTCGGAATTTTTATAGGATTATTCGAATTTTATATTTGAAGCCGAAGTTGGACCTTAACAATCTTTACAAAAATAAGGAAATGGGTAAATTGTCAATATGACTCTTTAGTCTCAAATAAGAGTTTAGGCATGAATTAGGGAATTTTTGGAAGTTTCGAGACCAAGGATAAAATAGTCATTTTACCATAAATTAATACTGTAATCAATTCCGTTCTAGTAAGACCTACTATCTTAGAAATCTTAGACTTCTAATCACCTAGAAAGTGTGCTGACACACTTGCCTCCTTTGAAAGGCCACTGAATTCCTACTGTACAGATCGATTTGCGAATTAGAAAGTCTAGATCTGATTCAGGTAAGTCCACGGACTTACTTAGCTGGCTTCTTGTATGAGTGTAATGTGTATGAGTGGTGTTTGTTAGTTATGATAAACAACGAAACCGGATTAGGCTAACTTTATTATTTACGTAATTGACTCAAGTGTATGATAACGGGTCGTGACATCATCTGCCTAGCTCTTGCGAGAGTCTAGGAGGTTCCCTGCGACCAACCCAGCCCGGTAGACGGTCAGATGCATTAGTACCATTCCGCGTTGGTAAACGGGGACAGGGGCGAGGTTTGGGAATCCCTCGTGTCACAAAATAAGTGTCATTAGTAATGACCTATCACCTAATTAAAGATAATAAAAGGATTGAGTGTGCATGTGTATTGTGTATGTTGTGTGTTTGTGCTTTTACCTTTATACTTATGCGTAGAATGTTAGCTAACGGTTTTACACCGCTTGTAGATGTCTTGCAGGTTAAGACAGTTGTAGAGAGATCCGGAGGAAATGGTTAGCCGGGTCCACGTACTCATTTAGTTGGGGGCGGGGATGTCTTTTATTCTTCATATGCGTCTTTTTAATATCTTTTCTTGTAAGGCTGATACATATTTCAATGTATATATTGTTTACAGTTTTCAAATGTTTTATATACTTTTGTGTCTTGTTGTAAGATCCAAGTAAAATTGTTGTCAAACTATGATCGGGACCCATTGTGAGGTCCTAACCAGTAGCTCCCCGAGTTCTAAGAATTTGGGGTGTTACACTCATCCACATTCTTCTCCATGAATGTTCCTCCGGAAAGTGATTGGAGCTTGAATTAACTATCCTCTTCAAGCCCCTTGAAATAAATCTCCAATAGCTCTATCTTCGGTATCCCATGGTGTGGACAATCTAGGAGGAGGTCTTTGAAAACCTCCCATTATTTGAATAGGATCTCCCTATCCTTCATCACAAAGGCATTGATCTTCCCTCTTAGCTCGGTTGTCTTGGAAGGTGGGAAGAACTTTGTTAAGAACACGGTTGTCATCTCCTCCCAAGTACTCACACGTCCTAGTGGAATGGATAGATACCAAGCCAAGGCCTTATCCTTAACTGAGAAGGAAAAAGCCCTATGCTTGTGGTTGTTTCTCTCCAATCTAGGTGGCCATAGAGTCTCCATCAAGATCTCATAATTCATCAAGTGTTGATGAGGAGACTCTCCTTCCATCCCTCCAATTTGATTGTACCAGATCATTTGTAGCACTTGAGGGCGAAGCTCATAGTCATGGGCTGCGGGATCTCCTAAGTTTACACCCGGACGGTGCACTCTTTGGGCTTGCAAGCATAGGTCACCCTAGGCTAGATTATGCTTGACAAACACTAGGATTTCAACAACCTAACATCCTAACATTCAGATTCATCAATGCAAGCACAATAGAGAAAGCCACGGGTAGATCATCCTAAACCACGGGCGTGGAAAGGTATGAACAGGCCGTGATTTCTTTCAGATGTTAAGTTTCGAGCAAGCAAGTCATCAAAAGGTACATTCAAGTCTATTCTATCATAGTCCAAGCCATAACCATCATTCCATTACCCTAGAATCACAACTATTTAGCCTACAACATGCATTTTAAGATTCAAACTCAACAAACAAACATTCATGGCTTCCATAGCAAGTGAATGAAATGAAAGTGAAAAGAAACAAGTAGTCTTAGCTTAATATAAGATGAAACATGACTTACAACCCTTCAACACAGCTCCAAAACGTTCCTTACAATGCTTTCAATTGATCTCAACAAAAGTCATTCAAGATCACTCAAAAACTTCACTCTAAATCTCTATCTTGGTGTGTTGTTCTTCCTCCAAAATGAGAGTGTTTTCCCCTCCTCCAAGAATTCCCTATATGGATGATGATAATGTGTGTGAGAATGTGGGAGAGTCCCCTAGCAACAGCCTGCAGGACCACTTATATTCTCCACCAAGAGCAAGGGTCGTGCAAGGAGATCGTGGGACAGCTGTCACAGCTGTCCAGAGAAAATCACGGCCAAAACCACGGGCATAATTCCTTACTTTGTCTTCTTGAAATAAAATCATGATGGGAAAACAACCATCTTCCATTTACTTCCTTAATTCTTTTAACACGGATCCAAACTATTAGACTCGACCGGAGTTTGATCTTAACCAGCCAAGAAGTAACCTCTAACATGATTCTATATACCCTTAGTTGTCTAAGAAGGTTGTTGTGGCATACTTGAGGAAATCCTGCCAGGCGTCGGTAAAACTACCCCATAAATCCACAGTCCCAATTATCCTTTCTTAACGGTATATAACTCGTCTATAGTTGACTCATCTCAGTATCCCGAACTTACTCTTCTCATACCCCGTCTGGTATTAAAATTCTTTGGTAAGCATCACCTACTCAATTAATCCTTTTATATTGCTTTAGTTTGTTCAATCATTCACACTTATCTAGCGTAAATAGTTCTTTCCAATCTTCCATGACAGCTTGTAAGCACTTCTTTGCGGTTCTTATGACCTTAATTATCCTCTATTTACCGTTCTTCTTGTATGGATTGCGGGTGTTTATGACTTAAGACCTGTTATAATTTTCGAGGTTACCCCGGACTCTTGAGTCCACCATACTGTTCTAACATACACATGCTCCTTATTCGGCGTTGTTTGTAATACTTCCTTCAAAACTCTGTTGACTATGTTTCAGGGCTTCAATACTTTTAATACTTGCGTGGTGATTTCGTTCAGAATCCTATCTCTTCAAAGAAGACAAAACGTCTCCCGGCTTGTGAAGTCTACTTTCGTTCTTACATTAAGTTGTAAGTCTTCATTCCATGTTAATTGTGACATAGTCAAAATTTCCTTAGCTAGTAGGTAATCAGTTGGTCACAACAATCCTTTTATACTTCTTTAGTTCAAACTACCTTCCACCCGTCCGCTTCTTATGGGCTAACTCCATTTCTCTAGTCTGATTGTGTCATTCATCTGGCATAACTAGTCGTTTCAAGTTTCCACGATAGCTTGCAAGCGTCTTTGAAATTCTTAAGGCCGTAATGATCATCCACTGGCAGTTCCTTTTGCATAGACCATCTATGTTGATCGCTTAGGTCCCGTGATAATTCGGGTTACCTTGGACTCTCGAGTTTTTCAAACCGTTCTCCCATACCGATTCCTTCACTGGTTTTGGTGATAATATTGCCTTCCTGAAACTCAGTTGACTCTGCTACAGGCTTCCATTCTTTGGATATTGACGTCGCGGTTTCTTTCAAACTTCTTATATTGTTGAGGAGGTCAAAACCTCCCCACGCTTGTGGGGTCTGCCTTTTTGCTTTTACACTCAATTGTAAGTCTTCATTCCGTGCACCTTAGATTCTCGTTTCTAGGTCGACACCAAATCTCTTCAGATCTCTCATGCCCATAATGGTCTATGGGGCATTCGCCACGATTGTAACGTCCTTTATCTCGCCCTCTTGGTTGTACTCTGTTCTACTTGGTTCTTGTTCTAATGTTGTTATCTCCACTCGGAGATTTTCTCGTCTCTTGCATGATTCTACTAATTCCGTCTCTCGGCCTCGTATGCCCGAGTTCCTTGTATGACCTTCTATTCCTTTTAATTGAACTGACTCAGGGATTTCTTTGGATGATTTGTGAGGATCACCAAGCAGGCTACCCGAGTATAAAACTCAATTCAAGGTCCGATTCCATTGCCTCGTATTGGAGATTCTTCAAGTCCGCAGCAGATTTATCATGAGGCGATAATCGCATCGTAATATCACGACTAAGGGTATAAAATATCCTTTAGGATACTAACAAGCTAAGCAAACACGTGTATATAACATATTATAATAAACATCATAAAAAGTCTATAAGCTAACACCTATCGATCCAAGCTGCAGAGATCCACGGAAAGCGATGGTGGTCCGACGTACTACTAACCCAATAACCCGACTATGCGTGTGTGTAAAAACAAAAATCCGTTTTGAAAATTTTAGACCCATTTCGGGTTCTAGTTATTTTATACAATCGGTCTTTCAAAAGATTTCAAGTGCCATTGTTGCCAACCCAAAGCTCTGATACCATATTGTAATACCCCAAATTCTGAGAATTCGGGGAGCTACTGGTTAGGACCTCACAATGGCTCCCGACCTTAGTTTGACAACAATTTTACTTGGATCTTACAACAAGGTACAAATGTATTTAAAACAATTTCAAAACATATTATTTTTAATGTATGAATGTACACATGTGACAGCCTTACAAAACATATATATAGATACATAACATGCATGTCGTATGAGAGACCCCCTGTCCTCATCTAATGAATACGTGGGCCCGGCTGACCATCCGTTCCGGATCTCTCTGCAACTGTCTATCTCTACAATCTACAACACGGATAAAACCGTTAGCTAACATTCTATGCATAAGTATAAAGGTAAAAGCACAAACACATAACATACACAATCAACGTGCAACACTCAATACTTTTATTATCTTTAATTAGGTGATAGGTCATTACTAATGATACTTATTTTGTGACACGAGGATTCCCAAACCTCGCCTCTGTCCCCGTTTACCAACGCGGAATGGTACTAATGCATCTGACCGTCTACTGGACTGGGCTGGTCGCAGGGAACCTCCTAGACTCTCGCAAGAGCTAGGCAGATGATGTCACGACCCGTTATCATACACTTGGGTCAATTACGTAAATAATAAAGTCGGCCTAATCCGGTTTCGTTGTTTATCATAACTAACTAACATCACTCATACTCATTACACTCATACAAGAAGCCAGCTAAGTAAGTCCGTGGACTTACCTGAATCAGATCTCGACTCTCTTAATTACAACTCAATTTGTAATTGTATAACTCGGTTGCCTGTCAAAGGAGGCAAGTGTGTTAGCACACTTTCTTGGTAATTAGAAGTCTAAGACTTCTAAGGTAGTAGATCCTATTAGAACATAATTTAATACAGTTCCAATTTATGGTAAAATGACTATTTTACCCTTGGTCCCGAAACTTCCAAAAATTCCATAATTCAAGCCTAAACTCTTATTTGAAACTAAAAAGTCATATTCTAACTGATATGTTCTGTAACGATCGAATTTTTCGTTACGTCTTGATAGGGTTACAGGAGTTTAGAAAACAAAATTTAAATTTTAGTGAGACTAGGATATACAAGTTTAATTTATGGAAGTCGTTTAACTAATTACCTTGTTCTAAGTTTCGGGACGAAACTTATTTTAAGGGGAATACCCGGAAAATTTATTTTCCGTTTAATAACCGATCAAACCAAATTCCGATCCGCTAACCTTTTTTAATTTTAAATAATATTATACAAAATTAGATTCTATCATTTTATGTGACCTTAAATCACATAAAATGATAAATATTTAAACCGAAGAATATTTCCGCACAATTTAACGACCCACTTTATAGCCCATTACCTAATTAGATGAGCAGGCCCATCGAATTAGGCCCGATTTATATAAACTTCCGACCAGCCCATGACTTAACCCTAAACCCTAATTATTAACCTAATCTAATCTGACTCCCTTAATCCTATTCAGCGTTAAAACACTTCTCTCTCTACCGCATCAACTCCTTCTGTAAACCGATATAGCAGCAACCTCGCAGCTGTCCGGTGAGATCTCGTTTCCCTTCAGCAACCCATAGCAGCAATCCGACGCAGCAGCAGCCTCGCGTTCTCCTTCAGGACAGTACGCCATCTGGTTTTGTTCCAGCCGACGCAGCAGCCTTCTGCAACCAGCGATTCAACCGGAACAGCAACTCATAACAGCCTTTTGACTACGACGCTGGACCCCCTCGCATCTGCGCTCAAGAGATGGCCCTCCTCCAGCGGGAACGAGACCGGAGAGGACGGTTGCTAAGCCACTGCAGACGAGCCTCCGGTAGGTACGACCTGCTGTCAACCTTCTTTTCTGTGATTAAGTTGTAACCGCCTTACTCCGGTGCAGCCCTGTGACAATCACAAGTTGACCCTGCAACACATGGAAGCCAACATCGGATCTGCCCCCTTGTCGACCCTTTAGTGAGCCATGACTCTTTTGTTGTGGTAAGTAAACAACCCCCTCTTCTGCATACATTGTACTGTATAGGGAGTTAGTTTGTTTGTGTGCTGAATGAGAGTAGTGTAGGTATAGAGTAGCTGTTGATTTGGGTTAACAGAATGGGAGAAGGTCTAATGCCCTACTGTTGCACCACGGGATCCACATCCTGTTGTCCCTGAGCCACTGCTGTTGAGTCAAAGTAGCCCAGCCTCCACTGCTTCTGCTCCTTCCACGAACTGCACCACAGCAACTGCAACAACAAGCACATTGTCACTAGGAACAGCCAGCTTGATGACCAGATTTAGGTATGAAAGACTGATCCATTATGGCTGAAATTTTTATATGTTATAGCTGGGATATTTTGGTAGAACATATTCAAATTTGAGAGGAAGCCAGTGTAACACCCCGAATCCGCGGGACTCGGGCGCTACGGGTTGGGACCTCACAATGGGTCCCGACCTTTAGCCTGACAACAATTTCACCGGATCTTTCAACATGGCACAAATAAAGGCAAAACCAAAATTTCCTTTTAATGCAAATGATAAGAAACCCGAAGGAAAAAAACAAAAGACTTTAGCCGATAATCAACACCAAAGATCAAAACGCCATACACACGGCATACCAACATAATAAACGAAGAATAAAACATAACCCGACTCCAACCAAAACCCACTCCTAAAATGTACGGAACCCCGGCTGCCCACTCTTCCGGATCTCTCGGCCGCTTTCCTAACCTACAAGGCAATCTACAACAATCGGTATAAAACCGTTAGCTAATATTCGAAGCATTAGAATCAAGGTGAAAGGCACAAACACAAGTAAATAAACATAACACACAATGTACACCAAATCACACAAGTCCGGTTTATTATCTTTTTATTATTAAGTCGTATCCCGTTCTAATTCAACTTCTTTTGTGACACGAGAATCCTCCGAAACTCGCCTCGGTCCCTTCTTCCGGCAATGGAACGGTCGGATGCCTCCGACCGTCTAACCAGCACGGGCCAGTCGCCGAGATCCCCCTAGCTCTCACGGGGAGCCAGGCAGTGATGTCACCGCCCGTTATCATACACTTGGGCCGAATAATATATAAAGGTCGGTAATCCTATTTCCGGTTTAGTTGTTATAAACAGTAAAATAATAAACACACACCACCCAACACACAATAGTACTAATACAAAGAATACGAGCTAAGTAAATCCGAAGACTTACCTCGTCCCAAAGATATTCCCGCTATATCCCGCTCTCAGCTTCCCGCAGGAAGACACTCAACGCCTGTAAATAGGCACACAATCAACATCTCTCTCACATGCTAGAAGTCCTTAGACTTCTAGTTCCAATGATCTCGCAAGATCATAAACCATAACCAATATAGAATAACAACCCCCTAATGCTCACGATCTCACAAGGTCATAACCATCACAACACATGTCAGGATACTCTCGTCCTAGTCACCACAATCTCACCAAACATATAACCATAACCTCAAGCCTCAGATACTCACAAGATCAACCAAACACTCAACGTCTTACAACAATCGACAATCTTCAAAACTCACCTAAGGTTCAAACCACTACTTGGTATTCACTCTAAGTTATGCTAGATCCAACCTAGCATGATACTAATACTAAACATAACTAAATCGAGGGAAAAATATACTCACATGACGTCAAATGACGGAAATCGATCAATGGATGTCGACTTGGACTCATTCGGCCTTTACGGGGTCGTTCCCGAACCTAGCACCAAAACTAAACAAATTTAGCTCGTACGCTAAATTTGATCGGAATACATATATAATGCATATAACTCTAAGGAACTTGTTTAAAAACCAAGGTTAAAATCACGCTAAAATATTTTCCGAGTCAAAATACCCGACGTCACAACATGCGTCATAAATCCGCAATTAAATCCTTGGGCCATAATCCGAAATAAATTCAAAAGGGTATAATTTAAATCACCAATTTTCGGTCATAAACCACAATTAATATAGGGGTCCCTTTATGTAAATAATTGCTGCAGGAGGGTATAATGTTAACATTCTAAAATTTGGGTTCAAAACTGCAATATAAAAGATGGGCCAAATTTGTAATTAATCTGCAAGGGCATATTTGCAAAAACCCAAACTGTGGGCCATAAATTGTAAAAGCAAGCAGGGTGCTTTTCTGCAATTATTCCAAGAATTAGGGGTGCGATTGAAATTAAAAGAAGGGTTTCCTTCTTCAACACAGGGGAGACGCAGGTGAGAGCTAGGCGGCGGCGGCGCGGCTCCGGGGAAGAGGGGCGGCGCTAGGGCTGAGTCGGCGATGCTGGCGGTCCGGCAGCGAGACTCTTCTCCAGCTTCATTCCTGATGGCTACAAACTAGCAAAGAGAAGAAGGAGACAAAGGTGAGGGCGGCGGCTTGCTTCCCTGGCTTTCGGTGTGGCTCAGCAGTGTAGATCCGGTGCAGGCGGCGGTTGAGAGCTCAGATTCCGGTGGTGGTTGCAAGAAAGGTGCCGAATGGAGGTTCCCCGGCATGGCTCAGGCTCCATAGGTGAAGGCGGAAGAGACAAGTTCCTGGTTGAGTGATTGAGAGCTGAGGGAGAGTTGCAGCTTGTTGGGTTGAACCAATGACGAGAGGGCTGAGTATGTGGGAGGAAGATGAAGCAGCGAGGGAGCCGGTTGAGTGTAGTTGTGTAGAGGGAGGTTGCAGATGGGGAGTAGTTGAGTGAAGGCAGAGAGGAGGGAGTCCGAGATTGAGAGAGGCAGCCTCGGCGGTCGAGGGGTCGAAGATGTTGTCCCTGGGTGTGCAAATTCAGGGAGGTCGAGAGGTCGGTTTCAGCCCCAAGGTGCTAGGCTAGGCGGTAGCCTGTGTGGGGAAGGCCATTGGCCAGCTCGAAGGGGCGATGCAGAGACGGGACTGTCCATCCGCGCGAGAGAGAGAACAACACCAAATAAAAGAAAAAGAATAAAGAAATTAAAGAAGAACAAGAATAATAAGATAGACTCGATTAAACCATTCGGAACGGGATTTTTGAATCGAAAAAAAAAACTTCCCCGACTTTTCCGAAAAAGAAGCAATACGAATATACGTGAACGTATCCAAACTAATGATACACTCTGGAAAGGTATATTACGCCGTAAAATACTTTTAAAAAATATATATAAGCTTTAAAAATATCGATAAAAGCCGCAAAAATAAAAATCGCAACCGCGCCTAAAATTGGGGTGTTACATTAGATCCCCCTAAAAACAAGTTTCGTCCCGAAACTTGCTACACGCCAAACTTCTCGGTCCCTTTAGGTCGAGGTATGAACTCTCAAACTAGAAAGGCTTAAACCTTCTAATGTATACACACAATCTACTCAAACTATCACCGTAAGATATGTCAGGTCATATAACACCTTCCCGCACACGACACAACTACACATAACATCACACATGCACATAACTCAAGCAAGGAAAGGACTAGGTCTAATCCGACGATTCTATCGATGCTACTAGATCAACGTAAAACTCAAAGATACTATACCATGTCCTCCCGGTAGGCTCATTGGCTCATCGTCTTCCACTAGATCATCACGACTAACATCATAACTCGAGTAATGTATATACTCCCATGACTGGTACGATAGAACCACCAAAAAAAAAAAAAAACACTCTTCACTCTTGGTGGCAACCCAATCTGTAAACACATCCAACTTGTTCTTATCTCTCAAAAAGGTCCGTAAAACGGAAACTTAACTTCATTCTCGGGTCTTTCTCTATACATCATTTCCATATGCTTCTTCTTTGCTTGTTTCTAATAAAAAAGATCAAACTTCTAAATAGGTCCCGCTAAATTAGACTTTGATGTTACATCTTCTCAATCTTGTTGCAAGTACCAGGCAACAAATGAAGTACTTTACTTCACACTACTTCTATTAATGAGACATGTATGCTATTACTTTTACATCGTTTCTCAATACTAAATCAAGACCTTGTATTGGAGAATCACTTGAAAACATCTAAATCCATCACATCTCAAGGCAATGTCAGAAATGTTGCTCAATGAATCTCCTCTTAATTCTCACAAACTCCATTGTCAATTTTCGTCCATTCAATACTTCATTTTCATCCGGAGTAGGTTAGTCATATATGGTTTTACTTTGGAGAATCTCTCCTCAATTCCGGTAATGACCAACACATCCGAGAAAACTTGTAGCTTCATTCACATCCTTCGGGGTTTGCCATCCCGAGACAACTTGTCATACAACTCCTCTCTTCCTTGAGAGTAGACCAAAGTCTCTTGTCCAAGGCGTAGTAAGCTCATATAGAATCACTACAACTTGTAGTGACCAAGGTTTGTCCGGAAAGCCGTATTTGCAACATCCCAGTCTCGAATTCTCATTTGGTGATAATCAACCCTTAAATCACTTTTATAAGAGACTACCAACCCTTACAACCAATCAACTAGATCATCCCTTCATGGTAAGGGATACCTGTCCTTTACCATAATCTTGCTCGACTCACGGTAATCGATGTACAAACGGTGATAACCGTCTCCCTTTTCGCAAACCGATGTTCTCCATAACAACTTCAAATCAAGAGTTTAAGATAACATTCGGAGTTCTCCATAGCATTTCACTAATTCTAATGAACTCTTTTCAATAAGTTCTTGCAATTGCTCCTTCACTTGCTTCCACAACTCATGTCTCTTCACAAACGTCATTCCATACGGCGCCTTAGATATTGGAATTGAGTCAAGCTTGACCTTAGTGGAAAAATCCACATTCTGACGTATTGGAATCCGTGATATCTCGGTTTTTCGTATTTTCCTCTTCCGTCCCATAACATAAGACTGACACAACCTTGTCTTAAAACTTGACAGGTGGTCATGATACCAATGGTCTTCCCCGATCTGTTGAGGTGACATCCAATAAACACGTTTTTTTTTTTTTTTAGCTAAAATGTTTACCATCCTCTTTCAGAGATCCTTCATCTCTTGAACTCAAGAGACTTGCTCGAGTCTTCTAACTCTTGTAGCCTTATTAAAGTAATCCTATAACGTAATCTCATCCTCCCTCTTTGATGGCATGATTGTAAAATCTTCTAAGGTTTCTCACTTATGAGCAGCCATAAGGGTCCAATCGGTAGGACTTAACCGTGTTTCAAAACGATTGACCTTATCTTCTTCACTTTCTGTGACATCCCAACATATGGGAGAAGCTCTTCATATTCTACATAAGCTTTCACCATAGACATCCTTTCTTCAATCTTCCATATACTTTTTGTACATCTCTTGTCAACATCAAACTTCAAAACTTCGATCTTCTCTTACTCTTGTTGGTCACCTTATGCATCTCTCGGTATTCCATGAACAACTTCACAACTGTACCGGTATGCCCCGTGGAAAATGCTAGAAGAAACTCCCCATCCAAAACCACTAAAATATCAAACTCTTTACATCTCCAGGTACTAACATCATAACTCTAAGCTTGCAGCGTTGCCCTAATCTAGGTCCTCTCTTTCACGCCATACCCATCATGTCTCTTTCGTGTGAGTCTACAAACTTGACTTATCTCTTGTCCGCGATAACATATCATCCGTTTCATACCGTGCATCCTCTATATACTCCCGTTTACGCACCACCTCCATGACACCTTACCTTCTTCTTGATTCACTACTTCCCCTTTACTGTGGTCAAAATTTAAAACCTCTAATCCGTGTTGTTCCCCCATATTCCAATTCCATGACCTACAAAGGTCGCATAAGGTCGTCCAAATCCCTCTCTAAGAGGTCCGATAGAGTTACTTGCGTAAACAAATAATCGTTACCCGATTAAGATGATTGTGCTTCCATTGACGCACTTCCTTACCATTGACATTCATCCACCGCGAATACTTTAAGTTCTTGTTGTCGATCCTCTGTATGCCCATAATCTTGTTTACCCATCCCCTCTACACTCACCAATAGACAAACCGCACTTGTGCGTTCTTAGTTGTCACCGCTTACTTGTATTTGACCTTCTCCGAAGTCAACGACTTATCATTCTGCTGTAGTTTTCATGTTACCATTCTCTTGAAGGCTACCCTCCTCGGGGTACTCTACCTTGAACTCCATGAGTCCCCTCTTCATTCTACGCTTCCTTTCCTTATAAGGTAACCATATCTTCTTGGCCTTGTTGTTTCGTATCTCTCCCTTTCATAGGCTTAACCATTATTCCATGTTGTCCTTTAATTACACCTTCACCAAAATTCTAGCCTCATATATTGTCCGTTCATGTTCCTCTTGATTGGTATCTTAAGTCTTTCGATCAAAGTTCCTTGTTTCGGCTTTCATCTTCTTAGGCTCATCATCCACACACTTCCTCCTCCTTAGTGTTGCTCGGTCTCACTATAATGACGGAAAATGATTGACTCCACAAGGTAATTCTACTATGTGAACTTTCGCCATGTAATCCTCCTTGTAACTCTCGTATTTCTGAAGAAGTCTCCCGCTTAATCTCTCACAAAATATGTCTCTTCACTTTCTAGTTCTTTTGTAATCTTAACTTACGCATCTCATGAATCTTCGTATTAGTTCGACCACACTTCACACTCTGACTCTCATGCTTAGGAGCATCTAGGAAAAACTTCACGCCTCAAGGATATACCACTTCTACCCTTGCTACTATGCACTCCTTTTCTTCCCGCTTCGTCTCTTTAGTTATCCATGCGTCGTCTTGAAAAAAATCGTAAGTTCACCATCTCTAGTTGGTTTCGTTGTGATTCAATCATTGCTTCTTTGCAACCACTCTCATGTCTTCATATCGCTTTCTTACTCGTATGACTTCCTTCTCAATTTTGCTTAAAATTACTCGAGGTTCTCTTCCACTTGTTCGTCCTTTGTTTACGTCATCTCTAATCCTCCTCCTCGACATCCTCTTAAAGGAGTACAAGAACTCCAAGGTGTTCGCCCGAACGTAGCTCTCAACTCGATAATTGAGCATATTCGTCCTCGTATGTACACTATCCTATAAAAATGACGTCGTCCAAGGGCAATGATCTCATAATAGCATCTCAACTAAAAGGTCCTATATCTCCATATGCTACTATATATAATAGGAATACGTATCCATAACTATATAAGTCCTAAGTCCATATTGCTACTAATATCACGCATTCGACATTCTATTACAACAATACAAGGTCCAAAACATATAATCGTTCACATATACAACTATACACATAAATCATGTCCATCATGCAAATACAATCCACATACAATAATAGTCCCAAAAACATCCTAAGTCCAAGATGCATATCTACATATATACATATATACATATATATACTAAAAATCTAATAAACTATGCTGCCGAGATCCACGGAAGGAGTGGTGGTCCGTACATTCTACCCCGACTCATGCATGTGATTTTGAAAACGAAAACTCAGAACCCGCGGGGTTCTGTTTATTTCTTATTCGGCCTTTAGAAGATTGCGAGTGCCATTGTTGTCAACCTAGGGCTCTGATACCACTTTTGTAACACCCCGAATCCGCGGGACTCGGGGCGCTACGGGTTGGGACCTCACAATGGGTCCCGACCCTTAGCCTGACAACAATTTCACCGGATCTTTCAACATGGCACAAATAAAGGCAAAACCAAAATTTCATTTTAATGCAAATGATAAGAAACCCGAAGGAAAAAAACAAAAGACTTCAGCCGATAATCAACACCAAAGATCAAAACGCCATACACACGGCATACCAACATAATAAACGAAGAATAAAACATAACCCGACTCCAACCAAAACCCACTCCTAAAATGTACGGAACCCCGGCTGCCCACTCTTCCGGATCTCTCGGCCGCTTTCCTAACCTGCAAGGCAATCTACAACAATCGGTATAAAACCGTTAGCTAATATTCGAAGCATTAGAATCAAGGTGAAAGGCACAAACACAAGTAAATAAACATAACACACAATGTACACCAAATCACACAAGTCCGGTTTATTATCTTTTTATTATTAAGTCGTATCCCGTTCTAATTCAACTTCTTTTGTGACACGAGAATCCTCCGAAACTCGCCTCGGTCCCTTCTTCCGGCAATGGAACGGTCGGATGCCTCCGACCGTCTAACCAGCACGGGCCAGTCGCCGAGATCCCCCTAGCTCTCACGGGGAGCCAGGCAGTGATGTCACCGCCCGTTATCATACACTTGGGCCAAATAATATATAAAGGTCGGTAATCCTATTTCCGGTTTAGTTGTTATAAACAGTAAAATAATAAACACACACCACCCAACACACAATAATGCTAATACAAAGAATACGAGCTAAGTAAATCCGAAGACTTACCTCGTCCCAAAGATAATCCCGCTATATCCCGCTCTCAGCTTCCCGCAGGAAGACACTCAACGCCTGTAAATAGGCACACAATCAACATCTCTCTCACATGCTAGAAGTCCTTAGACTTCTAGTTCCAATGATCTCGCAAGATCATAAACCATAACCAATATAGAATAACAACCCCCTAATGCTCACGATCTCACAAGGTCATAACCATCACAACACATGTCAGGATACTCTCGTCCTTGTCACCACAATCTCACCAAACATATAACCATAACCTCAAGCCTCAGATACTCACAAGATCAACCAAACACTCAACGTCTTACAACAATCGACAATCCTCAAAACTCACCTAAGGTTCAAACCACTACTTGGTATTCACTCTAAGTTATGCTAGATCCAACCTAGCATGATACTAATACTAAACATAACTAAATCGAGGGAAAAATATACTCACATGACGTCAAATGACGGAAATCGATCAACGGATGTCGACTTGGACTCATTCGGCCTTTACGGGGTCGTTCCCGAACCTAGCACCAAAACTAAACAAATTTAGCTCGTACGCTAAATTTGATCGGAATACATATATAATGCATATAACTCTAAGGAACTTGTTTAAAAACCAAGGTTAAAATCACGCTAAAATATTTTCCGAGTCAAAATACCCGACGTCACAACATGCGTCATAAATCCGCAACTAAATCCTTGGGCCATAATCCGAAATAAATTCAAAAGGGTATAATTTAAATCACCAATTTTCGGTCATAAACCACAATTAATATAGGGGTCCCTTTATGTAAATAATTGCTGCAGGAGGGTATAATGTTAACATTCTAAAATTTGGGTTCAAAACTACAATATAAAAGATGGGCCAAATTTGTAATTAATCTGCATGGGCATATTTGCAAAAACCCAAACTGTGGGCCATAAATTGTAAAAGCAAGAAGGGTGCTTTTCTGCAATTATACCAAGAATTAGGGGTGCGATTGAAATTAAAAGAAGGGTTTCCTTCTTCAACACAGGGGAGACGCAGGTGAGAGCTAGGCGGCGGCGGCGCGGCTCCGGGGAAGAGGGGCGGCGCTAGGGCTGAGTCGGCGATGCTGGCGGTCCGGCAGCGAGACTCTTCTCCAGCTTCATTCCTGATGGCTACAAACTAGCAAAGAGAAGAAGGAGACAAAGGTGAGGGCGGCGGCTTGCTTCCCTGGCTTTCGGTGTGGCTCAGCAGTGCAGATCCGGTGCAGGCGGCGGTTGAGAGCTCAGATTCCGGTGGTGGTTGCAAGAAAGGTGCCGAATGGAGGTTCCCCGACATGGCTCAGGCTCCATAGGTGAAGGCGGAAGAGACAAGTTCCTGGTTGAGTGATTGAGAGCTGAGGGAGAGTTGCAGCTTGTTGGGTTGAACCAATGACGAGAGGGCTGAGTATGTGGGAGGAAGATGAAGCAGCGAGTTAGCCGGTTGAGTGTAGTTGTGTAGAGGGAGGTTGCAGATGGGGAGTAGTTGAGTGAAGGCAGAGAGGAGGGAGTCCGAGATTGAGAGAGGTAGCCTCGGCGGTCGAGGGGTCGAAGATGTTGTCCCTGGGTGTGCAAATTCAGGGAGGTCGAGGGGTCGGTTTCAGCCCCAAGGTGCCAGGCTAGGCGGTAGCCTGTGTGGGGAAGGCCATTGGCCAGCTCGAAGGGGCGATGCTGAGACGGGACTGTCCATCCGTGCGAGAGAGAGAACAACACCAAATAAAAGAAAAAGAATAAAGAAATTAAAGAAGAAAAAGAATAATAAGATAGACTCGATTAAACCATTCGGAACGGGATTTTTGAATCGAAAAAAAAAACTTCCCCGAATTTTCCGAAAAAGAAGCAATACGAATACGTGAACGTATCCAAACTAATGATACACTCTGGAAAGGTATATTACGCCGTAAAATACTTTTAAAAAATATATATAAGCTTTAAAAATATCGATAAAAGCCGCAAAAATAAAAATCGCAACCGCGCCTAAAATTGGGGTGTTACATCCAGCGAGTGGTTTAGGATTTATGAATTTTCAAAGATTTAGTCATAAGCAGTTTTTTTGTTGTGCTGAAATTCGGTTTTGTGAGATAGTTTTAAATAGGATTTTGATCTCCTTTGCGGCTGAATTTTGGATATATTATAGATAAGATTTTATACTAGAACGTATCAAAATTTGGGATAAATCCAGCGAGTAGTTTAGGAGTTATGATTTTTCAAAGTTAAGACAATGTGCTATTGTTAAGTGTTGTAACCAACTTTGGAAATTTTTGTAGAAGTGATGGTTGAACAGTTTTAAGAAATTCTTGCTCCTAGGAGTAGATGAGATATCATAGATAATCTAGGGAATTATTTTGGAATTTTTATAATATTATTCGAATTTTATATTTGAAGCCGAAGTTAGACCTTAACGATCTTTACGAAAATAGGGAAATGGGTAAATTGTCAGTTTGTAACCAAACTCATCTTTAGGAGTTAGAATATGACTTTTTAGTCTCAAATAAGAGTTTAGGCATGAATTAGGGAATTTTTGGAAGTTTCGAGACTAAGGGTAAAATAGTCATTTTACCATAAATTAATACAGTAATCAATTTCCGTTCTAGTAAGACCTACTATCTTAGAAGTCTTAGACTTCTAATCACCCAGAAAGTGTGCTGACACACTTGCCTCCTTTGACAGGCCACTGAATTCCTACTGTACAGATTGATTTGCGAATTAGAAAGTCGAGATCTGATTCAGGTAAGTCCACGGACTTACTTAGCTGGTTTTCTTGTATGAGTGTAATGTGTATGAGTGGTGTTTGCTAGTTATGATAAACAACGAAACCGGATTAGACCGACTTTATTATTTACGTAATTGACCCAAGTGTATGGTAACGGGTCGTGACATCATCTGCCTAGCTCTTGCGAGAGTCTAGGAGGTTCCCTTCGACCAGCCGAGTCCGGTAGACGGTCAGATGCATTAGTACCATTCCGCGTTGGTAAACGGGGACAAGGGCGAGGTTTGGGAATCCCTCGTGTCACAAAATAAGTATCATTAGTAATGACCTATCACCTAATTAATGATAATAAAAGGATTGAGTGTGCATGTTGATTGTGTATGTTGTGTGTTTGTGCTTTTACCTTTATACTTATGCGTAGAATGTTAGCTAACGGTTTTACACCACTTGTAGATGCCTTGCAGGTTAAGACAGTTGTAGAGAGATCCGGAGGAAATGGTCAGCCGGGTCCACGTACTCATTTAGTTGGTGACGGTGATGTCTTCTGTTATTCATATGCGTCTTATTAATGTCTTTTCTTGTAAGGCTGATACATATTTCGATGTATATATTGTTTACAGTTTTCAAATGATTTAAATACTTTTGTGCCTTGTTGTAAGATCCAAGTAAAATTGTTGTCAAACTATGGTCGGGACCCATTGTGAGGTCCTAACTAGTAGCTCCCCGAGTTCTAAGATCTTGGGGTGTTACAATATGGTATCAGAGCTTTGGGTTGGCAACAATGGCACTTGAAATCTTCTGAAAGACCAAATGTATAAAATAACTAGAACCCGAAAGGGGTCTAAAATTTTCAAAACGGATTTATGTGTTCACACGCGCGCATAGTCGGGTTGTTGGGTTAGTAGTACGTTGGACCACCATCGCTCTCCGTGGATCTCTACAACTTGGATCGATATGAGTTAGCATATGGATTTATTATGATGAGTATTAATGTATGTTATATAAATGTGTATGTGTAATATGTTAGTATCCTAAAGGATATATTATATCCTTTAGTTGTGATATCTTGAAGCGATTATCGCCTCATGATAAATCGGTAGCAGACTTGAAGAGTTTTCAACACGAGACAAATGACTCGGATCTTGGATCAAGTATTATACTCGGGTGGGCGTCCTAGTAACCCTTGTTAACCATGCAAAGAACAAGTGAGCAAGGAAGTAAAGTTGTGAAGATAATTTTTACCACAAGCACAATCAGATAAGAAAGAAATCCCTGAGTTAGTTCAGTTAGAAGCAATAGAAGGTCGTACAAGGAACTCAGGCATACGAGGCCGAGAGACGGAATTTGAAGGGCCATGCAAGAGACTATAAGAGTGTGGAGTAGAGATAACAATATTGGAACAGGACAAGTAGAATTGAGTACAACCAAGATTACGGAATCAAGGACATTATAATCGAGGCGGATGCCCCATAGACCATTAGGGGCATGAGAAACCAAAATAGACAAAGTGTCAATCCGGGGGTGAGAATCTAAGGTGCACAGAATGAAGACCTACAATTGAGTGTAAAAGCGAAAAGGCAGACCCCACAAACGTGGGGAGGTTTTGACCTCCTCGAAGATATATGAAGTTGAAAGAAGTCGCAACGCTAATATCCAAAGAATGGAGGTTGTAGTAGGGTCAACGGAGTTTCATGAAGGCGGTATTACTACCAATACCAGTGAAGAAATGGGTACGTAAGAACGACCTTGGTGGACTCGAGAAGCGAAGTTAGCCCAAAGGAAGAGGAAGAATGGAAGATAGAACGAACTAAAGAAGTATAAAAGGATTGTGGTGAGCGACTGTTTACCTACTAGCTATGGAAATTTTGACAGATCACAATTTACACGGAAGGGAGACTTACAACTTAATGTAAGAGCGAAGGGTAGAGTTCACAAGCCTGGAGACATTTTGTCTTCTTTAAAGATAAGAATTCTAAGAGGAATAACAATGCCAGTATCGAAAGGATCGAAGCCCGTAACATAGTCAATAGAGATTTGGAAGGAAATATTACAAACAACGCCGATTAAGGAACCTGTGCTTGTGAGAATCGTGTGGTGGACTCAAGAGTCCAGGGTAACCCCCATTTATAACAGAGCATAGGTCATCAACACAGACGGTCCCTGTAAAAGGACTACAATTGGGAGGTAATTAAAAGTCATTGGAACTACAAGACGCTTACCATCTATCGTGGAGTGTTACGAACGACTTTTGACGTTAGGCGAATGGCACAGTGAGACTTGAGAAAGAGAGTTGTCCCAAAGGAAGCAGAAGAGTGAAAGATAAGACGAACTAAAGAAGGATAAAAGGATTAATCTAGTAGGTGATGTGCACCAAAAGTTTAATATCAGTAGAGGTATGGAATTGAGATAAGTTAATTATAGACTGATCGATGTCAACCAAGGACGTGCAAGTATGGTTTGGTATTGACGAGTTATGTGCCGTTAAGAAGAGATATTTGTGACTGTGGATCTATGGAGTAGCTTTACCGACGCCTTAAAGGATTTCCTCAAGTAGGCAACGACAACCTTCTTAGATGAATTAAAGGTATAAAGAGAAACATTTCAAGGGTTACTTCTTGGCTAGTTAAGATCAAACTCCGGTCAAGTCAGGGAGTTTGGATCCGTGGTAGAAGAATTAAGAAAGTAAGTGGAAGAAGTTGTCTTTCAATCGTTGTTTTATTTTCTTAAGGCAAGTAAAGAAGGTGCTTGGTACTTCATCCATATAAGACTCATGGTGTAATTGGAAGAAAGAGTTTTGGGGTCAATCATGTTATACTTACAAAAAAGGTCCTTAGGATTAATGAGCGACAACAGGATAAGCAAAGTAGCGCAGCGGAAACGTGGTGTGTCCTAACCCACAAAGCAAGAAGCTCAAGGATACTGATTGATGTCGTGTCGAGTTTAAGATGGTGATAGTGGGTGAAATGCTTTCTAGTTGGAAGGAACGTGAGATAGGCTATGTGGAGTGACTGAAAATTTTGTACGGAAATTTAGGTGCATGTAGAGGTAATAGAAGGAGACTGGTACCCTATTATGGATCCGAGTAAAGAGTGATGGCTTTGTTATATGTTACCAGACAAGTAGTTTTGGAATTCTATACCTAACGGAGTACGTTAAAGTGAGTTTTCTTGATGGATTGAGAAAAGAATTAAAGATGTAATTAAAGTATTGTGCATGGTCTGCACTAGAAAGCTGAAAGTGAGTAACTACCATTATGAGTCAAAGATACATAAGAAAGAGAAGCGACAGGAGTATACTTATAACCTAGTAACCGTGCGTAAAGAAAGCAAAATCGCGGAGTAGGTTTTATGTGTAATGTTATATCGGAACGGACCGAGTTGCTCTTTGAGTTAAAGGGATACCATCGGGCTGGTAACAATTGTGGATAAAAGAGTGCACTGTTGAAGGTATGTTAACAATTATTGAGTAGTTATTAACAAATACCGGTGATATGAGATCACTTTGTGTTTAATACCGTCATTTCGGACTTATTCTATTTCATTTAAGATCTTAGAAAATGTGTGAGAAGCCTAAGTTTGAGCAAACGATATATTAGAGATCTATAAATAATATAATAAAGCCAAGTGAACAAAGAGGATGACCACTAGATTTGATTTTTAGTTGTCTTGAGTATTAGATCTGAAAAGGGTAAGGGTGACGATTCCGTACCTGAGGAACATGATGACTGAGTAATATCAAAAGACAAGACCGTGTGGGTCGTGATACGAAGAGCATTGGGCACTTGGTAAGTGTTGGTGGATGTCAAAGACCTTTGGCCTGAGTGGGTAGTCAGAACCTTTTCAGAAGGCAGCAAGTGGTCATAACGAAGGGAAGAAAGTGAATAGGTTATTTTTTTGTAGGGTGAGCAAAGGATCTGGAAGTGATTTGTGTAAGGAAAACCATTGGAAGTTTTAAAGCGTTTTAAAAGTGACTAATGGACTAGTTTTCCTCACCCTATTTGAGAGTGTATCTTCGGTTTTCCACGGAGACTAAGTTTGGGAACTGAGTTTGAAAATTTCAGTTGGAGAGATACCTGCCAGACACGAGTTAGGTCATCAGATTAGAGGATCAAACAGTTGAGCCGGATGATACCGGTGAGATATCCGGTAACCACAGTAGAACGTGGTAACATACGCTTGTGAGCTAAGTACCTGAAAAGATTTAAGATTTAGTGGTTTTATGAAGATCCGATAAGGCTACCTAAGATTGGAGATAGTAAGAGAGGTAACCTTTCAAAGACCCATGTAGCGATAGTTGTAACCTCGGGAGTGACGAGTTAGGGTTTGACCTTGTATGTGTGATATTGTTTGACTGCTTGTTTATTTCATGATTGAGTGTTTAGTTAGTGAGGTGTTCTTTTGGTAACCGTGATGGGCGGGATACTTAGATGTGGAAACGACGAGACTTTTGTATAGCGATCAAACACACCCATTTAGTGCCTTAAAGGCCGATCAGGATTTTCTTACCCTAAGTTTCGGGACGAAACTTATTTTGAGAGGCATCTGATGTAACGATCGAATTTTTCGTTACGTCTTGATAGGGTTACAGGAGTTTAGAAAACAAAATTTAAAATTTAGTGAGACTAGGATATACAAGTTTAATTTATGGAAGTCGTTTAACTAATTACCTTGTTCTAAGTTTCGGGACGAAACTTATTTTAAGGGGGTACTGATGTAATACCCGGAAAATTTAATTTCCGTTTAATAACCGATCAAACCAAATTCCGATCCGCTAACCTTTCTTAATTTTAAATAATATTATACAAAATTATATTCTATCATTTTATGTGACCTTAAATCACATAAAATGATAAATATGTAAACCGAAGAATATTTCCGCACAATTTAACGACCCACTTTATAGCCCATTACCTAATTAGACGAGCAGGCCCATCGAATTAGGCCCGATTTATACAAACTTCCGACCAGCCCATGACTTAACCCTAAACCCTAATTATTAACCTAATTTAATCTGTCTCCCTTAATCCTATTCAGCGTTAAAACACTTCTCTCTCTACCGCATCAACTCCTTCTGTAAACCGATATAGCAGCAGCCTCGCAGCTGTCCGGTGAGATCTCGTTTCCCTTCAGCAACCCATAGCAGCAATCCGACGCAGCAGCAGCCTCGCGTTCTCCTTCAGGACAGTCCGCCATCTGGTTTTGTTCCAGCCGACGCAGCAGCCTTCTGCAACCAGCGATTCAACCGGAACAGCAACCCATAGCAGCCTTTTGCTTACGACGCTGGACCCCCTCGCATCTGCGCTCAAGAGACGGCCCTCCTCCAGCGGGAACGAGACCGGAGAGGACGGTTGCTAAGCCACTGCAGACGAGCCTCCGGTAGGTACGACCTGCTGTCAACCTTCTTTTCTGTGATTAAGTTGTAACCGCCTTACTCCGGTGCAACCCTGTGACAATCACAAGTTGACCCTGCAACACATGGAAGCCAACATCGGATCTGCCCCCTTCTCGACCCTTTAGTGAGCCATGACTCTTGTGCTGTGGTGAGTAAACCACCCCCTCTTCTGCATACATTGTACTGTATAGGGAGTTAGTTTGTGTGCTGAATGAGAGTAGTGTAGGTATAGAGTAGCTGCTGATTTGGGTTAACAGAATGGGAGAAGGTCTAATGCCCTACTGTTGCACCACGGGATCCACATCCTGTTGTCCCTGAGCCACTGCTGTTGAGCCAAAGCAGCCCAGCCTCCACTGCTTCTGCTCCTTCCACGAACTGCACCACAGCAACAGCAACAACAAGCACATTGTCACTAGAAACAGCCAGCTTGATGACCAGATTTAGGTATGAAAGACTGATCCGTTATGGCTGAAATTTTTATATGTTATAGCTGGGATATTTTGGTAGAACATATTCAAATTTGAGAGGAATCCAGCAAGTGGTTTAGGATTTATGAATTTTCAAAGATTTAGTCATAAGTAGTTTTTCTGTTGTGCTGAAATTCGGTTTTGTGAGATAGTTTTAAATAGGATTTTGATCTCCTTTGCGGCTGAATTTTGGATATATTATAGATAAGATTTCATACTAGAACGTATCAAAATTTGGGATAAATCCAGCGAGTAGTTTAGGAGTTATGATTTTTCAAAGTTAAGACAATGTGCTATTGTTAAGTGTTGTAACCAACTTTGGAAATTTTTGTAGAAGTGATGGTTGAACAGTTTTAAGAAATTCTTGCTCCTAGGAGTAGATGAGATATCATAGATAATCTAGGGAATTATTTTGGAATTTTTATAATATTATTCGAATTTTATATTTGAAGCCGAAGTTTGACCTTAACGATCTTTACGAAAATAGGGAAATGGGTAAATTGTCAGTTTGTAACCAAACTCATCTTTAGGAGTTAGAATATGACTTTTTAGTCTCAAATAAGAGTTTAGGCATGAATTAGGGAATTTTTGGAAGTTTCGAGACTAAGGATAAAATAGTCATTTTACCATAAATTAATACAGTAATCAATTTCCGTTCTAGTAAGACCTACTATCTTAGAATTCTTAGACTTCTAATCACCCAGAAAGTGTGCTGACACACTTGCTTCCTTTGACGGGCCACTGAATTCCTACTGTACAGATTGATTTGCGAATTAGAAAGTCGAGATCTGATTCAGGTAAGTCCACGGACTTACTTAGCTGGTTTTCTTGTATGAGTGTAATGTGTATGAGTGGTGTTTGCTAGTTATGATAAACAACGAAACCGGATTATGCCGACTTTATTATTTACGTAATTGACCCAAGTGTATGGTAACGGGTCGTGACATCATCTGCCTAGCTCTTGCGAGAGTCTAGGAGGTTCCCTTCGACCAGCCCAGTCCGGTAGACGGTCAGATGCATTAGTACCATTCCGCGTTGGTAAACGGGGACAAGGGCGAGGTTTGGAAATCCCTCGTGTCACAAAATAAGTATCATTAGTAATAACCTATCACCTAATTAAAGATAATAAAAGGATTGAGTGTTGCATGTTGATTGTGTATGTTGTGTGTTTGTGCTTTTACCTTTATACTTATGCATAGAATGTTAGCTAACGGTTTTATACCGCTTGTAGATGCCTTGCAGGTTAAGACAGTTGTAGAGAGATCCGGAGGAAATGGTCAGCCGGGTCCACGTACTCATTTATTTGGGGACGGGGATGTCTTCTGTTCTTCATAAGCATCATTTTAGTAGCGTTGCTTGTAAGGCTGATACATATTCTCCATGTATATATTGTTTACTGTTTTCAAATGTTTTAAATACTTTTGTGCCTTGTTGTAAGACCCAAGTAAAATTGTTGTCAAACTATGGTCGGGACCCATTGTGAGGTCCTAACCAGTAGCTCCCCGAGTTCTCAGAATTTGGGGTGTTACATGTTCTACTATAGTATGTCAACTATATCATATCCAAAATTCAAGTCCAACAGAGATCAAAAGCATATTCAAAACTATCTCCCAAAACAGCATCCTATGCTGTTTTTCTCAACTCAGCACATTTATAAAAAAAACTGCATGAGGAATCACTTCGCAGCATCATAACTCTCAAACCGTAACTCCGATTCTTCCCAATTTTTAGTATGATCTACTATGTACTAATGAATACAACATATCCAAAATTCAGCCAAAAAGAAGAAGGTAGATGTGGGTCTTACCCGACTCCAAACTCGATCAAGAGTCTTGTGAGGGTTGCGCGACTAGAGCCGGCGCCAAGCAGGAGATCTCGACCAGTTGTGGTTGCTACTGCTGTGCGCGTGGGGAAGGGGAGGAAGAGAGGCAAAAGACTCCCTGGCTGTGTAGTCTGCTCCTATTTGTGAGATGATGATGGACCTAGTTGCTACCACAGGCACGCAGGAGAGGGTGGATGCAACTGCCCAGAAACTGTGGTAAGAGGGAGAGTATTAGCCATCCCACTTGGTTCTCCTAATCGACCAAAGAGATGCAGGAGATTGAGTCTCACTTTGGCATTTATCGGGCATAGCACTACTGTACTAAGTCGATCGACAGAGCCACCGACGTTCCTGGTTGTTCGTCTTTGTGCAACTCGTTGTTTCTTATGTGCAACAATGAGCGTTGGAGGTGGGATCCTTGAGTTGCTGCAGTGTCGTAGGGACCTGGGGAAATTGAGGTGATGAATTTGGACGTGCAGGAAGACCGGCGTGGAGGTTGGGAAAGGTAGAAATTAATGGAGGGGATCTTCATGGTCCGGCTGTTACGCTTTGGAAAGGGGAAAGTTGTTGATCCTTTTGGGCTGACGTAGAGCGAGAGAATGAAGTCTGGCCGTCTCTGGGTTGCTGTCTTCGTGGGCTGTACATTCCTGGGCTGGAGAGGGCTGCTGCAAGGCTGAAGCAGTTTGTGCTTGGGCTGAAGCAAAATGAGGGAAAGGTGGGCTGAGTAGTGGCAAGAAAGGTGGGCTAAAATGTTTGTCAAAAGTCTGTCCAAACTCGTCATGGCCTTGTCAAGCCCATGAATGAGTTTGTCACAGATTTGTCGGGCTTTGTCATGGCCTCGTCTCAGCTTAGTCATGATCTCGTCACAGCTTGTCATGATCTCGTCTAAAGTCATCGATAAGAATGAATTATAATAACTAGGGTTTGATATAAATCTATCATTTTATGTGAATTAAATTCTACATAAAATAATACATAATTATAAGAATTAGAGCTTGATATAATTTTATCATTTTATTTGAATTAAATTCTACATAATATAATAAAATTTGTAAAGGAAGAAATACTAGATAGAATGGGATACCGTCAACGGCTCGAAGTCCGATTTGATTCGGAATTAAAGGGAATAAAAATTCTGGATATTACATCAGTACCCCCTTAAAATAAGTTTCGTGCCGAAACTTAGGACAAGGTACTTAATTAAACGACTTCTATAAATAAACTGGTCGTTACATCAGATCCCCCTCAAAATAAGTTTCGTCCTGAAACTTAGGGTAAGACAATCCTGATCGGCATTTAAGACACCAAATGGGTGTTTTTGATCACTACACAAAAGTCTCGTCGTTTTCACATCCAAGTATCCCGCACATCAAGGTTATCAAAAGCACACATCACTGACTAAGCACTCAATCATGAAATAAACAAGTAGGCAAACAATATCACACATCCGAGGTCAAGCCCTATCCGCTTTTCATAGGTTTTTGAAAGGTTACGTCTCTTACTATCCCTAGTATCTTAGGTAGCCTTATCCGCTTTTCATAAAACCACTAAATCTTAAATTTGTTCAGGTATTTAGATCACAAGCTCCTGCTACCAGGTTCTAGAGTGGTTACCGGATATATCACCGGTATCATCCGACTTAACTGTCTGATTCTCTAATATGATAACCTAACCCGTGTCTAGTAGGTATCTCTCCGTTGAAATTCTCAAACATAGTTCCCAAACTTAGTCTCCGTGGAAAACTGAAGCTACCCTCTCCAATAGGGTGAGGAATACTAGTCCACCAGTCCCTTTTAAACCGCTTTACAACATCCAATGGTTGCCTTACACAACTCACTTCTAGATCCTTTGATGACCCTACGGAAAATAATTTATTCAACTTTCTTCCCTTTGTTATGACCACTTGCTTCCGGCCTTCTGAAAAGGTTCTGACTACACACTAAGGCCAAAGGTCTTGGACATCCACCAACACTTTACCAAGTGCCTAATGCTCTTCGTACCACGACCCACTTGGGCTTGTCTTTTAATATGACTCAGTCCTCTTATTCCTCAAGTAAGGGATCATCACTTATACCCTTTTCTACTCTAACACTTGAGACAACTAAAAATTAACCCAATGGTCATCCTCTGCGTTCACTTGGCGTTATAGATACATAACAAAACATATATATAGATACATAACAAAACACGTGTATATAACATATTATAATAAACATCATAAAAAAGTCTATAAGCTAACACCTATCGATCCAAGCTGCAGAGATCCACGGAAAGCGATGGTGGTCCGACGTACTACTAACCCAACAACCCGACTATGCGTGTGTGTAATAACAAAAATCCGTTTTGAAAATTTTAGACCCCTTTTGGGTTCTAGTTATTTTATACAATCGGTCTTTCAAAAGATTTCAAGTGCCATTGTTGCCAACCCAAAGCTCTGATACCATATTGTAACACCCCAAATTCTGAGAATTCAGGGAGCTACTGGTTAGGACCTCACAATGGGTCTCGACCTTAGTTTGACAACAATTTTACTTGGATCTTACAACAAGGCACAAATGTATTTAAAACAATTTCAAAACATATTATTTTTAATGTATGAATGTACACATGTGACAGCCTTACAAAACATATATATAGATACATAACTTGCATGTCGTATGAGAGACCCCCTGTCCCCATCTAATGAATACGTGGGCCCGGCTGACCATCCGTTCCGAATCTCTCTGCAACTGTCTATCTCTACAATCTACAAAACGGATAAAACCGTTAGCTAACATTCTATGCATAAGTATAAAGGTAAAAGCACAAACACACAACATACACAATCAACATGCAACACTCAATACTTTTATTATCTTTAATTAGGTGATAGGTCATTACTAATGATACTTGTTTGTGACACGAGGGATTCCCAAACCTCACCCCTGTCCCCGTTTACCAACGCGGAATGGTACTAATGCATCTGACCGTCTACCGGACTGGGTTGGTCGCAGGGAACCTCCTAGACTCTCGCAAGGGCTAGGCAGATGATGTCACGACCCATTATCATACACTTGGGTCAATTACGTATATAATAAAGTCGGCCTAATCCGGTTTCGTTGTTTATCATAACTAACAAACACCACTCATACTCATTACACTCATACAAGAAGCCAGCTAAGTAAGTCCGTGGACTTACCTGAATCAGATCTCGACTCTCTTAATCACAACTCAATTTGTAATTGTATAACTCGGTTGCCTGTCAAAGGAGGCAAGTGTGTTAGCACACTTTCTTGGTAATTAGAAGTCTAAGACTTCTAAGGTAGTAGATCCTATTAGAACAGAATTTAATACAATACCAATTTATGTTAAAATGACTATTTTACCCTTGGTCCCGAAACTTCCAAAAATTCCATAATTCAAGCCTAAACTCTTATTTGAAACTAAAAAGTCATATTCTAACTCCTAAAGATGATTTTGGTTACAAACTAGCAATTTACCCTTTTTCCTATTTTCCGAAAGATCGTTAAGGTCCAACTTCGGCATCAAATAAGAAATTCGAATAAACTTATAAAAATTCCGAAATAATTCTCTAGATCATCTATGATATCTCATCTACTCCTAGGAGCAATAATGTCTTAAAACTGAGTACACATTGAAAAATCATAACTCCTAAGCCACTCACTGGATTTATCCCAAATTTTGATATGTTCTACTATAATATGTCAACTATATCATATCCAAAATTCAAGTCCAACAGAGATCAAAAGCATATTCAAAACTATCTCCCAAAACAGCATCCCATGTTGTTTTTCTCAACTCAGCACATTTATAAAAAAAAACTGCATGAGAAGTCACTTTGCAGCATCATAATTCTCAAACCGTAACTCTGATTCTTCCCAATTTTTAGTATGATCTACTATGTACTACCGAATACAACATAACCAAAATTCAGCCAAAAAGAAGAAGTCTAACTTACCCAAATATGGACCCGAAGTTGACTGCTCGTCACTTCCGAAAACTGAGAAAAACGTAACAGCTCTCTGTGGTTGTTTTCTTGACTGAAATGCATGGGTTTAAAGATGGTTTAAAGGCACCCATTGACACATAAACATGGAGGGGAAGTAAGGAGGTAGATGTGGGTCTTACCCGACTCCAAACTCGATCAAGAGTCTTGTGAGGGTTGCGCGACTAGAGCTGGCGCCAAGCAGGAGATCTCGACCAGTTGTGGTTGCTACTGCTGTGCGCGTGGGGAAGGGGAGGAAGAGAGGCAGAAGACTCCCTGGCTGTGTAGTCTGCTCCTATTTGTGAGACGATGATGGACCTAGTTGCTACCACAGGCACGCAGGAGAGGGTGGATGCAACTACCCAGAAACTGTGGTAAGAGGGAGAGTATTAGCCATCCCACTTGGTTCTCCTAATCGACCAAAGAGATGCAGGAGATTGAGTCTCACTTTGGCGTTTATCGGGCATAGCACTACTGTACTAAGTCGATCGACAGAGCCACCGACGTTCCTGGTTGTTCGTCTTTGTGCAACTCGTTGTTTCTTATGTGCAACAATGAGCGTTGGAGGTGGGATCCTTGAGTTGTTGCAGTGTCGTAGGGACCTGGGGAAATTGAGGTGATGAATTTGGACGTGCAGGAAGACCGGCGTGGAGGTTGGGAAAGGTAGAAATTAATGGAGGGGATCTTTATGGTCCGGCTGTTACGCTTTGGAAAGGGGAAAGTTGTTGATCCTTTTGGGCTGACGTAGAGCGAGAGAATGAAGTCTGGCCGTCCCTGGGTTGTTGTCTTCGTGGGCTGTACATTCCTGGGCCGGAGAGGGCTGCTGCAAGGCTGAAGCAGTTTGTGCTTGGGCTGAAGCAAAATGAGGGAAAGGTGGGCTGAGTAGTGGCAAGAAAGGTGGGCTAAAATGTTTGTCAAAAATCTGTCAAAACTCGTCATGGCCTTGTCAGGCCCATGAATGAGTTTGTCACAAATTTGTCGGGCTTTGTCATGGCCTCGTCTCAGCTTAGTCATGATCTCGTCACAGCTTGTCATGATCTCGTCTAAAGTCATCGATAAGAATGAATTATAATAACTAGGGTTTGATATAAATCTATCATTTTATGTGAATTAAATTCTACATAAAATAATACATAATTATAAGAATTAGAGCTTGATATAATTTTATCATTTTATTTGAATTAAATTCTACATAATATAATAAAATTTGTAAAGGAAGAAATACTAGATAGAATGGGAAACCGTCAACAGCTCGAAGTCCGATTTGATTCGGAATTAAAGGGAATAAAAATTCCGGATATTACAAACATATTGTATACATTTGAATAGTTCCAACAAAAATTTGTTTGGATATGAAATTTACTCATAGTCACTTGGTCATGAATAAGATATATGGGTACAAAAATTTGAGCTTTATAGCATTTTTTCTTTGGAAATTGTTTTTGATATTTGATATTTGGCTTGAGGCCTTTTTGTGGCGGATAAGTGTTTAGTTTTGAGAGCTTTATGCCATTGATTTAGAGACTTTGTAGATATCACTTTTAAGTTTTTGGGGGCTTTATTGATCAAGTAGTTTGATGACGTTAGTCAACATGATTTATCTCTCTTTGTTTGAGATAAAAATAAAGGAGTTTGGAAGAATATGATTTTTGTTTGTTTATTTGAGGGTATGAGAAAATTCACATTGCGAAGCAATCGTGAATTTGATCAAATGTTTGGGATAACTTGAAGTTTTATTCCATAAAAGGAAATTTTGTTTTGAAGAAATTTGGATTAACCATCAAGTTTGAGAATGATGTTTAAGGTATAGCAATTTAGCCATAGAAGTCTTCAACTTATCATCTTTTGTAGACATATTTTACTTATTCTTCTTTCTTTTTTAACAAATAAAAGAAAATAATTTTTGTTTGATTTTTGTGGCTACACCTAGCATTTGAATAGCTAGACTACCTACGTACCCCCTTTGTGAGGGATCAAGCCTATCGTAGTTCTTTTGGGAACTGTTTTTTTTTGTTTTTGTGGCTGCACATAGCATTTGATTAGCTAGAGTGCCTACGTACCCCCTTTGTGAGGGATCAAGTCTTCCGTAGTTCGTTTGGGAACTGACGGGGTAGTTCTTTTGGGAACTTGTGATTTTTTTTGGGTGGTTGCACCTAGCATTTGAATAGCTAGACTACCTACGTACCCTCTTTGTGAAGGATCAAGCCGTTCGTAGTTCTTTTGAGAACTTTTTTTTAGCCCTTTTTTCTATACACATCACCAAAACAACTCGAACCCACCTTCTATGAAGGGTTTTTCAAGTTATTTCACTATCATTTGTGTACAATGACCTTTTTTCTTTCTTTCTTTTCTTTTTTTTTTTACATCAAGTAAAGAACTTCCTTATAAACTTCCCATTTACACAAGAATATAATATCTTGCCTTCGTTATTTGAAAGCTCGTAAGCTCCTTTAGGGAAAATCTTGGTGATAACATACGGCCCCTCCCATTTTGGCTCAAAATTTTCATTTGATTTTCGGTTAATCACAATTGGTCGTCTTACTGTAAGAACCAGATCACCCACCGAAAAGGATCGGAACTTGACTCGTTTGTTAAATGCAGCAGCTACTTGAGCTTGGTAAATTTCGAGTCTTTGTTATGTTGCCAACCTACACTCGTCTAATGCTTCTAGTTCAGCTAGAAAGACTTTGACATTTTCCTCGGGATCGGTGAGTTGTACCGCAGCCCTAAGGGAAGATAATTGTACCTCCAAAGGTAAGACGATTTCATACCCAAATACCAAGTTGTATGGCGTACATCCGGTAGATGTTCGAACTGTTGTCCAGTATGCACATAATGCTTCATGTAATCTTTCATGCCAATCTCTTCTTGATTTTGACACAATCTTCTTGAGAATTTTGCATAGCACCTTATTAAATGCTTCAGCTTGACCATTCGACGATGGGTTGTGATAGCATGAATTATAGTCTATATTTTGGGGTTTGTTTGGATGTTTTATCTTTCATAATCTGCATGTTTGTATGTACATTATGTGATTTTACTACCATTTCATCTACCTTTGCGAGAATCGAGGTCTACACCTAGTTTCGTTGTAATTGCAGGTAATATGGTACGTTTTGCATTAAAAAGGAGCAAAAGGAGTCATGAGTCATTTGGAGCTACAACCAGGGAGCATAGCCATGGATTAAAGATTTACTTTGGAGCAGTTTTGAGAGATTTCACATTCAGTTGTGAGTCACCTCGGTTGACCACAGATTCACCTCGACCGAGGTGATCCAGAGACGCCGACTCGACCGAGGCGAATACCTAGGACGCGGCGAGAATATTTTATTCTTGGAGGAGATCTTTTAAATTTGGAAAGTGATCTTATATTTTTGGGCTTGGCTCCTGGAAGGAAGGAGATATGCAGAATATATATTTTACCTATTTTTATGGGAAAATATCTTTCTAAGATTTATTATCTTTGGAGGGTTATTTTCCTATAAAAAGGGTCGGATTTTCCACAATTCCGACACCCGCTATCATCTCGCATACATCCGCTACAGTTGGAAATCAAGCAGCAGCAGCATACTCCAATTTGGGAGTTTTTGAAGAACCTTTTTGAAGGTTGAAGGAAGATTGAAGTCCATAGCTTTGGCCCATTTGGAGAAATAATCAGTTGCGACCAAAATGTATTGATGACCCCGTGATGATGACGGATTTATAGGCCCTACAACATCAAGACCCCATGCATTGAAGGGCCAAGACAAGATTGTCGGATGGAGGATTTGATGAGGTTTATGAATGAAATCACCATGAATTTGAGACACATGACATGTTTTAGCAAAATTCATTGCGTTTTTCACCATGGTTGGCCAATAATAGCCTAGCCGTTTAACTTGATAAGCTAACTTAGGACCACCTTGATGTGCCCCACATATTCCGGCATGAGTTTCTGTGAGAATATATTTTGCTTCTTCTTTTGATAAACACCGAAGCAATATACCATCAAAGGCTCTACGATACAATGTATCATTTGTCAACAAGAAACGCGGTGCCCGCCGTTTGATATCCACTTTCTTTTTGGCATCATCAGGTAAAATTCCTTGTTGAAGATACTCAATGATTGATTGTCGCCAATCAGGGTCTTCATCAATCTCATATACCAAGGCAACATGCACTTCTTCGGTTGAGTTGAATCGGTCTAGACCCGATGAAAGTAAATGACGCTCCCCAATTGTGATTTGAATCTCTCTTTCATAAGGTAGTGTTAGGGATGCCGCTCATTTGGCTAGGGCATCAGCCTTATCATTTGCGGATCTTGAAAATGCATTACCTCTATTTGATGAAATTGTTGCATGAGACATTTTGCTCTTTCATGTAAATGAACTAAATTTGGGTGTTTTACTTCATATTGTCCATTTATTTGTGTAATGATCAACTGAGAATCACCAAACATCTTTAATGGATCAACATGCAACTCAAGAGCTATTTCAAGACTGATTATTAGTGCCTCATATTCTGCCACATTGTTTGTGCACGTCTCTAAAAGAGCGAAGGAATATGGCACCAAGCCGCTATAAGGAGTGATATATACAATACCAACTCCAGATGCTTGCTTTTTCGCCGCTCCGTGAAAGTATAACTGCCATGAAGTTTCCTCAACCATAAGAACTTCTTCATCTGGTAAATCATATTATAATTCTTCATTGTCCGGGGTTGGATGAGCAGCTAAAAAAATTAGCTATGACTTGTCCTTTTACTGCCTTTTGCGACACAAATTTAATGTCGAAAGGAGATAATAACATTGCCCTCTTGGCTAATCTTCCAGACAACATCACTGCTTTTGATAGAATATATCGTAGCGTATCAGGCCTTGAGATCAAGGTGATTTGATGGGTTATAAGATAATGTCGTAACTTTTGAACGGCAAACACCAAAGCAAGACATATCTTTTCCATGGCAGAATAATTGTGTTCTACCCCTACCAAGGTTCGGCTGATATAATATAAGGCATTTTTTCCCTCATCATTGTTTTGAGCCAACATAGCCCTCAAGGACCACTCAAGAGCCGCATTGTACAAGATTAAAGGCCTTCTTGATATTGGTGCCATCAAAATTGGCGGATTCATCATATACTTCTTGATGCTATCCAAGGTATTTTGGCATGATTGATCCCATATAAATGGGGTATCTTTCTTCATTAACCTTAGAAATGGCTGACATCTTCTAGTTAAATTTGAAATGAAACGTCGGATGTAAGCAAGTTTCCCTTGTAAGCCTCGAAGCTCGCGGAGATTCTTTGGAGAAGGCATATTCATGACTGCCTTAATTTTATCAGGATCAATTTCAATTGCCCGACCCCGAACGATAAAACAAAGAAATTTTCCGGATGTCACACCGAAAGCACATTTGAGGGGATTCATCTTCAACTAGTGCTTCCGTAGCCTTTCAAAAACCCTTAGAAGATCATTTGGGTGATCTTCTCTTTCTTTTGTTTTCACAACTAAGTCATCCACATAACACTCAACTCTGTTATGAAGCAAATCCCAAAATATAATTGTCATGGCTCTTTGATAAGTTGCTCCTGCATTTTTCAGACCAAAAGGCATTACTGTATAACAATAGGTGCCTTGAGGTGTTCGGAAAGCGGTTGGCTCATCGTCATGAGGATCCATTTTTATTTGATTGTATCCCGAGAAACCATCCATGAAAGACAAAGCCTTGAATCCGGTGGTGGCATCAACTAATAACTCGGTTATAGGTAATGGAAATTCATCTTTAGGGCATGCTTCATTCATATCCCTACAGTCCACACAAATACAAAGTTAACCATTTTTGTTCCTCACCGGAACAATGTTAGCTAGCCAAATCGGATACTGGACCTCATGAATGAAACCCGCCTCAATCAGCTTCTTAATCTCAATATTGATTTGGACTATCAACTCAGGACGAAAGCGGCATTGTGCTTGATTTATTGGCTTTTTCTCTTCAGAGATTGCTAGTTTATGCATTGCCACTTCTGAGTCTAAATCTGGCATATCCTGATAACCCCAAGAAAAAACATCTTTGTACTCCTTGAGAAGTTCTTCATAGATTGTTTTTTCTTCATTAGTCAACAGTGCTCTAACAAGGACGGGTTTAGGACACTCAAGAGTGCCTAAATTGATTTCTTGAAGATCATTAACTTTAGCTTGTCCACCATCTTCCATTTCTGTTGGTGCTGGTTGAACTGTATTGATGAATTCTTTTGAATCCTCCTCTATATCAACAGACACCATGTTCACCTCTTCTACTTCGGCATTCGTGAAATCTTCATTTGGCTTTTGCACAAGCAACCTTGCTTTCTTCTTTTTCTTACTGATACCCCATTTTTTGATTTGTTTTGATTTGTTTTTAGGCCTATCAATATATTCGAGCCTTTGAAAAACAGAAGCTCTTGTTTCCCCACTTGTTGAACCGGTTTCAAGCCTATCAAATACTGAAATCCGAGATGTTGATGTTTTATCTTCGAGAAACAAGCTTTGCTCCTCCGGTGTCAATGTCATAGGCTCTTCAAAACTCGTTGTCAATATACCACCTTCATGAGAAACATTCAAGTTTTCAATACCGTCCTCATTATAGGGGTTATATGGAGCTTTGTTTTTTGTTAAGAACTTTGAATTTTTCACTTTAACTTTGAACTTCTTGTTCATCTTCCTTGAAAGTGATTTGGAAAAAGGATTATTGGCTTCAACTCTTGACACTACCCTTTTGTTATCACTTGTTTTAAACCCGAAAGACCTTTGAATGACCAAAGTCATTTTTGGAATAGACTGGTCAATTTTCCGTAGAAGGAAGGTGTAACCTTCTCTACCGAGTTCAAAGGTTTTTGGCCGGCTTGTCGTTTTTATTTTGGTGTGTACTTAAACAACACCTTATAACATGAATCGCCTTTCTCATTCTTCCCGTTGAGAGAAACCTTAGGTGTTTGGTGAACATTATTGATATTTTTACCATTAACAACCATCGTGGGCACGTTTGAGTTGAAACTAACCGCCTTATAAAACTTGGCATCGGCATAATTAACACTTTCTCCATGAAAAGGGTTAGGGTTGCCCCGAATAATCCTTTCATTTCCATTATCATCAGTGTATTTTAAACATTGATGAAGAGTAGAAACAATGGATTTACTAGCATGACGCCATGGTCGACCAAGTAAAGCATTATAAGAGGTGTCCGCATCTATGACATGGAACAAAGCATCTTTGTAAAGATTGTCAAGAACAATCTGTAATGCAATGGTACCCATGGCTTTTTGTCCCACTTGATTGAAACCTTGGATGGTTAGCAAAGTAGGAGATAAATGTGCGGTCGTCAACCCCATTGTCCTTAGTACCCTTAATGGAAGAAGATTTACTGCGGATCAACAATCCAAAAGGATTCGATTGACCTTTGTATCCCCAATGGTGCCTGTAACATATAATGGCCGATTATGATATTCATTCCCCAACTAAAGATCTTCATCCGAGAATGTTATACAAGCCATGCATGAGGCACATTGAGTTGACGAGGATAACGAAACATCATTAACCTCCACCAATTCAACTTGATCTTTATAATCATCGGGATCCATAAGAGCTTGAATTAACGCCTTTCTCAATTCATTTAACATTTGTAGGGCATCATAAACACTCAAACGTGCGGGAATGCGCTTCAAGTGACTAATGACGTCATATTTTACTTTCTCTTTGTACGGAGCTTTATGTAGCGAATCCGGTACATGAGAAGTGGATTCTTTTTGTAACACCTCGATGTCCTCCATATTTTTCTGAGGTAGTTGAGAAGTTTCTTTATCAAGACGTTCATCAAAATTTGTCACTTTTGAATGTTTATTGGAAATCAATTCTTTCTCCTTTCTTTTTTCATTGTGTTTCGGAGATAGAAGTTGGCGTCCGGAATGAAGAGAAACTGCATCAACTTCTATTTCCTCCTTTTCTTCTAATATGTCGGCCCATGTGGCCATGTAACATTGAGCAACTTCATTGTCCCAAAATGCCTCATCTTCTGAAGGTTCTTCATTACCATAATACTTCTTTGGGACAAAATCTTTTAGGGTAGCCGGTACCCTCTCAAGTTGAATTTATTCTTCGTCGGAATCAGAATTTGGTTTCTTTTCCTTCTTGTTTTTCTTCTTTTTGTTTTTTTTTTCTCGGGTTTTCTTCCGACAATTCTAAACCCGAGAGAACTAGATTTTTGAGTGGATTATGGCCGAGTCTTTCGAGTTACACAAGTTTTCCACTCAAAATCACTATCAATGTCAAGATCATGATCATCTGAAAACAGATCTTCGATATCTGAGCACGTCATAATCTCATATAGAGTTGGGACTCCGGGACCATCTCTTGGCATATCAGGGTATGCCCAAATGATGCGGATATCCGTCTACTGAAAATTGTACGGGTATCGCCATCATAGGTAAGGAAACCGTGGGAATACCCTCATCTTCATTTGACCCTGATTGTTCTTTAAGTGTATTAGGAATCACCACATTATGCGCATCCACTATGGATGTACTATTTGATGAAGCCTTTTGAGCTACCGAGTCTTCACCTTCAATCTCGATCTCTCCTTTGTTAATCATCCTCTCAACTATATCTTTGAAGACATAACAATCTTTGATAGGGTGACTAATAATTTGGTGATAAGGACAATACTTTGGATCATTTGTCCTTCCAACTTCACTTGGCCTTTTTGGCTCTAGAAGTGTAAGAAGCTTAGACGAAATCAACTCATCGAAAATCCCTTGGACATCATCATCATCAAAAGGATATTTCTTTTTGCTTCCTTTTCTCAAGAGTGAGTCTTTTAATGGCAACTTTACCTTTTCCTCTATCTTGATTTTGGGAATTATTTCCCGTGGATACTTTATTTGCGGGTTAAATAAATGTTGACATAGACTCTCCTTTTTTAAAGGTTCGTTTTCCGTCATCTCTTTTAAGTTCATTTGCTTGAGGACGATAGGTTTTTGCATCACGTCGAGCCAATTGTCGTTCAACATTGCAAGCCTTTGAAACTAAGGCATCAAACGAACGAGGCTCGGCACTACCAACATGCACTGCTAACTCAGGAATTAAGTTATTAGTACACATTTGGACACATGCCTCTTCACTTAATTTTTCTGGGCATTGAAGTCTCAAGCTTCGCCATCTGACAGTAAATTCATTTGCAAGCTCATTTGATCTTTGAAGGGTATTAGCAAGATGCATAATGGAGACTTTTGCCTTAGAGCTCACAAATTAGACGTAGTTATCCCGAGTTCTTTGCGGGGTTAGAGGTTACTCCTGTTTTGACAAGTTAGTACTCGGATGTTGTGTTGTTTGACCTTTCAGGTTTTTATATTGATTTGAGTGATTACGTTTTATGTGACACTTCCGTTGATGATTGAGTAGTTGCTTGTAGCCAACGAAAATGTCGAGAAAATTAAATATACCAAAGGAAATGCGCGATTAAGAGAATTATTATAAGTTTCGGGACAAAACTTCTTTTAAGAGGGTACTGATGTAATAACCGGAAATTTTAAACTCCGTTAAACCTGAATTTAACCGTTTTCCGAAACGCCAATATTAAATAAATAAATACATAAATTAAAAGTAAAATAAAACGAGTGTTATTTCTATCATTTTATGTGACATTAATTCACATAAAATGACGAAACCTTGTAATCAGAAATAAAGTACGCACCTAAAATAAAAATAATAATAACTTAGATAATACGGAATTTAATTCCGTATCATATAACTTCCCGTACCTAACCAGAATCCGAGCGAGTAACGAGTTCCTATTCCGTTCTAATAAGAAAGCAGGCCGGATGTGGGCCACTACGAGGCCCAATCATTAGCCCATCTCATAATCAAATCCTAACCCTAATCTAGCTGCTAATCCTTAACCTAATCCACCTTCAAAGAGTGCCGCTTCTGCTTTCCTGTTCCCCTCTCTATACGAAGACAGCAACCGCAATACAACGCCATCACCGTGTCGCTTGGTCAACCACCGAAGCTCCCCAACAACCATCACGCCTGACCGAGCCTTGGTACCATCGCCGCCCTTCTCACCGCCTTTCTGCGCAGCCCTCACCATCGAGTCGGAGAAACGCCGGGAATCCAGAGGGCCACGCCGACGCCGCAGCCTTTTGCACATCACGCCGGACCCTGCTCGACCTGCTGCAACGACGCCGGACCCTGCTCGACCTGCTGCAACGACACCAAGACCTCCTCTTCTGCACTCCAGGCGGTTGCACATCTCCAGCGGGCACGAGATAGGGGCGGACTCCTGAGCCGCCCACCACCGGTCCGCCACAGGGAAGCCGGGACGCTGCTGGAGACGCTGCAACAGCCGTGAGACCTCATTCCACAGCAACAATCCACAGCAGCAGCCCTTGCAACAGCCCGTGAGACCTCATTCCACAGTAGCAGTTGGACACAGCAGCCCGCAACCCTCTGCAGCCAGCGCCGGAAGCCAACGCCGGATCTTCCTCCTTGCCGACCTGTAGCGAGTAAGCAGCCCTCTCTTCTGCATACAGTATTGTGAGGATGTACGTTTGTTTTGTGTGCTGAATGAGAGTAGTGTAGGTTAGAAAATGTTGAACAAATGTATGTTAAGGGAGTAGTGTAGGCTGGAGTTAGAAAGACTGAAGAGGGGTTCGAACTTGAGACCTTCAGACCATGATAAATAAGAGAGACTGCTGACAGTGAGACTCGAACTTAGGACCTTACTCTTCTTAAGAAAATTTCAGTTTTGTGAGCTGAAAGTGCTAACTTTGAACCCGTTTTTGGATACCTTAGAATGAACATCCACCGTTGAATTTTTAATATGTTGTAGATTGAAATACGTAGTTTATTGTGTTAAAATTTGAGAGAAAGTTAAGGGTCGGATTGGGATTTACGAGGTCCTAAAGTAAGACAGTTGGGCTGTTTTTACAGCATAGGAAAATTGACTAAGTATGAGAAACTTCAGCTTTTATCTCAACTTTGGAGATTTATGAGATAGTTGTGGTTAAGTATTTTTGTGAGATCTTTACCCCTATGTTTAGTATGTATATCATATAGGAGCTAGGATTTTATTTCGGGATTTTATATCCTTATCCAAGCCGTGTAGATGAACCCAAAGTCCAACCGTAACGACTTTTGTGTAAACTAAAAATGTTGGGTAACTCTTATAAATCCTTACCAAACTTTTCAATGAGAACTAGATTATGGACATAGGATCTAAAAGAAAATTTTAGAACTAAATGATTGACTTTGAGAATTTTCGGCACTAAGGGTAAAATGGTCTTTTACCGTAAGAGAGCTTTTTCCGTAATTCCTTCGCATGAGGTTGGACATCTGGATGTGATTTTGATCCACATGCCTTATTTGACAGGCGTTTGAGTTACCACGGGTTCGAACCGAGTTGAGATTTGAGATAACGATTTTGATCAAGGTAAGTCCTTGCGACTTACTTAGCTGGTTTCTGGATATTAGTTGGGTGATAATGATTGTGTGTGTGCAATGTGTGTTATAATAAATAACAACTTGTTAGGACGACCGTGGTTATTATGTTTTAAGGCCCAAGTGTATGTATAACGGGCCGTGACATCACTGCCCAACTCTGCCAGGAGACTGGGAGGTTCTCTATACCCGGACCATACAGGTACACGGTGAGATGCATCGGATCCACTCTTGATGGGTACACGGGGGCTGAGGCGAGGTTTGGGAATCCCTCGTGTCACAAAATAAGTATCATTAGAGTGAATGACTTAAGTGAAGATAATAAATGGGTTGTTTGAAAGCATGATGAGTGTTTATTATTTTATGTGTGTGTGTGCTGTTATTATTTCTCCTAATGTTTAGATAACTAGCTAATGGTTGTTTTATTGTGTTTTTAGATTTACCGCAGGTTAGACCAGCAGCTGAGTGATCCGGAAGTAGTGGTCAGCCGGGTCTCCGTACTCCTTAGAGTGGGGGTTGGGGTTGTTGTTGTCGTTCTTTCTTTTGTTAAGACAGTTGATCGTTTTGCTCTCGTTAAGTACTTTAGGCTGCTAGACCGTGTTACATTCATTCCTTTACAAATTCTATTTCATGAATTTCGGTTTTTCTTATTTGTGTCTTGTTGCAAGATCCTAGTAATATTGTTGTCAAACTGAGGTCGGGACCCACTGTGAGGTCCTAACCAGTAATATCCCGGGTTCCGAGAATCCGGGGTGTTACAAATGACTTAATCACCTCTTTTATAATGAAAATATTATATGGTTTGAAACGTATTTAACTGGGAAATTATATATTAAGATGGAAAGAAAACATATTTAAATCTCCAAATTAATTGGTAGGATATTTTCTTCTTTCCTTTTTACAGAACTTTCATTTGAATGGATGTTTACTTATATAAATATACTCATCCCTTTTATTTTTTTGTTTAAATTCTTTTCCATACAAATATTTCTATAAATTTCATTTCTGCCATTTTTTTAAGGTAGACAGTAGAGCTATTGTTCTTTATCCTTGGCTAAACTCTTCTTTGCAAGTTTGTATTGATTCAACCTCAAAGACTCGATCCCCTCCATGATCGAATGTAGAAACCAACTGGTTCCAAGCCAAGTATGGGTATTGATGTAGCGGCAAAACTCATTAGTTTCAGCCCACTACATTTTTTTGGTAGCGGTAGAATCGTTTGATTCCAAACAACCATAAAATTTGGTGTAATGACCGGAAGTATATACATCCGAATCGACTAAACGTGGGTAGACATGGATGCCTTCACAAACGTCCCTTCTAGCTCCCTCTTTACTACTTTTGAGCTTTACTGTATACTATTTTTCTCTTGAAAGGACTCTTCCATTCATCTTATAAATAGATTTGATTTTCAATTCAAATCTAAAAATTTGCCGAGATGAAGATTTAAATAAGTAAAATAAATTTAAGAGGATTCAAGCAAAGCAGAGATTCTGTAGACACAAATTTTAGGCCATTTGAAGGCTCATTTAGTTTTGAAATCAAAAGATGAGCAAAAGATGGGAAATTGGAGGCTACGTGATTTGAGCATTTATCAAATTAAATGAAAAAAAATGAGTTGGCCATAAAATATGCTTAACGTAAAACCAAATCATTCAAAAACAAGAAAATTTATAGACAGAAGAAGAAGAAGAAAGATAGGGGAAGAAGAAAGGGTTAATAATTTAAATTAACACTTAATTTGTTTTGGCCAAGAACTTCAAACTTACAAGATCTTGATCAAAAGAGATGATTGTACAATACGGTTCTTCTCCTTGTATATTCCTTCTTTCTTACTTTCTGTAAATTTTGTTTTGCCGTGAGTTTTTTTTGTCTGACGATACTTCTTTTCATTTATTATACAAGAAGAGAGTGGAGAAGTTTAAGGGATTTTGCCGAATTTTTTTTTTTTTTTGTAACTCCCCACTAACCTACAATTATAATTAATTACTTTTTTTATTAATGATTCCCTCTTATATTGCAGAGAATTGAATGCTCCATTGCAAAACTGCTACATTTTCTCCATAATTTTCCTCAATTTCTAACTAATTATTCTAATTAATTAGAATTTGGACTTTAAAGGTGGAAGCTCAATTACCTCTAAATTTGTATAATATTTATTAGACTGGGGCCCAAATTATATATAAATAGATCATGCTAGCAAACATGACAACTTTAGAGAAATTAATCACATGTATAGAGTGTAACTAAATTTCAAGTAATTTACATCAAAATTGAATTATCAAAATTCATGAAATTTGACCCCAAAATAGTTGCCCCCCGAACTTTGTGCGTGTAAAAAATTGAACGCGTTTGAAGTTCGATATACTTTTTTTTTTAAGATGCTTCGCATTTGAAACCATTTGGTTTCATTTATGCATGCATGAAAGAGGAACATATTGTATATATTTGAATAGTTCCAACAAAAATTTGTTTGGATATGAAATTTACTCATAGTCACTTGGTCAAGAATAAGATATATGGGTACAAAAATTTGACCTTTATAGCATTTTTTCTTTGGAAATTGTTTTTGATATTTGATATTTGGCTTGAGGACTTTTTGTGGCGGACAAGTGTTTAGTTGTTAGAGCTTTATGCCATTGATTTAACGACTTTGTACATATCACTTTTTAGTTTTGGGGGGCTTTATTGATCAAGTAGTTTTATGACGTTAGTCAACATGATTTATCTCTCTTTGTTTGAGATAAAAATAAAGGAGTTTGGAAGCAATATGATTTTTGTTTGTTTATTTGAGGGTATGAGAAAATTCACATTGCGAAGCAATCGTGAATTAGATCAAATGTTTGGGATAATTTGAAGTTTTATTCCTTGAAAGGAAATTTTGTTTTGAAGAAATTTTGATTAACCATCAAGTTTGAGAATGATGTTTAAGGTATAGCAATTTAGGCATAGAAGTCTTCAACTTATCATCTTTTGTAGACATATTTTGCTTACTCTTCTTTCTTTTTTAACAAATAAAAGAAAATAATTTTTGTTTGATTTTTGTGGCTGCACTTAGCATTTGAATAGCTGGACTGCCTACGTACCCCCTTTGTGAGGGATCAAGCCTTTTGTAGTTCTTTTGGGAACTGCTTTTTTTTTTTTTTTTGTTTTTGTG